>OU015465.1:29677896-30300534 GCA_907164805.1 Brachyptera putata
ATACATATACATATACACATATATATGTATATATGTATATAAATATATATATATGAAAAGTTGGTTTCGAATATGGAACATCAGTTGTATACGGCAAAACTGCATCACGGAAAGTGAACAAATTGGGTTTTTCTGTGAGGTTTCTGCTGATCTAGGCCCGACTGCATGTTTTGATTGTTTGTATGTATCCATGGTGAGTTGGTGACCATAATAAAACAAACAATAGCCAAATTTAATATTCACATGCCTTCAACTATCATTTTCTATTCCTGACGCCCTACTATTTCGTCACAATTACATATTGTTTTTCAAACTGATTCCATTACCTACACCTAACTGTCTATATTGTAACTATTTATGACAAATGCTTGTTCAGAGAATTGGTTACCAATATTCAAATTAAATGTTGCAATTCAGTCCGTAGTCCGAAATTTTGTTGCCAATGATAGAGCATTTGAGTAAATGTGAATAAAATGAAATAAAATTCGAAATCAAGTTGTAACTGTACTGAACAAAACTTTCTAATTATACCCAGAAGAGGTATGAGAGCAGTGCGGCTTCCAGTGTTGACTATTCCCGCCTATTTCAACATTTCCACTAAGTTCACGCCCACTGGCTATCAACTTGCTATTCATCGACCTTGGTGAACTACATTGGAAAGTTGTTCTTTTCAACCTGATTCATTATTATGCAACCATTGTCCACCAACGTGAGAATACACCACCTGGTCACCTTATTGTCAACAGTTGTTCACATATCAACTGTTTTCCATGATGTTTGTTTGAATATAAATAGGAAGGAGAAAGGTTTGGCGAATATGTCACTACACGATAGTCAGGCCCGATGTTTCAATATTCTGTCGAGGCTTCGATATCATCAATGAAGAAATTGAAATATGACCTGTTTCGTTAATGCTGATCAGACGTTAAGATTGAGCTCACTCGACCGAACTTCATCGTAAAGTGATTTGAAGAACAAGCAAGACATACGTTCACCATTGTTCATCACATTCAGAACTGTTGAATCGTAGACGAAGAAGAATACCTAGATTCATGAGAAGCAGTATTGAATATAATATATTTTCATTATTTTGTGATAGTGATAAGTGATACTGAATTATATACTGTGATTACTGATTGGCCAAACCATAGCCAGCTCTGTCGGTGGTTTGTTTAGGTACTAATTTCAAAGGTATGCAGAGAGAATAGAGTTGTGCACGGGGGTCATCGAACCATGAGAGCCGAGTGTCTTCATGGTATATATTTTGTCTCTAGTTCAATAAGGAATACTGAAATGATTGTGAAAAGCATCTATGCAGTGTGTTTTTTTTCTTGAGCTGAAAGTTGAAAAGAATTTGCGACGTTGGCGCTACGACTTCGCTCCGGTTTATGATCGATTCAAGAGGCGTGTAACTTAGTTAGTTAGGGTTTAAAGACGCGTCAACAGCGAGGTCATTTAGCGCCTGTGTTCATGTCCGTGTACTTTGCCATAGTTGTCAACATTTGTAAATGTTTCAAGCATATGGAGGGAGCGAGATAGAAAGAGCTAGAAAAGTAAGATGAGACGATATGAAATAAAATAGAAATAAAAGAAGACGATAGGTGACGAGAAAAGTGATAAGGAAACGAAATAAAATACAAATACAAACGCAAGGTTCAGTACTCCCTCTATATATACTTCGATCACCAAAAGGCTTTCACTCGACCGAGACGGTCCGAACTTGGTCTGGACCCTCACTCCAGACCTTATCGTCATGGGTGACCCTGCTGGGAGCAAATAAATTGCTCCCAACGACAGCTCTGGAGATCACGGGGCCACGCAAGCCCCCACACCACGTCAAGGTGTCCGGATCCTTTGAGGGGGGCGTGTAACTTCCACGTTGTGAACCTGATGGTTCCTAATACCAAAGTGATATTTGTTTTGGTAAATGTTACTATCTACGCTGAAACTGAATTTCCATTAAATATTCGTACAGTCCTGAAACAATTTGCGCGATATGATGAGATATCGTAATACACGTCGATTGTTAGCAGCTGATTGGAGACCTCAAGTCCTTGCTGGAATGACGCGGAAACTTATCAAAAGAGTAAGAAGAATTCGTGCAATGAAGAACAAAAGAAGTATGTGGCTTTTGGTGAATATCCTATATTACACGGGTAAGTCACCAAACAGGTTTTGTGAAGTTGGCCGTGTACCTGTACAAATGTTAGACTTGGAGACAAATACGGTACCTAGTTGAATTCCGAATCATTTTGAAGGTATTCAAATTATCCGCATTTTTGAGCGTGAGAATTATGATACCTGATACCGTTCGAAAGTTATCTCCAAGAGAGGTACATTCCGCTGAGTCGACTTCCATGCGCCATCAAGATGGCATGGAAGTGCATCACAACTTGAACGCTTGTTTTCTACGTTTCAGGTTTCTGGCCTTCCAACGGAAAAAGCATGTATCATTCACTGAGAAGAATGATCCCCATCATAATCATATTCTTCACAACGATTCAATTATCTTGTACGCTCTTGATCCAGTTCTACGTCACAATTGACGATCCGTTAGAACTGAGTAAACATACCTGTATATACGTCTTGATTTTGCTAATTAACGTGAGCGCAAACACGTACTATTTTCGAAGAGCGGATGTCCGCGACTTGGTGGACAGTTTTTACTCAATGGAAACACCTGAGCAGAAGACAGATGTCTTCCAGAAGGCAGTGACAGCAAAATACGGAATGATTATTAATGTGTTCACATGGCTTTACTTGCAAAATGTGACAACAACTGGTTTTGTACTAATGCTCGTCACAATACCAGAAGCTCTGACCTCAAGGACGCTCGCATTCAGGTGAATATGATTCCGAGTTTCAATTTCATTCGCAAACACACAACATACGTTGAAAGATGAGCGATTTATTGTTTTGAAATGAAAGGAAAATCTATATATTTTGTCTGAAAAACTTGTTGTTGTCTCTTCAGATGTTATCGTAAACTGAGTCAAAAGTCAATCCATATGTTTTATTTATTTATTATTATTACACTCACAATTGCACAAAAGTGCGGTGGCAAGGCCTTAAAACTAAATTAACAAAACTCTTAAACAGGAATAATATGAAGAAACCAAATAATAATTATTAAAAATGAACAAAACCAACAAAAACTCTCAAATCCCCTCTCTTAACACTTCCCTCCGCACTACCACTTCTTTAAATTCTTTAAACGTCAGGTTTCCCTCCGCAATCCCCCCCAAACCATTCCAATCTTCACCAGTTCGCGGTAGGAAAGAGTATTTCCGTACATCGCTCCTTGCTCCCGCAACTGTGACACAGTATGTTAGTTCACAGTATGCCTACATGATGATTATTTGGTTGAATCTAATCCTTTCACGAATCATTTATAGTATACTATACCCACCAAAAACCCTGACGGGTAAAAACTTGGAGCCAAGGCCTGAAATATTTCAACAACTACAAAAACTTCTTCATATAAAAGGTGTGAAATCAAAACTGTATGCCAAGTGCAACTTATTATTTATCAATACGGCATGGAAAATAACAGTAAACACTTGGCTCATTGCCCCCCACGTCCCCTCATATAACACCAAGCAGAATTGAAGTGAAGTGCATGATGCTATGAAATGGGTAACTTCACGTTCCTGACAAAGGGAAACGTAATATGATTCAAGAAAATTTGTAATTTACGTGTTTGGTTATTACATTATCAAAATATCGACCTTTTTCAATGTTGCATTTGTAGCTCGAGAGAAGGCAAATACTGACTTTGACCAGGACATACATTTCTTCGTCGGAGTATAATAAATTATTTCAAATAAAAATAAAAATAATATAAAAACAATTTGAAATTATACTTTGAATTGGAAAGTAATCTTGGTATTTTTGTTATATTCATAAAACCCAAATTACGAAATCTCACACGATATTCGTAAGTTGGGTTTTATGAACTTGATATTGAGATGAGGTAGATTAATAATAATTACAAGATATTTTTGTTATTCAAGTCTATTCATTCCGTGCTTAAGGCATTCTGTTACTTGATATTTATTTATATAATTAGATGAGCGATAGCGAAGACATCCATCCCAGTCCCACTCTTCTAGAGCTTTGTCTGTGTGTTTTTGTTTCTGTTTGTTTGCAAGTGACTTATGCTGCGCAGGTCGCAGGTTTTGACTGATGAATATGAACTTTTTATGCATGCAGACTCATCCAACTTAGAACTGTATAGCCCCTGAGTCAAATCGGTTGGACCAATTTTGAGAAACATTATCTGAAACTATCTGAAACTAAATAAAATCTCTCCAAATAGCTTTAAATTGTCACTGAATGTAAACACATGAAGTATACTAATTTGCATGATGCATGTTTTGATACACGTATACGAATTTGTATGCAATTCGGATCAACCGTCTTTGTGAAAATAATTTCATAATTGTTTATTTTCTTCAAATAGCCTGGATATAAATGTAGATATAAATTTAGGCTACAAATTTGAGTTTTCTCAATTACTACCTACAAAATGACACCAACTTGATGGAAACCGAAATTTTATAATAGAAAATAGACGGAAGGGCAAGTTTCTTGAATTATATTACCCTGTGTCAGGAACGTGAAGTTACCCATTTCATAGCATCATGCACTTCACTTCAATTCTGCTTGGTGTTATATGAGGGGACGTGGGGGGCAATGAGCCAAGTGTTTCCTGTTATTTTCCATGCCGTATTGATAAATAATAAGTTGCACTTGGCATACAGTTTTGATTTCACACCTTTTATATGAAGAAGTTTTTGTAGTTGTTGAAATATTTCAGGCCTTGGCTCCAAGTTTTTACCCGTCAGGGTTTTTGGTGGGATATCAGTAATTTTTGTTGCTTCAAAATGATTTGCTCGACCAAAATAGCATCAGAATATATTTTTTGTGTTATCAAATTTTCGTTCGAATAAATACAATATTTTAATTTATTTCCTACCTAATCGTATACCATTATTGATTCAACATGGTCGTGAAGTTGGAATATTCTTTAAATACCGGTACTTGAAATATACGTATTACTAAAATAAGCAGAGATTTTGTAGAACATCTCTTTTCGGAGAGGAGGAAGAACGATCTACATTTTTCAGTATGGGAGTCGGTACACCTTCTTCATATTATAATTAAATATGTTGGTATAACTACGTCATAGATAGAATTATTATTAGAGGTGGCATCTGTTTTTCATGAAAATGATAGAATTTGTAAGTTCAACAGAACCGTCAAACAGTACAGTCAACAGTTCACCAGTACCATAGCCACTCTTATCTACAACTAGTTTAAATGGGAATCTGCTAAATCATGACTGACAAATAGGATCTCTGGGTCTGATTTGTCCACAAGAAACCACACATGCCTGCCTTGTTATTAGTATGGGAGTCGGTAAACCGTCATATTATAATGCAGTCTGTTGGTATCACTATATCGTGGTACGCCTAGTAGGTCTTTATTGAATGTTGTTGATTATGTTTTTTCAATTAATATTGTCGTTCAGATAACATACTGACGTGTGTTGCCTATAGTCTAGACATATTATGGCCCATAGGCATACAATCTACAACACATTATTATGTAATAGGCCTAGGCCTACTAGCTGTTCTAATGCCACTATAACTGAATTAATGTAAGTTATGAACATTTGCCAGAATATTTACAACACATGGGCCTAGGCAGGCCTACTATATCGTATACAAACAATAATTATAGGCCTAGCATACGAATTAATAATATTCAGCTACTTCGATTAGCCCCGCATCTTGGACTTACCTTCCGTTTCTATAGCAGTTTACCAAATTTACAGGATACCAAATTAAATACGGCAAAGAGCTATCAATGAGATAATTAATTTGTAAATATCAGCTGTTTCATTTGACATTCAGTTGTGTCTGGTGGGCGGAGGCGACCAAAGTTTTCGATGGTTCATTAGTGGCCGTGATTTAATCGTCGATACGACAGTATTCTACATTTTCTGTACGTTATTATTTCAATCTTTTCCAATTCCAAATTATCAATTGACAAATCTCTCACACACAATCGATTTGGTATATCTATACAAATATATCATTGAAATTTCATTGAAATATGTTGTAACATGATTTTTAAAAATAATGAAAACTTGAAAAAGGAGTGTAAAATGGCATTACTTCCGGTTTCTAAAACTAACTTCCGGTTAAATCATACAAAAGGCACATCTCCATATGGGTTCACATATTCCCTGAAAAAATCAGACAAATCGGAGAATTCGTTTGGCCTGTAGCCCATTTCGTATGTGACGACGGAAGGAGGAGGAGGAGGAGGAGGAGGAGAAGAAGAAAACGAAAAAAGTACGCTATTCGCAGTGCTATAACTTACAGACGTTTGGTCCGATATAGCTGAAATTTGATATCCCGTGTCGTGTATGGCGCCTCATTCCAGTACAACAAACTAGAGGTATCTAAGTTCATTAGTTTCGGAGATACAGTATGCTCAAAACCGCCTGTAAGTACTTCGTGTAAACAGTGTAAGCGTGTAGCTGACTTCGCGCGGACTTGGCTCCCGTCGAGCTACCGCTCGACTAGATATTATATTGTTGTCCACCACATTCTCAATAAGTATAATTTAACAACAATCCACCCCAGTTTTGCCCCCCCCCCCCCTACTCCCGTAACCCGTGCAGTTCAGAAATATGCCATCCGCAGTAACTTTTTTTTCATGTTATTCTTACGCTCATATCAAGAATACCGAGAAGTTGACCGTTATTGGCTCCATTTGATACGTGTTTATATTTAGATTTCTCAATACAATTATTGATGAAAGGTCAAAGGTCACAACTGAGCCGTTAGTTAGAATTTTATCATCCAGGGTGATTTCAGCTTTCGAACGAATCGTCACAGAGGTAGATTATGGATGACTTTAAATTGTAGCATACGAAAATTTAAATGTGAATCAATTGATCATTATCTGTTCCTAATCCTATAATTCGTTTTCGACACAATATTTTCTTTACGATTCACGTATGACCATTATAGTAGGACTACAATTCGGAATGGAGAATTGATGCGTCACAAACCCCTTCGCCAATGAAAATTATTTAATAACCGTCCACCATCGAATTGCCACCACTGCCACCGACAAACGGTCAAGATATTCACTTCTCTAGAATCTATTCTGTTATGCTGATTCGTCTGAACATGTGATGAAATTGACACGTGACTCCAGGGGCGGATACAGGTCATATTCATGGGGGGGGATCTCAGTTTGCAAAAGAAAATGCCATATGAGAACTGTTGTGCAACGGCGAGTTGACGCGAAGCCGGCGGGTGGGCAAGAGGGGAAAGCCCCCTTCTGGCTCCGCAAGTAATTTCTTTAAATAACCCTTTTTTTAACGTGATTTAACGAGTTTCACATGAGATTTAGATGAAAAAATCAATTGTCCTAAATAACTGAAGCTGCCCAACTGAAATTTGCCAATCATAGTTATTGTAACTGCAGGGTCGTTCTTGGTCATTTTAGCTCCACGGGCAAGGACTCAATTGTGAGCCCCGAAAACTGAATGCGCATAGTGCAAGTGAGGAGGAATCAAGCCCCGCAGGGAATTGTTGAAAATTTGTCTTTTTAAATACAATTCTACGGGTTTGGGAACTACACGAAATTTCTGGAATTCATGAATTCTTTAATGTGATAAGGAAGCTAGATCTGTTGAATGGCTGATCCAAAAAAATAAAACGCTGAATTAATCCATCATTCGATAACAATGCTGTTCAAATAAGAACATTTACTCCATCCGATAATGTATAAGTAAAATAGAATATGATTCATGGAATTTTATTGATAGAATGTTACAAATGTGCGCCTATATCGCCCCTTGAATTTGGCGCCCCTGGCAGTCACGCTCTTATTATTTTATTTATTCATTAGTGTTTCTATACAGTGTAATACATTATATTACACTGTATACAGGTAGTGAGAATAGAGCAGGAGCCCCGTAACAACATGTGCCTCACTACCTGCATAATAATATAAATTAAACAAATTATAATGAATTGAGAATAAAAATAACTAAATATGAAATACAAATGCCTAAAATAATCCCTAATCTGAAATATATGAAATGTAAGTATCAAAAGTTTGAAATATATAAAGTTTAAAGTATCTAATTAAGTAAAAATGTTCTGAGTTGTCTACGAAATGTATCAAAAGAATCATCTGTTCTTATATTGACAGGTAAAGAGTTATAGAAAATGGCAGACCGAAAATAGAATCCTCTTTGATACTGCGTGGTTCTGGCGAATGGAGGTTTTAATGTGGCTAATTGGTTTAATCGAGGCCTTAATGACGCATTGAAAACCACTCTCTCGGAAATATCCATGTCTAGGATCTTCAAAAGTAATTTCTTAAGAAAGAGCATGTCTATTTCCTTGAGATGATTCTCAATGGTCAATAACTGATTTCCATCTTTTTCTCCTGCGATAAATTTTAATGCTCGATTTTGAATGTGCTCTAATTTTGAAATATTGCCTAGAGTTGTTGGATGCCAAGCCGGACAACCATATGACATGATCGGCCTAATCATCCCCAAATAAACTGTGTTTTTTACTTTCGTATTAGCCCCATGCAATACTCTACCCAGAAAACCCAAAGTCTTGGCAGCCCTGTTTCTCACAATTTCAGTTTGCATATTCCATTGAGATTATCAGAAACAACAATCCCAAGAATTTTCATGGTTCTATCACAGTGAATTCTAGTTTCGTCCACGCAATAAAATGTCTTCCCATTTCTATTGGATTTGGATCTGGTTATGGACATGAGCTGGCATTTTTTTGTATTCAAATGCAAAAGATTCACTTCACACCAAACACTGACGTTATCCAAATCCAATTGTAACATGTCAACATCCTGCTCTGAATCTATTTGCCTATAAATGGTACAGTCATCAGCGTACTGGCACATTGTGGATGTTACACACTGTGGCAAGTCCAACATGAAGATTGTGAACAGGAGCGGACCTAGCACAGACCCCTGAGGAACCCCCGAGACGACGTTCCGCTCATTGGAGAAGTAACCGTCGAAGATCACTTGCATCTTTCGTCCAGTGAGAAAACTTCGCATCCAGGAGAGCATATCACCAGAGACGCCGTATACTCGAAGCTTAGCTAACAGGCGTTGATGTTGGACCCTGTCGAATGCTTTAGCCCAGTCAAGGGAGACGACATCCACTCGTGTGCCCTTGACCGAATCAAGCGACTGCTGCCAATCATTTATCGCACCCGAAAGCATGGTCACACATGATCTTCCTGGTAAAAACCCATGTTGTTGCGAGTTGATTGCATTGATGTTTTTCAAGTGTGCGAGGAGTTTGGTATGAATAACTTTTTCCATGATTTTCCCCACAACCGACGTCAGGGATATAGGCCGGTAGTTCTCAATTTGTGTTCGATTGCCAGCTTTGAATACTGGAACAACATTAGCCTGCTTCCAATCCCTCGGTACGATTCCTTGTGTCATGGAAGTTTCAAACAAGAAACATAAAGATGGAGCCAATTCTTTCGCAGTTTCATGTAGAATCCTGGAAGGGATACCATCAGGCCCAGATGCACTGTCTTTCTTTACTTTCTTCAACAATCCTTCAACTAATCCTTGATGAAACATAACTGATTGGAAGGTTGAAGGTAATGACCCATTGGTAGTTCGGTAAACAGCAGGAGGGCACGAATCTACGTATCCAGGAATATCTGCAGTGAAATTATCACAGAAATGATGTACAAAAGATTCTGCCACCTTAGTTGAGTCACTTTCCTTTGACCCCTCTATGTCAAAGTGCTGAGGTGCTGAAGTTCCCTTCTTGCTATGAATGTACCTCCATAATTTCTTTCCATTATCAGCCCCACCCAATTTCCAGATGTACTCATCATGTGCACTCCTCGATTCTTTCTTCGCAGTCTTTCTTGCTTGCCGATACTTTTCCCACCTCACATCGCACTTATCTACCTTCCATTTTGTATAGAGACAGTCCCGTTTATGTATCAATCTTATTATATCCTTGTTAATCCATGGCGCCCTCCTCTTTGCAGATATCATGACACATGGTATTGACGCATTGACACAGTTCCAAAAGGCTGTTTTCCATGCTAGCCACACATTCTCCACGTCCGCATCACCAATCCCATTCTCATTGACTGTAGGTCCACATGGCATTGTCGTACTAAACAGTTCGCAGAGCTTGGGCCAGTCTGCCTTCTGATAGTTCCGAGAAATACGTCTCACCGTCTTCTGTCTAACAGGCTGCCACTGAAGTCGATATGAAATGGCCATATGATCACTTATCCCTGGGATAACTTCAAGATCAACAATTTTTGATGGATTGTTCGTCAGAACAAGGTCCAAAATTGAACGCGATGATGCAGTTATTCGCGTTGCTTCATGTACCAACTGATGAGGTACAAGGCCAAGGAAAACCGACATGAATTTGTCAGCCAAACCAGCAGTAGGAGTAATAAGATCACCAGGCCCCCAAATGATGTCCAAGTTGAAATCCCCGCAAAGGATGATGCCATCATACGCATATTGAATACTCTCCACTTTTCCAATTGATTCAAGCATGTCATCATTTGTTTCGTCGGTACAATTTGGCGCTCTATACGCAGATCCAATGAGGAACTTTTGATCCCCACATCCAATTTCCACCCACACAATTTCAGCATTGCTGCACTCAAGATCCGGCATGCGCCTTGGTTTCAGGTCATGCTTAACTGCCAACAAAACTCCCCCGCCGCGACGATTTCCACATCTATCCTTCCTAAACACAGTGTAATTGCCTGAATTATCTCCGAATCATAAATTGAAGGATTTAACCATGTTTCACAAATGAACACAATAGATGCATTCTGCGCCTCTATCCATGCCTGGGTCATCGGATGTTTCTTCCTATTTTTCATACTCCTCGCATTAAATGAGAGACAACTTATGAAACCACGCTTACCATACTTCGATATCTTCTTGCCACTTGATGTATCTCTATTGGAAACAGAACCCGAGCTGGTGTCAAAGAAGGTGTTATTGAAAGTTGGCAAGGAGCAACACCAGCATGTCCAATTAAAATCCTTCTTATACTGCTTATGTTGCAACGTTGTCAGTTTGGCACAAGTTCTGTGGGCCAACATGTTACATACTTTGCAAATCAGGAATATCTGATTACACCTCCCACTCTCTTGACAGATGACACAGACTGGCCCTGGGTTGAGCTCAATGTCGCCAGAGAGGAGTATCATAAGCAGTAACATCCCAATGCTTATCTTGACAACCAATCTTGAGGCCCATCTACCCGAAGTATCCATGGATTGAATATACATGGATTGAATATATAATGATGATGATGAGAATCAATGTAGACACCTTGCTTGATCTTGAACACAGTCCACGATCTTATCTATTCACGCATCCAATAGGCCGTGACTCAAGAATTGCTGAATGTTGATAGAAATAACAGTCTTTCTGAAATCAGCTGACCTTAAATTTCCATCAACAATTTTTAAAACTCCTTATATCTTCTCTGATTCACTCACCAGTGTGCTCTTTTTCGTCTCAAAATGAGGACCAACTCACGACGAACTGAGATATTGCAAAAAATAATTCAAAATACAGCCAATTTCTACTATTATCCTACATTGAACTGAGAGCCATGAAAGAGACTTCCTTCTCCTTCTGATCACCGCCTTGTGCAGATCTTTGCCCACTTCTAGAAACGACCCTTATTGGATAAATAGTTTGAATCTGGAAGAAGCATAGTGTTGCTTGTTGATACCTGCTAACTCATAATCTACGTACCAGAGCTGTCATTTTGGAACAGTACATCAATTTTCTTTAAAAACACCTTTTTTGAATATGGTTCAACGTGTTTCAGATGAGATTTAGATGCTAAAATCAATTTTCTTATAGAACTAAAGGTGCCCACCTGATGTTTGATTTTCTATGCAATGTAAAAGACGAATCTATATACGATATTATCCATATTTACAATATACCTTTCCTTCTGTCTCTTTCTCTTTTTTTCTTTCTTTCCTTCTATCTTCCTTATTTTTTTTCGTCTTTTCTATTCCATGGGGGGGGGGGGGAAGGCGTCCCCCCCCCCTATCTTCCCCCCTCTATCCGCCCCTGCGTGACTCACAAAACTATGAATGGTTCACCTCATCTATTGAAATATCAGATTCAATCAAGTCGAATCTGTTTTTATACACACAATCAGCGAGAAAATACGATGAAATCATCACATTTCAGACAAAAAACAAATTGTGTTCTAGAAGATACTCGCCATAATATGTCAAAACATACATTCTTTTCTCTCTGAAGCGCACGCATTCTTCACTGCACAGCGATGACAACTCGTCAGACACACGAAGCTTGTACTACATCAAGCGCATGTTACTACCGTGGAGCTGCTAGCTGCCATGCGGCACTCTTGAACACATTAGTATAAACTGTATAAAACAGGCCGTAATTGGCACATGAGCGCATCTAGTTCCATCACATTTTGTTTTTTCCCATGTCTGTGTATCGCAAACAAAATATGTACACACAAATCTTTATTCCAGGTATGAAGTCTTCATTCACGCTCATCTATATGGAGATGAGGGTTTGCGAGAAACTCCATGCAACTCTTACAACTCTAATGGGTTTTCTGAAGAGCTAATAAATGCTTCAATGTTTCAGCATATGGTTACCGTTTGACCAGAAAGTGTTTCCAGTTTTCGAAATAGTCTTATTCTGGTTCGCTTTATCGACGTTCCTCGAGTTACTGGGCGTTGGAGTGTTTTACCTTTTCGCTGTAAGTTTCACATTACTTATCAAAGCTCAATTGGAAATCATCAACTATAAAATAGAAAATATCAAGGAAAAAGCAATTGAAAACTTGAAGAAAAAAAGAAACATAGTTTCAAGGAATAAAGAAGGGAGACTGAAAAGAATTCCCCCTCCAACTGACTGTCATGTTCACGATGAGACAAAACCCGCAACTTCGGCTGTTATCATCAGATCATTGACATCAACACCCACTCAGAGTGATTACAAGCTTCCAAACAGCTTGGTTGATGCAGCAAGATATCACAAGAGATCTCAACAAGACAGGACTGAAGGTGATTATTTCGGCCCCATCGTACCCAGCACCTCACGACAAGTTGTGGGCCCATGGTACAAAGAGAACTGTGACACCCACGAGTGTGCTGGGGAAACCGCCGAGGAGCGTGGTTGTGAGTCTAGTAACGAAGAACTGGACCGAGAGATGCGGAAACTGTTGGACCAATACGTGAAACATCATCAACAAATACTCAAGTGAGTAATTATCTTGACATACGATCACATATCAGGAAATATCATTTTCAATTACTTCAAAATATGGTCAGGGTTTATTGGCTTCGATTATGGTCAGATAAACTCATCCCTAATGCTATTGCTGAGAGAGCAATAATTTCCTTTTTCAGTGCAACTGTAAAATAGGCCTAGAATTTGAAATTGCTGAACCAGCAAGGAAGGTATTGACGATCTTCGACGATATATTGAAAATAGAATTGATAGAATTGAAAATTCTCCGTCTTGATTGGAAAGTAGTGTGGCGCGAGAAGGCCTACACACATTCCTTTGTATGACGCTCGTACTTCATTTTTTTTTTCATCACATGAGCGTAGCAAAGACTTCCATTTTCCCCCCATTTTTTTTTTTTTTTTTTTCTGTAATTTTGTACGCGGCAACAGGTAAGGAAAAATGACCAGTATCGACTTGAGTTTTTCTTAATATTGGTGTCATACCAGATTGGGTTGGAATTGAATTTCCAAAAAATCCGTGGAACGGTTTTCCCTAAAAAAAATCAGAAAAATAGTAAAAAAACATTGCTGTCTTTTCCTAGTAGGTCTACTAGGAAAACACAGCACATGCGTTGTGAGATGAGCGTAGAAGTGTGGAAATCCAGAATGAAAAATATTCTAAAAAAAAATCCCCATATCGAGGCCGGCAAACCAACGCAACCCTCAATGCATCTTGGTTCCAACGTTCAAAAACCTTACTTGCAACTTGTTGATATTTATAGTGCAACCTTTCGCATTTATACACTTTGCAAAGCCTGTTGATTTCAATATTCAATCAAATGTATACTTTTCCGCGTTTTTCCTTATATCTCACCCGATTGTTATGCAAATCACTGAGAATGTTTATAATTGTTTTTTCCACATTCATAACAAATCATATTTCCATAAAACTAGGAAAACGCTGAATGTGCGTTGTGAGATGATCGTAGAGGTAGACCCTATGGAAATCTGGGAACTGTGTACACTTTTTTGCGTCATCTTCCTTATATCTCACCCGATTGTTGTACACATTATTGAAAATTTGTCTTCATATTCTATATGAATTCGAAAGCTTATGACAAATTTCCATTTGCCAAGTATTCCCACCATTCTTATTCAGATTTTCCAAACTTGCAATTTTTTTTCGGGAAAACCGTTCAACCGATTTTTCTGAGAAACCATCCAACCTATTCTGGTGTGACACCAATATTCAAAAAAGTTTGGAGTCGATTGGTCTTCATTCCTGACCTGTATACAGGTCAGGAGAATTTTGACGCGTACAAAATTACAAAAAGTAAAAAACAAAATTGAAACGAAGCCCACTTTTTTCGGTATGTGAAATGGAAATCTTCGCTACGCTCATCTAATTATGAGCGCATGAGAGAAGATTTAGCAGAATGATAGTTTTGATGATAAGTCTGAACGGTATGATGTATCGAAATGCTCATACTGATTAAAAACAGAAAACTTATACTTTCAGAATGATGTGAAATAGAACAATCAACTCGGTAACAATTTCAAGTCAAGATTTACTTGAATGTTTGAAATACAACAAAACCAACCAAATGAAAATGGAATTAAAGTAGAACGAAAAACCAAAGACAACAAAGATATGTTGAAATATTATTTGTGCATAATAATAATCCGCCGGCTATATGGACAAATAACACAAGAACTAAATCATTATATAAAACATTTAAAATAAATGATTCCAACTTCAAACTTTTTTTTATATATTCAAGTGATTACGAAAGGCAAGAAAAGATTTTTTTTCAAATAACTTGCGGTACCGTATACGTCTGTTGTGGTGTTGTGACGGTCGTGACGCGTCGTCGCTATCCGGTAGGCCGGTGTGAACATAGTTGTGGTGGATGGGCCTAATACGATGGGAACAAAATCCCCTGCCGGAAGTTGACGATGACGGTCATTTCTTCAATTGTATGGCCCCCCTCAAAGGATCCGAACACCTTGTCGTGGTGTGGGGGCTTACGTGGCCCAGTGATCCCCAGAGCTGTCGTTGGGAGCAATTTATTTGTTCCCAGCAGGGTCACCCATGGCGATAAGGTCTGGAGTGAGGGTCCAGACCAAGTTCGGACCGTCGGTCGAGTGGGTGCCATTAGGTGACTGGAGTTTATGAGGGGAGCATTGCATTTGTATTTGTATTTATTTCGTTTTCTTGTCACTTTTCTCTTCATCTATCTTCTTCTTTTATTTTATATCATATCATATCATCTTTCACTCCGCATGCTTGAAACATCCACAAGCGTTGACAACTATGGCAAAGTACACGGACATGAAAAATGACGTCGCTGTCGACGCGCCTTCAAACCTCAACAATAATAATAATTCAATTGAATGGCCGAAACTCGTAGCTTTTGTTGTTGCACATATGTATTGACCCACCGATCGGCGCACGTCCACTCACAGCAGAAGTCGGAAGCGATCTGATTTTTGTATGACGGCGGAAATGCTCCAATTGGAAGACGAGAGTCAGCACACTGTCTTCATATAATCATAAAATCAGTTGGTATCACTACATCGTGCCTGGACCCTCATAATGCATTGCTCCTGACGATAGCTCTGGAGATCACGGGGCTACGCAAGGCCCCACACCATGACAACAAAGTGTTCGGATCGTTTTAGGGGACGTTAGAAGAAAAATAGTATCATTGACTAAAGAGATACCCATTCGTACACATTTGAAGAAATTGGAATATCACGTGTTAACCTATTATTATAATGTTTATATCTAATATCGTTCGGAACTTACCACTAAGAAAACTGATGTTCAGCTTGATTCATTCCCATAACTCTGAAATTGAAGTTTGATCAATTGTTTGTGATCGTGAAGGAGAGAACATAACATGTCCATCGTGCCTTGTGTTTCAGGTGTTTCCAAGACTTCCAAGTGATCTTCGATGCGATCTATTTCACCAGCATGGCGACTGCACTTAGTTGCTTGGCTATGGTTGCGGTGTTTATTACGTTGGTGAGTTACAGACAGCTCGGTGCAGACTGAATACAAGTAGACACACGAATACATGCCATATATAGATACAGAGACTTGATTAATTAAAACACTCTTTTCGTTGCATGAAATTTCATCAATTGCACGGAATAATTTTTAGTGATGTCAAGGCGCTCGCAATTTCTGTTACAAAATTCTCATTTCAGTAGCGATACCTGTCGGCAACATTTGAGAACTTTCCTGCGCGCTTCCACTGTCAGGGAATCACCAAACTTTAATACCACGTTTAGACTTCGATAGTTCTCTAAATACTCAATAATCAATAACATATTATAGAAAGCTAATGTCAAATTGGCGATGAACATAATTACGTTGAACGAACCTATACACAAATACTTTAATATATAACCTTCGGTTATAGATTATAGTATTTATTTGCTAACAGTCTACCTACTTTTTTGGTTTGGTGTGTTCAGTGGTAAATGACGATGTACGGTTTGTAGATCCCACGGAGTCAACGGAAAGGCGCTCCTCACTCACTGGTCAGGTGGGTGAAAGATTGCAGAAAAGTTGAACGTATTTTTCAGATCACATCTTTCGACTCACCATCGATGTTGCTGATTCTCGCCTGCATGGCGGGTACAGGAATGATTTTCGTTCAGTGCTATATTGCTGACCAGATAGCATCAGAGGTAAACAATCATATAAATTAATCTTTCTGAACACATGGAATTTGCATAAGTGGCCAGAATTATGGAATGAAGTAAATACTAGGAAACCGCGTTATGTGTTTCCGCGTTGATGGATGAGCTAATAAGAATGAAATTAAAATCTTTCAAAAATTTATTTCAAGTTGATGTTTTGAAGGCATTCAAGTTAAAAATCAATCTTTCCATCCCGGTTGGTTTATTTGGTAGACTATTATCGAATGTAATTTCAAATGCATAACAATATTATATGTAATGTCCGACTATTATATGAAACGTAATGACACCTGTATACATATACACCTTTAGATCCAAACAATTATGTCACTACCCTCCTCTTATATTTATTACTCATTTTCAATAATTTCTCTGATAATAAAGAAGGCCGTATTTTAATCATTCTTCGGTGACACTTATTGCTTGGATTTAATTGGTTTTCTTTATCGCTTCAAACGATGTATCAAAATATCATTGTCACCTGCCAAGCCGCCTACCTGGTGTGATGATGCCCTCGCCGCTAACTCCGCTGACCACGAGACTCCATTTTTTTTTAAATAAAATATAATAAAAAACGACTTCCTATCGGAAAGATTTTAGAAAAAAGGAAGGTCTGAAGGATCTAACAAATTAGGTTTTTGGGAATTTACTGGATAAAACACTGAGTCGAACTCAAATCAAATTTTACATTACCAATTTACTATAGGATGAAACAATTACAAACCAGATATGAATTACCTCAAAAATTATCAAAATAAACTTTGGAAATTTAATTGCTCATCCAATCCGTCGATTGATTGACCAATTAATAATAAAGTAAATACCAATTATTAATATTAATACATCAAATTTAGTTTCTCTCTAAATTCCTGTGACTTAACTGTCAGCAAATTCTACGTTATTTTAACAATGAACAAAAATCAAACAAACAATATAGGCCTTTAACAGAAATTAATTGTTGTTGGTACCGTGTGACAATCGTAGTTAGTGTCTTTGTCTCGCTTCTGTTCCTGTTCACTTCATTTCGTATTTCTTTTCTTTTGTTCACTTCATTACTGCGTGTCGAAGATGGTCTCGCGAATGGTAGCTTCCCCAACACGTCCGTGTTCCTTGACGAAACAGCGTGATCTGGCGTTGTCTTCTTTCTTCTTGTTTTCACTGTTACTGCGACGTGCGTCGTTATTTACCAGGGATCGCAGACCAGCCATACCAGACCCTTCTATGTGACCCAAGGCCAACATTGTATGCAGAGCGAGTCTCGGTTCTGTGACGTTACTGGAGCCTCCCTGGCTGACGGCTGTTGCACATCATAAAAAATCTCGAAGCTACGGTCGACAAGCATTGACCGGTCGGAGTTTCGATTAGGATTCTTCTGGAACTATTTCAACTGAGGCGTAATTGGTTGGGCAATTAACATTGGTCATCACAATAACAAATTGTGACATAGGCCTACATACTTCGTATTCACAATTTACATCTTCGTATTAAACATTCTGGTCAAATAACATAGAGAAACCAATATTGAAATTTAACATGTTGAAAAAAAATATGAATGTATTAAAATCAAAATTTAACCTGAAAATAATACCAAAAAATACCGAGAATAGACAGCTAGATAAACCCACACGTCACATCATTATATAATATTTTATATCAAAACGACTGATCGGATTCCAGTGAAAGTTTGGAATAATGTGTATTATTATTAAATTGAAATTCGGTGAAAATTTGAATTTTTTCGAAAGACATTGTTTTTACGAAACTTCTTCTCTGGCTCATTCTTATGGGTAATTTTGAAACTTGAAAATTAGTTTTCTCAGAAGTAGTTCAACCGAAGTGCCTCAAAACTATTGGATATCGAACTAAATGATGACACTTGGGCATGCCAAGTTTCAATTGAATTTGTTTTTCGTTTGACCTGTGGAGCGCAGAAAAAAGTTTTTTTTTTGAGTCAAGTGAAATTGAGTGTTTGCTTCGCTCATCCAATGAATGTTTTATGGAAAATGGGAAGAACATGCGTGTAAAATTATGCATTTGCAATTTTATTCCAATGTTGCTCCATATCGGTACATTGAATATTCTGAATGTGTGTATTTATGGATCTAACTAATGACTCAACCAAACATAAATAATGGCATTGTTATGACCCGGATGCATTGAGGGTTGCGTTGGTTAACCGGTCTCTGTACATCGATACAACTCGATTGTGACTGGTCGTACATTGCACTCTATGGATACAGAATATAAAGTCGACTAATGGCGTGCAGAGGGTTAACTTTAATGTAGTAGATACCGAAGGACACGGTGGTACTCCTCGTCGGAGGCAAGCTGATTCTTCTCTCAGCCTCAGTATCCTTATAAGTAACTAAATAGTCTACCTCAGCGGGAAAATCATCCACATTATCATTAGGAATAAAATATCCTACACCTAATGATGTTTGTGTCATTTGATACATGCATGCATCTCAAATCAATATAACTTGATACCTCGATTTGTTTCGGAATATCATTACTATTCTAGTAGACTTTTGATGATAGCAGTTAGCTTGCATGCCGCCATCAGACGGATCACATGCAGGTACTGATAAGAAGGTGATACACCGGCACATGCAGCGCTTCATGTGATCCAGGTGGCGAGGTTCGATCCCCGCCGCTGTCCATCTTTACAGGGGTTTCTCGTATTTCCCTCTAGTCCAGGCTAATGCCAGGATGGTTCCCACAATATAGGCCGCTACCGCTTCCTTCCCACTATCCTATTCATTACCCAAGAACCTTCATCTCATCATCCCATCATCTCATTAATCATCCATCCGACGGCATTAGATCTGCGCATCATAACAGTGCGTCGCTAAACCTAACATATATAGAAAAAGAAGGTGATAGGTGATATCTGTGACCCAGTCTTCGATCAGTTACACCATAAAAAGAAAATTTAAATGTGAAATTCAAGTCTGTCCAAAAAATAATTTTTCAAATTTAGTATTTGTTCTGAAAAATGTATCCGAGAGTGGATCAAATTCTGATAGATTTTGATTACCATCACGTCTCACCATTAACGCGTTATTTTCCATCTACACGAGTCAGACACAGGCAATCATAGAGCTTAACAACTAGTGGAGGGAGCATAGATGAAGCCATCATGCTTGGAGGCGCGGGGTCAGAGGGGTCACGTGTAAGTCACGTGCTTCGGTGATACCCGTTTGACAGGGAATATTTCGTTACATGTTATCCCAAAGGCGGAGCTCCAGTCAAACTAAATAAATGACTTGATTCATCGATTGTTATCGATTGTTGGGCAATTCTACGGAGAAAAATATTTTATGATATCAGCATGTATTTCTGCGTCTTTTCAAGTGTCTTTCAACTTTTGTATTCAATATACGCTGATGATAAAAATGAAACGGTGTTGTGTGGTGATCGCTGCGTATAACTCGGCTAGTCTGCTCGCCTCTCTCCGTGTCGCGTGGTTCCTTGCCTCACTTCCACCCAAGCATCCCGGCTTCAACGGCTCTCAATGCTGCCCGCGCCACGTGTTGCGACTAGCCTAGTCTAGATATTGACTTGTCTATGACTGCCAATGCCCCATGCAGTATGATGAACTATGACCTCTCCTTTCAGAGCGATCGGACACGGTTTGCCGCCTACTCCTGTGATTGGACGAGCGCGTCGGAAGAGTTCAAACGTTCTCTACGTATTATAATGTCAAGGTCAAACGTGCACCTTGGAATAACTGCAGGCGGATTCATTCCATATACTCTAGAAACATATCTAGGGGTGAGTAAAGAAATGTAAAATTAATTTCGAAATAAACAGAAGATGAATTCCATATTTAGTCTCGGAGTCAGATCTTTGGGTGAGCTTTCGGAAAAATTATTCATGACTCCAGAATGTATTGATAATGTATTAATGTTCCTAATATACTTGTATCCACGGAAGAAGAAGGGTTGTACACATAAGAAACACAAATATCTGCGATATATAGCGTGACTAGAGAATTGTGAGGAACTATGGTTTTTCATGGCGAGATTTACGATTTGAAATACAATTACATATTTCAAATTGTGTTGAGTATTGAAATGCAAAGAAAGTTTTACTATGAAAACCGACGTTCTTATGACACTTTAGTTGTAGATGACCTTTTTCTTTCGTGCATACAAGTATGGGCCCAAGTGCATATCAAATTAATCTGACAATTCGTGACTGTTTTCTGATTGTTGCCTCAATGAAATGAGAACAGGAAGATTACGCTGACCGTCACGATAATAGAACAAATGTTCGTGAATAAATTGTCTGAACAGTTTTTCAATCAAATCAATCATTGAATGTTCGATTCCTCACAGATGACCGTCTTTAGATGAAAATGAGATATCAGCATGAAATTATGATTCTTTTTCTTTCAGATGGTCAATTCCGCTTATTCTTTCTACCGAGTAATATCTGACGCAGCCAAATGATCAATCGACCAATAGGGAGGCGTGAACACATCACGTGACGCGTCGAACAACCAATCAGAAGAACCCTGATTGACACGATACACTGTATCTACGTGAATCTACCTCATAATTCGAAGACAACTTTTTAAAAGCTGAAAACTATTGAACAAAATAGGCCAAAGCCGCAAATACGTTATAATCGTTTTCGTTTTAAAAAATCACCAAAAACTGTTTTTGTGCTGCTACCGTTTTTTTTAGGTATTATCATTTCAATAGGGGGGGGAGGGGGGATCCAATCAATGACAAGTGAATGACCAGACCCCACATTGGAAACGTATACTACTCAAGACGTTGCCGAAACGTGCTAGTTTTGGGCTGAAATGTGATTTTGAAAAATCGTTGTGCTGCTACCTTTTCCAACTTATCCAAATTTAGTGTGGGGGGCCAAGTTGATAGTCAGCCGCCCCCACATTGAAATATATATATTTCATCGACTTTGATAATTGTGCTCGTTTTATGCTGAAATGTGATTTTGAGAATTCGTTTTGTGCTGCTACCGATTATTTATTCCACATTTATTGTGGTCACTCACCCACACTATGATCTCTGATTAATTATTAATTAGCAATTATTTATATTCACTTTCATGAAGGAATTACCCCTAATAATATCTTATCACTTCTCGCTACTATTTGTGCAGATTGTCCTCATCATTTTATTCCCATAAGTTAATTTCACTCTATTCGAATGTTGATTTTACCATGTTGTTACTATCATTCATTGTTACATCAACCAATCTTTAGCCAGCTTATTGTTGTGTGTTTTCCGAGTTGTTTCACGTGTTACATGAACACTATTGTGTGGTGTTGCCACATTTCAATTCTATTGCTGTGTAGTTCGCATACCTGTATCGCTGTGTAGTGTACGAATAAAACCACCTTCAAAGGTATTTGCGTATTTCGACCATGTGGTTGACGCATGCACGCCTCCTTTCGCTCTTATGTTTGTTATTGCTGCTCGATCAATCATCATATATTCTCTCCTCTGAAAACTTGAAGCCAACATCTTGAAAATAATAATTCATTCAATCGGCTTGTGTCAATTTTCTATTCACAGTCATGTTTTGGTTATTCGTAATCGTGCGAATCTGTCATGTCACTGTTGCATCATCAAGAGAACCTAGACCTGTGGCTGTCATTTACTACAGAGATACTCAAGACGTCCCATGTAAGTTACTTCGCGAGATTCAGAACCCTTTCACTATTACCTGAAGTTACTTCAATGGTCGCTACACATTCCTAGAGTCCTGCTAGCAGTCATCCATTTAATCGTCGACTGAAGCACAAACGCTGAAACGACTATGGACATTCTTAGCGGTGATTGCAGGTACTACAGGGTTAGGGGTGTAGGGAGGGTCAAAGTTCCAGCATGAGTTCAGAAAAGTTTTTTCTTGCAAAACTCAGCTTTTAGGCTTTGCAGAGGATATATCCAGAATTGTAGATAAGAGTGGGAGAGTGGACGCGGTATTTTTAGATTTTTTCGAAAGCTCTCGATAGAGTGCATCATGGCGTATCGTTAAATAAGATCAGAGAAATTATAGGAGAAGGTGTGTTGGTAGAATGGATAGGGGATTTTCTTGAGGACAGGGTGCAGAAGGTTATGGTAGGAGATAGTTCATCAGAAAATATATTTGTCACATCAGGGGTTCCACAAGGGTCGGTTCTGGGACCATTATTATTTGGTATTTTCATTAATGATATATCCAGTGGAGTGAATTCTATGGTTAGATTATTTGCGGACGATTGTGTAATATACAGGATAATCAGGAAGGAGAGTGGGGACGAGAATGCACTACAAGAGAATTTGAACACTATTAAAGAGTGGATTACAAATCACTCGATGGAGTTGAAGACAATATGAAAAAAGTCTTCTTTTTTGAATAATAGGGCCTACCAAGTAGCCAATTGCCCATAGCCAATAACCCAAAGCCCAATAGTGGAAATAAAAAAAATACACTGTACTCTTAGTGTTATTATAAAAATGCAGAAAAAAATGAATGAATTCTTCTGTGTTCATATAAAATTCCTAAAAAAAAAAGAAAATGAAGCTCTATTCGATAGGATACTCTAGTCAAATGAAAGTCACACTGACGTAGGCCTACATACATTTTAACAATAAAAGTGATAATATTATTAACAAAAAAAAATAATCGTAATGATGAAAGGAATGAGAATTATAGTGATAATAATAGCAAAAAAGTATCTTCTTGAATATTTGAATCCAAATTTACCAATTGCAAACTATCTTCAGTTATTTGAAATTATACACTGTAAATGAAATAGTACTGGGGTAGATTGTCACAGTAGTCTAAACTACTGTACTCATTTAATCATAATTTCTATTCTAATCGACCATTAACCACTACCAACATCTTTCATACGTTTTGTTCCGACGTCTGTCGTTAGGGAGAATAAACTATACATTTACTTAGTCAGCGTAAATGTCCCTCTCGACAGACCGGACACGTAGTAACAACAGGTGAGGTGTGTGTATAAAAGCGTGTGTGATAAGGTAACTCCGTCTCTTGAGAAGATACCAGAAGACGGGAGGGACAGAGCCGCTGTTAACATCTTAGCGTGCTACTGTCCCCGATGGACGTAATCTTTCGGGCAATAGTCTTCACCATGTGGCTAAGTATTGGTCTGGTTGACCAATTCATGTTTAAATTCTAATTTCTATCGTCGTCGGTCCGTTTGTAGTTTTATTATTGATAGACGTCAGGTTAATTCACAACTATTCAATTCGAGTGAGTGAGAGTAGAGAAGAGAAAGAGAACACAAAGAGAGTGATATGCTTCACAAGCGTGGTTCACAAACCAGTTCGCCCCACTAGAAGAGACAGCTCGGAACGAACAAGACTCTGTTGAAATGGAGACGTCGACACCGCCCGCAAGGGGAAAAGTGCCACCCATATTCATCACAGGCATCAGTGACCTTCGCCCGCTGATAGCCCTCCTTAAAGCTAACACGGCTGATAGAACATTGTTCCTCGTCACCAAGGGGGAGAATGTTAAACTCCAACAGAAAACCAGGGAGGATTTTATGACTATAATCAACATACTCAAAGCAAAACAGATTACGCATCACACCTTTTCAATGGAGGAGGAGAAGCTCTCAGAGTACGTCATGAGAGGCCTGCCCTCATCATGCGACGTCGACGTCATCGGCGCTGATCTGGTGGCCCGAGGAATAGAGGTGCAGTTCTCAACTGAATTCGAACTCGGCAGAGAGGATCGACGCCGTTCCCCTTCTTTGCCTTCACAGTAAAAAGAAACACTGTGAAATCGATGCCGCCGACGACTATCCGATTTGTATACCACCACAAGGTGGTGATAGAGGTATATAGGGGGGAAGGGGGGCAAAGGGCCTCTTCAACTTTTCCGATGCCAACGCTATGGGCATGGAAACCTCCATTGCGCGAACGTCGTTCGATGCTTCAAGTGCGCCGGCTTCCATGAGAGCCGGGAACGCCCAAAGCCAAAATCGAAGCCCGCCAAATGCGTGAATTGTGACGGCGAACCACCCTGCAAGTTATCGCAAATGCGCGGCCTACATGCGAGCAGCATCGCCTCTACAACCTCGATCAGCGCCGCAACAGCGTCGCGAAACCATCCCCGCCGCCTCCAGCCGGAATAGCGAGTTTTCCGCGAGCGTTCGCCCGCCGTCTCCTACAGCCAGACGGCGACTACCGGTGACGACTTTCCCCCCTCCCACCCCCACGTCCCATATGGACGACAGTAGCCATAATCTCCGAAACCATCTCCAACACTTACGGCATCCCTCCCACCATTAAAATCCCACTTCAACTACTGACCGAGCTAGTTAACGCTCAACATCCCAATGCCGGCCCCTGAATCCTCCCTCATCTGCTACTGGAACGCAAACGGCGTACGATCCAGGATCCCCGAACTCGAGGGTTCGTTCACGCCGAACGCGCCTAATCTGCATACAGTTGGCATAGAACTGTATGTAGACAGGTTTCAACGCCAGCACCCAGCAGGTAGGCAACCGGTGGTGCCTGCGAGTTTAGCGGACCTTGCTGCACGAAAACACCCGCTCGGCCGGCAACACGAGACGGATGCGCGCCCAGCATGCAGCACCAGTGCCACACTCCCGATCGACCAGCCTGCGACCACCGCGCGCCAGGCAACTAAGGTCACGTCCGATGAGATAGTGGGATATCTGGAAGACATGCTGAACGGCAAGGCGCCGGGCCGCGACGGCATCACGACGCTGACGCTGAAGAACTTGACACGCAAGGCAGGGCGATTAATTACCACTCTATTTGATGCCTGCCTTACCCTGTGTTATTTTCCCACGTCGTGGAAGACGGCCAAAGTGTTGGCTTTTCACAAGCCGGGCAAGCCACCGAGGGTCCCGACCAGCTACCGCCCCATCTCACTTCTCACCATTCTCTCTAAGCTTCTAGAGAAAGTGATCCTGGCTAGACTGATGGAATACAGCGACGCCAACACCTGTATTCCAGACGTGCAATATGGCTTCAGACCCGGCCGTTCAACAGTCCAGCAGCTCCTGAACGTCACGGACCGCATCACACAGGGCTTCAACATCCGCCAGGTGACGGCCGTGGCGTCCCTCGACATCTCAAAGGCCTTTGATCGCGTCTGGCATCAAGGCCTTATCTACAAACTAATTAAACTCAACTTCCCTACTGACCTCATCACCCTTATTTCTACTTATCTTACGGACCGTCAATTCTATGTCTTCAGAACGACGCCACCTCCTCCATCAGGCCAGTTCGCGCAGGTGTACCACAAGGTAGCTGCGTCGGACCTGCCCTGTTCAACCTATATACGGCCGACATCCGAACCACATTTCCCTACACCACGGTCTCGCTCTACGCTGACGACGCCGCCATCTCTTCCCAATCAATGAGCAGGGAACTTGCAGTCCTCTACCTGCAAGACGCCCTCGACGCCGTCGCAGCCTGGTGTGTGCGCAGCTCCTGTGACCATCGAAGAACTTGTATCTATAGTGAAATCATTGAAAAACAGTGAAACAAATGGATCTGACAACATTCAAATTGAGCCCATTAAGAGAACTATACGATCATTTGTTTGGACTTTGGTATTTCTGATCAATCAAACATTACAGGAGGGTATTTTTCCCGACTACCTAAAAAATGCAATAATCAAGCCGATGCATAAGAAGGGTGACAAGAGTGTAATAGAGAATTATAGACCGTTATCAATGTTGAGTCATTTCTGAAAAATGTACGAAAAAGTTCTTAAAAATAGGTTACTTCGATTCGTGGAAGAGAATTCAATTCTGTGCAGTAATCAATTTGGTTTTCGAAATAAAATGTCAACAATTCAGGCTGTGAATAATAATGTGTCATATATTTTAAAAAGTCTTGATAGCAAACAATCTACTACTGGACTTTATTGTGACTTGCAGAAGGCATTCGACTGTGTTGATCATAAATTATTAATAAAAAAGTTAGATATAATGGGAATTAGAAATACAGCCGGAAAACTATTTGAATCTTATTTAACCAAGAGGCACCAGCAGGTCGAAATAACGTATATTGATAAAAATAGTAAGAATAGTGTAATTAGATTTGAAAAGTGTAAAATACATCATGGTGTACCACAAGGATCAGTTCTGGGGCCAATTTTATTTATTCTTCATATAAATGATCTGGTAAAAAACATTGAGGGCGGTCATGTGACCTTATTTGCTGACGATACGTCTATAATTTCAACTGGTAGTACTATAACAGAGTCACATATAAACTTGAATAAAGCATTGTCGAGTGCAAATAATTGGTTTGTTGCCAATAGTCTCGCTTTACATAATCAAAAAACTGTGGTTGTAGAATACAAAAATAGACATAGAATCAATAACATAAATGTGCAAGATATTGTAATTGGTGACGAAATTATCTCTTTTGTAGAGAATACCAGCTTTTTAGGATTAAAGATTGATAATGTTTTAAATTGGAAGAATATCAAAGAAAGTTGAATATAAAACTGACGAAGACTTGCTATGCATTACGTGTTCAAACCTGGAGCATCTGAAAAACATCTACTTGAACTATTTTGGGTTATTTTTTTAGGTTATTTTCATTAATGAGGTATGGAATTATTTTCTGGGGAAGTGTTACATATAGTAAGAAAATGTTCAAAGTTCAAAAATTGGCTATAAGAATCATTTGTAAAAAGATGGAGGAGACACTCATGCAGAAATCTTTTCAAACATTTGAAATTATTAACACAACCCTCATTATATATTATGGAAATTTTAGTATTTGTAAAATCAAACATGACATGTTTAGTAAATTCATCCGTTTCGCGTCACTCTCATAACACTAGGAATAAAAACAGTCTACATACTGAAGCTCATAGAACCACACAGTATGAGCAAGACGTGAATTTCCAAGGCATATTCATCTACAATCGTCTACCTTCCTGCATCAGATCTATTAACACTTTGAATGTATTCAAATCTACACTCAAAGTTTTCCTTATCAAGAAAAGTATTTACAACCTCGACGAATATTTCACTGCTTGTAATCACACATGTTTTTGTACATAGACGCTTCTATTACACTTTTGTTGACCTTCTCATCTTAAACTGGCCTTCCATGAACGCGGTATTCGCTTAGCGAATTCGCTAAGCGTTGTTTTTAGCTCGGATTTTCAACATGGCGGCTAAAAAAACCGCTTAGCGAATTCGCTAAGCGAATACCGCGTTCATGGAAGGCCAGCTTTATGCTATTTTTTTATATTATGATGTATTTATTTGCTGTTCTCATTCTATTTTTTTTGTCACCTTGCATGATGATGTGTTGACTTTCCATATATATATTGTTTTTAACTTGTTTTGTGATATCTTATTTGGAAGAAAATAAATGAAATGAAATGAATCTAGAAAGCCGTGACTTCGACAATGCAACATTTTTCAACTAATATTTCTATCTTTTCGATAAATAAAATACATTTACTATAATATTTTCTCCAAAACGGCTGGTCCGAATATCAAACCAAATTTTTATTCATGTATATTATTCTTGTGTTCACATTTGTGGAAAATTTGAATCATATTGAAGAGATTTAATTTTTCAATTTTTTCCGCTCAGCCAAATCTTATGGGGTTTTTAGAAACTTCTAAATGATGTTTCTCAAAAATGGTCCAACCGATTAGACCTCAAAACTATACAGTTCCAAGTTGGATAAGTTTGCATATAAAAAAAAAGTTTCATGTCGATCGGTCAAACCCTGCGACCTGTGCAGTGTTTACAAACAAGAAAAAAAAAACGCACAGACAAAGTTCCGTGAGAGTTCAGTGAAAATCTTCGCCACGCTCATCTAATTACATCGCTAGTAGCTCTTCAAGGGACTAACACAGGCCAGAATTGAAACACATCACCAAATGTTCCTCACGCAATCTCTCTCTTTCTCTCTCCCACGCCTCCGCCTTCCTCATCTTAGGCGATGCAACAATACGCAGCTGGTCGTGTTAACGTAAACAACATTCCATGAATAAACAGTACATCAAATTTCTATAAATTACACCTCTTTCAATACGGTTCAACGTATTTCAGATGAGATTTAGATGCAAAAATTATTTTCTCATAGGACTAAAGGTGCCCACCTGATATTTGATTTTCTATGCAATGTAAAATATGAATCTATGTACGATATTATCTATCTATATACATCTTTCCTTCCTTCCCATTCTTTTTTTGACGTGTTCACCACACTGTGGAAACACATTTATATGTTTGGCCAGAATAAAAGGGACCAAAAACACGTATTTGTCGCCTAGAATCGCTGAATTTCTACGTAAATTGAAAATTATTGCGCTTGGATTATGCAAATTTTTACAATCTTCGACATCGTAGTAATAAAATTTGTCCACATAGCCTGTATATTTTCTAATTACCTAATTGAAGAAAACTTCAGAAAAACTGGTTACGCCACACCCGCCTCCATTGTTGGCGTGGAGTATTAGCTTGGCGCTTTATAGAATCGCTGGTTTTCCATGTAAATTAGAAATTTGACCGCTTCAAAATTGTAATTGGTTATAGTCTACCGCGTTACGATAGTAACTTTTGTCCACATAGCCTAAATATTTTATAATTCAATAAAAACCGAAAAACATTGGGCTCCGCCCACTTTTGGTTCTCTCGTAACGATGGTAACGAGCATAAACAACGGATGTGTATCAGCTGACATATCTTTTCAAAATTGAATCTTTTTCTTTGGACAAACAGAATAGAGCCTACTTGAAATAATGACACTGCCCTCTTGAGTTGCGCAGTGAACAAAATTCATTATCAACATAGATCATTAACACATTAACCGTATTTTGTTACCATACTTCAAAGTCTTCAAGAATGAAGATGGAGTGGAATACAAGGCTGAGGTAGGCCATAGGCAAAGGTAATATTCGATTTAGGCCTCTATGATTGAAGTCTGAA
The DNA here is from genome assembly GCA_907164805.1 of Brachyptera putata. NCBI lineage: Eukaryota > Metazoa > Arthropoda > Insecta > Plecoptera > Taeniopterygidae > Brachyptera > Brachyptera putata. The sequence continues at coordinate 29,707,856 of OU015465.1, forward strand.
ACCATCAAATCAGTCTAATCTCCCAATCCAACGAAGTCGGGTTTGGGGGTGGAGGTAGCTCCACCGTCGTTTCGAGGGCTGCTTGCGATCTCGAAGCCGGTGAGCCATTCTGTCAATAGAAACAATCAATTTAAGAATTTATTTTTACAGAAGAATCTATTTAAGGTTTTCTGTCAGTAGAAGCAATCAACTTAAGATTCTTTTCTATATAAGAGTGTCCAAGGGTGAGCGCGCTCACCCTTGTTTCTTTTGTTTTCTCTCTTCCTTCTCTTTTTCGACTCTTCTATTTCTCGTCTAATCGAATTGAGTCTTGAAATACCTTTTTCTTCCCCCCCCCCCCCTCTTTGGCCAAAAGTTGAGAGAAACCCCCTCCCCCCGGTTCCGACGCCAGTGTATATGTATATATATATATATATATATAAATATTTAATTTCACGTTTTCGCGGACATCAGTGATGTTGTCGTCTCTTTCCGGATAGTGCCGCTTACTATAATAGAGTTGTCGTGGAGACCCCACTCCCCACATTGTCCAACTCCCTCGACGTCTCGGGTGGATCACACCACCCATCATCAGAAATAAAATAAAATAAAATAAAAACTGATCCGGTCTCGACTAACAGGTCTCCCAAGAGCAGCTAAAACTTACGATTTACCTCGAACAGATGGCAAATCAGAATAAGGCAAATCAGAATAAAAAAACAAATGCGAAACAGATGGCAGCAATACAGAGAACCTCGAGTGAAGAAAGCACTGAACAAACTCACGGAGGAAATCAGACAGGCAATCGTAGACCACAGAACTGAACAATGGGATAAAGTGGAATCACTAAAGACAGAAGACTGCTCACTATGGAAGATGACAAAAGCATTACTGAGAATCCCAGACAAGTGCCCACCATTACACGGAGTCAACGGCATGGCGTACTCTAATATAGATAAAGCCAATGCAATGGCTGACACATTAGAAAGAACCTTCACACCCAACAATGATCCCTGCAACATGGACATAATAGAAGAAGCAGAGCGATCGGTGCTTTCCCTGAGACATCTACATACACCACTCGTAGACAGGACACTCTGCTCGCCGAGTGAGGTTCTCAAAATAATAAACAACTTGCACAACAAAAAAGCACCAGGCTTGGACGGGATACCCAGCACAGTCCTCAAGCATCTCTCGCGCAAAGAGATAACTTTTCTAACGAAAATTTTCAATTCATCTATAAAACTGCAATACTTTCCTGACATATACAAAAAATCCAAAATAATCTTATTCTCGAAACCCGGCAAGGACCCCCAGTTCCCTCAGAACCACAGACCAATAAGCCTTCTGAGCGGAATATCGAAACTATTTGAAAGAATCATTCTAACCAGGATACAAAAGCATCTCACAGACCAAAACATTCTACGGAATGAACAGTTTGGTTTCCGCACCAAGCATTCGACGACACACCAACTGGTTAGACTGACAGAAAACATCACTAATGGCTTCAACAGAAATCAAGTAACCGGAGTAGTTTTTCTTGACATAGCACAAGCGTTCGACAAAGTCTGGCATCAAGGAATAATCCACAAACTCATATCATACAAGTTTCCACACTACCTTGTACATATTATTAATAATTATCTAACCGGACGCTCGTTTGAAGTACACATTGCTAATGCTACCTCCACGACACGTCCAATAGAAGCTGGCGTCCCACAGGGGTCAGTACTGGGACCGACCATGTTCAACATATACATAAACGACATTCCCGACACGCCCAAAGTCGAACTGGCGCTTTTTGCGGATGATACGGCCTTACTCACGCAGTAGTTATCCGGCAAACAAGCAAGCAAAAACCTGCAGAATGCTCTAGACAGATTTGAGGAATGGTCCGAGGACTGGCGCATCAAAGTCAATGTGGATAAAAGCTCTGCAACACTGTTTCATAGAAAGAAGGGAAAAAACGCATCAGAGAACAAGAAAACACTAGAAATAAGAATATTCGATGACCCAATACAAAGGAATAAAACATCGAAATATCTGGGAGTGACAATGGACCGGAAATTGTCATGGGCACCACATATCAAGGAGTTGAAGAAAAAAGCAAGCATGAGGATGGCCATGCTATACCCTCTAATTAACAAAGACAGCAAGCTAGCTGAACACAAAGGCTTGACCATTTATAAATCTATAATACTCCCGCTTATAACATATGCCTCACCAGCTTGGGCGGGCACTGCAAAACTCAAACCCCTAGAAGTACTCCAGAACAAGACGCTAAGGAGAATAACCAAAGACCCATGGTATGTAAGAAACACCGACATCAGAAAGAACCTCCAGATTACTACGGTAGAAAACCACATGAAAAAGATAGTAAGCAAGTTTTACAACACGAACGGTAGTGTCCCTAACGAACTAATACACACATTGGGGAACTATGACCCAGACGAAACCACATTCTATAATCACAAGCGACCAAAGGCATTCTTGTCGAATTGACGAGAAAAAAAAAATTAAAAGAATAAAAAAATAACACATGATAAATCAATCGTGCAAATTAATCACTCACAACAAAATACAGTTGCAATACAAGCCTATTCATACACATATAGCAAAAAGCATTAGTTCATAGAGAGCAATAGCTCGGAATGATAAACCATTTAGAGGAATGAAAATAGCCTCAGTTAACAAGGATCGAGAGAGGCGGAGCCCGCATCCGGTCTCGACTAACAGGTCAAACCCCAACCTTGGTCAGAACCAGACAAGATGTCTTCAACGAATGACTCGAAGAGCGTTAAGCATACCCTGTTTAGATGTTATAAGCTGCACAGGAGCAGTAACAACGTTGTGACGCTGTAAGATTACATGCTGTTCTACGTCACTGTGAGTGTGGTATGATATTCCCTTCCTTTTCACTCTCCGGACTCGCCAAGTCAACCACATCACTGCTCGTATATCGTCAACATTTCAGAGAAATAAGTGACTTGTATAAGAATTTTCATTTCATTTTTATTGACGGCTTCAAATTAAACGGTGCAGTGGGGTGCGCCTACGCTATCGGCAACCAGAGCTACACATTCAAACTGGACGCTGTATACTCGGCCGAGGTGTACGCTATTATTCAGGCATTTGCCCACATTGAGACCAGTGCAGAGTGTATGTTCGTTATATGCAGCGATTCACTCAGCGCACTTCAAGCTAGCTCTGAATGCTGTGTCACATACGCGTCACGCGTGAACACAGTGGAAATGTACGAAGCTAGACAAAATTCATGAATTTCAATATCACCATCATGGAGGGCATTCAAATACTACAGTTTGATACTAGTTGGCATTTTATTGATCATTTCGAAGAATGAATGGAAAATAATGCGAGTTACTTAGGCCAGCACGTTCTCTAGGAGCATCGATACAAGCATCCCCTCCCCAACATACTTCAATACCGTATCCGTCTGTCGCTTAGCAACGCACATTCCTTTCTATTAATAGACACATTTTTTGTACCTGAACCCTCAATACTGCAAAACTAATGGCAAATCTAGGCCTACATGTTATCTTCCTACAAGATTATGGGTCGAGTTATTATGAATAATATCTTCATATTGCATTTACACAGCGATGTATTTTTATTTGTGTTGATATTGAATTTGATATTTTCAATTCGCAAGGAGAAATCATCGTATGTATATATTCGTAAATCATTTCATGTTCGTACTTTAATAATCATCAGAAATTGTAGCCTAATTTATCGTGAAGGATAATTGAACTAGATGTATAGTTTCTATAGTAAATTAATCTGAAAAGTTTGTATTTGAGAAGGCTGTATAGGGGGAAGGTAATTTCTATGACATTGATTAGGTAGTTGCTAGTTGTATGCAACTGTGGGCTGTTTTGCAATTTCATGTACATTGAATGTAATAATATTCGATTATATGAATAGTGAGCCAACGTATTTTATTGTAGACAATCATATTTGTTCCAAGTAAAAGTATTCCAGATATTCATACTTGATTGGTGACCTATGCGTAGAATTCGAAATAGCGAACTATATTAATTCATTAAACATGACATTTATTTTTGTATGTTTGCTTTATTTCAAATGAATGATATTAAATGGGTGAGATAAATGATTAGTTACTATCAGTGTTTCTAAGAAACTGCATAATGTTTGATTATTAAAACATTATGCAAGTACCTGTGGAGATAGGGTAGTTGATTTGTAATTTCATTTATATTAAATCCAGTAGTAGGGCCTAATATATAATCTGCATTAGATAACTCTATAGCCCACATTTATTGCCGAATAGTATCGATTTTTTCTTGGTTATTGTAAACATTTACGAACATCTCATGCTACACGTCAAGAACTTGATTTTTATTATTTTTATCACTTGAAATCATTTTGTACGTGATATGTTCAAATCAGACTGTGGAAATATCTCCCGTGAAATTACCAGAACAAAAATAGCCAATAGTTGTGAACGAAAGCTGTTCTTGTGATGTGCAATGAAATTCCGTAATAGAGCTTTACTGTGAAAATAGATACGAATTATCACTTATCGATAGAATTATATGGCTATGGAATTCAATTATTTGAAGTAATTGTACTGTTTTGAGCATTTTACCTCCTTAGATGTGTAAGATCTCCTAATTACCCGACTGAAGAATTAGGGGTCTTAGATAAAATATGTAACACATATATTACAATTTAAATGAATGTTGTTTATTTACTTATAAAAAACAATACAAGAGGACCAGAGCACCCGTAGGTGGTTACTCTATGAGGGTCCGTAGACTAACTAACTTATTGGCGGGGGTTTCACACAAAACCACCCCCACTCTTACCCTTACTTGCTATAAGTAGGCGACACTGTCAAAGATTGAATGAACGAAATAAATGTCAATACAGTGCAAAAAGGAAAAAGAAGAGACAAAAACAACAATCAATTATATAAAACATATACTAAATAACTTTTGCTAATCTTGAATACCAAACAAAGCTGAAATAATTAAAATACAAAACCTGAAACGGCGGGAAAAAGTAAAGCTAAGATCTGACAAGTAGAGATGCAATAAGATAAAAGGGATGGGGAGGAAGAGAACTTTTGGCAAGGTCGTGTCTTTTGTGTGGATGAGTTCGTGACAAGAAGAAAGAAACAGAAAGGGGTAGGACCAGATAGGCATGCAGGGTGGTCGGAGGATTGGGGTCATCACAGATGTTTTAGCAAATTGAAAACGCATTTTTGAGTTGAAAATAAGTGTATATTTGTACTGGGCTTGGAATCACGAACTGATGGTTAGATGATTAACTATTGTTATCACCCTTGGCTACACCGATGTCAGATACGTACCAGAGCGTATAGTTCGCTAATCAATTTCTAATCAAGAGTACGTGATGAAATTGGCTCAAACTAAAGAAATTGAAGAAATAAAATACATATCAATTAAAAACGGAAAATATGAGGAAAGAATATATTGCTAAAATACTGCTAGGGTTTATTATATCTCGCCATCGCCCCCCCCTCGCATAATTTTCCTACCACCCATATCAACATTTGTTGTAATTCGAAGATATCTATTGGCATTATATATACCATTTTATATTATAATGAATCAAATTCCTGGAAGTTCTGTTTACTGGACTTCTTGGGGGATTTTTTCGAACGAAAATAATCTCAACAGGAAAATTGTATACAATCACCTGGTGATTATGCCTGGGTTATTTTTCTGGCTTCATTTTCAAGAGACATTTCTTTGATATGAATAATATTTAACTCATCATAGAATTGGAAAAATTAGATGATGTACAGCTAAGATATTACAAGTCTTATGAAAATTGACAGGAAAAGTGAGATAATCATTCATATCCATTAAAAATGGGTCAATATAACAAAATAAATGAAAGTAGTTGATCGATGTTCGACGTAGAAATTATTAGTCATTGTTGAAACTCGTTCTTAAATCAGCTTTATGAAATCTTATCGAGAATGGTTGGAGTGCGCTATGGAGCCTCATTAATATTTATTCGAAATGATTGAATCTAGTGGAACATGGTTGAAGTTGATACTCATTCAATACCGGTATATCGAACTAGTTCAACTGTGTTCAACTTCCACATCAATGAAAACAGATCGAACAAGTTGGTAGTTCAGAAATATTCAAATGATAGAAAATAGTTGGAGTTGATACTCATTCATATTTATTCAAACTCATTCAACATATCAAAATAGTTCAAACTAGTTCAACTGTGTTCAACTATCACATCATTGAAAATGGTTCGAACTGGTTGGTAAAGTTTAGAAATATTGAAGATAGTTGATATCGGTTGGAGTTGATAATCATTCAAATTGGTTCAGAATCATAAGTTTCATTATTATACGTTGAAAATGGTTTATATTGATTCATTTCGGCCGTCATCTAAATAAGCTACAAATATTCAAATGGTTGAATCTTGTTCATATTCATTGAATCTATGAGTTGAAGTTTGAGTAGTAACAATTGATTTTTGTTGGATTGTTCAAATTCATTGACAACTCGTTGAAACTTGTTCAAATTTTAATGATTTTGAACTAAATCGAACATGATATTTGATGCAGGGATAGTCTATTGTATAAGATTGAAAGCTAAATATACTCAATGTGGTTAAATTAAAATAATAAAATGAAAGGTTGATTTCAAAAATGATCTTTATCGAAGAGAATTAGCGTAGTGGTTAACGCGCTCGCTTCTTGTGATCCGGCAGACGAGGGGACCCAGTTCGATCCCCGCCGCCGACCATCTTTACAGAGGTTTTCATGGTTTCTCTCTGTAGTCTAGGCTAATGCTGGGATGGTTGCTACAATAAGTCGGCCATGACTGCTTCCTTCCCACTATCCTTCCATACCCAAGAACCTTCATCCCATCATCCCATTAATCATCCATCTGACGCCATTAGATCTGCGCTATCATAACAGTGCGTCGTTAAACCCAATATATATAAAAGAGAGAATATATCATTTGATTTGAATCGCATATTTTGTTATATTCATTTTATTCTGAGTTATACAAATATCGTTCAATCAACATACAAGATAATAGGCTGGAGAATGGTAATCTTGGAATGCGGCTATTTTGATAGCAAACTGATAATAGTGGTCCAATTATTATATAACTCACACTATATTATTATATTTATATTGTTATTATACTGCAATGATACCTACCCCCCTCTCCCACATACACAAGCACACACACTTCTATATAAATATAATGTTCTATATGCGCTTCCACCCATGGAAAAATACAAACGTAGGCCTACTTACCCAAATAAAAGAGGGCTCGGTTTCTGTTCAGTGCAAGAAAATAAAACATAAAGCTTGATATTTACAACACCAATTGAGTTCTTTCCTAGCAGCTGATATGTTTTATAATTATTGTTCGTACCAATCGTACGTAAGTAATGTGTAATAATTATAATTATGTTTGTCAAAATTCTCTCTCTCTCTCTCTCTCTCTCTCTCTCTCTCTCTCTCTCTCTCTCTCTCTCTCTCTCTCTCTCTCTCTCTCTCTCTCTCTCTCTCTCTCTCTCTCTCTCTCTCTCTCTCTCTCTCTCTCTCATACACACACACACCCTCTCGCGTGCATTCGTGGTATTGGTCTGCTCTATGTAATGCCGAGCTATACTAATGTCTTCTTTTGACATTACAGTGTATTATTCAATTAGTATAACTTTTCCATCACGTCATAATGTTATTCATCGAATTGAAGCAAACTGTGAAAAATGTCCAAGGGTTTATGGTATGGCAGCGAATTACTTCCGATACCAATGCAAGAAGAGCAAGTGGATACATACACGTCAAACATGCGGGCTTGTGCGTAGAATCAGTAAATAAACTCGATGACAACCGGAAAAGTTACAAAGATCACCCGATGCAAATGTGAGTTTGGATTGTATATTAGATAATAATCGCATGTCTTTGAATGAAACACCGACGAGATGCGGTCACATTAACTGATGACAAATGAAGGAAAAATGTTTTGTCTAGCGCCGTGCGATCAGTGCGGTGGAATCAATACGATCGTGCGATCAGTATTTAATTAAAAACACACTCAAGCAGTTACATTATAAAATGCAGTGGTAGGGAAAAATAATTATATCCCACCATTTACCAACCCTCCATGACGTCATTTTAGGCCCCAAAACCCAATTTTTTTCTCATTTAATAACATCGAAACTTGATACAAAATCATTGTTCCCCAATTGAGGCTATGGATGAAAGATTAGATCATTTGAACGGGACACCACGAGGGCGATCTTATCACTGTTTACTTTGTAAACAAGATTACCTTATACTATTGCCTTCATATATTTGGCATACTCATTATTGGGCATAAAGGCCTACAGGTAGTACAATAAGTAGACCTACAATAATTATGAGCAGGAAGCTCTATCCCAAAATAGCATCGATCGACCAACCTGTCAAGACCCTACCGTTAGTTACTTCCTGTCGATTGTTCACAAAATAGATGTAGCACATTCTTGTGCTTGTGGGCCGTATTTAATTAAGGAGGAACAAGCTGTCAATGACTGCATATGATCATTGTATTGGTTTATATTGTCAGCCCATTCATTGAAATTATTTTGGCACCAAAATGTATCGTGCCTTCGTTTTAATGTAATTCAATTTAATATACAAATTCAAATTCAAAATTCATTTTATTCTATACAAAAGGAATTGATGTACAGTTTGCATTTTCACATTGTTCACACATAGTTACAATTAGTTCACATAACATATTACACACACCTTTGGTAGATAGATTGTCAGACCTAAGTGAGATTATACAATTAGATTAAATGAATATAAATATAAACATGAAGACCAATTGGAGGTGGATACAGGTATGAGTGAATAAAGCAAAGAAAGACATTGTGTTTCTGAAAGTTTGGTGAAATCCAATGTAATGTTTAATAAATGTAATTGCAGTCTTGTAGCTGAGTTTGATAGATAGAGGGAGAAAAGTATAGAAGCCAGCGTAAGAAAACAATTTCTTGTGTGCGGGCTGACATGAGTAGAATGTTGACTAATTTATGATAATTTGGTGACTGTCTTTAATAATATTGATTATGATTTTTTTTTCTGAACAAAATGTAAATATTGTTGAAATAATTCAAATTGATAATTCTGATACAAGAAACAATTATTAATATTCACACAATTGATTTGACATGCAGCAGATCAGTCAGTGAACAATCAAAGCAAACAAGATAACGGTAATAAACGAAGCAAAAAGTAAATAAAATAAGATAAACAGAATAATTTAATGTATGTATATGAATACAAATACATACACATACACATAGTTTCATCAGGATATCGTCGGCTTGGTGGTGAAAGTCACTAATTCCAAAACAATCGAAAGGAGATACGGCCAATCTAAGATTGAAGATATGGGAATAAAATGAAGGAAACGCAATTCTTTAAAAATACGAATTTGTATTCTGCATCTATATGTTTACTACACACACAAACATTGATAATCACTGAAATGATGATTACAATTATCTTAGAGCACTTTATTCGTTGGAACATTTTCTCTTTTGATGAAATTTTTCGAAATGTGGACTCAAGTACTTTCAGTTTTATATTCATTATTATGAACTTGAATACAATTTGAATACAAAAAATGAACTCTCTGTGATTTTAGTCATGTTTCACTTTCATCCATGGTTCAACTACTACCGTACTTTGATGATTTAATACTCCTCTTCATCAATTTCTTCGTCATCACGATGTGGTTCTGGTGCAACATCACGCTCGTTTCTGGACGTTGGCAGTGATTTATACCAGTCATGGAATTCTTCTGGAATTGCTCCAGTAGTGCACAGACGTACCAAATCTGATTTTTTTTCAACACTTATTGGCAGCATGTGATTGTATTTTTTTTCAATTGTAGTCGTGGTTATTGGCCGCCCTTTACCAGACACTCTCAATTGAGTGTACTGTCCATCATAACCGTACCGGTACTGTAGAATTCCCGGTAGTGCTTTCTCATATCTGAACGCTTTCACCTTAATCCAATTGACTCTTTCTCCGTTTACATCAATTGTTCTTTTTTTCATAATCTTTGTGGCAAGTTCTTCCAAATTGAGGAAGTCGCCACAGTGTAATTCTGTGACTTTGTACGGTTCAGCAGTTTTTCGATGATGTTTAGACCTGGCACTCTTGAAAATGTTTATCCAATCCTGGATAGTGTACACTGATACAAATTTTTTTCGGTTCTCTATAGCGCTATGCATAGAGTCGGCCTCCATGTGAGAATGCCCACTTTCTAAAAATATGTGTTCAATTACATTCAAATGTGTGTTCTGAACCACATGTAAGAGCATAGCAGTAACATTTTGGTTCCTATTTTGTCCTGCACATGTGTCAGAAAACAGAGAAACTTCTGTAACCTCTTCCGGAACTTGTAACAGCCAAGACATTAACGCAGTTCCTATTTCCGAACTTCCTCTTTTGCCATGCAGCTCACTCCACGTGTAGCAAAAGCCATTATTTGGATCAGATCCCTCGTAAACGGTCAGATTATAAACGCATATTTTCCTGGAATAGTACATTGAAGAAACGTCGCTTGATGGGATCTGCAAAACACTTTGCAAGTCAAACGTTACTGATTCAAATTCAGTGCTGTCATTTGCTCGCAGCTTGTGTGTTGCTCTAGTATCATTAGCAGCTTGTCGTCGTGCAAGGTGTTCCGAAAGTTCTGTGTTTGCTTCGATTACTTCTTGTGTGCGTTCTGGAAACTTATTACACAAGGCACATTGATCTTTTTTTTGGTACAAAGAATGACAAATTGTATTCATCCGTGAATACATTTCTGTACTTGTAAATACTGCATGGAACTGTCTTCTTCAGATCGCAGTCATCACGGTACAACTCGTACATTCGGGGTATTGATAACTTAGTGTCCAAGTATTTACGTTTAGTTTGACTTCTTGTGTAGTGCGACTCGACAGTAGGAAAACTCTCAATATGCTCTTTGATAGCTAAAATGTCTTCTGGTGAAGTTTTGTTGCCTGGAGCTTGCCGTCCTCTTTGATCACTTCCCACGAAAGTTCCGCAGTCACCCTTTTCCATTAGTGCAGTTCTGACAGGTCCATTGCTGATGTTCAATGTTTTTAAGAAGAAATTTTTGCAAACTCTATGGCGCTCGTTATTGGTTTCCAAAAAGAACGCAAACGTTCTCAAGCGTTCTGCAGGCTTTGCATTTCGTGGCCGTTTCCGTTTTGGTGCTGAGCACGAGACCATACGAATAATGAAATCTTTTTTTCTCACATATTCTTCAAGATGCCGATACTCTGAACAAAGGAGGGCATGGTCTTCTTCAGATATTGTTTCTGCACATTTAAATTTGCACTGTGTGCAGTTAACAGGTTTTGGTTCTTTTGCAGATATTGTATCATTATTAAAAACATGCTCTTTACCCTGTCGTCTCATACGTTTTGCAACATTTACTTTCCAATTTTCAGGCTGTCTTTTCCTGTGGCGGGAAGTTCCTCCATCTTCAGGCTCAGTCCCCTCGTCATCGTCAATATTCTCTTCTTCCTCATTCTCCTCTTCTCCTATCTCAGTCTCCACTTCTCCTATCACAGTCTCATATTCTCCCATCACAGTCTCATATTCTCCTATCACAGTCTGTTCTTCTCTATCTATATTTGGTTCTGCTCCCTGACGATCCTCACCGAGTCCTTCAGCCTTCTTGTCTGTTCCCATAGACTCATGTTCTACGATTACATGTTTCTCTCCTGCATCAACTACCTCGTCAGCATTTATACTTCCCTGATGGTATATCACAAAATCCGTGTCAGTCTGCAGTTCTTCCCCGCTTCTAGATTCCACTTCTAATTCAACAATCTCTTCAGCTTGTAGCGGTATTTCCACATTATCCGCGAAAACAATAACCAACCCCCTCAAAGGATTCGAACACCTTGACGTGGTGTGGGGGCTTGCGTGGCCCCGTGATCCCCAGAGCTATCGTCGGGAGCAATTTATTTGCTCCCAGCAGGGTCACCCATGGCGATAAGGTCTGGGGTGAGGGTCCAGACCAAGTTCGGACCGTCGGTCGAGTGGGTTCCTTCTGGTCACCGGAGTATGTGCGGGGAGTACTGAGCATTGCGTTTCTCTTCTCACTTCTCTCCTCATCTATCGTCTCCTTTCTCTTGCCTTCTCTTACTCTTCTTCTTCTTGCCGACTCCCTTCATATGCTTCAAACGCCCACAACTATTGACAACCAATGCAATACACAAGGACATGAACCTAAGCCCAAGGTGTAAACTATCGTGCCGAGGGGCTGTATGGCTACAGGTGGAGTAGTCTCGAACGATGTACTCTAGATACTTGGCGACCTCTAGTTTTAATTTAGCCTTACTTTCACATGCGGGGCTCTGTGCGAGTGGACCTTCAATTCCCTAGCTTCTCGTGGGACCAAACATGAATACAACCGATTCAAACCCCAATCTCCTCCCCCCCTGAAAATTTGAACAGAAAACGGCCACGTCCATCTTTGGATGAGACCGTCTCTAACGAAGTTGTGCCTTCTCTTTTTGAGAAGGACATTACAGTCAAAGATCTGGTGTTCGAGAAATCGACGCCAATGTTCATCGTCATGAAAAGAAACGAAGCAACTCTCACATTCAATGATATAAATATTTTCAAACTAAACAAATATATCAATAAGTACATTGGTACAACTAAAAATATCAAGAGGTTGCGAGATGGGAATCTGCTCATCGAATCGTCATCGAAAGAACAATCCCTCAAGATTATGTCCCTGCAACTCCTGGGAACATTCCCTGTGATTTGCGAGCCACATCTATCTTTAAATACTTCCGATCTTCTTCCCGATCTGGGAGAAATTCTTGCTGAACTTCAACCACAACATGTTACTGAAGTCAAGAAAATTCTTATTCATAAGGATGGATCTCCTAAAGAATCTCCTCTTCACATACTCACCTTTAACACCGTCGTGCTTCCTCAGCAGATATATGTAGGCTTTATACGCATCCCAGTGAAGATGCATGTACCGAATCCCATGCGATGTCAGCTCTGCCAGCGGTTTGGTCATGTGGGTGATAACTGTGAGAATCAACAGACATGTGCTCGATGTGGTGACTCGGATCCAGATCACACCTTCAAGGCGTGTCTGGCAGCCGAGAACTGCGCGAACTGCAAGGGCGGTCACACAGCCTGGTCCCGGCAATGCCCGATCTGGAAAAGAGAGAAAACTATAATTGGATGAGCGAAGCGAAGACTCAATTACACTTGACCCGAAAAAAATGTACATGTTTTTTTTTTTTTTTTTTTTTTTTTTTTTTTTTGTTCGCGCTCTACAGGTCAGCCGAAAATTCAAATTCGATTGAAACTTGGCATGCCCATGTGTCATCATCTGGATTGAATCCCATTAGTTTTTATACGCAATCGGTTGCACCACTTCTGAGAAAACTAATTTTCCATTTTCCAACTAACCCATAAGAATAAGCCAGAGAAGAATTTTCATAAAAAAAATGTCCTTCAAAAAATTTCAAATTTTCACCAAATTTCAATATAATAATGATACATATTATTCCGAACTTTCATTGGAATCCAACCAGTCGTTTTGATATAAAATATTATATAATGACAAAAAAAGCAAAAGAAGAATTTTCGTACAAAAAATGTCTTTCGAAAAAATTCAAATTTTCACCAAATCTCAATATAATGATGATACAGATCATTTCGAACTTTCAATAAAATCCAATCAGTCGTTTGAATATAAAAAATTATATAATGACATTTTTACACATCGTTTTGAAGCTATTAAGAAAACCTATTAAATCCAAGCAACAAGTGTCACCAATTAATGGAAAACGATTAAAACAAGGCCTTCTTTATTATAGAAGAAATTATTGAGAATGAGTAATGAATATAAAAGGTGGTTCTCAAGGTGTGTATATGTATACAGCTGTCATCACGTTTCATATAGTAGTCTAATATTACAATATAATATAATATTAAATTGCATCTACTATTTCCTTCATGAGAATAGTCTACGAAACAAACCAACCAAATGGAAAGATCGATTTTTAGCTTGAATGCCGTCAAAACAGCAACTTGATATAACAATTTTTGAAAGAATTCAATGTCATTCATTAGCTCATCCATCAACGCGGAAACACATAACGCGTTTTCCTAATGAAAATCAAAACAGAAGATAAAAGCACAATCTATGAAGCCAGGAGGAAATTCAATAGCATTAGCCCGCCTACAACGCCTGGTAATGTCTCCTATGCACAAGCAGTAGTGACTCCTTCTACCCCACCTACACCAGCTAAGACTCAACCTGAAACAGAAATCACTATGCTCATGCAAATTATGACTAAGATACTAGCAGGTCAAGATTCAACCAAGCTGCAACTCGAACAGCAAACCAGGCTTATAGAGGAACAAACCAGGCTGATAGAAAAGAAAACGCAACAACTGGCAGCTCAATCTGCACAGATTGAAGATCTACAGAAAAAGAATGATGAGCTAGAAAATAGGAATATTAAAATGGAAAGCGAATTAAAATCAATGAAAGGAATTGACATGAGACCAACTCAACCGAATCTCCCGAAGTCATCCGAGGGAGGTAATCAAGGTGTAAGGCTAGAGCGTAACTCTTCTAGCTCTAATACTACCCGTCGACCAAAGACCGTCAAGACACAAAGTCTGACGGTTACGGCGATGGATTGCGAAGCGGAGGGTTCAGCGAATACTGAACCGCCCAACACCGACCGTGGGGCCGGGAGATCTTGACCGCAATGGCGTGTTTGCAGTGGAACGTGAACGGTTATGATATACGTAAAGAGGAGATTAAACTGTTAGCGGCAAGGTACAACCCTATCTGTCTTTTTATCCAGGAAACGCATTTTAAACCAACGGACTCACCATTTTTAAAGAACTACACATTTTATCGATTAGACGACCTGACCGGCACCAGAGCGCATGGAGGAGTTGCGACAGCTGTTTCCAACAGCTTTCACTTTAGCGCAGTGCCTCTCACCACAACTCTGCAGGCCGTGGCAGTGCGATTGCATATGCCACAGCCGGTTACATTCTGCAACATATACCTGCCAGAATGGGCGAATGTGACTAAGAATACTCTCCAGCACCTCGTATTACAACTACCACTTCCCTACGTCTTATTAGGGGATTTTAATGCCCATAACCAGCTTTGGGGTGATACGATGGTTGATGGTAATGGCAGAGGTAATCTTTTCGAACAATTTTTTAATGATAATGATCTAGTCCTTTTCAATAATGGTGAGAAAACACGTTTTAATGCTTTTAATGGGGAATTTTCTGTGATAGATTTGTGTGTGTGCACCCCCAACCTTGCACCAGTTTTTAACCTCTCTGTTCACGATGATCTCTGTGGAAGCGACCACTTTCCACTCATTTTAAACATTCTTAACAATCAACTTCAACGAAAGCGCAGCATTAACTGGGTTTTGCGTAAAGCTGATTGGAAGCTCTTTTCCGGCCTTGCAGATTTACGTGAGGTTCACAACCACACGGATGTCGAATCGCAAGTGAAGGTACTCACGGACAACATAGTTAGTTCTGCCGAGAAGTGTGTTCCTCAAACATCAGGGAACCCTTTTCGAATCCCCGTTCCCTGGTGGAACGAGGACTGCAAACAAGCAATCCGCCAGAGGAAACGAGCTTTGAGGTGTTTTACCGTCCATCCAAGCAATGCTAACTTGGACGAATATAGAAAGCTAAGAGCTAGAGCACGCCGCACGATCAAGGAAGCGAAAAAAGTGTCCTGGGTCAATTATGTATCCTCTATAACTTGTCACACCCCCGCAACAAAAGTATGGAACCGTATCAAGAAAATTGACGGCAAACATTCCACACAAACCATATCCGGACTGCTGGTTAATGGCGATCTAATATCAGACCCGGAGGAGATTGCTGATGCTATTGGCCAGCACTTCTCCGACGTGTCAAGCTCCTCCCATTACCCAGCAGCATTCCAAAGACTGAAGCGCTCTGAGGAAAGGCAGCATATTGATTTTCACTCCTTGAATTCTGAAAATTACAACTCACCACTCAGTCGCTGGGAGCTGGATCATGCTATTGAATTGTCTAAGAATACATCCCCAGGGAAAGACAGGATATCAAATGCATTCCTGAAGCATCTATCTAGTGCTAGCCTAGATACCCTGCTGTTGATGTTCAACTCCATATGGATGTCAGATACATTTCCTGACACATGGAGAGAAGCCATTCAAGTCCCTATTCTCAAACCGGGTAAAGACAAGAAGATTGCAGCAAGCTATCGTCCTATTTCCCTGACCAGCTGCCTGTGCAAGGTGATGGAAAGGATAGTCAACAACCGCCTCGTCTGGTGGTTGGAGAGACGGAGCCTCCTTTGCACAGAGCAGTCTGGCTTCAGGAGAAATAGGAATACTCTGGATCACCTGATTAGGATGGAGGATGTCATCCAGGATGCATTCCTCACCAAGCAACATGCCATAGCAGTATTTTTCGACTTGAACAAGGCGTACGACACCACGTGGCGTCATAACATTTTAAAAACTCTGCACTCTTGGGGAATGAGAGGTCATCTCCCCAAGTTCATTTTAAATTTTATGACTAGCCGTCGTTTTCGTGTTCGAGTTGACAATATTTTATCTAATACTTTTAATCAGGAAAATGGTGTTCCGCAAGGTTCAGTTTTGAGTGTAACTTCATTTGCAATAGCGATAAATAGCATTACGGAATGTGTGAAACCACCAGTATTATCATATTTGTTCGTCGACGACCTGGCTATTTGCTGCAGATCTGCAAACCTAGCATCAGCGTCTCGTCAAATCCAAATGACGATAAATAGACTGGAGAAATGGGCTGCCCGCACAGGTTTTACATTTTCAGTCACAAAGACTACCTGTATGCATTTCTCCCGTCATCGAGGACTACAACCACAACCAGATTTGTTTTTAAATGGCCAACAACTTCCGTTTGCGATGTCTTTCAAATTTCTGGGTCTTTTCTTCGACAGTAAACTGAATTGGAAGGCGCATATTGACTACATTAAAAAGAAGAGCATGCAGTCACTGAATCTCATGAGATACCTTTCTGGGACAAAGTGGGGTGCAGACCGAACAGTCATGCTTCGCATCTTTAGAGCACTAGTGAGGTCCAAGCTGGACTATGGCTCTATCGTATATAACTCTGCTCGCGAATCATACCTAACACCTCTGAACACTGCCCACAATACAGGCCTCCGACTGGCTATCGGAGCTCTCCGAACCAGTCGGGTGGAGAGCCTGTATTGTGAGGCTAGTGAACCACCCTTGCCTATCCGACGACAGCATCTCCTATGTTCTTATGCAGCTAAGCTTCTCTGCATGAAGAAACACCCAGCATATCAGCCTGTATTCAATCCCAGATTTCAACCACTTTACGATGCCAAGCCTTCTGCTACACTTCCAGTTGGTATTCGCCTAGCACACATTCTAGAAGATTTGAGGTTCAGGTTGCCAAGAGTATGCCCGGTAGAGGTTAGCTCCTCGGCTCCTTGGCTCGTACCACGACCAACTTGTGTATTTAGCGTCGCACGGAATAAAAAATCTGAAACAAGTGATATTGTCTATAAGCAGGGGTACGGAGAAATATGCTGCAAATACCCGGGTTTTATCCATTATTTTACCGATGGCTCCAAGCTTAACAACAGTGTGGGATGTGCTTTTATTTCAAAACCGAATGCTGAATACAGTTTTAAATTAAGCCCCACGTGCAGTGTATATACAGCTGAGCTGTACGCGCTGTATAGAACTCTGCAACACATTGAAGATCGGGAAGAGAAATCTTTTTTGATATTCACAGACTCACTTAGCTCCATGCAAGCAATAGAACAGCTTTACCCATCACATTACCTCGTCCAGACAATACACTCACTTCTGACCACCCTTGCCATGCAGGACGTCAGAGTGGTGTTTTGCTGGATCCCGGGACACATTGGCATCAGAGGTAACGAGCTTGCAGACACGGCCGCTAAAGCTGCAACAGAAAAAGAAGCATTAGACGATGACAGAGTTCCTTCAAGTGATATAAAGGCATATTTTAAACACACCTTCAAAAGTAAATTTCAATACATGTGGGATCAGGAGCGAAACAATAAGCTGAAAGAAATAAAACATACCGTGGAGCCGTGGGACTCGTCGATCCGACTCTCTCGACGAGAAGAAGTTGTCCTCACTCGCTTGCGGATAGGACACACTTTACTCACCCACGCGTATCTGTTTACTCCTGAAAAGATTATTCCGAATTGCGAAGAGTGTGACGAAGTCCTTACTATTAAACATATTCTATTGTCCTGTCGAAATTATCAGCAGCTGAGAAATCGCTTCTCGTTGGGAGACACCATGTCAAAAGTGCTGGATGATAATCCGAATGTTATAGATAAGCTCTTCAAGTTTCTGAACGCAGCCAAATTGACGGCCAAAATTTAGTTTCTATTTGAGCGTCAATAGGATATAGTATGTTTTATATATTTTAGTGAATTGGCAGGCCTCGGCCTTTTACACCGGTGCCTGTGTTTAATACACCTTTTATCAAGTATTCCTGTTGTTTAGTACGTAGTTGTTATTTAATTCTAGTAGTTGACTAGCGCATAGTTGTTATTTATTTGTAGTAGTTCATTAGCACATAGATGTTATTTAGTCTGTAGTACAACTGTGATAAGTTTCGTAGTATATTGTCCATTATTGTCATAGTATAGATGTCTAGCATCAGACAGATATCTAGTGATTAGCATTTTAAACATTTTCGAATGACGTTCTTTTAACCAGTATGAATGGATGTGTGCAAGTAATTTATTGATGTGTGATTGTTTAGTATATAAGATTTCAAACAAGCAACGTGCCGTTTTTTATAAAAGCATGTTGTTTGAACTATTTTAACGAATATCTCTGAATAAACGCACTTAGTGCGTTATATAATCGGCGCAAAATGACCAAGATGTTGACGCGCCGTTAAACACCAACAATTGAATTGAATTGAACAATAACCAAGTTTTCTATGTCTAGAGTGGGCCCATCTTTACTGCCAATATTAATTGCGTCTTGAAACGGAGTCAGCGTTGAAAGATTTTCTAAAACAAAAAAATTGTCAGGATTTTTCATCTCCTTTTTTTCATGCATTGATAACATAGGTACATTTCCAGTGGTTTCGAACGCCATTTAGAATATAATTTCGTCAGTTGTGTTATAAATACCCATAATATGAATATTACGTACCTCCTTCGCTCAGTGCTGTATCAAAATCAGAAGAATCATCGGAACCATCATCTTGTAATGTGTATTCAATCTCAGACGGTGCAAGATTTTTACAGCGCTTAGGATTTGGCATTGTGCAGAATGACAACCTTAACCTCAAAACATTAATCGTAATAATGTGTATATTCCTCTTGTTTGTATGTAGTAAAATGTATAATAATATATTGTAACTGTATATTCATTACACTGAAATGTATTAGCCTGATGGAAATAGTAATTACTTGCCAAAGAAAACAAAGCAAACGTACATCACAACACTGGACTTGAGCACTTTCGGCTTTATGAAACACTAATCAGTGTGAGGCAGTAAGGACTTAGACAGTTTCAGCTTTTACGGAATGTGTCATGGTGGACTCAAGCACTGGATCGTGTAAATTAATAACCTGAATAGTTGCATTTCTGAACACACCCTGGGACTTAGAAACATTCTCCTTTGAAGAAGATTTTTTTCTCGATTTTTCCATGTAAAAACCTCATTTTTGCAAAAAGTGGACTTAGACACTTTCAACACCAAGCCGACGATATATTCACAAGATTATTGCAGAATACTCTACCAGAATCCCGTACCCAGTTCTCAATTTCGTACTTGAGAATAAGAAGGTTGGGAGCTTCTCTTATCTCTAAAGGGATTTGATTATAAATATGCGGACCAATGAACTTCAAGCTTTTCTGACCAATTTGTTTCTTCTTCAAGGGAATAGACAAATGATACATATTGCGACTCCTGGTACTCATTGCATCCTCTACATATTCTATTTTGTAGCAATAAAAGTTACTAGAGAGGTAAATTAAAATTGTTATTATAAGCCCCACCCCATCCAATGATTCCATATGGAAGTATAGTTTGTGCTAGAGATTTATAAATTGTTAAAAGCATCGTTCTATTTAATATGTGTCCAAGTCTATAAAATAAATATAAGATGTTTCGAATCTTTTTTACCGATGCGTTTATCTGATTTTTCCATTTCAGGTGACTGTCAATGATAATGCCAAGGTATTCAGTACTTTTACATGATTGAATTTCACGGCATGAGCAGTCGTTTAAATTCAGATTTAGATTGCAGCTATGGGAGTGAAGTTTTAGCAGCATTTCTGGACCAGGCATTGTTTTAGAATTTATAGTGTGGGGTAGATAGATTGTTTTGGATTTATTACATATTTATTTATTCATTACAGATTGTTCATAAAACAGGTGGTAATGGTTACTATACCTAATGCAATTACAGTCAAACATACTCGATTTAATTCAATTCAAAGTTAAAAAATTACTGTTTAGCCATTTGTATACAAGTTTAAGAGATTCATTTGCTGTCTTGAAAACCTTTTCCCAGCTTTCCTCTTTGCATATCAGAACGGTATCGTCGGCGTAAGTTACGATGTTACAATTAATATTAAGGTCACACAGGTAATTTATATAAACAATAAATAATATGGGTCCAAGGACAGTACCTTGTGGTACTCCACATTCAATTATTCTTTCATTGCTTCTAGTATTATCAATTTTGACAATTTGGTTTCTATTTGATAAATAATTTTTGAAAAGATTCAAAGGAATACCTCTAACTCCTATTGCTTTCAATTTTTCGAGAAGTAGGTTATGGTCAACAGTGTCGAAAGCTTTGGCTAGATCTAAGTAGATGGGCAAAGATTTGAACCCGTTGTACATTGCTTCATACAGTTCACTAGTAAGTTGAAGTATTGCATCACTAGTACTAAGTTCGGGTCTAAAGCCATATTGATTAGGAGATAGAATATTATTTTGTTGTAGAAAATTTAGTAATCTTACTGTGATAGATTTTTCTAGTAATTTTGAAAAGTGAGAGAGCAAAGAAAGTGGTCTGTAATTTTCTGGTTTCAGACTATCATCACTTTTAAATATGGGTATAATTAGAGCATTCTTCATTTTTTGCGGGAAGTCTCCAGTCTCAAAGCAAATATTGAGAATATGCTCAAGTGGATAAGCGATAAAATTTTTAGCAATTTTAATTGTACCTGTATTTATACCATCAATACCAGGAGAAGAATTGAATTTTAAACTATTATTATGCGAGATAATTTCAGTTTTAGTGACAGGTGTTAAAAACATACTATCTGAAGGAGTATTATAGGTACTTCCTTTTCTGACTTTACGTGTATAATAATGTTGGGTGAAGGGAACGGAATTGTCATTAACTAGGAAAACGCCATATGCGTTGTTAGACGAGCGGATAGTAATAGTATGGGTAGTAATGGTTAAGAACTGCTTCGAGTGGTACCAATTTAGCACATTTTATTTGTTTTCTTCAAAATGGCTCACCCGATCAAGCTGAAAAATTTTAGAAATGTGTATCAAAATGTAATCCAACTTCACGCAAAATTTCATTTTTTTGGGAAAATGAAAATATTTTCTTTTTTTTTCCGTCATGTTATTCTAATGGGAATTTTTGAAATTTCCTAAATTCATAAAAAAAAAAGTTACTCCCCGATAATGCCACAAAACTATACAGATCTAAGTTAGATGAGGATCCACATTGAAAAAAAGTTTGAGGTTGATATATGTAGCCGTTTGACCTGTGGAGAACCGACAAAAAAACATGAAAAAAAAAATAAAAAATAAAAACGAACACCAATTTTTTTCAGTATGTCAAATTGAATCCTCGCTAAAGCTCGTCTAAGTATTGAGTCTGCTAGGTTTTTGCCAACGTTAGAAAAATAGTTTACAAATGTGTCTGCTATTTTTTGCGGGTTTTCCGATGTCTTACATAATTTGCCATTAATCTGAAGTGCAGCAATTGATTTCATTTGATGTCTTTTTCGATCTGTGATCTCATTAACTAGGAAAACGCCATATGCGTTGTTAGACGAGCGGATAGTAATAGTATGGGTAAAAATGGGTAAAAACTGCTTCGAGTGGTACCAATTTAGCACATTTTATGTTTTTTCTTCAGAATGGCTCACCCGATCAAGCTGAAAATATTTATACATGTGTACCAAAATGAAATTCAACTTCAAGCGAAATTTTATTTTTTTGGAAAATAAAAATATTTTCTTTTTTTTCCGCCATGTTATTCTAATGAGAATTTTTGAAATTTCTTGAATTCATAAAAAAAAAATTAGGTAAATATGTATTATAGAGAACTCGCCTATTTTTGGATTTTTTTTGACGAAAATGCCTGAATATTGTGTATTTCGTTGCATTAATCATTTAAACGAGGACACATTTTGTCATTTTTACATGGTATCATTTTTTTACTCACTCTAAGTGTGACGACAGCGAAAAATGTGTATGGAGTCCGCCATGTTGGATTGCGGCGTTGCCAACTAATCCTCACTTAACTCGCCCCCACTCCCCCCCCCCCCCCCTCCCCCCCTGGATTATATAGTTCGGCAATCATACGAAAGAAGGCATGTATTCTCTCCTTGTGCACTGGTATAGTCGTTTTCCACAAAAATTCACATAAACGCGGTTCGATTCGCACCACTTAATAGACACTTCTCGAACGCGCATATTTTCGAAACAGACATTTTCGACCTTTCGAACCACGAATTCTTCCGCAGGGTAACTGTGAAATTACAGCGTTTTCGCTTCTTGTTTACAATCTTGACCGCAATAAAACTTCCACCCCCCAGTTATTCTACACGGGATGTTACAGGACGGGCAGTTGACACCGCGACGTAAAACTCCATGATCTTGCAACCATTCACGCAAACACTCATCATTAGCGGTGATCCTACTAAAACTCAATACCCCTTGAACACATGAATAACAAACCATCTCAAAGCTGGACCAAACACTAACTGGCGTCATAGAATGGGCCACAAAATCAAGAATATCAGCCACCGCCTGGGTGGCATCCAGCAATGAGGTAGTGACAGATCCTAACCACATGGCCCATCCACATGGTTGTTGAGCGTCAAGAACCGGGTTGGGACGGGGAAATAAATACATGGCAACACCGTCAATGAATGCCACAATCAACCGGTGATGGCGCTAGTGTATGTATGTGATATGGCTGTCAAAACGAAAAAATGTTCTTAAATTCGTATTTTCACAATACGATAAAACCATGAAAACGCCATTCAAATGGAAATGTGCCACCATTTCTTGATAATATAGTGACGGTACTATTAGAAAATATCAACATCAGAAATGTGTTCCTTCAAATAGGTGAGTTCCCTATAATACATAATTACCAAAAATTACCGCCCGATAATGCCACAAAACTATACAGATCTAAGTTAGATGAGGAACCATATTGAAAAAAAGTTTGAGGGTGATAGATGTAGCCGTTTGACCTGTGGAGAACCGACAAAAAAACATGAAAAAAAAAAAAAAAAAAAAAAAAAAATGAAAACGAACACCAATTTTTTTCAGTATGTCAAATTGAATCCTCGCTAAAGCTCGTCTAATGACAGTCCATGTTTTTTTGGGACAATGCTTGTTTGAATTTATTTTATTTCTGTAATATATGAATTTTGTTTTATTAATTAAGCGATTCAGAAAATTTCTGTAAATTGAGTACCTTTCTTTCATAGTTTTTAATTTATCGGTCATGTGTTCAGAACATTTTTGCATTCTTATTATATTTCTGTGTAATGCATCTCTTTTTCGGATTGAGATAATGAGACCTAATGTTATACATGGTTTTATTTTACGTAATTTAGAATTCGGTTCTGTGATAATCACATCCGTGGCACGTTTGACAATATTTTTATAGGTAGTGATGAATGATTCGAAAGCCTCGTTAGCGTTTGTTTTGTCAAATACAGAAGACCAGCGTTCTCTATTCAGAAAACGTAAAAATAAGTCGGTATTTAGTATACATTTATTTACGCTTTCATTGTTGCGTTTATTAATACTATTAGCTATGTTTGTGTTGCCGTGCAATCCTATCAAAGTAGTGTAGTGGTCTGTTATTGAGGTTTTAAATATACTTTTCTTACGAGTTTATAAAAATGTGATCTATACAGCTGTTGGAACTATTTTCTTCGCGAGTAGGACAGTTTATACATGAAACAAAACCATTTGAACATAATAGATTAAGGTAGTTATTTGTTGCACGTAGTTCAACATCTAAAATATTAAGGTTCATGTCACCAATTAAAACATGGTATGAAACCTGTAGCTTTCTGTCCAATCCTACTCTAAATTGACTAAATCGAAATTAAAAAATAAGAATTAAATTTTAAAAATAATCAAACTAAATCTGAAAAAACAAAAATGGATCTTTGTAGCTGGGATTGCGGGAAAAGCAACTCGTTGAAACTTGAATCAGTTCAAAATATTACGTGTATTTTCAACAAAATGACTACAATGACGTTAAAACAAAACACAAAACTTCAATCTTGTAACAATGGAACAAAGAAAAGTTGTCATCCCAATGGCCTATTGAGATCACAACGTGATTTTAAATGACACAAAGAGAAATTAAACTACCTTCATACAAACAATACTGAAAAATATATATATTTATTTAACTGACCAGGGCAGATTGGTTTAAACAATGTCTGATTTTACCGTGATTGGTCCCTTGCTCGCTGGTTCGCTCACCCCACGCGCGCACACGCAAGTTTCCGCCGAACCACGCGTCTTCGAGTCCCGGGGCGGGTAGTCACGTCTCCTCACCGAGTTCGCCTTGTTCCACGTTCGTTGTCAACCAAGCTGGCGATGTTGGACTCCGCCAAGCTGGCGATGCTGAACTACCCGGTTCGAAGTCGGAACCCCCCACCCAGTGATCTCCGGTCGACGTTTTCACTGACTTGTCTCTCTGATTGTCTATATAGTTCTGTCCTCATCTCCCTGTTTCACCAGGCTTGTCCTGTAGGAGCTTACTTTCGTTCGACCAATAAAATATGCGGATACAAATTTAAACCAATCACAATTCACCATACATCAGCTTTTGGCTTTTGTGGCTTGATGCATCCCCTGGTCATATATCTGTCACTTCCTAAACTTATTGTATCTGCCCTATGCCGAGTGTTCTGATTAAATTATGGTTTGTACACATTTGACAAAATACACTTGAAACACTAGATACATTGGTACAAGGTGACTATAAACAGAAAGTTAATGCAATTGAGAAAAACAACTGAAGTGTGCTTGTGGAATGGGGGATGCAGGCACGAGATGACGGGGTGAAGGGTGTTAATGGATGGTCGTCATAAAATCAACAGACTCAGAAAGTCAAGACAACGTGGGAATTATCAAACAAAAAGAACTTATTAACATCAAAATTTAGACAGGGAAAACTGGCATGTTACAAACCTTAGGCACAGTAGTTAGGAGAGTATTCAGCTCATATATGAATTGATTTACATTCTGTGATGGAGATCTATAAACTGCTAAGATAGAATAGGTTTCTGAATTAAATGTAAAACTAATGTTGGCAGTGTTAGCATTTACAATGGTTTTGTCAGCAACAATTGAGGTAATCTCTATTCGATCTTTGTGGATAAATATCACAAGCCCATCAGAGAATGAGTGCGATGAATTGAAATAATAGGTGCTGTAACCGGGGATATGAAAAGGTTCATCGCTGGTCAGATGTGTTTCAGTCAGAATAATGATGTCGAACTTGAAACACAATTGATTCAGAATGACGCAGAATTCGTTTAAATGTTTCCGCACGCTTCGGATGTTTTGGTGAATTATTGTTAGGCCAGTAATGTTTTTATAAAAGGTATTCACTTGTTCAATGTCATTGAAAATATTAGTGGAATGCGTGTGTTCATTGCTAATAGATTCAAGTATATCCCAATCTTTCATTTAGACTAGACCGGATGACGATGAGAGAATGTCCGATGTTTTTTTTTATCTCTATTACCGGAGAGTTGTCCTCCTTCCTAATGGAGATTCTTCCACCCCTTATCCACGAATACTTGAAGCCAACCTCTTTGGTATTACTCGCTAACCAAAATAAGTTTTAATTTATTTTTTGTTGGGTGTTCATTAACATATATTTTGTTGTTTGTATCTTCAAAACCTACTTCACCAGCCAGGAGGGCTGCATTTGTATTGATTGGCTGCATTGTACCCATCTGCAATTGTATTACTTATCAAACAAGTTCCAAGCGGCAACAACTGTTTGATGTTTTAGGGGGGGGAGGGGTGTTCAGGCAACAAAAGTAAAGCCATTTTATTCTTCAAGATTACTATTGGAAGTATCCAGCTCATTGGGAGGCTCGTAGAAGAGAGATTGGGCCCATTCCACGAATATGCTAGAGAGAGAGAGAGAGAGAGAGAGAGAGAGAGAGAGAGAGAGAGAGAGAGAGAGAGAGAGAGAGAGAGAGAGAGAGAGAGAGAGAGAGAGAGAGAGAGAGAGAGAGAGAGAGAGAGAGAGAGAGAGAGAGAGAGAGAGAGAGAGAGAGAGAGAGAGAGAGAGAGAGAGAGAGAGAGAGAGAGAGAGAGAGAGAGAGAGAGAGAGAGAGAGAGAGAGAGAGAGAGAGAGAGAGAGAGAGAGAGTGAGAGTGTCTACCTTCTATTACTATATCGTTGGCCTCAATTCACTGTACATGTCGCCTTTATTTTAAAAGGACGTTGTAGATATTATTCCAAATAAACTGTTGGCTTAAATTTAACGCATAGATTCTAAAAATACGTGAACCTTGTCTACCTTCTATTACTATGTCGTTGGCCTCAATTCACCGTACATGTCGCCTTTAATTCAAAAGGACGGCGTCGTCGTAGATTTAGGCACACAGTATGCGCTCATTCAGAAGTGCATCAGGTAAATCTACAAGACCTGTCCCGTTAATTTTACTGGAACATTGTAGACCTAATGCTGGAATACCAATACTTCATGGGTAATTGTCACTTATATAAACACAATTTTTAAAATAACATGAAACTCGTTGGGATAAATTTATATATAATTTTTACAGTGTAGAATGTGAAGCGTTTCCCCAGGCCAAGATTCCATATGATAAAATCGATTCCACCAAGGCTGAATAAACAGTTCGCAGAAGATTAAAAGGAAGTATAGTTTTAATTGTGAATAGTTTGTACGCACAGGAACGTAATCTGTTACATAATAATTCACAATGCGTACCCCATGAATAGTGATACCTAAATACACGTGCTTGTTGACGAACTCTAATTTGGTGCAACAACCGGTACATGACAAGCCAGCACTCATGCGATGTAGACAGTCATAATTATGTGATATGATATCAGTTAGCGTGTTACGATCTTTATTTAAAGGCATACAAAAGTGAATAATTTTAGTTTTATTAGCATTCAGAATTAAATTCGAATCATGTGTTTTCTTTAAATGTTGTTAAGATTATTCTGCAACTGCGGCTTGTGAGAAGTCCTTATGAGTACATGAAATGAGAGTGTCGTCTGCATGGATAAATATTTGCCCGTTTAATATATGATCGGAAATTGTATTTGTATATATCAAAAATAATATTGGTCCCAAAATAGAACCTTGAGGAACTCCGGATGTAGTTAATTTATGCGTACTATTTTTTTTACCCACCTTGACAGCCAAATGACGACTAAACAAATAATTTTGGAACCATATTACCATAGGTCCTCTTATACCAATTCTCTCTTAAGCAATAATTAATTTATTATGATTCAGGGTGTCAAAAGCTTTACAGAAGTCTATGAATAAGGCAAAAATGTGTAGGTTGAAATTTAGACGTGAGTTTACATAATCAGAAAAAAGTGTTAATAGATCCGCCGTACTGGTCCCTTTTTAAAAACCAAATTGTTGTGAGTTGATAATTTTGGCAGTTTTTAAATATTTTGTCAAATTTATTGAGATCCAACGCTCTAATATTTTCTCTATCGCGGGTAATATTGAGATCGGCCTATAATTTGAAAAAAGCTTATGATCATCCTTTTTGTATATAGGACGTACTATTGATATTTTCAATTTATTTGGCACTGTACCTTCTTTAAGGGATAAATTAATAAATGTTCCTATTACAGGGCTGATCTCTTCCGATACAAGCTGGAGATCTTTGAATCTTATACGGTCAAAGCCAGGCTGCTTTGCAACATCAAAAGAATTTATTATGTTGGCTACAGAAATTGGCGTTATTGGCGGCATGTACATTGAGTGCATAGAAGAAGAATAGGTCTCGAGATTATTTGCCATAACTATGTCACAATCATGTTTTAATGCATCAACTTCTGCAACAAGACTCCGAAAAATTATTCACTATTTCATCCTCCGAGTAGTGTTTTCCAAAATATTTATGAACAACTTCATCGACGGATAATTTATTTCTTTGCCCTACGATTTCATCAATTGTTTGCCAAGTATTCTTTAAACTGTTTTCAGATTTATTCATTTATTTTTTATAATATGCATTTTAGGACTTGATAATTCTAAGGTTAACTATATTTCGAAAACGTTTATATTCTTGCCGCAAGTGATTTTTAAGTTCATTTGTACAGTCACGCCATCTCCGAAACAATTGATCTCTTACGTGTATTAATATTAATAAATCCTCGTTCATCCAACCTTTGTTTACTCTCTTTTCAGATGTTGTTAATTTCCTGGTACCTATATATGTACAGTGATCATAGCAGTCGTTGAAAGCTTTCTCAAGAGCATTGTATATACCATCGCAAGTTTCAATAATGAAAAACAAGTTCCAGTTGATCGATTTTAGTTTCCTCTCCAACTGTTTGTCATCAATTCTATTTTTCATACAAATTGTCTATGTCGTTTGAATGTGTTTGATCGTTAAAAATTGAATTGACTGCTACTAAATAGTGGTCAGAAATTTGTGTTCTGTATATGACTGAATTAATATCTTGAGCTGTACTGCGTACAAAAATATGATCCAAACACGATACAGACAACGTATCATTCCTGAGTTCCTCCCTGGTTATTCCATTCTTGAGATTTCTTGACGTAAGTAGATCTCTGTGACCCTGAGCACTTGTATTGATACTTGGAATTGCAACCAAAACATTTAACCCGGTCACCGTCGTCCGACAACTCACTATTACATTACATACAGAGTGGAGGAGCACAAAATTACGTCTGCACTCAACGAATGTCAATGAACGTGTGTATATACGTGTATGTATATGTATATATGTATATATATATATATATATATATATATATATATATATATATATATATATATATATATATATATATATATATATATATATCATATTGTTGAAATGATATGATCCCGACGGCTGGGCTAGCTGATACATGTCGCTCAAACAGTTCAATTTCCTGTCAATTTGAGGTACAATCCTCGAGTCTAGAAATTTGTGACTGTACGAAAGATATGAAAAATTAAAACTGTTCAAGAAGACCTTCCTCTCTGGCGTAATTGGTAGCGTGTCAGACCGGCAATCTGGAGATCCTGGTTCAAGTCCCGGGGGAGGTCGCGATTTTTGAATAGTTTTAAATCGTATTGTATATATATATATATATATATATATATGGTGATGTCACACAAAAGAACCTAACGAAAGAAAAAATCTTGAATCTCCTCATTATCTTGATCTTCTTCTTCTTGAAAACTCCTTTCCTCTCTCTTGTTCTTGTATTATTGCCAAAATTCTTAATTTTGTTCCGATTTTTTTCTATATTGTTATGTATATTATGTTCAATTTCATTCGTTTTATCAATATTCATGGATATTCAATTCGTGTGTAATTTGTTTTAATGGTCGTGGCTGATCAAATTTGTGAATTATACCTCACGAAAAACCATCAATTGGGATGAAAAATGTCAAGTTGTTGATGTTGAGATAGTGAGGACGCACAGATTTTCCAGATACAACTCTCCATTGGACCACTCGTCGTGCAGACTTCATGTGCCAGTCAAGTGGTCCAAGTCCCAGAGAGCTGTTTGAGAAAACTATGTTTAATCATCAATACAGTGTAGTCAAACCTGGTTCTCCGTAAGATTGTAATTCGTCAAGATTGGGATAAAAGCTCCACTTCTGATATATCTCTCCTCGTTTGCCAATATAAAGCTGCCATTAGACAATCCCCGTGCACTCGGCGTTGAACAAGAGAGAGCTGGCCAGACAAGTAGGTGTTCCGCATCTTGATCTCCCAGCTTACACAAGGGACATGTGGGACTTATGTTGGAAGATCTAATCTTCCATACTTACTTAGCCTTGTAAGACCTCTGAATTTCCCGGCTATATATATTTAGGGATCCCACATAAAAAGACACAGTAACTCGAGAATAAATTAGAACCATTTATTTACTCACGAAATTACAATGTGCAAAATAGGCAGAGCATCCGTAGATGATTACCAGACGAAGGTCCGCAGATTACTCAAAGTTTACTCATAATTTCGATACACAGTTTCTCCAAAATATATATATATTTTTTTCAATAACATCGAAACTTGATACAAAATCATTGTTCCCCAATTAAGGCTATGGATGAAAGATTAGATCGTTTGAACGGGGCACCACGAGGGCGATCTTACCACCCCAAAGAATAATTAAAATATTATAACTCATTTAACAAACAAATCAAATCTTAACTAAGGTAATAATTTCAGGGTTAGAAAACAATTCAAACATTCACAGTGGGGAGAAAAAATCTTGAATCTTCTCATTATCTTGATCTTCTTCTTCTCCTTCTTCTTCTTGAAATCTTCTTTCGTCTCTCTTTTTCTCTGTTCTTGTATCATTAACAAAATTCATCATTCTGTTTCTTTTTTTTTTATATTGTTGTTTTATTTATTCGTTTTATCAGTATTCGTGTTTATTCAATTCGTGTGTAATATATACATATATATATATTTTAATGGTCGTGGCTGATCGAATTTGTGAATTATACCTCACGAAAAACCATCAATCGGGATAAAAAATGTCAAGTTGTTGATGTTGAGATAGTGAGGACGCACAGATTTTTCGGATACAACTCTCCATTGGACCACTTGTCGTGCAGACTTGATGTGCCAGTCCAGTGGTCCAAGTCTCAGGGAGCTATCCGAGAAAACTATGTTCAATCAGCAATGCGGTGTAGTTAGACCTGGTTTTCAGTAATATTTTATTTCGTCAAGATTGTGATAAAAACTCAACTTCTGATATATCTCTCCTCGTTTGCCAATATAAAGCTGCCATTAGACAATCCCCGCGCAATCCTTGATTTTTCAGCAGCACTCGGTATTGAATAAGTGCTGGGCAGACAAGTAGGTGTTCTGCATCTTGATCTCCCAGCTTGCACAAGGGACATGTGAAACTTGCTTTAACTCCAATTCTCTTTAGATGTTTGTAGAGAAAATCGTGGCCAGTTGTAATCCTGAAGATCGCGACTGCAGTAGAACGAGGCAGGGTGTTGGAATATATCGGTTTTTCCAGCAGAGACTCCCATCTCTTTCCTCTAGCGACATCTTCGTGGGCCTGATTTATAATAATTTTGGATTTAGCTTTGAGAATATTTTTGTAGGAAGCTATTGACATTGGTGTTGTATGCTGAGTCTGACTGGATCCCAATTTGGCAAGCTCGTCAGCCTTTTCATTTCCTTCAATTCCGCAATGACTTGGGATCCATTGTAGAATCAATGACCAACCATCTGTTATTAGATCGTGTGATAGTATTTGACATCGTTTAGTGATTGAACAATCAGTTGACTTTGATGTTATGGCTTGAATAGCAGCTCTGGAGTCGACAAAAACCACAATTTTTTGAGGATCAGTGTTTTCTCGTATCAACCCCAATGCTATCTTGATCGCTTCCATTTCCCCATCAAAGCACGATCCATATCTTCCTGCAGCAGCCGATTCCTGGAAGATAATGCTGTACACTCCAGCACCAGCATTCGCTTGATCCGCATCTGCCGAACCGTCGGTAAAAACATGAAGCCACTCACTTGAAGGGTATAATGTATGCATCGTTCGTAAAGACAGTTGTTTCAGTGCAAACACATTCATAGTATCTTTTTTGTTTATCTCGTCAAGCAGCTTTATTCTTGTCTTTGGTATTAAAAGCAATGAAGATGAAGGAGGTAAGAAAGGATTTCTTACTACCATGTCATCTCCAATCTCGAACTTCGTCTTCATATTATTGACAGCAGCAATGAAACCTATCTGGGATGGAAGTCGTAATACTGGTGGCTTGTATGATTCCCAGTATGAGTCGTTAAGTCTCAATTGCTTCTCCTGTTGAACAATAGCAGCTCTTTCTCTTCGAATTGACAGTGGCTCGATTCTTGTTTGTATTTCCATCGCAGTGATTGGAGTAGATTTTGCGGCGCCACATATCATTCTAAGAGCTTGATTTTGGACTAAATCGAGTCTATTGGTATTGGCTTTGCTAGCGGTGCAAAAGGCTTCTCGGCCGTACTCCAGGACCGGTCTTATGTATGTCTTGTATGTTGTGGATAGAATATCTTGAGTAGCACCCCACCGAGTGGAACTCAGTCTTCGTAGTATTTTTAAACGAGATTTACCATTGTCAGCTAGTTTTTGAGTATGTTCTTTCCATGTGAGTTTGTTGTCCATATGCACTCCCAAATACTTGCTTTTAACTGAACCTAACTGTAGTCCGTTATATTGAAGCTGTATCTGATGTTGTGCCGTACACATTGAAAACAATTGGTACGTAGTTTTTTCGGTGTTAACAGTCATCTTATTCACGTCCGCCCAGTTCTTCAAAGTTGAGAGAGTTTCATTGATATTAGATTGCATTGTTACAATGTTCGATCCAGTTGTCCATATTATGAGATCATCGGCATACATCAGTGCATTAACTCCTACAATGCTTTTGATTTCATGTGGGAGATCATTAACCATTACGTTGAACAATGTAGGACTTGAAACTGCTCCTTGTGGTAAGCCTTGGTGTGTTTGACGGTATCTTGAGCATGACTGATTAACTCTAACTCGTATGAATCGTTGTGCGAGGAACTGCATAACCCATCTGACTATCTTTCGTGGCACATTCATTTTCCATAACTTTTCTACGAGGATTTGTCGACACACTGTATCATACGCAGCTTTAAAATCCACTAAAACCGCCAATGTAGATTCTTTCCGTTGAAAACCATCCTTCACATCCTGGGAAACACGCACAATTTGGTCGATCGTGGATCTGTGTTTTCTGAATCCAGACTGCTCAGGGGCGACGAGATTGTGTTCTTCAAGGAAAGAATTTAGACGGTTCATTACCATTCTTTCTAAAACTTTGCAAAAAGTACTTGTTAATGCAATTGGTCTATAGTTTTCAAGTTTATCAGCGGTTTTGTCTTTCTTTGCGAGAGGAATTACTTCCGCCTTTCTACATACAGCAGGTATGGTAGTATCCCACATAATGTTCATCAACTTCAGTATAGTATTCTTAGCAAGGGGTCCCAGATGAATTAGCATCTCTGACGTAATACCATCAACTCCAGGAGATTTCTTAAGTTTTGTCAATCGAAGTGCAACCTCTAGTTCAGCAAAATGAAACTCTCCGTTCAACTCATTCTCATCTGCTGTATCGCTTCGTACGTTCTCGTTCTGTTGAAGTTCATCGTTTTCAAGTTTCTTATACACTTTGCTGAGGTTGCTTTTCTCGTAGTTACTCACTGAAGCATAGTATTTACAAAACGCCTCAGCTTTATCTTTATCTTCGATAAGGAGTCTCCCTCGTTCGAATATTGGTTCATTCTTCTTGTTGTGTTCATTGTTTATCGTTGATATGAGTCGATGAGCTTTATTTCCATCTTTTCGGTAGTCAATGTTGTTAATGACTTGATGAAATGCTTCTCTTTTACTTTCTAGAATATGTTTTTGTAATCTGGCATGAACTTTCCTCAGATGAATACCATCTTCTTTAGCGCCTGTAGTTTCAGCCTTTTTTCTTGCTTCATCACGTTCTTCCTTCATAACTTGGAGCGATGCATTCCAGAATGGTTTGTACTTCTTTACAGCCCCCCTTGGAACACACGCTTTGACACATTTCATCAATTCTTTTGTGACAATATCTAAGGATTGATCAGGATTGTCGTTTACCAAGTCTTGAGTTATGCATTCGTCTGTTATGTTCTTATAACTTTTCCAGTCCGCCTTATGAAAATTCCATCTAGGTGTAGTATCAATATATTCCATTTTCTTTGTCACAGTAGGTGCATCGATTGAGACAAGAATCGCTCTGTGTCCGGTTCCGTTTGCATCTTCTTGTGGCTGCTGTGAAACTCTATTGCATATACCATCATGGGCAAGGACTAAGTCCGGTGTTGAGGTATATCCAGAGTACGATAGAAAAGTTGGAGAACGATCGGCACTATAGACTACGGTAAAAGGATTGCTGTCAACGAAATCTTCAACGCACTTTCCGATACCATCAGTTCTTTTATATCCCCATCTTGTTGAGGGTGCGTTGAAATCTCCAATGATGACTGAAATATAATGAAATAATAAATAATGAAATATAATGAAATATAAATATAATAAATGAGGTCCAAAATATAGTACAAACACTTCACCCTATCGGCTACTCACAAAAAGGGACAGAATGATTGGTGGCTGGACTTGACCTAAATGGACAAGATCCTCCCCCAGCAAGAACACTGAAAACTATATCATTCTGCCGACAAAGACTAAATTCAAAAGAAGCTAAGTTGAGTTTGAAAGACCTGGTTGTAAATTAAATTTAGATACACAATGTCCGAAAAGAAGAAATGACAATCAATAAACCAAAGACATGAAATAACTATAATAAAATATATCCTCAATATAAGTCAAGGACTCTATTCATAATTTGTCCAAAGCTTTTCACAGAATACAATAAGTCAATATAATATTTCATGCAAAGAGCAGATAGTAGTAGGGTGGTCGAAGATTGGGGTCATCACAGCCTCAATTGGAGAACAATGATTTTGTATCAAGTTTCGATGTTATTAAAAAAAAATGTTGTTTGTGGTTGAACGTTTCACCAACATAGACATCAAGCTCTTTCAGTATCGGAGTAAGCTGTTGGTTTGACCCATCGGAATGTGTTTGACAACTTCTATATGCCTCTTTTGGTAACCTCCTGTTGATTGATGCTCAGTATTACTCTGTATAGTGCACGACGAATCTTTTGCTGCTGTGCTTGTATTACTGTCTTCACCTTCTGAATCAAACACCCTGAAATCAATAGGCATCAATCAAATACAAGTCCTGGAACTGAACTGTATGAAACATATGTTGTCTCGATTATAGAATAAGTCGGTAAAATATCACTTTCAACTTGTAGTAAGTTCCATTTCTTGACCCAAGATATTCATCTCAAATCTAAATCATACTGAAAAAAAACGTACACAGAAAATAGCATACACCGAAAATAACTTACACCGAAAAAGCTGTACTCTGAAAGAAAGAGGATTCGGTTTCACACCGAAAAAACGTACACCTATATTTGTTATTTTCCAGGGTGACTGTACTGGGAGCAAGGCACGAGTAGAAGGACGATCTACGATGATGTATTTGAAGAGTGGGGTACTATTGCCCTACAACGAGAATAAAATACTCTCACGTGTGACAATACCGTTCTTTTTGGTGTAAATGTTTTGAGTGTATCGCCGGATTTTTTATTTTCAGTGTACAGTATAAGTTTTTCCGTTGGGTAGGCTATGTTTTTTGTCAGGTTATGTTTGTATAGCTTATGTTTGGGTAGGTTATGTTAGGTTGTGTTTGCTTAGGTTATGTTTGAATAGTTTCACCGAAAATAAGAGAATCCGGCGCTACACCGAAAAAATACGTTTACCGAAAAATACGCACACCAAAAATAACATACACTGAAAAGACGATATTTTCACATGACAGTATTTTATTTTTGCTGGAGGGGAATAGTCCCCCACTATTTAAATACATCATCGCAGCTCCACCCTGAATCATCCTTCTACTCGAGTCTTGCCTCCCAGTACAGTCACCCTGTAGAATAACTTTTTTGATGTACGTTTTTTTTCGGTGTATGATTGTTTCTGTCTCTCGCTGGATCCTCTTCCTTTAGAGTACAAGTTTTACATTGTTCGTTTTTTTTCGATGTAGGTTATTTTTGGTGTATGTTTTATCCGGTGTATTGGGGGCTAGCTGGTTATGCCAACAGCGATGTCAATAACGTTCAAATTCCAAGTTACTCGAGTCACATTTTCTGAACCCAAACCAATGCTCTAGCCTTTGAAGATGCCATCTGTCAACTCTTTGATACTTATCGTAGGTAAACCTCATAATAATTGCCTCCAACTTCACGAACATGAGAACTTTCCGGGGATTCAGTTCTGTCACACGATGAAAAAA
This sequence comes from Brachyptera putata, assembly GCA_907164805.1. NCBI lineage: Eukaryota > Metazoa > Arthropoda > Insecta > Plecoptera > Taeniopterygidae > Brachyptera > Brachyptera putata. Next base: position 29,744,371 of record OU015465.1, read on the forward strand.
CTCTGCAGAGAAAAGATGGTATTACCGATCCTAAAATAGCTAGCGACTTCATAAGTAACAAATATTAGGCCAATAGTTGAATAATTTCTCAAGTGCCAGCAAGGCTAGACCTAGTTCAGTGGTCAGTTTAGTATATTCATAGGCATTCTTATTGGCCTAGGCTATAGATCAAAGTATGTAGAATATAGCAGGGGCGGGCGGTAGATATTTGAGGGGGTACGCTTTAAGGGGATGGTAATTTGTAAAAGTTGACGATCTCTGCGTTCAAAAGGGAAATTTTGGATTTTCGTTTCTTTATGTGATTTTACGGAGTTTCAAAATGATCTCCAAGCCTGATAGATGAGCTGAAATTCAGGAACTATTATTAAGTCCATTTATAAGCTTATAATAATTATTCACTGGAAATCAATTATGTTACTATAGGGATTCAAAAGATTTTAATGAAGTGTACAATCATATTCAATTAGAAATATACATTTAACTATAGAGATGTTTGATAAACGTTCATGTTTTTTCATTGCTGTATGCAACGCTTTAGGTTTTTGTACCCATCTTTACACCATACGTTTGCCTCTTTGCTAAATAGCAAGCACGGTCAACAGAAGTTTGCCCAACGACTCAGACCGTGTGAGCCTCATCACACGGTCAAACATATCAACTGTAAAGTGTCTGGTATACTCCCGGTTTCGTTCTTTATACACGGCTCTGATCTTATTCCAGTTATATTCCAGATCTTATTCCAGTGTATATAGTAATTTGAATGTTGAGAAGAGAAGAACAAATGTAAATTTCACATTTTCATGATATTGTTGTAAATTAATTTGATTGTCCCCGCTATAGGGACAGCGGCGCTATGCTAGCTAGCCCTGAATAAACGCCACTGGAATATAGTAAATAGTATGTAGGCCTAGTGTGTATGTATGTACCGGTACTCAGTGCCTAGGTCTATAATATAGGATCTGGTATATGCCCATATGGGGGTAGGCCTAGATTTATAATATAGCCTAGGCCATAGATCAAAGTATGTAGAATGTAGTAAATAGTATGCAGGCCTAGTGTGTATTTCCGGTACTCAGTGCCTAGGTCTATAATATAGGATCTGGTATATGCCCATATGGGGGTAGGCCTAGATTTATAATATAGCCTAGGCCATAGATCAAAGTATGTAGAATGTAGTACATAGTATGCAGGCCTAGTGTGTATTTCCGGTACTCAGTGCCTAGGTCTATAATAAAGGATCTGGTATATGCCCATATGGGGGTAGGCCTAGGTTTATAATATGGCCTAGGCTATAGACCCAAGTATGTAGAATGTACCGGTAGTAAATAGTATGTAGGCCTAGTGTGTATTTCCGGTACTCAGTGCCTAGGTCTATAATATAGGATCTGGTATATGCCCATATGGGGGTAGGCCTAGGTTTATAATATGGCCTAGGCTATAGACCCAAATATGTAGAATGTACCGGTAGTAAATAGTATGTAGGTCTAGTGAATAAGAAGAATAAGTTTATTGTTTTGTTTTAGGGCCTCAACCCATAACATATTCATATTACATAGTTACAAATAAGCACACGGTACACATTACCACCGTTGTAGATTACGTCATATATAAACAGAACTGTAAATCGAGATACATCAATATACATGCGACCAATAACTATTGCTACTCTGTCAGCACAAATGACCTTAATAGTAATGATCTAGATATAAAGTTGTATATATTGTGCAGTTTTTCTTCATCTTGCACATTAAACAAAATTACATGAAAATTCAATCTGGTATACTCCGTGTAAGTCAGATATTGTCCTAAGTAATACTCTCTGTAGGCTTTGTATAGAGGACATATCAACATGAAATGATACATATCTTCCCTTTCCGGGACATTACATAGAGTACAGTTGTTTTCAGGCTGTAGTTGGTGTTTGCTAGATCGAGTGTACCACTGGATGTTGTTTACACCGGCTACATCTTGACTGACGAATCTTTTCAATTGATAGTCGGAACATTAAATAACTTGCAGTGCCTTTATTACCTACCAAATCTTTATATAATGGACAGGATGATGATTTCATCATGTTTTGCATGTCTTTCTCGTACATGTTATTATTATAGCTAACAATTATTTCTTCCAATTTATCATCAATTATAATTGAACTTTGTGCATTCCAGACATTTTCATAACCAGCGTCATAGATAACTCTTTTTATTTGGCTTACCCAATTATATTTCACCTGATTGCTTTCTAATTTATCAAGTACCAACAATCTATTATAACACATTTTCGGGAATCTGTTTTCCATCATATTCAAGAGTTTAATCCAGAACTGCAAAATCATTCTAAGAACATGTCCTGATAACATTGTTCTACCAACTTCCAATCTAACAATGTAATTAGGTGTGTTTCTAGGAAGACATAACAGCCTTTTGAAAAACTGGACTTGAACTTTTTCTATTGAATCAAAATATCTAAGCGACCATATATTACTGCCATAAAGAAGAGTAGCCAAAATAATCGAATCAAATAACTTCTCTCTAGCGGCCCAAGAGTCTACCTTGGATCTTACCATTATGTCACGAACAGAACCAACGGCTGTATTTGCTTTAATCACAAAATAATTAGAAGCGTCATGAAATAGACCAGAAGAAACAAATGGAACACCAGGATAAATATACCTATTCACCACTTCTAACTTCTCTCCTCTATGATAAAAAACATCAGACCTTCTCAACTCTCTACTCTTTCGAAAAATAACAACTTTCGTTTTATTGTTTATTATTGTTGATGTTTAACGGCGCGTCAACATCTGAGGTCATTTTGCGCCGGTAATATATCGTATATGAATGCAATTATTATGGTGAAATTCGTTAGAACATTTCAAGCAACGTGCTTTTATAAAAAACGGCACGTTGCTTGTTTAAAATCTTATATACTAAACAATCATACATCAATAAATTACTTGCACACATCCATACATACCAGTTAAAAGAACGTTACTTAGATTTAATATTAAAACGCTAGTCACTAGATATCTGCCAATGTCAGATATTAAAGGATAATAACTAGGTCATAATCATTACTATGAAACTTACTAATTATATTAGATGTCTAGACTTGACGACAGGCTCCGGTGTAAAGGGCCGGAAACTGTTCAATACATCTAAACACAGGGTGTTGTTGAAGTAATTCGAACAACGTGCTTTTATAAAAAACGGCACGTTGCTTGTACAACAGACATTCATCAATAAATTACAAATACACATTCAGTCATCACAATCATGCATCAATAAATTACATACACTCACTCATTCGCACACTGTAGTTAAAAGAACATCATATAATAGGTTTTAAATAATAGGTCCTAGATATTATCGATCAAGTTTGCCGCTCTCAAGAAACGGAAAAGCTTATCAATTTCTTTCGCATTATCATCTAATACCTTTGCTATGGTATCACCCAGAGAGAATCGATTCCTGAGTGGCTGGTATTTTCTACACGAAATTAAAATGTGTTTGATAGTTAAAAATTCATCACACACTTCACACCTCGGAGCAATTTTTTCCAGAGAAAACAGGTAAGAGTGGGTAAGTATAGTGTGTCTTATCCGCAGGCGGGTGAGGACCACTTCTTCTCGGCGGCTGGGTCGGATCGATGAATCCCAGGGCTCCACGGTGAGTTTTATCTCCTTGAGTTTAATATTCTGTTCCAGGTTCCAGCGATTTTGAAATTGCACTTTGAATATATTTTTAAAATAAGCTTTTATATCGTTAGATGGAACTCTGCTGTCATCCACATCCACCTTTTCTGTTGCAGCTTTAGCAGCTCTGTCGGCGTGCTCATTGCCCCTAATGCCTGCGTGTCCGGGAATCCAACAGAACACCACTTTGACGTCCTGCAATGCAAGGGTGGTCAGAAGCGAGTGAATCTCTTGGACAAGGTAGTGAGATGGATATAATTGCTGTGTCGCTTGCATTGAGCTAAGCGAGTCCGTGAAAATTAGAAAAGACTTTTCTTGCCTGTCTTCAATGTGTTGTAGGGTTTTGAACAGAGCATACAGTTCAGCTGTGAAAACGCTGCAAGTAGATTCTAGCTTGAACGTGTACTCTGTGTCTGGCTTTGATATAAACGCGCATCCAACATTGTGGTTAAGCTTCGACCCGTCGGTATAATAATGTATGAAACCAGGAAATTTGGAGCATATTTCGCCGAACCCCTGCTGATACACAGCATCGCTGGTATCGTACTTGCTGTTGTGTGTCAGGGAGTTAATGCACGATGGCCGTGGTACGAGCCAAGGGCCAGTGGAGCTATGTGCTATTGGGTATACTCTTGGCGAGTGGAACATTATTTCTTGAAGAATGTGAGCCAGACGTATGCCTACTGGTAAGGTGGCAGAAGGTTTGGCATCAAACAATGGCTGAAATTTGGGATCAAACACAGGTTGGTATGACGGATGGTTCTTCATACAGAGGAGCTTTGCCGCGTACGAACATAAAAGATGTTGCCGCCTGATCGCAAGTGGTGGTTCACCTGCCTCGCAATACAGGCTTTCGACCCGACTGGTGCGGAGAGCACCAATGGCCAGTCGGATCCCAGTGTTGTGTACAGTGTTAAGCGGTTTCAAATAGGAGTCGCGAGCCGAGTTGTATACAGCAGAGCTGTAGTCCAACTTCGACCTGACTAGCGCTCGATAAACACGAAGCATAACAGTGCGGTCAGCTCCCCAATTGGTCCCAGTTAAATATCGCATGAGATTCAGAGATTTCATACACCTATTCTTTAGGTAGGCAATGTGGACTTTCCAATTCAGCTTCGTGTCCAAGTTGATGCCCAAGAACTTGAATGATGGAGAAAATGGGAGCAGCTGGCCATTTAGAGATAGATCCGGTTGTAAAAACATACCTCGCTGTCGAGTAAAATAGACACATGTAGTCTTCGTGGCTGAGAAGGTCAAACCTGTAGCATCCGCCCATTTTTCCAATTTGTTAATCGTCATTTGAATTTGACGAGACGCTGAGATTAAATTTGCGGATCTAGAGCAAATTGCGAGATCGTCAACGAAAAGATATGATGAGACTGACGGTTTGATATATTGCGTGATACTGTTAATTGCTATTGCGAATAAAGTAACACTCAGCACTGAGCCTTGTGGAACTCCATTTTCTTGTATAAAACTTCTGGATAAAACATTGCCTATTCGGACGTTAAAAGATCGGTTTGTCATGAAGTTTAAAATAAAAGTCGGAAGGTATCCTCTCATTCCCCATGAGTGGAGGGTTTTTGAAATGTTGTGACGCCACGTGGTGTCGTAGGCTTTGTCAATGTCAAAAAATACTGCAATGGCATGTTGTTTCGTCAGGAATGCTTCCTGGATTGAGGCTTCCAATCGAACCAGGTGGTCTAGAGTGTTCCTATTCCTCCTGAAGGCAGACTGCTCTGTGCAAAGGAGGTTCTGTCTCTCCAACCACCAGACTAGGCGGTTGTTGACCATCTTCTCCATCACCTTGCACAGGCAGCTGGTCAGGGAAATAGGGCGGTAACTCGACGCATACTTCTTGTCTTTGCCTGGTTTTGCGATAGGGACCTGGATAGCTATTCTCCATGTATCAGGGAAGGTTTCTGATGTCCAGATAGAGTTGTACAATAAAAGTATGGAATCTAAGGCACGAGATGACAAGTTCTTCAGAAATGCATTGTGAACTTGGTCCTTACCTGGAGCTGTATTCTTCGATAGTGCGATCGCATTGTCTAGCTCCCATCGACTAAACAGCACATTATAGTTTTCAGAGTTGGAGGAATGGAAATCTAATCGCTTTCGTTCTTCGGAGCGCTTTAGCCTCTGAAATGATGCTGGATAGTGAGAGGAGCTAGAAATGTTTGAGAAATGTTCTCCTATGGCGTCAGCAATATCGACCATGTCCGTTATCATGTCTCCATTTACTGCTATTCCCGAAATTGCTTGTGTTACGTGCTTTCCACCTATCTTCTTTATCCGATTCCATACTTTGGCAGGTGAGGTTTTCCAGGTTATAGAGGAAACATAATTTTTCCAGGACAACCTTTTCGCCTCTTTGATGGTTCGACGTGCCTTGGCTCGCAGCCGTTTAAATTCATCAAGATTATAATCCGTTGGACGATTGGTGAAATGTCTCAAGGCTCGTTTTCTGCTAAGGATCGCTTGCTTACAGTCCTCGCTCCACCAAGGGACAGGGATTCGGCGCGAGTTACCAGATGTCTGCGGTATACACTTCTCCGCGGCATTGATAATTTCCTCAGTTATAACTTCGATTTGAGATGCAACATCTGAATACTTGTGAATTCCATGCAGGCCAGCTGGTCCAGTAAAAAGCTTCCAATTAGCCTCGCGGAGGTTCCAGCGAACGCTTCCTCGGCTTTCAGTATGGTTGTTTAGATGTTTTAAAATGATCGGAAAGTGATCACTTCCACATAGATCGTCATGCACCGAAAAGTTAAAAATGGGCGCAATACTTGGTGTACAGACACATAAGGCAATTGCGGAAAATTCACCATTATATGCATTAAAACGCGTTTTCTCACCGCTGTAGAGGATAATGAGGTCGTTATCATTGAAAAACTGTTCAAAAAGGCTTCCTCTGCCATTGCCGTCGACCATCGTATCACCCCAAAGCTGGTTATGGGCATTGAAGTCCCCTAGTAAGACGTAGGGGAGTGGCAGTTGTGATACGAGGTGTTGAAGGTTGTTTTGTGTGACATTTGCCCATTCCGGCAGGTAGACGTTGCAGAACGTGACCGGCTGCGGCAGATGCACGCGGACTGCCACTGCCTGAAGAGGTGTTGTTAAGAGCAGTGGACTTGAGTGGACGCTGTCAGAAACAGCTGTCGCAACTCCTCCGTGTGCTCTGCTGCCGGTCAAGTCGTCAAGTCGATAAAATGTATAATGATTTAAAAGAGGTGAGTCGGTTGGTTTAAAATGCGTTTCTTGAATAAAAATACACACAGGATTGTATCTGGATGTTAACAGTTTTATTTCCTCCTTATGTATGTTAAAACCGTTAACGTTCCATTGGATACATGCCATCGTGTTTAGCTTTTCCCAGCACCTTGCCATGAAATCCCATTGAAATTCTCCTTGAAATCACTGAAATCATTTGAAATCCGTATGAAATCCCCTTGAAATCCCTGACATCAGTTGAAATCCCCTTGAGACTCGCATGGAATCTCTTGAAATCCCCTGAAATCTCTTGAAATCTCTGAAATCATCTGAAATCAGGTGTACACCAAATTTGAGAGTTGTAAACCCCTCGTCCACGACGAACTAAAGTAATAAAAACTTATTATCAATTGTCTAAATAGGGAAACGCTATATTCTAACTTCTTCACATTTCAATTGAATACGAGACATCAATCTATTCCACAGACCGGAGGAAATCTTCATATGATTGATACTGTTGAAAACCAACTAAATGAATGGTCATTTATTTTTGGACACCAACATATTGTAAGAGACAAATTGTGTTGCCTTCGGATACAACATTTGGAATCCAGTAGCAGCCAAGAAAGAGTACCCGAGTGCGTAAATGGTTTGTCAAACCCGAATAGGCCTATCGAGTTTCGGTCTTGAAAATATATTGGTCCAAGTTGCGAGTGAAATTCCGAGTGACAGATGAGAAAAATAAATGTGATAATCAATGCATGCGTGATTATACACTATTCATTATTATTTTTGGAAGAAGTCAAAATTAATAAAAAAGTATAGATAAGCTTTTCTTGTTTGTTACCAAAGAACATGCAATCAACATAGGCCTTTGAGAATTATAATGTTGCGATTGCGATTAATTAAGAAACCATTTAAATAATCGCTCAATTTTATTGAAATTCATACCCATATCCGACTCGGGTACTGTAAGGCATCACGAGAGAAAAACATGTTTTTTGTTAAATGTTATGAATTTTGCCAGTATACTTTCGATAAAACTACTCGGATCTTACCGGCGAAATCTTGCATTTAATTCGTCGACCCAAGTTTCCACCATGTAGTCCATGACACGGCGGGCTGCGGGCAGGTCGGGCATTATCGCCTCGCACAGTAGGTAGGCCTCAGCTAATAACTGGGTTGGAACAGGGGAAGACTCATGAGCCTTCTGCCCCACTTCTGAACATTTTCATTGTGTTGATATTCCTCTTTCAGCCCAACTGCTTGAATCTGAAACAATATATGAAAAGTGATTTAGCCATCAACTTGAAACATTTTTATCAAGATGACACTTTGACACATTAAACAAATCCATGCCTCGTATTTCAGAAAAATTATTTTATAACTAATAATTAATAATAATTAATTAATAATTAATTAATACATAATAATAATTTCATAATTAATCCTCACTCAACTTAAAACTTGACCGGATAATTTTCATCAAGAAAAATACATGAAAGCCAGTAAACAGCATGAGAATTTAAATAAAATGTTGTGGAAACAGTGGAAACATTGGGAAGAAGACTTTCATGTCTATATTATGGTGTATCGTGTGGTTTATGACAACGATCATCAAAATGGAACATAACATAGACACATATTGTTGTCACTACATGACTTACAAATGGAATATTATATAAGCTTTTGATTACCTAATTGGACATAGACCTATAGGTTTTGTGGTTGGTTTTATTGTTTGACCCAAGAAAAGTTAAGAGAAAATGAGCTCATTCTAATTATTAGACTGCACATAGATTTGACACAGAGACTGCAAGAGCTAAAATCTATTTCAATTTTTAATTATTTCAGTGTCATTATTCATAAAACATACCTTCCTGAAAATGGCTTGGTTGTAGTGGAAGAGACATCCCCTGTGTTGAACATTGGGAAAGACTCTTGAGGAGGCATTTATGATTGCTCGTTCGAAGTCTTTCTGGAAGACTGCAGGCTGAAGATTGAGGCCGTACCGATATGCAGCATTCTTTATCCCAGACAACATTCGAACATATGTGTCCTCATCTTTACCATTTATTAAAGCATGTGCAAATGGAAACACCTGAAAAACAAAAAAACTCATTTTCATGAAAGGTATTTCTAAGTTTGACTGAGGCACAAGGAAGACTACTCGATTTATTTAACACTTTTTAATTTTTTTGTAATGTTTGTTTTACATCCACAGCTCAGAAAGCTTGATTTTTAGAAAAACAAGATTCACTACTTCTAATGAACCCATACACCCATAATATAAGGCGTTGGACTGAAACATGAGTCTTTTAGCGTGTTGATGAATAGTCTTTTTATTATAAATATCAAAACATGGTACATGGGTTATAAAAAACATGATACAATGAAAAGAAAATATTATAATAATGGCGAGGTTCGGCATAAACCGCTCTTCCACCTAACCAGAACTAATTAAACAAAATACATAGACCTGATTGAGATGATCATGAATAATAGAAGAACAGATATATAAAAAGATGAACAGATATATGATGATGTTGAAAATGATCCATATTGAATGCTTTTAGGGTTGGATGATGATTTGAGTATTATACTTTTCTCCTGTTCATTCAAAGCCACTCTTTATATTTATTTTGAAAATGTTGGGAGATTTCTCATGCTTGAGGGACCAGGTAATTTATTTCCCTAATTTTGAACCAAAAATCGAAAAGAGATGAAGATTTGTTAGTGTGATGACGATACACTAACCCCAGATTTGCATTAAACCTTGTTTGGTGGCTGTGAAGGTTTCTTGAGAAAGTTACTTTCATGGAGATATGTTGGGGATTTCTTTGTCAAAATATTGTACACTTGCGAATGAATGATCTGCGGTTAACATATTGGCCCGCCAAGTTTTTAAAATGGGGTGATATTGCTTGGGGGTTTTCGTCATAAAAAAATAAAAAAATTTTTAAAAGGTTTTAAGGGTCTTTTGAAATAAAAGGGGCTTGTGGCTTAAAACCCGTTCCAAAACCTCGAAAAGGGAACCACCCAAATTTTTGCCCTGGGAACTTTTTATTCAAAAAAAAAAGGGAAAATTTTATTTTAAAAATTTAAAATGAGGGAAAAATTTAAAAAAAAAATTTTTTAATTTTTCTATTTGGAGGGCCAAACACCCGATTTATAAAACTTTTTTTTTTGGTTTTAAAAAACCCGAAAAAAAAAGGGGAAAAAAAATAGGGAATGAACCCCTTTCCCAAAAAGGGGGATTTCCCATAGATTTTTCCCTTTAAAAAGTAAAATTAAAATAAATTTCCCCCCTTTTATTTTTAAAAAAACCAATTTACTGAATTTTAAAATTGGGGGGATAACGGGTTCACAAAACAAAACCTTGTTTTTTGGTTCTAATTAATAAAAACCCGATACCCCTTTAAAAAAGGATTTTGAAAAGAAAAAAAAAATCTTTTTTTTAATGGAGATTTGAAAGGGTATATTTTTTTTTAAAAAAAAAAATTTTTTAAAAAAAGTGTTTCCTCTAAAAATTATTTTTCTAATTACCAAGGGAAAAAAGAAAGGTTTTAAAAAAAACTAAAAAAGGGCTTAAACTTTTTGGGAAAGTTTTTAAAAGGAAATTTTCCCAGAAATGTTGATTTTTAAAAATTTTTTTAATAAAAAAATTTGTTTTTTTTTTTTCCCTAAAATCCCCACCAAAAAAAAAAATTTTTGGTTTTTCCTGTTTTTGAAAAAAGTAAAACTATTTTAAAATTTTTTCCCCCTTCAATTTTAAAAAAAATTTTAAATTTTCCAATTTATTAAATAGAACATAATTTTTACAAAAAAGGGAATTAAAAATTTTGAAACCCAAAAAATTAAATTTTTTTGGGGCATAACTTTAAAAAAAGTTTCCTTTTAAAAAATTTAATCCGTAACCCAAAAAGATACCGGGGGGTTTTTCCCCCAAATACCATAAAATTTTGGTTTGAAAATAATTGGTCCAATTGCGGTTTTCCCGGGACAAAAGAAAAATAAGTGAAATCAATTGCAACTTTCATTATTATTTTTGGAAGAAGTCAAAATTAATAAAAAAGTATAGATAAGCTTTTCTTGTTTGTTACCAAAGAACATGCAATCAACATAGGCCTTTGAGAATTATAATGTTGCGATTGCGATTAATTAAGAAACCATTTAAATAATCGCTCAATTTTATTGAAATTCATACCCATATCCGACTCGGGTACTGTAAGGCATCACGAGGAGAAAAACATGGTTTTTGTTAAATGTTATGAATTTTGCCAGTATACTTTCGATAAAACTACTCGGATCTTACCGGCGAATCTTGCATTTAATTCTCGACCAAGTTTCCACATGTAGTCCATGACACGGCGGGCCTGCGGGCAGTCGGGCATTATCGCCCTCGCACAGTAGGTAGGCCTCGGCTAATAACTGGGTTGGAACAGGGGAAGACTCATGAGCCTTCTGCCCCACTTCTGAACATTTTCATTGTGTTGATATTCCTCTTTCAGCCCAACTGCTTGAATCTGAAACAATATATGAAAAGTGATTTAGCCATCAACTTGAAACATTTTTATCAAGATGACACTTTGACACATTAAACAAATCCATGCCTCGTATTTCAGAAAAATTATTTTATAACTAATAATTAATAATAATTAATTAATAATTAATTAATACATAATAATAATTTCATAATTAATCCTCACTCAACTTAAAACTTGACCGGATAATTTTCATCAAGAAAAATAACATGAAAGCCAGTAAACAGCATGAGAATTTAAATAAAATGTTGTGGAAACAGTGGAAACATTGGGAAGAAGACTTTCATGTCTATATTATGGTGTATCGTGTGGTTTATGACAACGATCATCAAAATGGAACATAACATAGACACATATTGTTGTCACTACATGACTTACAAATGGAATATTATATAAGCTTTTGATTACCTAATTGGACATAGACCTATAGGTTTTGTGGTTGGTTTTATTGTTTGACCCAAGAAAAGTTAAGAGAAAATGAGCTCATTCTAATTATTAGACTGCACATAGATTTGACACAGAGACTGCAAGAGCTAAAATCTATTTCAATTTTTAATTATTTCAGTGTCATTATTCATACAACATACCTTCCTGAAAATGGCTTGGTTGTAGTGGAAGAGACATCCCCTGTGTTGAACATTGGGAAAGACTCTTGAGGAGGCATTTATGATTGCTCGTTCGAAGTCTTTCTGGAAGACTGCAGGCTGAAGATTGAGGCCGTACCGATATGCAGCATTCTTTATCCCAGACAACATTCGAACATATGTGTCCTCATCTTTACCATTTATTAAAGCATGTGCAAATGGAAACACCTGAAAAACAAAAAAACTCATTTTTATGAAAGGTATTTCTAAGTTTGACTGAGGCACAACGAAGACTACTCGATTTATTTAACACTTTTTAATTTTTTTGTAATGTTTGTTTTACATCCACAGCTCAGAAAGCTTGATTTTTAGAAAAACAAGATTCACTACTTCTAATGAACCCATACACCCATAATATAAGGCGTTGGACTGAAACATGAGTCTTTTTAGCGTGTTCACCCAAGGCCTTCTATATATATATATATAACACGAGCCACGACTGATAAAATATCTAATAGGCCCTAAGCTTTCTGTACTGTGATGTTTGTAGGAATGGTCCTACCGGCACCTTGATTAATAATACACTCGGTCCAAGATTACACAGTACCTAATTGGATATTAAATAAGTATACACAGACTCACCCTGGAGGCCAAGTCTTGAAACAGGCAACCTAGATCGCCTAGCGATCTCAGTACGCTGACTGAGAACGCTAGAGAAATGAGTTCTGTTCAAAATGACAGTCTTCAGTTCCAAGAGGCGCTTTGAGAGCGCGGGCGATTTCATCATCACACGAGCTACTTCCGGGCGTTTCCAAAACACCCAACCCGAAGTGTTCCGATTGCATTGACCAATCACAAGATTCGTTACAAAATCCACTACTTCCGAAGCGCTAGAAGCGGGACTAGTGTTGACAGATTGAACTAGGTATAAAAGCGAATGTCAAAAGTTTGACACTTGACAGTAGTTCTGTGTAAATTTGTGTAAGTATAGCCCTAAAACAATGATGAAAAGTGGAATGAAATCCAGCCAAGTGACTTGCCAGCAGCAAAGTGCTCTTGTGAGCTATATCGAAGCGAACCATAAACTATTCAGCGGCAAGCTCGACAATAGCTACACAAAAATTGATAATGACAAGGCGTGGGACGAAGTGACTGCCAATCTCAATTCCATGGTTGGTTCCACAAAAGATGTTAACAAATGGAAAGCGGTATGTAATAATAACAGTTTTTAAAAGTATGGTGCTTAGGCCTAGTAGGTAGGGCTAGGCTTAGGCGTAGTCATAGAAGATCATAATGAGGCGCATTAAATTAATAGGCAAGGGCCCTGTATCAACTTAGAATCATTGGCCCTATCACTAGACCCTAGGCCAATGTCTATCAATGTAAGCATTGTCACGACATATTGTGTTAAGGGTTATGCAGTGCTCCAGATCACTGGGCCATAACCTACACAATGTTCAGTTGATTGAGATGGGTGTAGGGCCTAGGCATAAGCATAGGCCTATGCCAAAATTTGGCTCACTTGTTCAGTAAGGTACGCCCCCTAGGCCAACCTTCAAAGCTTACTGACAAGTAAGTCAGCACTACAGCATGACTACAGTCATGAAGTATACCAATACACACATACCTACAATTGATTAGGTCCACAGTTAAGAGTAGACTAGGGGTATAGGCCTAGAGCTGTGCAACATTTTTGTGTTGTTGCTAGGGTAATTCATTGTGAAATGTAGCATGGTGCATTATAAAATGGAATTGTGGCGATAGGATCTAGCCCTAGGGTGTGAGACGAGCAACAATCAAGTCTCATTAGCACGGCTATCTGTGATTAGTTTTGAAGCCAATTTTGGTTGGCCTAGACAAAAATAAGAACAGCTAGATTTTCAACTTCCATATGTAGACCTAATTGGAATTTAGAGTAGGCCCAAGTGTATGTTTAACCAACTTATATATCTATTCACAGTGTTGGAAAGGCATGAAGCGGCATGTAAATAAGAAGTTGGCTGCCGCTAAACGGGACTTGGCGAAGACGGGCAATGTTTCGGATGACGAGGATCTGGAACCACTGACTCCTTTGCAAGAGAGAATATCAGAACTGTTGGGCCCCATTTCTTCCTCAGGCCACATTGTTGCAAAGGAGTCAGTGGTTGGCAATGCTGTGGAACCTCTAACGGTTTTCGTTGTGAGTATTTTGAATAATAATCAGGTAGTACCGGTAATCACTCAAAACGTCTGCTGCATATGACATATTGTGCTTGATTATGGCATGCCCTATATTGTTGCTAAAAACTAATCTAGTCATTTGAAAAGTACAGAAAAGTAAAGGCAGGTCAGTAATAGTTCTGTTACCGGTATCAAATATTGTTTAGGTCTACGTAGGTCCAAGTAGTATTGTAGTGCAGTATATTTTTTTTTTATCAATCATAGGTTCGATCACCCATCATCGATGGTTTCATTTAGTGTCATGAACGTAGGACTACCGCAACTAATAACAACATGCTCCGGTTATGACACTGCCAGTAAAGAAATTGAGCGGAGAATATAATTTTGACTAAATGAATATACATTTTCAAAACCCCCTCAAAGGATCCGGACACCTTGACGTGGTGTGGGGGCTTGCGTGGCCCAGTGATCCCCAGAGCTATCGTCGGGAGCAATTTATTTGCTCCCAGCAGGGTCACCCATGGCGATAAGGTCTGGGGTGAGGGTCCAGACTAAGTTCGGACCGTCGGTCGAGTGGGCTCCTTCTAATGACCGGAGTGTGTGGGGGGAGTACTGAGCATTGAACTTTTCTTCTCACTTCTTTCCTTCTCTTTTGTCTCCTTTCTTCTCTCCTTCTTTTACTTTCCTTCTTCTTGCCGGCTCCCTCCATATGCTTTAATCGCCCACTTTTGTTGACAAAAATGGCAATGTACAAGGACATGAACCTAAGCTCAAGGTGTAAACAATCGTGCCGAGGAGCTGAATGGCTACGGGTTAATGGAGTCTCTAACGATGAACTCTGGATACCTGGTGACCTCCAGTTTTATACTTACCTTACTTTCACATGCGGGCTCTGTGCGAGTGGACCTTTATTTCCCTAGCTGCTCGTGGGACCAAATATGAATCTCGATACAACCCAAACCCCCCTCCCCCTATTATCAATCAGCCCTCCCCTAACATTGTTCAAACCAAAGTTAACAATAAAAGACCTCGATCTTTATTGGATGACCCCATTAACGCAGAAGACCTGATTCCCAAACTACAACAACCTCGCTTTCTCATTATGACTATCAAAAAGGAAAATATCACTTTCAAAAATGTTTCGCTTTTCGCTCAGAAGAAAGGCATTCTAGGCTTGGCCGGAGATGTTAAAAGCTGTAAAACCCTGAGGAATGAGGTCGCTCCTGATCGAGACACGAAACTGTAAACAATCGTCGCTTCTTTTAAAATCAACCGTTTTCGGACTCTACCCTATCGAGGTTATCCCTCATAGGTCGTTGAACTCATCGAAAGGCGTCGTGTTCTGTCACGATCTCTTAGATGTTGACGTTGAGGAAATTAAAAAGGAATTAGCTCTACAACATGTGACCGACGTATACAGGATGTCTACCAGGAATAGCGGGAAACTTGTACCGACACCTCTTCTTATACTTACCTTTGCCACTCCCTCGATACCTGAAAAAATCCATGCTGGTTATACGAGCCTGACAGTGCGTCCGCACGTCCCAAACCCTCTGCGGTGTTTTAAATGCCAGAGGTTTGGGCACCCCAGCGACGGTTGTCAAGGTACAGCCATTTGCGGAAATTGTTCAGCTGACAAACACGAGCCTGATGCATGTACCCGAAAACTCCACTGTGTGAACTGTGACGGTGACCACTCGTCGTGGTCCCGGGAATGTCCACAGTGGAAGAGGGAAAAGAAAATCCAGGAGATCAAGACGCTTAATAATATATCACTTTACGAAGCAAGGAAACGATATGCCGAGCAATGTCCCCCTTCTACCATGTCCAAAACCTTTTCCCAGGCTGTGTCGCAGAATCCCTCTGTACCGCCTGCAGTCGAAAGGCTAGAGAATATGGTGAAGGAATTGGGGCAACAACTCAAGATGCAGTTGGAAATGTCAGCGGAGCAGGCAAAGAGGCACGTAGAATTAGAGAAAAGGCATGAAGAAGAGAAACGTCATTTTGAAGCGCAATTGAAATTAAAAGACATCGAAATAACATCATTAAAGAAACAAGTTGCTGAACTTGTATCTATTAAGATTCGTTCAGAGCAAGTGGAAGCATCGAACGAGCCTGGTATTGAAAGAATTATTAACGACAATGAAGATATGAAAACGCCCGCGACACCTTCACATACCACAGTGAAGTTGACACGGGGGACTCAAAACCCCAAATCTCGAAAGGGTAGGAACCACTCCCTCTCACCCAAACGTAGTGGTGATGATATGGAGGTGGATCTAGACCCATCTCATAAATCTCGAGTCCAGAAATATCTTAAGCCAAAGCCTAAAGATAACGAAGAACCCTGGACTCGTGTTCATTGCAAATTTATGGATAGTGCCAGAGGGGATAAATCTTGACCTGTGTGTACAATACAAATATATCACTCTAATTTAACGTACAAATACTCCTATTTGTATAATATCTTTTATAAATCAGTTCATAAACCCGAGTGATATATCCAGTATGGCGTTTTTACAATGGAATTGTAATGGTTTTAGCAGACACAGAGAGGAAATAAAACTTTCAACAGCGAATTTTAAACCTATTTGTTTCTTTTTCCAAGAAACTCATTTTAAACCTAGTGATTCTCCTTTAATTCGTATTATAGTTTTTATAGATTTGACGACCTTACTGGTAACAGGGCACATGGCGGAGTAGCGACTGCTGTCTCGGAAAACTTCCAGGCAAGTCCACTTGCCGCTGACAACACCTTTGCAGGCAGTGGCAGTCGTCGTCGCTCTCCCCCAACCTGTTACTTTTTGTAATCTTTATTCACCGGTATGGGCTCAAGTAACAAAAAGAAACATGCAGAGCCTTTTATCACAACTGCCGCATCCCTTTGTTATTTTAGGTGATTTTAACGCCCACAACCATCTGCTGGGGGACACAATGGCAGACGGTAATGGTCGAGGTCGTCTTTTTGAAGATCTTTTTAATGACAATGATCTCATAGTTTCTAACAATGAAGAGAAAACACGTTTTAACTTCCTATAATGGTGAGTTTTCAGCTATAGACCTCTGTGTTTGTTCGCCATCGATAGCGCCTCTTTTTAAATTCACTGTACATCCTGACCTGTGTAGCAGTGATCACTTTCCACTCTTATTGACTCTTACCACATACTTACCAGCTCCTACACGTTGTGCGCAGTGGAATCTGCGCCGCGCTGACTGGACGCGTTTCACGAGTCTCGTGGATCTTGACTTCTCGAGTGATCACTGTGATGTGCAGGTCCTCACCAAGAAAGTAACTGACAGCATAGTTACTGCTGCAACACAAAGTATTCCTGTAACTTCTACCAACTCTTCTCGCATTCCCGTTCCCTGGTGGAACGAGGAGTGCAAAGAAGCTATTCGCAAGAGAAAGTTGGCTCTTCATATTTTTATCAAGTACCCCACGGATTTGAATTTGATAGCTCTCCGCAAACTCCGTGCAAAAGCTCGCTATATTATAAAGTCATCTAAAAGAGCATCATGGAATACTTACGTTTCGTCGATCAATCACTCCACACCCTCCACCAAAATTTGGAGTAGGGTAAAGAAAATCGACGGTAAACATAGGGGAACATGCATTTCTGGATTGGAAGTGAATGGTAGTATGATCACAACACCCATTGAAATTGCTAACACCATTGGAGCCTATTTTGCTGACGTCTCCAGCTCTCATCACTACTCGGCATCATTTCAAATACATAAGCGTAATGCAGAAAGACGAAGACCAGATTTCTCTTCTGCAAACAACGAGGTTTATAATGTGCCGTTCAGTAGGTGGGAGTTGGAGAACGCAATAGAGCGATCTCGAGATACGTCCCCTGGAGGTGATCGAATCCATAATCAATTTTTAAAACACTTGTCCTCAAAATCTGTCGATCATCTTTTAAGCCTTTTCAACTTAATTTGGAACACGAATGTTTTTCCGGATAGTTGGAGGGATGCTATCCAGGTCCCTATTTTAAAAAGTGGAAAAGACAAGAAACACCCTTCCTCGTATCGCCCTATATCGTTGACCAGCTGCCTGTGTAAAGTGATGGAGAGAATAGTTAACAACCGCCTTGTTTGGTGGTTGGAACGCAATAACCTCCTTTGCACAGTGCAGTCTGGGTTCCGTAAAAACAGGAACACGCTAGACCACCTCGTCCGTATGGAGAGCTACATACAAGAGGCCTTCCTGACAAAACAGCACGTAATTGGTGTATTCTTTGACCTGGAAAAGGCTTATGATACGACTTGGCGCCTTAACATTTTAAATAGTCTTGCAACGTGGGGCTTTAAAGGTCACCTGCCTGTTTTTATTTCAAATTTTATGGAAAAACGACGTTTTTGTGTTCGTGTTGGGAATGTTTTATCTGACAATTTTATTCAAGAGAATGGTGTTCCTCAAGGATCAGTTTTAAGTGTCACTTTATTTGCAATAGCTATAAATGACATTGCTAATTTATACCACCTTCAGTAACTTCGTCCTTATTTGTAGATGATCTGGCAATCTTCAGCAGGTCAGCTAAGGTAGCCTCAGCATCACGCCAGATACAGGTTGCTATTGATAAATTAGAAAAGTGGGCTGATGCAACTGGATTTAAATTCTCGTCAACGAAAACCACGTGCATGCACTTCTCTAGATTGAGAGGCTTGCACGCAGACCCAGATATCCGCCTGCGAGGGGAATTATTACCATTTTGTCAGTCAGTAAGATTCTTAGGTTTGACCTTCGATATCAAACTGAACTGGAAAGTACACATTGCTCAACTAAAGACTAAATGTTTAAAATCTTTGAATTTATTGAGGTATTTGAGTGTAACCACATGGGGTGCCGATCGCACTTCCATGTTGTTGTTGTATAGAGCCTTGGTCAGATCGAAGTTAGATTACGGAAGCATAGTGTACGATTGTGTAAATTATTTAAAACCTTTGAACACCGTCCACAATACAGGCATCCGACTGGCTATTGGAGCTCTCCGTACCAGTCGGGTAGAAAGCCTGTATTGTGAGGCTGGTGAACCTTCACTTACAAATAGACGTCACTATCTTCTCGCATCCTACGTATCGAAACTAAGGTCTATGACTGCACATCCGACATACCAACCTGTTTTCAACCCGCGTTTCCAACCCCTATTCGATGCTAGACCCAATGCGACTCCACCAGCCGGAATACGATTATCCCGGCTGTTGGCGGAGCTGAGGCTCATCTTGCCCAGTGTGTATCCAGCCAGGTGCAGCTCAACCGCTCCCTGGCTGGTCCCAAGGCCACATATCAATACCCAACTGGCATCGAATAGGAAAGAGGATACGTGTGACGTCGTGTTCCAACAACAGTTTAAATATATTTGTTCCGAATTCAGCGATTTTATACAGTACTACACGGACGGTTCCAAACTTCATAACAATGTGGGGAGTGGTGTTTTTTGTAATGGCACTCCTCCACGCAATTTTAAACTGAATAATATGTGTAGTGTTTTTACTGCTGAGATCTTTGCTATCATTAAGGCTTTAGAACACATCAAGACAAGAGTTGAGAAGGCATTTTTAATTTGTTCCGACTCCCTTAGTACGCTCCAAGCAATAAGCAAGATATTCCCTGAAAACTACTTGATCCAGGAAGTGCAGACGCTCCTGACTACCCTTGCCTCGCAGGAAGTCAGTGTAGTGCTCTGCTGGGTACCTGGACATGTAGGTAATTCAGGGAAACGAACATGCAGACAGAGCTGCTAAGGATGCTACTAAAAAAGATTTGATAGATTCTTCCGCGAGTACCGTTTATGACCTCAAGTCTCATTTTAAACACCTTTTTAAATGCCGTTGGCAATACAATGGGATCTAGAGGTTGACAATAAGCTACAAGAAGTCAAGCCTACTATCGAAGCATGGGACTCCTCAATTCGCGGAACTCGGCGCGAGGAAGTGGTCCTCTCTCGTTTGAGAATTGGTCACTCTCTTTTAACGCACTCATATTTATTTACCCCAGAAAAAATCGCACCTAGATGTGACACTTGTAACGAGTTTTTAACTGTGAAGCATATTTTAATTAACTGTGATAAATATAAAGCACTGAGGCGGCAACTGTCAATAGAGAGAACCTTACCCCAAGTTTTAGCAAATAATTTTAAAGTAATTGACAAGTTGTTCAAGTTCCTGAGATTGTCCGACCTATTGAATAAGATATGAACTCGGGAAGGTTGTACCTTCGTTATTTAATATGTTCGTTATTTACTATCAAGTTATTTTATATACGTGTTTTTATGTGTTGAATAGTTTGTAGTTAGATTTAGTATGTTATTGTTGTTATCCTATCTTTTCTACTGGTACCGGCCTTTTACACCGGTGCCTGCTTTTAGTACTATAGTTGTCAATTTAGAAGGTAGGTTACTGTTGTTATTAAAAGATGTTCGTTATTTAGTATTTAAGCTGTTTTATGTACTCGTTATTTAGGTGTTGAATAGTCTGTAATTAGCCTTAGTTTGTTATCCATTTTTTTTTTTTTTTTTTTTTTTTTAATGGTACTGGTATTTTACACCGGTGCCTGATTCACATTTCAGCTCCTGTCAATTTAGAAGATGGGTTTCACTCACCAATACTTTTATTATTTGAAAATGCTCGTTATTTAGTATTTAAGTTTGTCTTTTGCGTGTTGATTAGTTTGTGATTAGATTTAGCATGTTATCCTATCTTTTTAATGGTACCGGCCATTTACACCGGTGCCTGCTTTATAATTTAGTTATTAATTCATTCGATAGGTTTTAGTTACCAGCACTTTTGTTATTCATCACGTTCGTTATTCAGTATTTAAATTTGTCTTTTAGGTGTTGATTAGTTTGTAGATTGATTCAGTATGTTACCTCATCTTTTCTAACGGTACCGGCCTTTTACACCGGTGCCTGATCCTATCAATTTGAAATTTAATATTGGAGTTTTTTTAAAACAAAGTGACAGGCGTAAAATGACCTCGTAGTCGACGCGCCTTTAAACTTCAACATTCAATTCAATTCAATTCATTTTCAAAATGAATACTAGGCATTTATGAAACATTGTATTGAATTGTATTCTTTATTCTCTGTATATATCAATATGTAGGCCCTCAGTGATAATATTGGTTTCGTCAAATTAGCTCGGGTGAAATATAAAATAATATAGGCCTAATATATTAGTAGGCCTACATGCTCTACTTTAGTTTGAGAGGCGCATTCATTGATATTTCACGTGTTATTCCCCTTTCGACATGCATTTTCCGGCTGTTAGTAATAAGTCAAACACTTATGTTTTGTATATAGGAAGCAAATAACCTACTTGAGGTGGAGGTCCGAGGAATCAATCCCTTGGCCTACAGATATTCTTTCGCCATCTGCTCCGACCATCAATCAATTTCAGCTTGCAGCTACCAGCAAGAGCAGGAAACGGAAAATTGCTCGGGGATTGAAACCG
The DNA here is from genome assembly GCA_907164805.1 of Brachyptera putata. NCBI lineage: Eukaryota > Metazoa > Arthropoda > Insecta > Plecoptera > Taeniopterygidae > Brachyptera > Brachyptera putata. The sequence goes on from OU015465.1 coordinate 29,766,024, forward strand.
ACAATTCGTGAGTATCTGGTGTGATTATCGATAGACTTGATTATCTAGATTCATCATGGGAACCATATGCCCACTCCAGTAACAATAGCTGAACTTTCAATCTGTATTTCTGAATACCAACAGTGTGATTCTGTATCGACAATTCTGCAAACAAGCTTATTATGTAGGAAAATCGGGCACTCTGCCCCCCCCCCCATCCCTCCACTACTTATTGACGTCTTGAGATACCGATCGTTAATATTGTCGATCCACATCGTTATCGACTGAGTTTTCGATCAAGCTAAAGGAACACATGCAGCTAGAGAAAGCTAGAGGTACCGCAGTGCCTCGATATTTACTGACTTGATGACTCAATGACTAACCCAGGATAGCGGCAGCTGCGTACTTGAAAATTTTTAGCACTAATATGTTTTGCATTTTAGGAATCCCTAGAAACTGAACCTTATATCTGCCCTTCTTATTTCATGTGTCCATACGTCATTAGTTATTGTGTAGACCCTAGACGTCCATGATATTCTGTCATTTTCATCCTATCCATGATATTTAAAAATTCTAGTCCTGTTCCTCCACCACTCCCGTCCTGTCTGTTTCAGGAAAACGTAATCGTTTGGCTGCCCCAGAAGTCAGTTTGGCCCACACCCAATTGGCATCGCAGCAGTTATCCAAATCGCACAAGCCAAGCTGGGCCTAAAGTCCCGCCAAGAGAATTATGCGAAACGAACGTGCGAGGCAACTGAGGTTCTGGCTGAAGCCATGAAAAACATTGCTGCATCAGAGAGAAAGAAGGCAAAGGCACTTCTTTCTCTTGCTGCTGTTGCAAAAGAAATGTTTTTGAAATAAAAAAAGTGATGTATAATAGAAGACAATACCATAATAATTTTTAATAAAAACAACTGCCTTAGATTGCAATATCGGTGTTTTATTACTAAGAAAAACCCTTATAAGAAATATCTTTAACTATATACCGGTATATATATATATTAGTGATTCCTCCGGGTAACAAACCAGGAACCGGGTACCCGCCGAAATTGAAATTGAAATGTTAAAATCGAAATGAAATAACTTTTAATGTATTATAATATTTGTATAGTTATAGTGCTTGAAAGATGACTAGTTCTGTTCAGATTTTAGGTGAAATGTTTCCTTACTAAACGAGCTCTAACTCTTTCTCCTGCAACTAGAACAGGGTTCCGTCGTCTATTCCGTTGCACGTCTTCCTCATTCTCCTCTTCACTCTCACTCTCACTTGAATCCGCATACTCCGCATTGTTGTGCAAAACGACGCATGCATTGACAATGCAGGACGCCATTTCTGGGTGGTAGTGTAATACTCGGTGTTTCATAGTGCACCGAAAGCGTGCCTTGAGTAGCCCGTTGCACCTCTATATTGTGCAACGCACAGTCATTTGTCTATTGTTGAATAATTGTTCTGGAGAGTCTGGCTGTGGATTTGGATGGGGTATCATCATCCATGGTTCTAAGCTGTAACCCCCATCACCAAGGAGGAAGCAGTCCATTCTGTTGTCGGCCTCGTACTTCGCAACTAATGCTGGCCGTAAGTTGCAGAAGCGCCAAATGAATTTATCGCTGGTGCTTCCGGGATGTAGCGAATTGACATGCATAATACGCATGTTGGCATTGCAAACAAGTTGCACATTAATCGAGTGGTACCCTTTTCTGTTGAGGTAGTTAACTTCTGGGTAGTTTGGATCCTCGGCTGGAGGCGCAATTATTGCGACGTGGGTGCAGTCGATGATACCAAGTATACCTAGTAATAACAATTACAATTATGTAATCTCAAACTGTGGTAGAACACCTTTAGTAGCTGTACATGACTCTCACTATTCATTTCCAAATAGCAAGTTTAATTGCACGACTTTAATAGGCTATTCAGGTTTTTGAAATAGGTCATATGCGCGCGGTATGCTTAAACTGTTCCATAAGAACGAGTCGAAGAAATATTGAGACCGAATCATAGTAGGCATCATAGGATGGGCAGTATGGGCCATCACAATATTTTCAAACAGCCTTGATAAGGTAATAGCTGTTCTTAAGTAAATTAATGATTGTTAAAGTAGTCTAAACATGTCGACACGCCTTCAAAGTTTAAACCCTAATACCAACTAATTGTATACCGGTAGATGATTTTTCAAATATGTATTGTGCTACCATATAGATTTTATTTTCTTATACTCTGTAGATTACCTTTTCCATTTTCAACTTTTAGTATGAACCAACGAATTAGAACCTACGTGTAGCCCATTTGTCATGGAAGTTGTACTGGCAAACTAAATTATCCATTTACATCATTTATTCATTACCGTAGTGTTTTTATATACTTTATACAAAGTAATAAGAATAGAGCGGATTCCTCGTAACAACATGTGCCCCACTACCGGTACCTGCCTAATGATGTACATTTCAACAGTACAGTACAATATTTAATAATAGCAAATTAAATTATGATTAAATTATAAAATTATTCACCTGGGAAATGGTACTTGTTGTAAAATCCACGTGTGACTGCAGCTTGTTCTGCAGCGTCTACTGGAAATCTAACATACGCTGGAAGTAGTATGTTCAAGGCATTTACTTCGTCTATGGCCCGGCTTACAGATTTTTGACTCAACGATACGTAGATGTCATTACCAATTGAGTCTTGGTATCCCCCGATTGCGTAGAATCGCAGAGCGGCAAGAACCTAGTACAAGGTTCAACAATGAGAACTATTAATATTGAGCTAAAAAGTAAACTAGAGTAAGCTATGTGCATCATTTGAATAATTCTGGGTCTTGACCTAGGCCTACATTGAAAAAATATCAAACCTCATAGGGCCTATTTGATTTTTAAATACTATTGTGTCCATAAGGCCTACCATTTCAATGTCCAAGTCATAGGCTAGATTAAAGAGGAACCTTCATAACTCTATGCCCAAGCTTAGCTTGAGAGTAGCGGCCTATAGCATGTAGGCCCACGTAGACCTACCCAATCTTATTACTCAGAACCTTAATGCATACATATATAGGCCTACAACTACTGTGTGTTTGTTATGACATGAAATGTAGGTCTAGGTCCTAATCCTAGCGACAGACAGAAATTATATAGGTATGCCTAGACCTAGGCCAAGACGGTTTCTAGGCCTAGCATCTGTGTTAATATTATAATATATAAACTTGCAATGAAAGCTATAGCATGGGTATAGATTAAAATGAGGGTTGTGAACAACAAGATGAACAAATGCAATGCAATGAATAAATACCTTGGTCTTGACATCGATTGCTGAGGCTCGTGTTGGAGGATCAATAAATGGACTCAACTCTTCGATCAAATCTCTCACCATCTGCTTTTTTAATCTAAATATTTTTATAAATTTCGTATCGGATAATGTTATAAAAGGATCTTCACGTACATGAAACCGTGGAAATACATTGATAGCAGCAATTTCTGCTATTTCTAAATCGCCAATAACTTGAATATTATTGATCAATTCATCCATTGCAAATGGATCCTAACGAATTAATATGAATGTCAACGAAAACACCACTTTCAAAACTCCCGGAATCCTAAAACGCGAGGCGAAAGCTCGCGATCTAGAACGCTCGAAAAAAGCGATCTAGAACGCCTGGCGTTTTGCAAGTTGAAACTCGAGACTAGCTTACGCGCTCTTTTGGGCGCTTTCATGAAAAAGATTTTTGAAAACGCTAGCGTTCTGAAAACGCCTGGACTCAAGACTTGGCCTCCAGTTGAGACACTACCGTCTTCAGTACCAGTGAAAATCTTCTGTATCGAAACGGTCAGTCACCAATCTTCGATTCTCCCTCTCAACGATATGGCGTCAACCGAAGCTAGGCAGTCAACGGAATGTGACGTTACACTTTACTGGCCGCTGATTGGTCGGCTACTAGCAATACGGCCTTGAAAGTTGAATGTATTTCTACTCTAGGCAATGCGTTGACAGAAATAGATATTTGTATTGTAGTGTGAACGCGAGATAGGAAAGGCATGTATTCTACTTCGTAGCGTTACATTTCAAAAATGCATTTTTAGGGATCAGTTGGTCGTGTAAAGGGGGTATTAGTTATTATAAAGTCAATGCCATATAGGTGAGGGATAAGTTAGATTTAGGTTGATGAAAGTAAGCTTACCAACTGTACATTAATCGAATGTGTGTGGAATCTATTGACGTAGTGATGCTCCGGATGAATTGGATGGTCTCTAGGAGGTGGAACGATATATATGTGGGTTCCATCTATACAACCCAGAACGCCAGGGAAATTGTATTTTACCATGAATCTGTAAAGATTGAAGAAATAAGTTGAATGCACATAAATATCAACAAATGTTTACAAAAGCTGAAATTACGAAATTACGAAAGCTTAAAATTCACTATTATCACAACACACTGGTACACAATGCATTCCTTAATATCCCACTGTGTTACATTCTTCACAGATGCCTTCCTGCTCCGTTCCTTGTTGCTCCTCCAACACACGATCCTCCACAAAGTACGTCTCCCCGTTTAAATATCCAGCAGACGCAGTGAAGCGTGCGCACTGGGTGCGATGCATCAATCGAAGGGATTTCGTGCCAAGCGCATCTTCAGTTATTTGCATCGAACACTTTGCTGAACAATTTATTGTGAGGGATTTTAGGGCCACTCGAGCAGATGGTTCAGTACTTGTTGTTCCCCGAGTACGACCTACCTTGACTCCAGATGCATATCCATCACTTCTTAATAATCAGCCTACTTACCTTTCATCTTTACTAACAGTAAAGCGGAAACTAAGGTCCATTTCGCTGGCACCCCCAAATTGGAAAAGGCGAATTATTTTTTTGTCAATCGTTTGTGCTTCGTTTGTGCACGTTTGTGCTCGAAACAGCATCGTTTGTGCTCAACTCGTTCGCCCGCTAATTAGAAATTAATTTGGGGGTGCCAGCGAAACGACAGCACCCCCAAATTGATTTTTTTTTGCCAATCGTTTGTGCTTCGTTTGTGCTTGTTTGTGCTCGAAACCGCATCGTTTGTGCTCCACTCGTTCGCCCGCTAATTAGAAATTAAATTGGGGGTACCAGAGAATGACAGCACCCCCAAATTTTGAACAATTTTTGAAAATTCATTCAAACGAATTACTGTTGAATAGTTATAATTTTGCATCATAGGTCAACTTGATATCTTGCTTCTCTAGTAATATTTCGGATTATGAAATTAGTATTGTTTGGTTATTTGTACATAATTATACAAACCAATCAGGGTTGTTCTTGAATGTAATATTATCCAGAAAGTTCAGAATTACGGTCTTGTTCCTGATGAAGATAATCGACAGAGGCAGTTCTGTTTCCATGGTGGTTGTTACAAATACGTTAAATGAGGTGAGTACACCTCAAAGGATCCGGACACCTTGACGTGGTGTGGGGGCTTGCGTGGCTCCGTGATCCCCAGAGCTATCGTCGGGAGCAATTCATTTGCTCCCAGCAGGGTCACCCATGGCGATAAGGTCTGGGGTGAGGGTCCAGACTAAGTTCGGACCGTCGGTCGAGTGGGTTCCTTTTGGTGACCGGAGTACCTGGAGGGAGTTCTGAACGTTGCGGTTTTCTTCTCATTTCTTTTCTCATCTGTCGTCTTCTTTTTCTTATCTTCCTTTCCTTTTCTTTTTCTGGCCGGCTCTCTCCATGTTCTTGAATCGCCCACATCTGTTGACGACAATCGCAATGTACACGGACATGAGCCCAAACTCAAGGTGTAAACTATCGTGCCGAGGAGTTGAATGGCTACGGGTCAATGTAGTCTCGAACGATGTACTCTAGATACTTGGCGACCTCTAGTTCCAATTTAGCCTTACTTTCACATGCGGGGCTCTGTGCGAGTGGACTTTTATTTCCCTAGCTTCTCGTGGGACCAAACATGAACACAAACAACAAAACCCAAACCCCTTCCCCCAACTACCCCCCCCCCAAGGAACCTAACAATATACCACCCCTAATAAATCGTAATAAGAAGCGTGCTTTGATGGATGAGCCAATCTCCATGGAAGACCTTCATCCGAAGTTCAAAGAGCCACGCTATTTGACAGTAAAGATTACAACACCCAATAAAAGTTTTAAAAATATTTCCCCATTTGACCAGGCTCGAGGAGTACATCGTCTGGTAGGCGAGGTTAAGTCCTTGAAATGCCTTCGTGACGGTACCCTCCTCATAGAGACGAAGACCTGCGAACAAACCAAAACTTTGATGAATTCTCAACTGTTTCTTACTTACCTGATTGATGTATCGCCGCATAGAAATTTAAATACCTCCAAAGGAATCATTTTCAGTCACGACTTACTTGACCTTGACGTAGAAATACTTAAGGAAGAGTTCAAAAGTCAAAATGTCTCTGACGTATCACGTATTGAAAGCCGCCGCAATGGTAAACTCGTAGCAACTCCGCTCTTGATACTTACATTCAATACTCCGACTCTGCCCACGAAGGTATTCGCTGGTTATGTATGCCTGGCAGTGCGCCCGCATATTCCAAATCCTCTGCGGTGCTTCAAGTGCCAGAGGTTTGGACATCCCAGCGAATCCTGCAAGGGCAGAGAAACATGCGGAAAATGTGCCCCATCTACAAGCAAGAGAAAAAATACAAGAGATCAAAACATTGCAGAATATTTCACTTCATGAAGCGAGAAAACAATATCATCAACTGAATCCTCCAACTACACTTGCGAAATCCTTCTCTGAAGCTACCTCACAAATCCATCTCCATTATCAGAAGTTGCGCAGCTTAAGAATATAATTGCTCAACAAAAAGCTCAACTTGCCACTCAGACCCCTGCCAGCTCTTCAGTAGAGACATCTCTCACGGAGTTGAGAGAGATGATGAAGGTGCAGTCTGAGGAGATGACAGCGCTGCGAAAGCAACTCGCTGAGCAAGCAGCAGCAATGCAGGAAGATGCTAAGAAATACAAAGATATAATCAAATCACAGAACAAAGAGATTAGCGAACTTAACAGGTACTTGCGAAGCAGTTGGCAACTCCTGCTTCACAATCAACAGAAATGGAAGGAAAAATTACAGAGACCTCTGGAAAGAAGAATACAAAATTAAGCCGTCAATCTCGATCAAAAGAGATTGACGCAACAAATGAATGCCCTCCTGTCATCCAGAGGGCCTTTTCTGTGTCTCCATCACGTAGTGATAGGAACATGGAGTGGCAGACTGTTTCCGCACAGTCGAGAGTTGATGAGTTCAGGAAAGAAAAGGCCAAGGGAGTGAACGAGAAGTCTCTTTCGACTGTTGTAAGCAAAAAGAAGTAGGAACTCTAGTTTTTATCTGTATTGAAGTATACTTGAGAAGTATATTTCAACACTTTTTAGTACTTTTATTTGTTTGTGTTTTAAAATGGCCTTATTGCAATGGAATTGTAATGGTTTTAACATACATAGAGAAGAGATCAAGCTTTTAGTATCCAATTTTAAACCTTTGTGTTTCTTCTTTCAAGAAACTCATTTTAAAACGACTGACTCTCCTTTATTACGTAGTTATAGTTTTTATCGATATGACGATCTCACTGGTAACAGAGCTCATGGGGGAGTAGCCACAGCTGTCCACGACAGCTGTCACGTAAGCCTACTGCCGCTCACAACACCTTTACAGGCAGTGGCAGTTAGAGTTGCTCTCCCTCAGCCTGTTACCATGTGCAACATTTATCTACCAGAATGGGCTCCAGTTACAAAGAGAAACCTGGAGAACCTTGTGTCGCAACTGCCACGTCCCTATATGTTATTAGGCGACTTCAATGCCCACAATACACTGTGGGGTGACACAATGGTTGATGGCAATGGCAGAGGGCGTCTATTTGAACAATTTTTCATCGATAATGATCTCATAATTCTTAATAATGGGGAGAAAACCAGGTTTAATGCATACAATGGTGAATTCTCGTCCATTGATCTCTGTGTATGTACTCCATCTGTTGCACCCCTTTTTAGTTTCTCCGTTAATGATGATCTCTGTGGGAGTGACCACTTCCCCCTCATTTGAACCTCACCACCGACCATCAACAGCCAAGAGATGCGCCCAATGGAATCTGCGCCGTGCCAAATGGCACCTATTCACAGGTCTTGTTGATCTAAAGGATACATTGAATATCGGTGAAGTTGATCAACGAGTAGAGATTCTAACGGATAAAATTATTAGTGCGGCGGAAAAAGCTATCCCTCTGACGTCTACCAACCTACGTAACATTCCCGTTCCCTGGTGGAACAAGGAATGTGAAGAGGCGATAAGAAAACGCAAACAGGCCTTTAAAACATTCAACAAATTCCCTAATGAAATCAACCTTGGCGCATTCAGATGGCTGCGCGCCAAAGCGCGATTCATTATAAAATCTGCTAAGAAAGCTTCGTGGTGTGACTATGTGTCATCCATAAATTGTAACACTTCTTCTACTAAAGTCTGGCAGCGAGTAAAAAAGATAGACGGAAAATTCAAATCTCAAACCATATCAGGAATTGAAGCGAATGGAAATTTAATCACCACTCCTGAAGAAATAGCGGATGCTATTGGTGATCATTTCGCTGACGTCTCTAGCTCGCACCACTATTCGGCACCGTTCCAGAGGTATAAACGTGTTGCGGAGAGTAGAAGACTCGATTTCACCTCCGCAGACAACGAGGACTACAACGTGCCGTTTAGTAGGTGGGAGCTAGAGAACGCTATAAACAATTCCAAAAATACTTCTCCAGGAGCTGACCGAGTTCATAATTCATTTCTCAAACATTTGTCGTCTGATTCTGTTGACCATCTTCTTACCACATTCAACTTTATTTGGAGTAGTGATACTTTTCCTGATAATTGGAGAGAGGCCATCCAAGTTCCTATTTTAAAACCCAATAAAGATAAGAAGATGCCGTCAAGTTATCGCCCAATATCCCTGACCAGCTGCCTGTGCAAAGTCATGGAGAGGATGGTAAACAACCGCCTACTATGGTGGTTGGAACGCCGAAACCTCCTTTGCACAGAGCAGTCTGGCTTCAGGAAAAATAGAAACACTAATGATCATTTAATTAGGATGGAAGGCTATATACAAGATGCCTTTCTCACGAGACAGCATGTCATTGGTGTGTTCTTTGACTTAGAGAAGGCATACGATACTACCTGGCGGTACAATATTTTAAATACCATGTCTAAGTGGGGTTTTAAGGGTCACCTTCCTGTTTTTATCTCTAATTTTTTAACTAATCGTAAGTTTTACGTTCGTGTCCAGAATGTTTTATCTACAAGTTTATTCAAGAGAATGGGATTCCTCAAGGGTCAGTATTGAGCTGCACACTGTTTGCTATTGCAATTAATGGTATAGTTGATTGCATTCGATCTTCCGTATCATCTTCTCTCTTCGTTGACGACCTAGCTATCTTCTGTGAATCTTCTAGAATTACAACCGCTTCTAGACAAATTCAGTTGACCATCAATAGATTAGAGGAATGGGCCAATATAACTGGCTTCAAATTCTCAACGTCTAAAACTACCGCAATCCATTTTCATCGACAACGGGGTTTGCAACCCGAATCCCGACCTTTTCTTGCTAATGAACTGCTATCATATTCCGAAAGTACCAAATTTCTAGGGGTCACTTTTGACTCGAAACTTAATTGGAAAGAGCATATTTCTCATTTACGTATCAAATGTTTCAAGTCGTTAAATCTACTACGATATTTAAGCGGGACCAAATGGGGTGCTGATCGAACCACAATGCTTCAGCTATACAGGGCGCTGGTTCGATCTAAATTAGATTATGGCTGCGTTGTATATGGCTCTGCCCGAGAAAGTTATTTGAAACCTCTAACACAGTTCACAATACAGGCCTCCAACTAGCAATAGGAGCACTCCGCACTGGTCGTGTTGAGAGCCTGTATTGTGAATCTGGTGAACCTTCTCTAAGAAATCGAAGACAATACATACTTAGCGCATATGCATCCAAATTATTCTGCATTAAAAAGCATCCGACTTATCAGCCATTCTTTAACCCACATTTTCAAGCACTCTATGGAGCCAAGCCGAACGCAACTATACCTGCAGGTATTCGCTTTGATAATTTTATGGTAGAGGAGAATTTTATTTATCCAAGGGCATATCCAGTTGGATTCTCAGATTCTCCTCCTTGGTTAGCAGCCCGGCCAAAATGTAACACTCGCCTCTCAGAATACAGGAAATCTGTCCTCGTCCATTAGAGCCTCTCGCAGAGAAGAAGTTGTATTGTCCCGAATAAAAATTGGTCACACTCTGCTCACTCATTCTTACTTGTTTACCTCAGAGAAAGTTGTTCCCTTATGTGATACCTGCAATGAAACATTAACCGTCAGACATATTTTATTGGAATGTAGGAAGTACAGAGATCTCAGACAAGAGCTGGCAATGGGAGACTCATTATCAAAAATTTTAGAAAATAATAGCCAAACAATTAACAAGTTATTCATATTTCTCAAACGAAGCAATCTGGCAAACCTGCTTTAATCTTGGTATATAATTGTTATTGTTTGCTAATTTAATATATCCTTGTTCTTTGTCTGGCAGGTTCCGGCCTTCTACACCGGCTCCTGTTTTTTAATATTGTTACTTTATATTAGTATGTTTTTTTTTTTTTTTTTTTTTTTTTTTTCTAGTCATTTTGAAAGGTTCTGGCCTTTATTTCTAATCTAGTCATTCAGTATTCAGTAAGTTTTATATTAGATAGTGTTGCATAGCTGTTAGTTATTATAATAAGTTTTACTTTTATTCCCGGCAGGTTCCGGCTGTTTTACACAGGCGTGTTTTTAATTCGGTTATTCATTATAGTTAGTAAGTTTTATAGTAGGAATTAGTACATAGCTGTGATTTAGTATAGTAAGTTCAACTTTTATTTCTGGCGGGTTCCGGAATTTTATACTGGCGCCTGTTTTTAATTTGCTCAACTCGTATTGTTAGTAAGTACATAGCTGTGATTTAGTGTAGTAAGTCCAAGTTTAAGTATAGTATAGTAAGTTTTAGAATAGTATAGTAAGTTTTAGTACAGTATAGTAAGTTTTAGTACAGTATAGTAAGTTTTAGTATAGTATAGTAAGTTTTAGTACAGTATAGTAAGTTTTAGTACAGTATAGTAAGTTTTAGTATAGTATAGTAAGTTTTATTATAGTATTGTAAGTTTCACCATAGTATATTAAGTTTTAGTATAGTATTGTAAGTTTTATTACAGTATTGTAAGTTTCACTATAGTATATTAAGTTTTAGTATAGTATAGTAAGTTTTATTATAGTATAGTAAGTTTTATTATAATATAGTAAGTTTTAGTATAGTATGATAAGTTTCAATATTGTATAGTAAGTTTTATTATAGTATAGTAAGTTTTAGTACAGTATAGTAAGTTTTATTATAGTATGGTTTCAGTATAGTATAGTAAGTTTTATTATAGTATGATAAGTTTTATTATAGTATAGTAAGTTTTAGTATAGTATAGTGAGTTTTAGTATAGTATAGTAAGTTTTAGTATAGTATGATAAGTTTCAATATAGTATAGTAAGTTTTATTATAGTATAGTAAGTTTTAGTATAGTATAGTGAGTTTGAGTATTGTATAGTAAGTTTTAGTATAGTATAGTAAGTTTTAGTATAGTATAGTGAGTTTTAGTATAGTATAGTAAGTTTTAGTATAGTATAGTAAGTTTTAGTATAGTATAGTGAGTTTTAGTATAGTATAGTAAGTTTTAGTATAGTATAGTAAGTTTTAGTATAGTGTAGTGAGTTTGTAGTATACGTTTAATATAGTATAAGTGTTTAATTTTTTAAGCTCCGAAGTTCAATTTAGTATGTAGGTGTCATTTAGTAATTAGTATGGTATATTCAACATCTATGTCCGACAGGCCCGGCCATTTACACCGGCGCCTGTTTTTAATCTCATGTGACACTTTCACTTCAGCAATTAGTACATGACTGTTACTCAGTTGAATATGTCTTACTTCACCTAATTTCTCTTATAATATAATGTGAGGAGTATAATTTGTCACTTTAATATGTTCAAATGTAATTGTACGGTGCAAAATGACCTCGCTGTCGACGCACCTTAAATTTAACATTCATGAGGTGAGTACAGAATTGAGTAATGGTATTAACGGACTGCATTTCTATCACACCTAGTTTATCTGTTGTAATATTGCAAATAATAATACAATGAAAGAATTGCCCTTTTCCCAACTCTATTATTTAATTTGTTCTTTGTTGCTTGTGTGCGCTCCAAATGGCAAACGATTCAAAAGACATAATTTTTTATCCATATTAGCATGAGGTCCTGTTAAATCTTGTGTTTCCTGATGGTGTAACTTATCAATACTATATTGCATGACCTCGTTGTCGACACTCCTCCAAAATCTAACATGTCAAGCTCTAATTATGCCGTAAATGACAATCAATAGCACTTAATCAATTCGAATCATTCGAGTGCAGATCAAATTTTTAGCACCTTGACAAGTGCTAATTGCATGAAAACTATATACTAGTTGTCTGACTTGAATCATTTAATTAGCACCCCTAATTGGGCACTAAATGGTGAGACAGTTTTCTGATTGCAGTCGATGCACAAATTATGCATGCACCTTGCATCGGCCTTATTGCAAGCAATTGTTTCTACCATCAGGTGAGTATCAGTGGAAGGAATCAACTTTAGCAAGTGTAACTTTGCTGCTTTAAAATTGAGATTGGCGTGAAGTTTGCATAAGCAAGTGTTCCGGTCTTCTTGGGAAGGCTTCAGTACATAAAATGGGCGATACCTGCAAAATGTTGCGTATGAAATTGTTCTTGCCATTGGAACATCTCTTGAAAATCTTTTGTGCAACTTTCCTAGAGGGTCAACTAATAATCGACGTTGCTCTCTTCGTTTCTTGTGTGTTACTGTCTCCTTCTTTCCGGCTGTAGCCCTACTTACGTCATCTCTCAAAAGAATGCTTCGATCAAAATTTTGTTCTTTCTTTCAGTCAACACTCTGATTTTAGCAATTCGCATGCGCTGTTTGATTCCCACTGCATAACTTGCTTCATGTAAAAGCTTGTATTTCTTCACTGTTTTTGAAGCAACGAGTTTTGCAACAGTACACTTTCTTGCAATCTTACAGACCCTCATTTGCTTTAGCTCATCTGGGAAAGAGTTGCACAAAACCAATTCACGAGATACCTTGTGGTTCATAGGTATGTCAATAGAAGATTTTCGATCATGTGCGGGGCCAGCGTGAAGTTGGCCCCGCACATAGATAGCACCGGCAATATATTATATCTCGACTTTTGACATTTATCTGTGACCAAACTAAACTAGCACTAACGATAATTTTTGTGGCACCAACCAGCACTAACGAAGACGTTAATTTATATGCCATAAAAACGCTATAATTGCTCATGTGCGGGGCTGCCCCGCACATGACTTAGGTCGTTTTTGCTCCAAACCAGTGCAGCACTAACGATAAAATGAGCGGCACTAACGAGCACTAACACAATATGAGATGATGACGTCAACAAATTTCAATTTCCGATCATGTGCGGGGCCAGCGTGAAGTTGGCCCCGCACATGTATTTGGTAAATTAGTGCCAGCACTATAATAGCACTAACGATTTTATTTGCGGCACTAACCTGCACTAACGAAGCACTAACGAATGACTTTTGTCAAAATTTGATTTCGCATATGTGCGTGGCCAACTTCACGGGGGTCATTTTGTTTCTCCATGCGCCATTCTATCCTACAATTTGAAAGAAATAACTTGTTTGAGAGCATCGGACATTGCCTGTGACGTCACTTCCACGCGTGGAATTCATTTCCATGTAGTGAAAAGGTGGTGGAATGAAAGTGGATTTTCACATTCATATTTTCACGTGAGTTCAAGTCGAGGCTAAGATATTCTCGATTCCACGTGTAATTGCTCGATTTCCGATTTCCACGTGAAAATAAAGTCGAGTCTAAGCCCTCTGGACGGAGTCCTCGATGCAATATCGCATATTTTTGTCATTGGTACCTTACCTTTATGTTAATGCTAGCTTTAACCCAGCTGGTATGGCTTTCCGACTGATAGTTCTTCTTTGAATATAAGGTCCAACCAATCCCAGGAGATAATCAAATATTTCAGGCGACATTTTCATGTATGTATGATGCGACTCTCGATCACTCAACCTGATTGCTGGTAACAAAATGTAGTAATTTCCTTGCACCTCGCGATTCGTAAAAATCTCTCTCACCCAGAAGCGATGCGGTTCTCTTCGTCTTTGCCGCCACTGGAACCACAACATAGCAATTCTCCTTCTTTTTGCTCGTTTTCTTAGCATACCAAGTAAATCCATTATGCTGTCTCAAAACTAAAAAGTGTGACAGTCAAGCTTTTCCCGCAAAAACGAGGTTGATTGAGCTTTGAAATTCTACCGATAGAGTGCTGAACTCGGCCGAACTGTACCTCACCAGTTCACCGCTAGAAGTCGCACCACCACGCGAATTAGAAATGGCGACGCGTTTTCGGTAAGCGAATTCGCTTTCGCTACGCGACGCGAAATTCGCGTCCATGGAAAACCACCTTTATTGTTTGTTTAGAATGAACTTGGGGCGTTTAATGTTATAGAAGGTCGCCTCGTCGGGATCATAATTTCCCTGCTGGTTGATGAAAGGATTCTCGATTGACCGAAGTTTAATATAGAACATCCTGTAAGATTTTTTTGATTGCTTCAAGAATCGATAGTAGATTAAAGTTCTTCCTTATGTCTTTATTGCGGACAAACCATGGGCTACGCGTGATACGACGGATGACTTTGTTTTGAACGACTTCCAGAGGCTCGATGTTAGCAGTGCCCGCCCAGACTGGGGAAGCATAAGTTATCATCGGTAGAATCGGGGCATCGAAAAGCCGTGAATTTAACAATGCAATATTTTTCCACTGATATTCTATCTTTTCTATAAACTAGGAAAACGCCATATATGCGTTGTAAGACGAGTGAATAGTAATAGTATGGGAACAAATGGGTAAAAACTGCTTCGAGTGGTACCAATTTAGCACATTTTATGTTTTTTCTTCAAAATGGCTGACCCGATCAAGCTGAATTTTTTTAGAAATGTGTGCCAAAATGTAATTCAACTTCACGCGAAATTTCATTTTTTTGTAAAATAATAAAAAAAAAAAATCCGCCATGTTATTCTAATGGGAATTTTTGAAATTTCTTAAATTCATAAAAAAAAAAGTTACTCCCGGATAATGCCACAAAACAATACAGATCTAAGTTAGATGAGGAACCATACTGAAAAAAAGTTTGAGGTTGATAGATGTAGCCGTTTGACCTGTGGAGAACCGACAAAAAAACATAAAAACAAAAAAACACACAAAAAAAACATAAAAACGAACACCAATTTTTTTCAGAATGTCAAATTGAATCCTCGCTAAAGCGCGCCTAATAAAAAACATGTATTAAATTATTTTCTTCGAAACGGCAGGTCCGAATTACACGTCAATTCTCATTATTGTGTACTAGGAAAACGCCATATGCGTTGTTAGACGAGCGGATCGTAATAGTATGGGTAAAAATGGGTAAAAACTGCTTTGAGTGGTACCAATTTAGCACATTTTATGTTTTTTCTTCAAAATGGCTGACCCGATCAAGCTGAAATTTTTTAGACATGTGTACCAAAATGTAATTCAACTTCACGCGAAATTTCATTTTTTTGGAAAATGAAAATATTTTCTTTTTTTTCCGCCATGTTATTCTAATGGGAATTTTTGAAATTTCTTAAATTCATAAAAAAAGAAGTTACCCCCCGATAATGCCACAAAACTATACAGATCCAAGTAAGATGAGGAACCATATTGAAAAAAAGTTTGAAGTTGATAGCTGTAGCCGTTCGACCTGTGGAGAACCGACAAAAAACGAACACCAATTTTTTTCAGTATGTCAAATTGAATCCTCGCTAAAGCTCGTCTAATTATCACTGTGTTCACATTTGAGGAAAATTTGAATTATATTGGAGAGATTTTATTTTTCAATTTTTTTCCGCCCAGCCTAATCTCATGGGGTTTTTAGAAACTTTGAAATGATGTTTCTCAAAAATGGTCCAACCGATTCGACCCCAAAACTATACAGTTCCAAGTTGGATGAGTTTGCGTATAAAAAAAAAGTTTCATGTCGATCGGTCAAACCCTGCGACCTGTGCAGTGCTCACACACACAAAAAAAAACACACACACAGACAAAGCTCCGTAAGAGTTGCATGGAAACTCTTCGCTAACGCTCATCGAATTACCCTGCATTGGATGTTCATTTCTTTTTTCGACAGCGGGTCCCTATTCCTCTGCCATCTTTTGCGAAGGGCATTTTTAGCTCTGATGAGATCAAGAATTTCTATCGGGAGATCAAAAGTTCGGTTGCGCCTAGGCTTATCAAGGGGGGTTGATTCTGAGAGAGCATTCCGTACTGAGGTTGTTAGGGTGTCTATGGAATTGTCAACGTCCTGCTTTGACTGTATCAAAGGATTGCCAGTACCTATTTGTTTGTCTAGGTTGCTTTGAAAGGCATGCCAATCTGTCTTTTTGGTATTGAGCTTGGGGTTTATGGGAGTAACTATTGAATTGGAGCCATAGGAGAGAAGAACAGGGTTGTGGTCCGAAGAAAGCTCAGTGAGCACAACCAGAGAGAATGGAGATTGCACATTATTGGCTATTGCGATGTCAATTATATCCGGTCTGCTACCGTTATATGGATAGATGGTAGGGGTGTCGGGTCCATGGATTGAATAATTATGTCGAGAAGAGTGGGTAAACAAGGAAATCCCACTCCCATTACAGACTCTTGAGTTCCAGCTGGTTTGCTTGCTATTTAGATCTCCAGTCAGGATCGTCGGCCTCCCGACGCAGTGCAGCGATCACATCTATAAACACTATGATTTGACAGCTTAAACTAATCTGTGGATTTCAGATGAGTCTCATTAATAATAGCTATTTTGATGCGGTGGTGTCTCATACATTCCCTCAGCTCAGATTTGGCATGGAGGATGCCGTTAGCGTTCCAAAACATCATTAAGAGCGAACTAGTTGTATTGGCCATTTTGGTTGTTGGGTGGCTGCTGGTTCAAGAACATAGACATGAAGTTAACAGTGTCTAAAAGCTGCATGAGGCTCATCATATGACCGAAGACAACGCTCATAATATTCTCACGAGGTGAGTTGTTAATACCATAGACTAGGGAGTTCGCCCATTCCTGTGTGACCATAATATCAATACCTGAGCCAGTCGCCTCAGATGCAGGGATATAATCAAGCCTGGTCTGCTCTCCAATAGTTGCGGCACTTCTTGAGACATGAGCAGGATCATTATTAGAAGTTTGAGACGAGGGAGTACTGGCTTTATTGGACTGAGGCTGTGAGTGCGGGTCTTTTCTAGAGTGCCCAGAGCTCGTGAAGCCCATCTGTTCACTAGGGCCAGCGATAATTGGGATCTGAGACATAATAGGGATTTGTTCATTAGGAGGTAGATCTGTATCTTCAGAAGTCGTTCGTTGCATCGGTGGCATGGAGGATGAACTCAAGCCGACATTGTCATTTGGAACATTAGCGAGGGGGTAAGGGAGGAAATTGTTCGTTGTCATGATTGATGTCATTGGGGTTGGCTGTGCCCCACGCTCAACAACGCGCATCAACAACGCGATGAGTCATTCCTAAGGCTTGTTTCAAGTGGGCTGGCACATGGGCAGTAAGAGGGTCAAGTGCTTGACCGGACTTCTGCTTCTTAGCGCGTTGGTAGATTGGACAGCCTTTGTAGTTGGCGGTATGTTTCCTGGGTGATATTTGGAATTGTTCGCAATTGTAGCAGTTGAAAGGTACGCCTACTGGTAGAGTGCAATTGCAAATTCGTGATGGAGACTACATTTGATGCAGTTGGGTTTATTGAAGCAGTTTTTGGATGAGTGATTATATCTGAGGCATCTATAACATTGTTGTGGGCCTTGAGGGTTGCGGCAATTCATAACTGTGATTGTGCTGCAGCAGAGGCGATCAACATTCCGAGCGGTTTCGTAGCAGTCCTTGCTGACATGAATGAGAAACAATGAGAGTGGCCGATGTCCCTTCATAAACGATTTAAGATGAGATACTTGGGTGACTCCAACTCGCTGATCTTTAAGCTCTGCGACTATCTACTCTGTGGGGCAGGAGGGGCACAGTCCCCTGATAACCAGTTTTCTGGCTTTTTCTTCGGTCAAATTGTGTGTATTATATTCGATGCCGAGATCGTTCAGGGCTTTAGTAGCAGCCCTGTGATCGGCAGAGCAATTGGTGCTGAGCATATTTGTAGTCCCGTTGGAGGAGAAACTGAAGTCAAGAGTACAGACTTTGTGAATAGCTAGATCCATAAACGCTTCGTACTAGTTGCGGAGATGGAAATCTGCGTCAACAACGAGAATGTTCGGTCCAGATGTACTACTGGATGCAATGATAGAATCAGACTTTGGTTCTTCAAGACTTGGTTTGAGCCGAATATCAGGCACGGTTTTGAGTCTAGAGGCATTGGGTCTTTTCTCCAATGAGACTTCTGTATGGCAGATTTTTTTTAGGCTGGTGTGTAACATTACCAGCCGGTGAGATAGTTGAGCTTTCTGTTTCTGCTGAACATGACAGCTTAAGTTTTTGCTGGATTAATATCTATTCTCCATTGTCGGTACCAGTCGGCCAGGATGTCGAGAGCGTCTTGAAGGTACAGAATGACTGTTCTGGTTTTCTTGATACAGAAAGCAGGGCTGCATCATCAGCGTAAAGCGCTAGCTTTGTGTGAGGGATTTGATTTGGGATATCGCAGGTGGAGATGTTAAAAAGGACTGGTCCTAGACACGAGCCTTGAGAGACTCCTGCTAGGATTGGTCTGGCAGAAGATTTAGCATTTTTGTGGGAAATGAAGAAGGATCTTTCGCTCAAGTACGACTGGATGATGAGGCAGATGTAGTGAGGAAAATTAAGAGTTAGACGTTTTGCCTGGAGACCTTCGTGCCATGCCCGATCGAACGCCTTAGAGATGTCTAAAAAGACCGCGCTGGTATGACTCTTGGTGTTGAACGAGTGCGTCATGATGTCTTTCACTCTGAGTAGCTGGTGGCACGTTGAGTGTTGCGTGGGGAAACCATGTTGCTCGTCGGGAAGACTCTTGTTCTCTACCATATGTTTGTTCATCCTGACCAATACAACTTTCTCGGCTATTTTTGATATGGTCGAGAGTAATGAGATTGGTCGGTAGGACGAGGGTTGACGCGCTGGCTTATTAGGTTTCAGAAAAGTCACCACCTCCGCCTTCTTCCAGCTGTGTAGCCATTATTGCAGGGTGATTATCGAGTTGATGATAAGGAGGAGGTAGTGGGCTGCTTCGAGTGGGAGGTTTGACTTGAGGTTTGACAGGTTGACTTGGTCGTCACCAGGGGACTTTCTGGCTGGACTTTTCTTGACTATGGCAGCAAGTTCTTGTATGCTGCAGATAGCTTCTGGTGGGAGAGGGTGTTTACATGATCGGATGGTTCGGTATCGGTTTATTGTGTTTTTTTTTCAGTTCTTCAGAGTTGGGAGTATGTGCATTTGGAGTAAATGACTTCTCCATCTCGTCAGCGAGGACATTGACAGCGCCTTGTCCACAGGGGTGGATGCGAGATGCGTCTTACCCTGTAGTGGTGTATCTTGCTCAGGCTTTCTCTGGAGGGCGCGTGCCATCCTCCATATGATCTTATCTGTCCTGTTCAATTTTGATACTGCGTTGTCCCAAGCTGCGCGTCGGTGGGTTATCATTGCATCCTTCACTATGCGACACTTTGCGATAAATTCGGCTTTCAGCTCGGGAGTGCGGTACTTCTGGAAAATTCTCCTAGTCTGTTCTTGATTGAGATGGCCATCCGACGTTCGGGAGTGAGTTGATGGAGGTGAGGTCTGTTAACAGACTGTGTAGGAATACTTTTCTCGCCAGCTCTTGTGATTAGCGATGTAAGTTGTTCCGTTGCCCTCTCTAGTTCCTTCCTCGTGCTGATATCTTCCTGGCACTGTTCGAGACCAGCTTGTATGATTTTACGGTAGTCCTTCCAGTCTGCTTTCGCATAATTGAGCCTGGTAGTTGGTGGATTCGGGATGAACTCATCTCCCAGATCGATCTTAATTGGGAGATGATCTGATGATAATTCTGTTATTATCTCTATGTCAAAGTGTCGTGTGAACTGATTGAGAATCGCTATGTCGAGGACGTCGCCTACCGTTCCCTTATAGTGGGTCGGTTCGATCGGTCCTCCGACTATGAAGTCTTCAGACTGGCTCTGTTTGTACAGCCGGATTCCTCGCGAGTTTGGTTTTCTTGAATTCCAAGAGCCATGCTTGCAGTTCAGGTCTCCTGCGATCACTGTTGGTGTATTGTCTTGCAAGAGGAGAGCGATGTCATGTGGTAAGTACTGTAAGCTCGTCCTCGCATACGCGGAGATGATCCTTAGTAAACCAAAAGTTGAGTGTTGGAATCAAGAACGAGAATAGTTACCCCTCCTTCTCTCGAATCACCTGGTCTGTCCTCTCTGTAGATGTTATACCCTGGCACTGACCATTTGTCTGAAGATAATAGCCTGGTTTCAGAGTGGAGGTAAGCTGTCACTCGATGTTGTGTGAGGAAGTAACACAATTCTGCGGTTTTGATCTTCAGTCCACCATTAGCGTTCCAGGCTACCAGGGTTATTGCTCTGGGTTCAATGACTGCCATCTTGGTTAGAGAGTTCCTTGATCATGGTTATCAAAAGTGAAAAGAAGAGTTTGATTTCTGGACTTGTTGTCGGATTATTGAGAGTGCTTGCTGCGAACGTCTCAATTGCTGCCCACACGGGGTCGGAGTCCAGGCTGGAGCTGCTGTCCTCAGTGGAGAATGGTGTCCGCTGATCACGGGAAGGCTTTTGTGCTTGCTGTTTGTATGAGGAAGCGTTGGCATAGGTTTTGAACTTGTTATGGACCTGGTTGGTCTGTGGCAGTTCGGGTTCCCGAAAGTGGTTTGCTCGATCGGGCTTGATGGCATTTCATTCATAGATAAGCTCGAGATGACGTGTTGTTGCCTGGTCTGTTTGCCTGATATTTATTATTCATTACATCATCCATTTCGGACGCTAATGACAGATTTTCGAATTTGTTTTTAGGTGGAGTTTGAATTTTTGAGAGTCGGGTGCTGGAGTCTTGGCGTTGCTAGTTTTTCGGGGGGTTTGATAGTCTCCCTGAGCTTCCAGTGTTTTTCCACTGCTAGTCTGGTTGGAAGGGTTAGGTTCCGTGGCTGTATTCGACATCGTGAAATCAAATGAATGAAACGCTACTGGTAGGCTCATTTCTCTTGCGTTTCTTTAGGAATCTGTCACTTTCAGAAGGGTTTGGGTGACTTTTGGTGAAATAGAACCTAGTCTCTTGGGATCAGCTCAATTGTTCATTCTTCCTATTCTCATATTGATTCAAGTTCACTAAGCTGCGTGATTGTTTCATTGCTGTTGGTCGTCAAACTGTGATCTGCCGTCTTGCACTATGTGCAGCTAGCAAGCTAGCTTGCACGATGTAGAATCACTCACTTCGAATATTATTCACTTCACTTTAGAAGAACATGAATATCACTCAACACAGTAGCAAGTAGGTAAATGCAGGAAAGATGTGTACTCGACGATCGCTACGAGCAGGTGTGTGTGTGTCTGGGCTCCGCTAAATGATACGAGCGAAGCGAGTAGAGGAAGCAAATAAGGCTACATACTCGCTAACGCTTTCAGGACTTCCGGCCTTTCGGCCATGAATCCTTCAGGGATGACCTGCCGGAGGGGGTGTGCGGAGTTTCGAGTTGGATGGGATACTCAGTTTCTCTCTTTTGGGCTACCTCTACCGCTTGCGCGGTTTTGGTACCTGTGGACACAGAGATGCTATCGGGCGTTTATAGCGATCCCAGGGGGAGGCAGCTATTTCGTTGAGGATTTGGATGGAGGGATTTGTATTTGTTTCTAGTGATACAAAGAATTTTTCTGAAAGGGATTTGAATTTATCGGTAACAAGAGAGGTGTCACTGACGGCATGGAGGCTCTTGATCGATGTCATGATGGGTGCGTCAAGTGCTAGGCGGAGACACATGTTTTGGAGGGTTTCTTCAGTAGGTGTGGGGAGCATCCCGTGAAGGATGGAATGTGACAATTTTTGCAAGTTGAACCTAGCATTCAGAACTCATATTTTTATTTCCAATGAGGTGGTATAGGGATGCTAGTTTTCTGTGCGCCTTCGAGGTGATGTCTTCGATATGTTCCCTCCATATCAGCCTCGAGTCCAGGGTCACTCCCAGGTTCTTAGCTGACTTGGACCATGGAATGTCTTGGTCGTGGAGTCTTATTGGGTCGACATTCAGATTCCTGCTCCGGCTTTGCCGGGTTTATGTCGATTCTCCAGACTTCGTACCAATTCACAAGGATGTCCAGTGCATTATGTAGGTAATGCGCTGTCTGGTCTGGCTGTCTCGACACAGCTAGGAGTGCTGCATCGTCGGCGCACAGGGCTAGTTCGGTGTGGGGGGATGGGCTGGGGATATCGAAAGTGAAAAGGTTGAATAGGACGGGACCTAGACAGGAGCCTTGTGGAACTCCTGCTAGGATGGGTCGTGTGGAGGATTTGACAGTCTTGTGGGAGATCTAAAATGATCTCTCAGTCGAATGGGATTGAACGATCAGGCAGAGGTAGTATGGGAATTGTAGATTGATGAGTTTGTGTAGCAGGCCTCCATGCCAGACTCGATCGAAGGCCTTCGATATGTCGAGAAGCACCGCACTGGTATGGCTCTTGGTGTTGAAGGCATGCGTTATAGTGTCCGTTACTCTCAGCAGCTGGTGTACCGTCGAGTGTCGCGATTGGAAGCCATATTGTTCGTCAGGTAGGCTTTTGTGAGCCTCTATGTGTTGGTTAATCCTGTTTAATACAACCTTCTCAGCTATTTTTGACAGAACTGAAAGCAGCGAGATCTCCACCTGGTGCCTTGCGAGCAGCAGCATGTCTCACGATATCAGCCCGTTCATTGATGGTGCAGGCTGCATCATGTGGCAAGGAGTAGTCGGCGACTCTCATGGCTAGATAGTGCTCCTTGATGTTGCCATCTAGCTCTTCTGAGGCGGCAGTGTGCGGGTGTGGCTGGATCTCGTCTGCGAGCACGTTCGCCTTATCGTCAAGGGAGGAAGCGAGGTGTGCTCTCCCTTGAAGGGGTGGGTAAGGCTCGGGTTTACGCTGCAGGCTTCGTGCCACTGCCCAACTAGAGTTGTCCTTGAAGTGAAGCTTCTCTACAGCAGTATCCCACATCTTCTGTCGATGCTCTATAAGCTCTCGCTTGACTGCCCGGTTTTTCCGGTTGTAGTCTGCCTTCAGCTCCGGATTTCTATATTTCTGATACAGGCGTCGGGCTTTTTTTGTAGAGATCGAGACTCTCAGAACCGTCGTTAATTTATTGAGGTGAGGTTTCGTGATTGTTTGGGTTCGTATGCTCTGGGTGCTCGCCTCGTTTATTAGTGAGGTCAGTTTGAGCGTTGCTGTTTCCAGTTCTTCACCTGTGTCTATACGGTCTGCCAGGTTGACATCTCCTCTCTGATGACGTCTTTGTAGAGTGACCAGTCAGCTTTGTTGTAGTTGAGCCTGGTGATGGGCGCTGCTGGGCTGAACTCGTGTCCCTGAGTAATAATTATAGGGAGGTGGTCAGAGCTGAGCGCTGTCTCCACGTCCATCTCACAGTGTTAAGTTATATTATTTAGCATGGCCATGTCTAATATGTCTCCGTCTGCTCCCCGGTAATGGGTTGGTTCTAGTGGACCTGCGACGATGAAGCCTGCGGTCTGGCAATGCTTGTAGAGAAATGTTCCTCGCGCGTTAGCTCGTCTCGATTTCCAGGAACTATGCTTGCAGTTGAGGTCCCCCGCTATTACAGTTGGCGATCCGTTTTGTAGCAGGAGGCAAACGTCGTCAGAAAGGTATTTAATTCTGGGACTAGCATAAGTGTTACTTATTTCTGCCCCAACGCATTCAAGATTGGCTGTAGCTGGTAAGTTGGACTGATGTTGGGTTATGGAATCTGCCACCATTGCGACGCCACCTACCCTCGCGTCTCCAGGGCGATCTTCTCTGTATATTTGGAAGCCCGAAACACTCCATTTGTCAGTTGAGTGTAGTCTTGTTTCCGAGAGGAGGCATAGGTTAACTTGATGTTGGGTAAGAAAGTCAATCAACACTGGGGTTTTACTCTTGACGCCTCCATTGGCATTCCATGCAGCAATTTTAATCGTTTTAATTCTATTGTCCGTCATTTTGGTTCGTGAGCTAGGGATCAATAGAGTTATGATAAGCTCAATTTCTGGAGGTGTTGACGGGTTGCTTGTTGTGATGGTGGCCAGGGACTTTATTGTCGCCCACATTGGGTCCTCCTCTAGGGCGTCCGGCCCTTGTTGTTGGTGGACTCGGGCACTTGGTCTCTCGACCCACGTTTGTTGGCACTGACACTGGCATATGACTTGGAATTGTCTGCTCGAGGAAGTAGCGGGAATCGGTTAGGTGGTGGAGCCTTGGGCTTGTTCTGCTGTGATGCGGGGCTTTGTTTCGCGTGGCGTTGGTGTGCCTGGTTTTTCATGAGTTCTAGATAGATCGGACATTCGTGCCAACCTGCAGGGTGGTCCCCTCCGCAATTACAGCATAGGCGGGGCTCGCTCCTGGGTTTGGTGCAGTCTTTGCCTGAGTGGTTCCCAGCACATTTAAAACATTTCGGGGGGTGAATGCACAGTTCTGCGGTGTGGAAATAATTGTTACAGTTGTAACACATTTTGATTCCTTGGTTTTTCCTGAATATTTCGACTGTGACTACTATGCTATTTACTTTCCTCAGTTCACTTATATCTTTGGTTTCTTTAGTCTGGGTTATGATAGCGCTATAGAGACTCAGCATCTCTTTAGCCTGTGTCTTGGCATACATTGCTTTCACGGCTATGACTTGGAACCCCTGGGATTTGAGGTCCTCTAAAATGTCGTCAGGGTCCATGTTCGAGTGGAGGCCTCTCAAGACGTATTTCCTGTCATGGGCCTCCTCAGCTGCCCACGTGTGAAACGTGAAGTCTTTTGCCCTGAGGTCAGCTACTAACTTATTATAATCATTGAAAGATGTATAGCCACTTTAAATTGGCCTTTGGTGTGATAGGTCTTGTAGTCTTCAGTCATTGGGCTTTTGATGTAGTCCAGGAAAGGTTGGGGTCCTGTGATTCCCGTTATCACTATGGGGGGAAGCCTAGGTATGGCTTTTGTCGGGGGGGGGGGGGGGGGATTGTCTTGTTGAAACGAGTTGCTGGTACCTAATCCTACTCTTCTCTCACCTAGGAATCCCTCTCCCGCTTTCGCGGTTTCATAGGGCATAGAGATGCAATTGGTCTTTTGTAGTGATCCCAGGGGGAGATAGGTATGGTGCTGAGGATTGATATGGTTGGGTTAGAATTTTCAGATAGGGAGTCGAAAAAGTTCTTTGATAGGGATCGGAAATTGTCGGATACTAATGGAGTGTTGCTGATGTGGTGGATTTCTGTGGTTTTGGTCGCGCACGGAGCGTTGAGGGCTATGCGGAGACACTTGTTCTGAAGGACCTGGATTCTATTTAGGTTTTTGGAGGAGCATCCCGCCCAGATTGGCCATGCGTAAGTGAACGAAGGGATGAGGACGGTTTTAACGAGGTGGACTTTGCAGTTCTTTGATAGATTCTTGTTTTTAAGGATGGGGAATATCGAGGCCAGCTTTCTGTACGCGTTTGATGTGATGCAGTCTACGTGTTCGCTCCAGTATAACTTTGAGTCCAGTGTGACGCCCAGATATTTAACACTTTTGATCCATGGAACCTCTTGATTATGGAGTGTTAATGGCTCAACATCGATGTTTCTCTGTCGGCTGAAAACTATTGCTTGTGTCTTGGCAGGATTTATGTCTATTCGCCATTCCGAGTACCAGCTCGCGAGAGTGTCTAGTGCTTGTTGAAGATACACAGCTGATTGTTCAGGCCTCCTTGAGACCGCCAACAATGCAGCGTCTTCTGCGTAGAGGGCCAGTTTTGTGTAGTTATGGTCGTTTGGTATATCTGACGTGAATATGTTAAACAGAACCGGACCCAGGCAGGAACCTTGTGGGATCCCGGTCAATATTGGTCTTCTGGTGGACTTGGCTTCTTTGTAGGATATGTAAAGAGATCTCTCGTGTAGATATGATTGGACGATCAGGCATAGATATTGAGGAAACTTCAGTGTCAGTAGTTTCTTGAGAAGCCCCTCGTGCCACACTCGGTCGAAGGCCTTGGATATATCAAGAAGCACAGCACTTGTGGTGCATTTGTTGTTCCATGAGTGTGTTATTAGGTCAGTCACTCTCAGGAGTTGTTGCACCGTCGAGTGTCCCGAGCGGAATCCGTACTGCTCGTCCGGTAAGCACTTATTCTCCCTTATGTGCCGGTTCATACGTACTAGTATCACTTTTTCCGTTATTTTCGAAATTGACGAAAGATGCGATATCGGCTCATACGAGGACGGTTGGCGTGCAGGCTTGTTAGGTTTCAGAAAGGTGACAACCTTTGCGTTTTTCCAGCAGTGTGGCCAGTGTTGTAGTGTGATTATCGAGTTGGATTATCAGCAGGAGGAAGTGTGCTGCTCTCACTGGCAAGTGGGTGATCAGGGTTATGTTAACACGATCTTCACCAGAGGCTTTCCGAGCTGGAGTCTTCTTCACTATTCGTGTGAGCTCCTCCATGCTGCAGACTGCGTCTGGTGGCTCGTATGATTTTATACTGTTAGGTGGTTTGCCTGTCCAGCTCCTGAGATGTGGCATTGTGTGGATTCGGTGTAAATGATGTTTCAATCTCATCGGCCAGCACGTTTGCCTTTTCTTCCGGAGAGTAAGCCATGTGCGTCCTTCCTTGTAGAGGTGGGTTTGGTTCTGGTTTTCTTTGGAGGGCTCAAGACATCTTCCAGATAGAATTGTCTTGGCGGTTGAGGTGTTTGACCGTTTCGTCCCACATCTTCTGTCTGCGTTTCTCCATATCCTTCTTCACCTTACGACATTTCTGATTGTAGTCTGATTCGTGGTCTGGCGTCCTGTACTTTTGATCAAGTCTCCGTGCTCTATTTTTGTTCGAGATAGCCCATCGAAGTTCTGGAGTTAGCGTGTGTAGGTGGGGTCTAGATCTGGTTTCAGTTGGTATGCTATAATTGCTAGCTTCTGTTATAAGGGAGGTGAGGGTGACTGTTGCTTCTTCCAGTTCATCAACTGTGTTCAGTTCACTGGGAGAACCTTCGAGACCTCTTTCTATCGTGCTTCTGTATAGCTGCCAGTCGGCTTTACTGTAGTTAAGTTTTGTTGTTGGGGGTTTGGCACATATTCATCTCCCAGGCTGATGATGATTGGTAGGTGATCAGAGGTCAACGCTGTGTGTGTCTATGTCGAAGTGTCGAGATTTTTGTGAAAGATAGCGATATCGAGCACGTCTCCTCCTGATCCCACATGTGAGTTGGTTCAGGTGGGCCCGCTACATTGAACCCTGCTCTGCGACTCTGCTGAAATGAGCGAGTTCCTCTAGCGTTCCGCTGTCTGCTGTTCCAAGCCTCATGCTTGCAGTTGAGGTCCCCAGCTATGATCGTTGAGGATCTGTTCTGTAGCAAGAGGCTCACGTCACTCGGTAGGTATTTAGTTTTTGGACTGTCATATGTCGATATGATAAGGAGTGGGCCAAAAGTGGTGGTTACTTCAGCTCCGACACATTCAAGATTTGCTGTTGCTGGTCAGTGGGATTGTTGTTGTGTTATGGACTCTGCAACCATGATAGCTACGCCACCTGCCTTCACTTCTCCAGGGCGATCCTCTCTGTATATTTGAAATCCCTGAACACTCCATTTGTCGGATGGTTTGAACTTTGTTTCTGAGAGTAGGCATTTGTTCACTTGGTGTTGGCTGAGGAAGTTCAGCATTTCCAGGGTTTTGCTTTTGACTCCTCCATTGGCGTTCCATGCTACGATTTTTATTGTCCTTGGCCTATTTGCCGCCATTTTGGTTCGATAGCTTTTTAATCATGGATATCAACAAGGTTAGGATAAGTTTTATTCCTGGAGGTGTTGAGGGGTTCCTCGTTGTGATGTCAGCCAGAGACTCTATGGTTGGCCACATTGGGTCCGTGTCTAGAATGATCTGCCCTTGTTGTTGGTGGACTTGTGTTTGTCGATCACCTCGCTGACTTGGTCTCTCGGCCCACGTGTTGTTGGCAGTGACATTTGCATACGAATTGAACTAGTCAGTTCGAGGAAGTGGCGGGAATCGGTTTGACTGAGGAGCCTTAGGCTTGTTCAGCTTTGGTGTGGAGTTTTGCTTCTTGTGACGTTGGTGTGCTGGTCTTCCACCAGTTCGAGGTATATTGGGCATTTGTGCCAGCCTGCTGGGTGGTCTCCTCCGCAATTGCAGCAGCTGCATGGTTCGCTCCTGGGTTTGGTGCAGTCTCTTCCTGAGTGGTTCCCAGCAAATTTGAAACATTTTGGGGGGTGGTTGCACAGTTCTGCAGTGTGAAAGTAATTGTTGCAGTTGTAGCACATTTTAATACCTTGGTTGCCCCTGAAGACTTCAACTTTGACTATAATACTATTCATGTTCCTCAGTTCGCTGATATCTTTGGTTTCTTTAGTCTGGGTGATTAGGACGCTGTAAAGACTCAGCCTTTCTTTAGCCTGTGTCTTGGCATACATTGCTTTTACTGCTATTACTTGGAAGCCCTGGGATTTAAGGTCCTCCGAAATGTCGTCCGGGTCCATGTTTGAGTGGAGGCCTCTCAAAACATATTTTCTGTCACTTGATTTCTCCGTCGACCAAGTATGGAAGGTGAAGTCCTTTAGTTTCAGGTGCCTGACTAAATTGTTGTAATCGTCAAAAGAAGTGCAGTGGATTGTAAACTGTCCCTTGGTGTGGTAAGTTTTATGATCCTTCTTCAGAATTGATCGCACAATTTCAAGGAATTGTTTCGGTCCACTGATCCCCGTTACCACTATATGTGGTAGCATAGGTATTGTTTCTGTCGGGGAGGTTTTGTTATGTTGAATCGAGTTGTTGTTCCCAACTGTGGAGCGCTCTGGTGGCGTCTTTCTAACTCCTGAAGTACTTGGGCGTGGTTTGTTTCCAAGTTGTGTACAAGCTGACGTGTCGTCTAGTCTGTCCTCCTGATACCTGTTCTCCATAATAGCGTCTATTTTCTCTGTTATGAGAGATTTTCGTACCTATTCTTGAGATTGAAATTGAATTTGTCTGTATTGGTTGCCAGTGTCTTGGCCTTACCGACTTTGCGAGGTGTTTGGTAATCACCCTGCTTTTCTGGAGGTTTCTGGGTGCTACCCCGGTTAAATGGATTGGTATGCGTGGTTTGTTTTAGTACGGAGAATTTAAAGGCATGACTCATTGATGATGTTGTCTTGCTCATTTTACGTTTCTTGATGAAACGATCACTTTCTTCTGTATTTGGCTGACTCTTGGAAAAGTAAAATTCAGTTTCTTGAACATTTTGTGTTTGATTGCCTGATGAATAATTTGTTCTGTCTGACCTTGCTTTTCTGCGTTCTTCTATCTCTCCGATGATATCGCTGTCCATTTGGAAGTCCGTAGATGATTTGCCATTGTCCGTCATAACTAGTTCTGTCGATTCAACACGCGAGTTGTGCAGCTAGCAAGCTAGCGTGCACAAAGACATTTGTAATTAACTTCACTAAATTGTTCGTTTTGTTTCACTCCAATAATAACTAGGCAAACGCAGGATGTGCGTTGTACGATGAGCGAGATGTCTATATAAAGTATAATCGAAAACTCTACAAACCTTGATCATTTGAAATGAACTTCATCCGATGTCAATGAATCTAGAAAGCCGTGACTTCGACAATGCAACATTTTTCAACTAATATTTCTATATTTCCGATGAATAAAATACATTTATTATATTATTTTCTCCAAAACGGCTGGTCCGAATATCAAACCAAATTTTCATTCATGTATATTATTCTTGTGTTCACATTTGTGGAAAATTTGAATCATATTGAAGAGATTTAATTTTTCAATTTTTTCCGCCCAGCCAAATCTTATGGGGTTTTTAGAAACTTCTAAATGATGTTTCTCAAAAATGGTCCAACCGAATAGACATCAAAACTATACAGTTCTAAGTTGGATAAGTTTGCATATAAAAAAAAAAGTTTCATGTCGATCGGTCAAACCCTGCGACCTGTGCAGTGTTTACAGAAAAAAAAAAAAAAAAAAAAACGCACAGACAAAGACTTGAGGTAGACAAAGACAAAGACGTAAGACTTGAGTGAAAATCTTCGCTACGCTCATCTAATAAATTCACTGTAGTGATGGCTTTCAGGTAGAGAAAAACACGTCCTCTACGCGATCGCTACGAGCTGTGTCCGATGGGCTTCGCTGAATGATACGAGTGAAGCGAGTAGAGGAAGCAAATAAGGCTACATGCTCGCTTACGCTTTTCGGATTCCCGGCCTTTCGGCCATTAATCCGTCAGGGATGACCTGCTGGAGGCGTTGTTTGGAGTTTTGAGTTGAATGGGTTACTCAGTTTCTCTCTTTCAGGTCACCTCTACCGCTTACGTGGTTTTGGTACCTGTGGACATAGAGATGCTTTATCGGGCGTTTATAGCGATCCCAGGGGGAGACAGCTATTTCATTGAGGATTTGGATTGTGGGATTTGCGTTTGTTACTAGGTATGCAAAGGATTTTTCCGAAAGGGATTTGAATTTGTCAGTGACGGGAGAGGTGTCACTGACGGTATGGAGGCTTTTGATAGGGGTCATGATGGGTGCGTCAAGTGCTAGGCGAAGACACTTGTTTTGGAGTCTCTGGAGTTTTTTCAGTAAGTGGGGGGAGCATCCCGACCAGATGGGGCATGCATAGGTGAAGCTTCCTGCTCCGGCTAAACACTACTGCTTGGGTTTTTGCCGGGTTTAGGTCTTTTCTCCATATCTTGCACCAATTTGCTAGTACGTCCAGAGCATTCTGCAAGTACTGCGCTGACTGCTCTGGCTGTCTAGACACAGCTAGGAGTGCTGCATCGTCGGCGTACAGGGCTAGTTTAGTGTGAGGGAATGTGCTGGGGATGTCGGAAGTAAATAGGTTGAATAGGACGGGACCTAGACAGGAGCCTTGTGGCACTCCTGCTAGGATGGGTAGTGTGGAGGATTTACCAGTTTTGTGGGAGATATAAAAAAATCTCTGTCAGATAGGATTGGACGATCAGACAGAGGTAGTAAGGGAATTCGAGCTTGATGAGCTTGTGTAGCAGGCCTTCATGCCAGACTCGATCGAAAGCCTTCGATATGTCGAGAAGCACCGCACTGGTATGGCTCTTGGTGTTGAAGGCATGCGTTATAGTGTCCGTTACTCTCAGCAGCTGGTGCACCGTCGAGTGTCGCGATCGGAAGCCATATTGTTCATCGGGAAGGCATTCGTGAGCCTCTATGTGTCTGTTAATTCTGGCTAAGATGAACGTCTCAGCTATTTTGGCCAGAACGGATAGCAGCGAGATCGGCCTGTACGACGATGGCTGGCGTGCTGGCTTGTTGGGTTTTAGGAACGTAACTACCTTGGCTGTCTTCCAGCTGGAGGGCCAGTGCTGTAGGCTTATGATGGCGTTAATAATGAGCAGGAAGAACTCGGCCGCTTTTTTTTTTTTTTTTTTCAATGTTGCTTAACGACCCCATCAACAGATAGGTTATACGGGGGTACGAATTAGCGGATGATAATGAAACGATGAAGAGATGATGGATGAAAGGACGTTTACAAAAACCCATGCCTTATGCGGGACTCGAACCCACGCCCAACGGTGATTTCAGTTACTACCGCTAGCGATAATTGACTTAGCCACCGGGGCGGCTCGGCCGCTTTCAGTGGGAGGTGTTTTATCAGCGTGATGTTCACACTGTCTTTACCTGGTGCCTTGCGAGCAGGGGTACGTTTCACAATTTCCGCCAGTTCATAGATTGTGCAGGCTGCGTCTTGTGGTAAGGGGAATTCGGCGGCTCTCAGGGCTAGATTTTGCTCTTTGATGTTGCCATCTAGCTCTTCTGAGGTGGCAGTGTGCGGGTTCGGCGTGAACGAGTGCTGGACCTCGTCCGCTAGCACGTTCGCCTTATCGACAGGGGAGGAAGCGAGGTGTGTCCTTCCTTGAAGGGGTGGGTCAGGCTCGGGTTTCCGCTGCAGGCTTCGTGCCATTGCCCAAATGGAATTGTCTTTGAAGCTGAGCTTATCCACTGCGGTATCCCACATCTTCTGTCTTTGTTCTATCAATTCGGTCTTGACTGCCCGGTTTTTTCGGTTGTAGTCAAACTTCAGCTCCGGGGTCCTGCACTTCTGGTACAGGCGTCGGGCTCTGTTTTTCAAGGAGATAGAGACTCTCAGAGATGTTGTTAGTTTGTTGAGGTGAGGTTTCGTGAATGTTTGTAGCGGAATACTCTGACGGCTCGCCTCGGTTATTATTGATGTCAGATTTTGTGTTGTGATTTCCAATTCATCAGCAGTATCAATACGGTTCTGCCAAGTAGATATCTTCTCCTTGATAAAGCTCCTGTCAGATTTTGTGTTGTGATTTCCAATTCATCAGCAGTATCAATACGGTTCTGCCAAGTAGATATCTTCTCCTTGATAAAGCTCCTGTATAGCGACCAGTCAGCCTTGTCGAAGTTGAGCCTGGTAATGGGCGCTGCTGGACTGTACTCGTCTCCCAGGGTGATAATTAAAAGGAGGTGGTCAGAGCTGAGCGCTGTTTCCACATCTAACCCGAAGTGTTTGGTTATATTGTTCAGGATGGCGATGTCAAGGATGTCTCCGTCTGCTCCCCGGTATACAGCGTCATCTGTTGGCTTTGGTGGAACTACAGTACTTGGCGTGGTTGTTTCTCTTTATGTACAGTAGATGACGTGTCGTCATTTCTGCTCGCCTGATTCCTATTCTCCATTACACTATCTACTTTATCGGATAATGACAGGTTTTCGTATCGATTCTTAAGATTAAGATTGAAATTATCGATATTGGGTACTAGCGCCTTGGCCCTAACCACTTTTCGGGGTGTCTCATATCCTCCCTGCTTCTCTAGATTTTTCTGGATGCCGCTCTGGTTAAATGGATTAGTTAGCTCGGATTGTTTTGATCCAGAGAATTTAAATGTGTGACTCATTGTCAATGGGGCCTCACTCATCTTGCGTTTCTTGATGAAACGGTCACTTTCTTTAGGATCAGGCTGACTCTTAGGAAAATAAAACAGTGTTTCTTGCACGTCTTTAGTTTGATGCAATGACTTTGAATAATTTGGCTTGTCTAACCTGAGTTTGCGTCACTTCTCAATCTCTCCGATGATGTCACTGTCCATTTGGAAGTCCATGTTGGTGTTGCTAGTGTTCGTCATAATAATAGATCCGTCGAATTATTCCGCGAGTCGTGCAGCTAGCAAGCTAGCTTGCACGTAAGCACTTGTAAATCACTTCACTGGATAA
The DNA here is from genome assembly GCA_907164805.1 of Brachyptera putata. NCBI lineage: Eukaryota > Metazoa > Arthropoda > Insecta > Plecoptera > Taeniopterygidae > Brachyptera > Brachyptera putata. Next base: position 29,799,576 of record OU015465.1, read on the forward strand.
TGATCGTTTTATTTCGCTTGAATAGAATATTTCACTGAACTGTTAGCTTTCAGGTGGAGAAAAACACGTCTGTTCTACTCGATCGCTACGAGCTGAATGTAATGGGCTCCGCCTTTTTTAAAAAAAAACCGGGGCCCCCATCCCGCCTCCGGTTGCATGACGATCGCTTCACACTACATCGCCTCTGCCCTACACTACGGTGATAGCTATTGAGTGAACAATAGCCTGGCCGTAGTGCGTACATGCAAGGATCGTGCAAGGATCAAATATCGGATAGGTAGGTGTATGCATTGTTCAGCTTTTCAGCTGTTATAACGCTGTCTGAATTAATGGGTTTGACATTCCACGAGGAATTTAAAGAAGAAACACCACAGTAAAAAGACCACCACGAAAGAAGGAGTGTAATGGCCAAAACTCTGCTGAATCATGCAAATAGAGAAGTGCAGGCCAATCCTCACTAGTGTATGAGGTTTGTGAAACTGCGATAGAGCAACAATTTGTCTACGTGGGGGTAGGATTGCAATATTTCATTCATGATAGGGATTACTATGCTCTGGAAGGAGCGTTCCTAAAGAAAGTCCACAAGAGTTAGCAATGGGTCAGACACTATGATGAGACAGTCCAAGTGCTATACCTGCAAAAGAAAGCAGATGACACAATTAGTTCAATTGCAGACATTATTGTGCAACATCCTACGCTAAACCTATCCGCTGTTTCTAGTTGATGTCATCTCCTACCCGGTGAAGTACAGGAGATCATACGTGTTGGTGAATATTGCTTTGGGGCGTTTGTGTTTGGTTTTATGGTGTTCGTTATACTGTCCTAGATCCCTGATGAGTTTGTTTCGAGATTTAGTTGCCTTTGCGTAGAATTGAGAAGCTAATTTAGTTGCAAATACTTTGATTGGTTCTATTTTCAGGTCCCTGTGAAGATTATCTGTGCGTGTGTATCGTGGAGATTTGGTTATGATTCTAAGTACCTTATTCTGTATGATTTGTAGTTTGCGTATGTGTGTTTTACTTGCGCCTCCCCATACCGCTGGCGCAAAGGTCATAATTGGACGGATTAGGGATTTATAGAGCAGAAGGCCCTTGCTTACGCTGAGTTTAGATTTTACGTTAAGGAGAGGATACAATTCGGAGAGCTTGCCATAAGCTCTACCTTTAATAATTTTGACGTGTTCACCAAACGTCAGTCTGTGATCAAGATGAACTCCCAGATACCTAACGACAGGTTTCCAGTCTATATTTAATCCGAAGAGGTGGGGACGTATTGTGATATGGCTAGTGCCCTTGCGACGGCCTGAGAACAGAATTGCTTCTGACTTTGCTACGTTAATCTTGACTCTCCACTTCCTATACCAATCTTGTAATTCGTTTAGCCCCTCTTGTAAGGTACGCGTGATGCACGACCTTACACGGGAACTACGATAGATTACAGTGTCATCAGCGTATATACCTATCTCAGTGTCACTAGGTTTAGGTAGGTCATTGATGAATATATTGAACAGGACAGGACCTAGGATTGACCCCTGGGGTACGCCAGCAGCGATGGTGCGTCTGGTTGAGAACGCGTTTTTAACGTTAACTTCGAAGGATCTGTTTTCAAGGTAGGATTTAAGTAGGTGTGTGTATCGGGCTGGTAGCTGGTAGAATACCGCGCCTGTCAGAATCCCTTGGCCAAAGCCTTTAGTAATATACTCTGTCAGTCTAATCAGTTGGTGGTCTGTGCTGTGTTCTGCTCTGAAGCCGAATTGCTCATCGCGGATTGTGTTATTGTTATGTAGATGTCTGTTAAGGCGGGCTAGTATGTCTTTTTCTGCTATTTTACTGAGTGAGTTTAGTAAGCTAATGGGTCTATGGTTGCCTGGTTGGGTGTGATCTTTTTTGGGTTTAGGAAACGCGAGTATTTTGGCTTTCTTCAAGTCTGTGGGGAAGTACATTAGGAAGATCATCATGTTAATGAGGTAAGCTATGAATGTAATAGCCCTAGGTGGAAGGTTTTGCATGACTCTGTTAGGGATGTTGTCTGGTCCGGGTGCTTTGTTAGGGTGCATCTGTTTAAGTATGTTATCAATCTCTTTGCTGTTAGTCTTTTGAAAGTCAATGTCTATTGGGCCGTCTAGGAAGTCCCTGACCTTGTTATTGGTGATCAGGATGTGGTTATCGTCTTTGAGATCATCGTTAGGCTGAAATGTCAGTTCGAGGGTGTCTGCTAACACGTTCGCTTTATCAATGTCACTAAAAACAGTGCCAGTGTTGCCTTGGAGTGGCGGTATGGACATGGGCTTGCGTGTCAGTGCACCCGACAACTTCCAAATCGACCTATCTTGGGGGTTGATTCTGTTAACTTTGGCTTCCCACCCTTCCTGTCTGAATTGTAGGATGTCATCTTTGATTGTCTTGACGTGTTGATTGTATAGTGTCTTAGTTGCCCTGTTCCTCATTCGCCTGTAGAGGTTACCTAGTCTGTTCTTAGCCTTGATTTTATCTATTATGAATTGGGGTAGTTTAGTTTTGTAGGTCCTGGGTTTACTCAGGGGAATGCTATTTGTCATTGCTTGTTGTATTACTTTGGTGAATTGGGTAATATGTGAGTCTAAGTCTTGTTTGGTTGTTATATTGGGAAAGTTAACGAGCTCACAATGGATCTCCTCTTGAAAGGAGTTCCAGTTAGCTTTCTTGAAGTTGAGGAATTGTCTCTGAGTGTTTATGTCTGTAACTGCCTCGAAATTAATCAAGACTGGGAGTTCGTCTGAGTTAAGTTTGTCTATTGTGGTTATGTCAAATGTCAGTTCGATATTTTTAATGAGGGCTACGTCCAATACGTCTGGTTGCACTCTAAGGTTGTGTGAGTAGAATGTCGGTGTGCAAGGTGCAATAACTGAGTATGAGAATTTATGTGAATGGGATAGGAGCTTTTTACCGTCCATGTTGTTGAGCCTGCTGTTCCAGTGATTGTGTTTACAGTTTAAGTCCCCTGCGATAAGTATTATATTTCCTAAGTGAAGAAGTTTCTCGATGTCTTTAGTATTTAATCTAATATTAGGTGGTTTATAGACTGAAATTATTGTAGTGAGCTTGCCGTCCAGCTTGGCCTGTATCCCTGTGGCTTCTAGTGTGCTTAGTTTTGGAATTAGTATTTCGTGATGATTGATATTATGTTTGATTAGTATGGCTGTACCCCCTCCCTGAGCTCCTATTCTATCTGTTCTATAAGTTATATATCGACCTATTTTGAATTTATTTTTGGGTTTGAGGTGTGTTTCGTTTAGGAGTATGATCCCTATATCCCCATCTAGTAGGAGATGTTCTAACTCGAACTTAGATGCTTGTACCCCGTAGCAGTTCCAGAAGAGAAGCCTGCTGGTGCTAATAGGGAGAGGTGGTCGGACTGGTGGTAATGGATGGTGTAGAGAGTTCACACTACTACGCACTGTACTGCCTCTAGGATGCATCCAAGGGCTAGGTGAAGGAGATTTTCGTGATCGGATTTGGTTTAACATGTGAGCTTGAGATTGAGGAGTGTTATGCCCTTCTTAATTAGGTCTAGAATTGTCTGACTAGGGAGTTGGGAGTCGTTCTGGAGAGTGGACTCTTCCACTTCTAATTCTAGCGCTGCGCTGCGTTGGAAGGTTGAATTGGTGGGTAGTCGGGGAGCAGGGGGATTGCCTGCTTTAGTTTTTCTCTCAGTCCTGGGAGTCTTGGCAGTCGGGGTAGGTCGATTTCTGCGCTGAAGGGTGCGCTGGGGTCGAGGAGTGATGACACGCCCCCTCGCGGGAGCGGCACCGTGCAGGGCCTCGGTCCTCGGAGAAGGGACAGCCCGGGAATCAGGTTGTGTGGTAGGGGGGATCAAGATCGCGGGGTCATCACTGACCTCCCTGTCTGGACCAGACGTTGGAAGAAGCCAAGCGCTCTTGAGCGGAAGAGGAGCAGGGACATATCGTTCTGCGGCTGGCTTTTTAGGCGCAGTAGCGTTCCGGTTGTTAGTCTGAGGCATATGGCCGGTTTTTCGGACTTTGTAGGATTTATAGGCTGCGCGATAGACTGTGCACGCTTTGTAGGATGCTGTGTGCCTCTCGTTACAATTGGCACATAAGGCGGGGATGGTGAGGTCGGTCTTGGGACAGTCGGATGTGTGGTGAGGACCAGCACACCTAACACACCTTGGCTTGGCATTGCACCCGTTGGAAACGTGGCCGAACCGAAGGCAGTTGTGGCACTGTCTGGGAACGTCGGCTCCACGATAGCCTTCGACCTCTACTTTCATGTATAGTAGAGTACGCAGATTGTAAATCTCCGTGGTCTTGGCTGTGTCGTTGAGTTCAACGAGGAACAGGGGCATAGGTTGCTTAATGCGATTGCGCATGTTGGCGACATTGACAACATCGAAGCCTAATCTGGTTAGGTCCGACTTGATGTCCTCTAGAGGAGTGAACTCCCAGAGGTCCCTAACTACAACCTTGATGGTCCGGGCGGAAAGGGTTTGGAAAGCAAGAACTCAATGTTCTCCGCTGAAAGGAACTTGGTAGTGGTACGGAAGTCATCTTCGTTGGAAGTCTGGATGGAGACCCGCGTCATGACTTGCTGAGAGCCAGGAGCTCCTCGCTCATCACAACCACGTCGGGAAAGAACAGGCGGGAAGGTAAGCATGCCCGTGAGGCGACGTACGAAGAGAGGGAAGTTGCTTTTCTCGGTAAAGAACCCGGTTATGGCAGGGATCCTCTTCTTCTTGGGCGCCGGTTGGCTGTCAGGGCCGGTCAACTCAGTCGGAAGAGGGATGGAGGTAGGACTGATCGGCGCATCCGGAATGGAGTTCTTTTGGAGTCGTGGGTTACGGGAGACTACGCTTGGTGACGGGTGCGAGCCTTTTGCGACCTGTATAATGGGAGAATTGGCACCACTTCCGCTCCCCCCTGGCTTTCCCAAAGCTGCTGCCCTAGCTATGGCTTCGCTAACAAGACTGTCGCCCCCAGGTTTAACAGACTGCTTGGAGAGAAGTGTTAAAAAAGCTAGATCTGGATTGGGCTTCTTCTTACCATCCCTCTGAGGGGCGATAGCAGAGCTACGTGGGGAGTAGGCACTCGATCGTGTTGCGTGTTTTACTTCCGCTTCCTGGTTTCCACGGTTTGCAAGTCATCCTCGTCATCCAGCACCCGGTCCTCCTCGAACGCGTTCGTGGGTGCCGTCATCAAAGAGAAGGCCTCCAAAAGGGCCGTCTCAACATAGGGGGTGGAGCTGGGCACCTATCGATCTATCTAGCCGGGATAGGCGTACAACCTCAGTGTGCAGTCACTGAGTATTGTATTTAATCTGTTGGGTTGGCTTTATGTGAGTAGGTACTATCAACTGCTCAATTGACAAATAAGGTGAAGCCCTATCGCAATAGTGCAGGAGCGAGTAAAATAGCCCTTGCTACCTATCTGTGCTAATCGTCAGGGCGGAAACGTGCCCTGGTTTAGCCAAAGTGGTTGCTTGGCTGAGGGCCGTTTGATGCCACTATTCCTTACAAGTGCGGTTGAAATACTCCTCCATACACAAGTTCGCTTCCTATGCGCTAACTTCGTCAGCAACCAATCAGCGTCGTGAAAACAACGCTATTGGCTATCGCGTCAGAAAGCTAGTCAGCTTGACTACGCCCGCAAATGGATCGACCCAGAGCCTGACCAGTCTCTGGTGACGTGGTTCACGACTCCGGGAAAAAACACAAGCGACGTGTCTATTAAGTACAGTTGCAGCTCTATACCTTCGGGTGTGGCTCTCACTTGCAAGCAAGGTAGGGCTATCACAACCTCTAGGCAGGGGACCAACAAAAGCGCTTAATCCAGATGTTCACTCAATGAAGGGTGAACACAGTATCGGGCTCCGCCACGAAATGGATGTTCAGTGGTAACTGTTTGCGATACCGTGCGCGCCAATTGTTACGTTTTCAGCTCGTTTGGCTCATCCGATTGATGCGGCCGCTATCCACATGCCACCCCGTATGCCGCTCGATACACCGACTTTCCCGATCCCTTCGGTGCGGGGGAAATTTATTATTTCTATCAGTACACGCACGCGTGACTGCCGCCCAACAGAACAGTCAGAAGTCAGAAGCACACACCACTTCTTCCCGCCTACAACACGGACCAAGCAGACCAGTGGTCAGCGCATCGGACTGCTGTGCCGGCAGCCCGTGTTCAATTTCCGGACCACGCAATCCATTTTTGACCGGCTATCATGCTAGCTATGGTCAATCAGTGAAGAAACCATCAAGTTGCCGTGACCTAGACGATCATTCGACCGCCTTGTAGGCGTTAGGGACTTGATTATATGAGAGGTAACCGGCTAACTCAGATCCGGCATATAGTCAAGATCGTAGCGGCTTCTGTGCCAACCCCGGGCGCTCGTCGCCTGTGGGACTTGGGCTTGTGATAGGTCGGTCATAGAGGTAGCCTGGTGTCCCCAGCTGCTAGCAGGCGTGTGATAGCGGGGCTTGTGATAGGTCGTTCTAAGAGGTAGCCTGGTGTCCCCAGCTGCTAGCCGGCTCTCGAGCTATCGCTGGGTTGCTTTCTGCTTCCTGAGTTTGATTGTGAGTTGTCGTGGTACTAGTACTCTGCACTTCGGTGTAGAGACTCTCGGGCCCGGCACTTGCAATCTTGTTAGGGTAGATCCCATCAGCTTGCATTCGTCATGGCAGTGTCACACTCTCCACGAGAAACGAGAGAGGACTTTCTCAGACTGATCAGTCAACCAACGCCCACGGGCAAAATTGAACGATCAGTTCACCATGCCCCTGACAAATCAATCCCCCAATCTTCTCAGATGAAAGTCAGAGAGTCAGTATCACCCAGAGAACGGGGCACTCGCTCCCGACCCAATACGTCAAGCGACGCGCAACATGATGTCAACCCCGATATTCCATGCAGGAACTCTTTCTCTGGGGCTGAAATTGATCCTGACATAGAACATCCGCTTGTTCCAGATACTGCCCTGCCAACCGGAAGTCAAGAAAGCCCTTCCACCCAGACATCCAAAAAAATACCGCCAATCACAATAAGGGGTATAAAGAACTTCCTTTTGATAGCCTCCGAGATCGAAAAGAAGTGTACAGAACCTATATCTTTCATTATGAGGAATGACACGGCCTCCCTCAAAACAATGAATGTCCTAGATTTCAAGAGTACTACATCCTATCTCAGGGATAATAATATCGAATTCAACTCGCACCAACTGCAAACCGAGACAATGAAGAAACTTCTGATCAAGGGCTTGGACCCATCAATCCCTCCTACCTTTGTATCAGAGGAGCTTTTAAAGTTAGGGGTGGAAGCACACCAGATCAAACATCTCTCATCATTTAAACCCGGAAAGCGCCCTCTTCCCTTCTTCCTCGTCCATGTTGAACAAGAATATGTGGCGAAAGTTAAGGCGATAACTCGCATTTGCTACAGCATTGTAACAGTCGAGCATTACAAGTCTCCGAAAGGGCCCCAGCAACGTTACCGTTGCCTGAGGCTTTATCATGGAGCCAGCCAGTGCAACAACATTTATAACTGCGTGAAATGTGGTCTTCAGCATGATTCCAGGACTTGTAGCAAACCTCGAGAAGATCCAGCAAATTGCTACAACTGCGAAAGGCAAAACATTCACCCAAGGGACCATGCTGCCAGCTATAAAGGTTGCCCAGTGTACCAGCAGGCCAGAAACAACACCAAGGGCTATTCCAAAAACAGCCGCCAGCATATCAGACCAGAATCTGAAACCAATCAGCCCAGATTTGTTCCCGTTCCGCAACCCCAAAGGATGAATACTACAACACTAACTTCCCTCATCTATCGAATCCTAACCATGGACTCAGGAGAAACGAGCTTAGCTCAGCCGATCAACAGCCTTACTCTTCGAAGGCAGCTAACCTCCAAAGGTCTGAGCGCAATAGGAATAACAATGCAAACTCAGATCGGTCCAGTGAGAGCCTCATAGCACAAGGAAATGAGGCTGAGCACGACCACTCCCACCCATCCTTCACATCGTTGCAGACTGAGCTGAACAATGGTGTGATGAGAAATCAACAAGCACCTCAGTCCTCAATGTCAGCAGCTCCAACACAGCAAAGTGCCATCGACTTCAACTCGATAAGCATGTGGGCAACCAAACTGCTGGAGGCAATAATCAACTCACCAGCGGAAGCGCGGGTGAACGTCATCATATCGCATGCAATGCCTCTTTTGATGGTGAACATGATGGCCAACAATGCGGCCACATCTCACATCCAAAACCAAACGCCATTTATCAACAACAATGGCAATTAATCCCACGCAACTAACAATCATCTTCTGGAACGCCAATGGTCTGGCCCTAGCCAAACAGGAATTCTTTGAATGCCTTAAGCTCAACGATGTGGACATCAGCCTCGTCAATGAAACACATCTCAAGGAGATCCAGAAGTTCAAGCTTCCCAACCACAGCATCTATAGAGCTGACAGGCCGACAAGAGGTGGCGGCACGGCCATTATCATAAAGCGATCAATAAAACACTTCGAAATTGACTTACCAATACTCATCTCACTGGAAGCGAATGCCATAGTTGTTGAAACTGAGGGCGGACCACTTCGCCTCATTTCTGTTTACAAACCACCACACACTAACCTCTCAACTACAGACCTAGACCTACTATTCTCAGCTCAGACTCCAACTATCCTCGCTGGAGATCTGAATTGTAAACACAAGGATTGGAATTCAAGAGTTAGTAATCGAAATGGCCGTACACTGCAGAGTCATTGTCTAAGAAACTCGTATTCAATAACAGGCCATGATGCGCCCACCATATACCCACATAATAACACTAGACCCGACGTTATTGATATTGTTCTTCACAACAACGTGTCGACACCCTTCTCTCTCGAAGTGCTCTCTGAGCTTAGCTCGGACCATAACCCGGTCCTCATAGGCTATGGGTCTGCAGCCTCGAAGGAGACAGCTGATGTCAGAATAAATACTAGCAAGACTGATTGGAAACTCTTCCAATCAACGATAGACGCACTCATCATTACTGGTAACCCAACTATCGTCACTCCCAACCAAGTGGATGATCACATCACAATCCTCACAGACGCCATTATGAAATCTATAATATCCAGTACTCCCAAACCTAGGGCCAATCATACACCCCGGGATGAATATGGCCTCCCTGCCAATATTACACAGCTCATTAGGGATAAGAACGCGATCCGACAACGCTGGCAAAGATACGGTGAGCCACATATCAAAACGAGATGGAACAGGATGACAAAGGACATAAGAGAGCAAATCCTACTTCATAGGAAGGCACAATGGGATGAGAAAGTTGACTATCTTCAAACTCTTCATTCAGGTGACCAGTCTCTCTGGCGCATGACTAAATCGCTACTCAAAACACCTGACTCCTGCCCAACTCTCCATGGACTCAACGGTATGATGTATTCCAACCTGGACAAGGCGAATGCCCTAGCCGACACTCTTGAACAGACTTTCACTCCCAACAACAACCCTTCAAACATAGACAAAATAGAGGAAGTATCCAGGTCCTCACGAAATCTCAGGCGTCTTCAAACGCCAGTCAACGAAATGACCCTTTGCTCACCGGGTGAGGTTCTATCAATCATCCAAACATTGAAAGACAAAAAGGATACAGGACTGAACAACATACCGAATATTGCTATCAAGAGACTATCTAGGAAAGGCATCACTTATCTGACAAAAATTTGCAATTCCATGATAAAGCTCCAATATTATTCCATCGAGTATAAGAAGTCAAAGATCATCTTATTCCCCGAACCAGGAAAAGATAGAAAATTCCCTCAGAACTACAGACCCATCAGCCTTCTGAGTGGAATGTCAAAGATATTCGAACGTGTTCTACTAACCAGACTGAACACTCATCTCCATGACAATAACTTACTCAGGGATGAGCAATTCGGGTTCAGGAAGAAGCACTCTACCTGCCATCAACTGCTGAGAACCCCCTCAAAGGATCCGGACACCTTGACGTGGTGTGGGGGCTTGTGTGGCCCAGTGATCCCCAGAGCTATCGTCGGGAGCATTTATTTGCTCCCAGCAGGGTCACCCATGGCGATAAGGTCTGGGGTGAGGGTCCAGACCAAGTTCGGACCGAGTTGGTCGAGTGGGTGCCTTATTGGTGACCGGAGTGTGTAGAGGGTGCCCTGAGCTCTATTTTCTCTTCTCACTCTTATTCTCATTCATTTCTCTCTCTTTTCTTACCTTTCTGTTTCTGCCGGCTTCCTCTGCATGCCTAGAACGCCCACGACCGTTGACAACCATGGCTATGAACATGACATGATTCCATGACTTATTGACGACCAAGCATCTACAATGGACATGAACCCAATCCTAAGGTGGAAACAATCGTGCCGAGGGGATGAATGGCTACGGGATAAAGTAGTTCTAAACGATGTACTCTGGATACCTGGTGACCTCCAGTTTTATTTAACCTTACTTTCACACGCGGGGCTCTGTGCGAGTTGACCTTGAGTTTGAGCTGCTCTGAGCTGCTCGTGGGACCAACATGAACTTGAATACAAAACAAACTCACTCTCACCCTCCCTCCCCTAGTAATGAAAATCACTCCTCAAGAAAGAGAGCCAGACCCATCTTCCAGAACAGAATTAACCTCAGTGACGTATTTTCTCCTCCGCCTTCCCACAAGTTCGTTGTGATACAACGGATAGGTGAAGATGGAAGTGAAATGCCGTTCGAGAATCTGAATACTCTTAAGATGGCTAAAGCTATACAGACAATTGTGAATTCGCCAGACTTCAGAGACGTTAAAAAACTGCGCAATGGTACACTGCTAGTGAAAACGATCACCAGTGAGCAAGCGGAAAAGCTTTTGAAGACAACAGAAATTGCCGGCTATCAAGTCCAAGTCTACCTCCATAAGCAGCTGAACAATTCTAAGGGAATTGTAAGCTGCTACGACTTGATGAGTAATAGTATTGAAGAAATCAAAGAAGACCTTGCATCGCAAGGAGTCATTGACGTATATCGAATCACATCGCGTAGATCAGGGACGGTACAACCCACCCTAACTCTAGTACTGACATTTTCATCCGTCAAGATACCTTCCGACATTTTCGCTGGCTTTCATAAACTAAGGGTTAGAGAGTATATCCCTAACCCTTTGAGATGTTTTAGATGCCAACGCTTTGGACACTCCCGAATCCATTGCAGAGGTGAAGAAATATGTGTATTCTGCGCTCTAGACATCCATGGAGACGAGCCATGCAGTACTGGCGCCTCCTGTGCAAACTGCCAGGGGAAGCATGCTGCCTCCTCGAAAGACTGCAGTGCCTGGAAAAGAGAACGATTCATTAAAGAAATGGTTGTTAAAGAAGGAATTTCAGTCGCAGAAGCGAGAAGAAAATTTGAAAATACTTACTCGATGAGAGCAGTCTCATCTAATGTGTCATTTGCCGATGCAGTTGCCAATCCGACAGCTCAGTCTAATCACCAAGCTGAGCTCCAGCACCTGGAACAACAAAACGCAGCACTTATTAAAACTAATAACACCTTGATAGAGAAGCTAGACAAACAGGAAAAGAGAATAGAAGAGATGCAGAGTACCATTGAAAGATTGATAGAATCACTGAATAAGAATGTTACCCCAGTTGAGGTAATGGATGACACTTCAGCTGATATTGGAACTAAAATTATCGAAGAGAAAACAGAAATTGAACTACCCAAGAGTACCCCAACTACCAGAAAAACCAAAATTGTGAGAGAAAGAAAGAACAAAACCAACACGCAAACTGAATTAACGAGGAGTATGGAGGACCTGACGACACCAGGAGTCTCGTACTTCTTGAAAGAGAAACAAAAAGGTCGTGGGGGGATGAATGGTCTGTTGCCGGGAAGAAGACTCCTCCTAACATCACGTACCAGAAGTCATAACCAATCTAGTCATTTATTGAGACATTTATATTTATGTTATCGTTGTTTTGGGGATATACCCGCTTAAAAGGCAGTGTGGACCGCGGCCCACACCCTGTCGCAACACTTCGACGTTTCGAACAGATCGCACTGCTCATCTTCAGGACCAGAACCTGACCGGGACAAAGAAAAACGACCGACCCAAGAAGAAGGCTCGAAAACCAGTGACAAAGAAGTGTGCTGCTGTGGTTGCTTATATAGTCTCTGTGAACAAGCTGCACAAGAGAATCCACAAGTCCGTGAAGCTGCAAAAGTCATACCTACCCTACCAACCAGATATTATGGTCTATAAGGAAGATAAAATGGCTACTGAGATCTCAGAAATGTTAATGGCTTGTATCGGGGGGCTGTGTGGAGAGAAGCACACTATTTCTGGTTCTGCTTCTGGTGACGGGACCTCGTTCGTGAATGTTATAGGTATTGGGAATGCTCACAGTAGATGACCTGGTACTGTCGTAGCTTCCTTGGTTTTTAACAGCGTTTGTTGTGGCTGTCAAAGGGGGGGGGACACTCAACTTCGCTTTCACACAGTACTTCCTAATTATTGGTTTCCACGTGGATGGTAATCTTTGAGTGTCATCTCTCTTGTTCAGGCTACCGGGTCGCTTCTCGATCTCTATGGCCTCCCGTAAGATCCGAGGGACAAAAAGTGGGACTGTGGCTAAAGTTGAGGCGTTAGTGAAATCTATGCAGTGACCCTCACTTTTAACGTGTTGCGCCAGGGCAGACGTGCTTAGTTGTTGTTTGACAGCACGGGCATGTTCCTCCACTCTAGCTGAGATCCGTCTGTTAGTTTGACCTACATACACTCTGTCGCATGAACCGCATGGTACCTGGTACACACCCTGTCCTTCGAGTGGGATAGCATCTTTTACGCTGCGTAACATCGTGTTGATCTTGCGGTCCGTACGGAAAGTCGTTGTGATGTTATGCTTGCTAAGCAGGCGACTGACTTTGTCCGTGGTGCCTTTGATATAAGGTAAGTACGCTGTTGACCGGGACGTATCTTCAGCTTCGTCAACCACTTTGGGTGAGGGCTCACGGTTGAATGCTTTGCTGATAATATAGCCTGAATACCCATTAGAAAGTAGGGCCTTCTTAAGACCCCTCATTTCGGCACCAATGTGGTCTCCGTCCGTAAGGCGTTTAGATCGTGTGGCTAGGGTGTTTACCACTGAGTTGAGCTGTCCTGGGTGGTGATGGGAGGAGGCGTTCAAGTATCTGTCAGTATGCGTCGGTTTCCGATAAACCGTATGCCCTAGGCTGCCATTGGGTCGTTTTATGACACGCACATCGAGAAACGGAAGTTGTCCTTCCTTTTCCACTTCCATCGTGAACTGAATCTTGTTGTGTTGGCTGTTAAGATGGATAAGAAAGTCATCCAGTTTATCTCTGCCATGAGGCCATATGACAAAGGTGTCATCAACATAGCGCAGCCATAAACTGGGTTTGTTTGTAGCAGTATCCAGAGCTCGAGTTTCAAAGTCCGTCATAAAAAGATTTGCAATTACCGGCGATAGTGGTGATCCCATCGGTGCTCCTTCCACTTGTTTGTACCTCTTATTTTCAAATATGAAGTACGTGTTGGACAGACAGTGCTCGGTAAGGTCTACGATGTGTTTAGCTGGATAGCTGGATTGTTGCGACAGGGTGTGGGCCGCGGTCCACACTGCCTTTTAAGCGGGTATATCCCCAAAACAACGATAACATAATATATGTCCGCGAAAATTTAAGAATTAACATTTATATTTATATCTCAATACACCTAATCTTAGTACTGTTATCTAGTTTTAAGTTTTAATATGAGTCTGATACAATGGAACTGTAATGGTTTCAGAATTCACCGTGAAGAAGTACAAATGTTGATCTCAAATTTTAACCCACTGTGTATTTTTATTCAAGAAACTCATTTTAAGCAAGCTGACACCCCATTGATCCGAAACTACACTTTTTATCGGTTTGATGACCTAACTGGCAATAGAGCAAGTGGAGGGGTAAGCACTATTATTCGCGACGACTGTTATTCAAGTATATTGCCTCTTACAACACCCTTCCAAGCCGTTGCAATTCGTGTATACCTTCCACAACCGGTCACAATTTGCAACATTTATCTACCTGAATGGGCGCCAGTATCGCAAAGAAATTTAAACTCGCTTGTTGACCAACTCCCCTGCCCTTATATTCTATTGGGCGACTCCAATGCCCATAGCTCACTGTGAGGAGACACAATGAATGACACAACAGGTAGAGGAAGCGTTGTAGAAGACATTATTAATGGTAGAGATCTAATAGTTCTTAATAATGGCGAAAGAACACGATTTAACGCCGACTGTAACGCAATTTCAGTCATTGATCTATGTGTTTGCTCAGCTTCGCTTGCACCCCTTTTAACCCTATCTGTACACGATGACCTTTGTGGGAGTGATCACTTCCCGGTGATTCTTAACAGTTCTTACAGTCGAACTACCAGCAACCTGAGCGGTGTCCTCAGTGGAATTTACGACGTGCCAATTGGCCTTTATACACGAGTCTCGCTGATCTGCAACACATAAATACGATAACAGATGTACAGATCAGAGTTGAAACTTTAACGGACTCTATTTTAAGCGCAGCAAAGTCGAGTACGGTATTCCTTTGACATCTAGTACCCCTCGTCGTAATCCCGTTCCCTGGTGGAATGCAGACTGCAAAGAGGCCATTAGAAAAAGGAAACAAGCTCTTAAAAATTTTAACAAATATCCCAATGAAATAAACCATATAGCATTTAAGAGACTACGTGCCAAAGCGCGTTTTATCATCAAGCAATCCAAGAAGGCTTCTTGGAATAACTATGTTTCCTCAATTAACTGCAATACTCCCCCCACTAAAGTATGGAACCGAATAAAAAAGATCGATGGCAAATTCAAGGCCCAAACAATAGCAGCTATTGAAGTCGATGGGAATATTGTCTCGACTCCCATAGAAATTGCTAACGAAATAGGTGGCCATTTCTCGGACGTCTCTAGCTCTCATCACTACTCGGCACAGTTTCAGAGATACAAGCGTGCTTCTGAGGGTGAAGTGCTTGATTTCACGTCTGTTACACACGAAGACTATAACGTGCCGTTTAGTCGATGGGAGTTAAAGAACGCCTTGACTAATTGTAAAAATACCTCACCAGGACCTGATAGAATTCACAACTCGTTCTTAACACACCTTACATTGAAGTCCTTAGATATTCTTCTTGACACCTACAACTTGATTTGGTCCAGTGAAATATTTCCTGACGGATGGAGTCAAGCGATTCAGGTTCCAATTTTAAAACCAACAAAAGATGAGAAGTTACCATCTAGCTATCGGCCCATATCCCTGACCAGCTGCCTGTGCAAGGTGATGGAAAGGATGGTGAACAACCGCCTAGTCTGGCGGTTGGAGCACCAGAACCTCCTTTGCACAGAGCAGTCTGGTTTCAGGAAGAATAGGAGCACCACAGAGCATCTCTTACGCATGGAAAATTTTATACAGAATGCTTTTTTAACAAAACAACATGTAATCGGAGTATTTTTGACCTGGAGAAGGCATATGACACTACATGGCGATTCAATATTTTAAACACTTTATTCAAATGGGGCATTAAAGGACACCTCCCAATTTTTATTTCGAATTTCATAAATAATAGAAGATTTTATGTGAGAATGCAAAACACCTTATCTAACTGCTTTGTCCAAGAGAACGGCGTTCCAAAGGGATCGGTTCTTAGCTGCACTTTGTTTAATATAGCCATTAACGGTATTACAGACTGCATTCGCCCTCCGGTATCCTCTTCGTTGTACGTTGACGATCTGGCCATATTCAGTAGATCTCCCAGGCTAGAATCAGCATCTAGACAAATACAGATCACAATTAATAAATTAGAGAAATGGGCAGATATTACTGGTTCTAAATTTTCAACATCTAAAACAGCATGTGTACACTTTCACCGACTAAGAGGCTTGAACCCTGACCCGGATATTTATCTAAGACGCCAACTCCTACCAATCTCCGATACAATCGAATTCTTGGGATTAACATTAGATTGCAAATTAAACTGGAAGGCCCACATTGCACAGTTAAGAACCGAATGTTTCAAGTCCCTCAACCTCCTAAGATACTTGAGTGGAACAAAGTGGGGTGCTGACCGTACCACCACGCTACGTCTGTACAGATCCTTGGTCCGATCGAAATTAGATTATGGGTGCACACTTCACGACTCAGCAAGAGAAACATATCTGAAACCATTAAACACAATACATAACACAGGTATACGACTGTGTATCGGAGCTCTCCGCACCAGTCGTATAGCCAGCCTGTATTGCGATGTTGCTGAGTCATCGTTGAAGAACAGGAGGTTATACCTCCTGAGTACATATGCCTCCAAATTATCATGCACGAAAAAACACCCCACTCATCAGATAGTATTCAACCCATGCTTACAACCACTCTACGGCGCCAAACCAAATTCGACATTACCCTCAGGAATTCGTCTCAATAATCTCCTGATTGAAGAAAACTTCATCTGTCCTAGAGTGTACCCAATAGAGAATCAGGTCTCGCCTCCTTGGTTAGTAGTTCGCCCTCAGTGTAACACTAGCATGTCTAAGCATAGTAAGGTCGATACAAGCTCCTTAATATATACCCAGTTATTTAAAGAACTCTGTTCGCACTATCCTAATTACATTCAATTTTTTACTGATGGCTCGAAATCTGAAGATGGCGTAGGCAGTGCTTTTGTATCTGGGCCTGATATTTCTTACGGTTTCAAATTAAATTCAATATGTAGTGTTTATACTGCTGAGCTGTTTGCAATTATAGCAACATTGAAATTTATACAACAACACTCGAATAAATCATTTCTTGTTTGCTCAGACTCGCTTAGTGCACTGCAAGCTATCACTCAGATATTTCCTACCCACCTACTTGTCCAGGAAGTGCAGAACCTCCTGACCGCCCTTGCCTCGCAGGATGTCAGTGTAGTGTTCTGCTGGGTACCTGGACATGTGGGAATCAGGGGGAATGAAATAGCAGACAAAGCAGCTAAAGAGGCCACACAGAAAAGTGATGTTGACGAAACAAGAGTACAATTTTTAGATTTAAAAGCTCATTTTAAACAGATTTTTAAAGCAAGATTTCAATCAGATTGGGATAAAGAAGTGAACAACAAATATAAAGAAGTGAAATCCACGATTGAGCCATGGGACTCTTCCATTAGAGCCTCCCGTCGAGAAGAAGTTGTGTTGTCCAGATTAAGAATTGGCCACACTTTACTTACCCATGCATACTTGTTTTCTCCAGAGAAGATCTTGCCCGAGTGTGAAGTCTGTAATGAAATATTAACTGTAAGACATATTTTATTATATTGCAGTAAGTACAGACATCTTAGACAACAACTGGCAATGGAACATACTTTTTCGAAACTTCTAGGGAATAATATAAAATCAATTGACAAGTTATTCATTTTCCTGAACCGCGCCAATCTTATCAGCATGCTTTGATTTTATTATAGTCTGGCTATCTGTGTAGGAATATTTACATTCTACACAAGTTATTTTAACGTGTTGTCTTCTTGTTTTATACAAATGATCAAAGTGACGTTTTTTATACAATCATTTTGATCAGTCTTCATGTGTATGTTGTGTAACATACGCATTTGCTATGGTTTGATTAGTAATTAAGTTTTAAATTTTGTATTGTACATCGTAATATATGTCAGGTTCCGGCCTTTTACACCGGCACCTGATTCTTTAGTTAGTAGTTGTGAATCAAGTTGACAGGCTGTGATATCTTTTGTTATTTAGTATTTAAGTTGCCTAATATACTTGTTATTCATTATTTAAGTTGCTCCATACAGTTTTTATTCAGTAACTAAGGTACTTTATGTAGTTGTTATTTAGTGTACAAGTTGCTTTGTAGAGTTGTTATTTAGTATTCAAGTCACTCTATATAGCTGTTATTTAGTATCCAAGTCGATTTATATTGTTGTTAATGTTGGTTTTGAATAGTTCGTGTTTAGATTTAGATTAGATTTTAGATGTTAGTATATATTTTCCTATTCTTCTTTCACTGGTACCGGCCTTTTACACCGGTGCCTTCTATAATAATTCGTGATCTAGTCATAGGCTTTTACAAAACTGTTGAATAGGCGCAAAATGACCTCGTTGTCGACGCGCCTTAAAACTCTAACATTCATTCATTCATTCAACTACTGAGAATAACTGAGGAAATCACTTCCGGTTTCAACAGGAATGAGGTAACAGGTGTGGTCTTCCTTGATATTGCCCAGGCGTTCGACAAGGTGTGGCACAAAGGCCTCATTCATAAACTCCTTGATTATAAGTTTCCACCCTACCTAATTCATATCATACAGTCGTATCTAACAGACCGCACTTTCGAAGTGCACCTTCAGAAAACTGCTTCCACTACCAGGCCAATCAAGGCGGGGGTTCCTCAAGGTTCTGTCCTTGGCCCCACTCTATTCAATATCTTCATTAATGACATGCCTATAACTGATAGGGTTAAGACCGCACTGTACGCGGATGACACCGCACTTATTGCACACTCCCTACGCGGACAGCAGGCAAGCGTATACCTTCAAAATGCTCTGTCAGATCTGGAGAGCTGGTATGAAGACTGGAGGGTGAAAATAAATGTCTCCAAAAGCTCTGCTACGCCATTCCATCGAAAAACCTCCAGTAATAAACAACTTGATACATCCACACTCATACTCTTCGACGAGGAAGTACCCTGGGCCAAGTCATCCAAGTACCTTGGGGTGATGATGGACAATAAATTGAATTGGAAGAAACACATTGAGGAAACTGTACAAAAGGCCACTAGCAGACTTGGTATGCTGAAACCTCTGATTAACAAAAACAGCACACTAAGCCTTCACAATGGATTAACCATTTATAAATCCTTACTTTTGCCCCTGCTGACGACATACGCAGCTCCTGTCTGTGCCGGCACAGCTAACCTCAAACCACTGGAAGCATTCCAAAATAAAACCCTAAGGAGAATCACTCGGGATCCATGGTTCGTCAGGAACATAGACATTCGGAAGGACTTGAAGTTGACAACAGTTTTATTATACATACGCGGACTTTCACAACGTTTTTTCGACTCACTACCGAGTATACCCAATCCTCTGATTGCCTCACTAGGAGATTACGACTCCACTGAGCCCTCATTTTATGGTTTTAACAGACCAAAAGCAATTCTTTCCGTATAACAATAGTTGTGAGGAACTTCCTGCAGGAACTTCCAACAATTAGCATCCACTGCGTGAGCATCGATGGAGAAATGGATGCATGTCCACGGTCCGATTCATGATATTACTTTTAGTATTGTGTGGTACTTTTTTTTACAGAATTCCTCATTTTCCTCCTGACAAATAATTATAATATTAATTTGTAATTAGGCCTGTTTGTTGAACTGATTCAAGCTATTATTACACTTCATACTTGAAACTGTCTATGCGATTCCAGCACTAGGCCTACTGACTCCTGGGATGCGTACTGCTGGCTGTGTTATGTTAAAAGACACGTGTATACTGTAGTAGGTCGATCTAGTGCCAAAACTGGATGAGATTTTGAATTAATTCTCTCATACATACTGACATTCATTATTAGTTTATTACATTCTGATTACACAATGCTTAATTCGTCAGCTAAAGGAAATGCCATTTAGTCAGTTATCATTTGAACTTAAAAAAAGTATTGTACATAAATGGTAGGCCTCGCCCTGCAATAGCGTTACTAGACGTCGTGCATAAATTAATGAAAGATTCCGCGAGTAGGCCAATACCAGACACTTTACAGTTGATACGTTTGACCGTGTGATAAGGCTCAGAGGGTCTGAGTCGTTGGGCAAACTTCTGTTGACCGTACTTGCTATTTAGCAAAGAGGCAAACGTATGGTGTGAAGATGGGTACAAAATCCTTGAAGAAAAACGCATGCTACAAGAAATTCGCGAGTAAGAAAGTTTCTAGGAAAAGTATAATAGAAGATTCTTGAAAAAAAGAATGTAGGGTTGACCTGGAATTCAAGTAAATCGTGAACAGTTTACTTCACATAAGTTATTATAATTCCTATTGAAAATTCTAGGTATCGTTACGTAAGTCACCGGTTCGATAGACCCCATCTTTAATACTTTGAAATATTATTAACAAACGATTATCAAACATCTTTATACATAATGTATATTTAAATGAGCGTTAGCGAAGACTGCTCCCTAGATTCGTTGGTATTAAATGAAGTATATTTTATATTCGTCAAGGTGTGTAGAGTTTTCGATTATACTTAATATAGACATCGCTCATTATACAACGTATATTCTGCGTTTGCCTAGTTCTAATAGTATGACTGTACACTTCATTGAAATCTATTGAATCCCTATCATATATAGAGTTTCGCTGGCGTCTGTCTGTGCTCAACCGGTTCCGAACGGTCGAAGATATTCTGGGGGAGAACAGGCAAGGTGCGAGGAAATTTACGCGTAATTGGGTGAGTGCGTAGTGAGGCTGTGCGTTCAAGGTATATGCAGTGCGATAGATATAACAATAGAAGGGGGAAATATATTAACAACACACAGAGAGAGATCCCGCGTTTTAAAACGCGGGCCACGGCTAGTAATAATATAATTGATTTTCAGTGAATAACCATCAAATGAGCTTATGAATAGACTTAATAATATGTTCTGAACTTCAGCTACTTCATTAGGTTTGGAGATAATTCTAAAACTCGCTAAAATCAAATAAAAAAAACAAAATCCAAAATTTTCCCTGCGGGGCTAGGCTGGGGGGCTTCCGCCCCTCAGGCCCCCTCTTCACCGCTACAATCAGAGTTTCACAAGTTATCATCCGCTTATAGCGTACCCGATCAAATATCCACCGCACGCCCCTGATATATATATATATATATATATATATATATATATATGCAGATGACACCCTTATTTTGAGTTGTCTCAGAGAGTTAAATTCAGCAGTTGCAGCATTTGCAAAATAATATAAATAATATATCTAAAATAACTCATTATTTAAACCTAGTAATAAATGCGGTGAAACTGAAATAATTCACTTTTATACACCCCTGAATAAGGAACGTAATAATCAAATAGACGTAATTTGTCATTCATATGAATGCTTACACCAGATGAGCCAGGGTAATCTGTGCATTGGATGTAATACCATTATTGAAATTGTAAATAATCATGTATACTTAGGCTTATTAATCGATAGTTCCTTTAGTTGGAGAGATCACATTGATAAAGTATGCAATAGACTGAGATCTTGTGCTTTTGCTTCATTCTTTTAAATATATCTCACCTTTTTCACTTTTACGTACTGTTCATTCAGAATTTTCTATTTTCAAGATTGCTTCCCAATTTACTTCTTTTAATTTCACTTCTAATTTACCTTCATTTATTCTATTGATAATCACGATGTTGTTGTCATCCACGCAATTGTTAGAGTTTTCTAATTCAATTTCAGCGCCTACGACATAATGATCGGATATTCTTGTTTCATGAATCACAGAGTTTATATGTTTATGAGCACTAGTCCGGATACAAATATGGTCAAGACAAGATACTACCAAATTATCACCTTTCATTTCTTCCCCAGTTATTCCTATGAAGGATTTGACAAAGCCATTTGATGCAAAAATATTTTCGTATGATTGAACTGTATAATCATCTGATTGCATTTAATTGATATTTGCATCACCAATAATGATGGCGTTAGTATGTTTGATAAGAAACAAAACGAATCTAATTCTTCGATGAATTTCCCTTTCCTCAAGGCTGGCGGTCTGTATAGAGCCAATGAAAAAAGTGATTTATTATTACTCAAAGTGAGATTTCCACATAACCCTTCGAAATTATTGAATTCATTACCAACAATATTAAATCTGATGTTGTGGCGTTCTTCCCATCCAGACTCTTCTCCTTCTTCTATTAAAAATAATTAACTAAAACTAGTGAATTTAATCGTGCCCTAGGAACAAGCATGCAATAGGTGGGTTGGATTAAGGAACAGACTGTATAATATTATAAGAGTTGATTTCAAGTTGAATTTAATTTATTTATTTAGAAATATTTGTGCTTCTAGTACAAAATTATAATAAATTACTAGAAGAATATCTCTGCAATGTTATGTTTTACTTGTACAATTGGTAGAGAGCCAATTGTGCAAGTAAACTGGTGGGAATAAAATGATTAAATGTGAACAATTATTACAGTTGTAACTATGAATAAATGAAATAAAAAGCAGGTACAAATTACACAAAATTAACGATATCCTTTATCCGTGATTTGGCTGATTGATTGATGAAGCGATGTGGGTAGGTGGGTGTACGAAAATCTTCCAGGACGAATATTCTGTTTTGATGTGTGTAGGTGGGGGTACGAAAATAGGGCGCAGAACTTCTGTCTCGGATCTTCTGGGCTGTTGAGAATCTTGTGACCAATTGAATGAATTAATTACTGTGCACTGAACATACACCACTTTGATTCACTTATTATTTAACTTATTATGTAAACTTGTACCGTTTAATGTTCGACGCAATAGATACTAAACTGCTGACGCCGCAAAGTTGTAGATAATTAGATGAATATCGCCAATAAAACACGTCTTCACTTTCCACTGGTTACAAGCTTGACAATAATAGAACTTGACTGTGGTGTATCACAGATGAAGTACTGACGGGCACCAGTCTTCTCTTGTGAACTCACACAACCTCCTTGTGTAGTTGACCGAAATGTATTCCGTCGATCTTTACATCTACTTCTCTCAATTCTCCCTTGTACACACCCTCAGTTTATTAAACTATGAAAAATGTACATACAAATTCCCCGGGACAATTTATTTATTCATTGTAATATCTTATCGGCTAGATATTTATTCAACTATACAATAATGATTCAAAATTACTTTTCGGAACAATATAAACAACACCCAAATCATGTATATAGCACAAGGAATAAAGAAAACGAGTATTGCATTGTAGCTACCTATATAAACAATTATGGTTAACCGAAAATATCTATACCAACTTTATTAAATGCTACGCCAGCATATCTTCGTAATATAAAAACTATGTCTCAGCTGAAAACGGGTAATAAATTGTGGCTTACGTCTTTAAATTAGAAGTTTTCATCAATTTTATTTGTTTTTCACTGTAATACGATGTTAAAGTTAACTAAAACGTGTAATTTTTGTTTCATTTTTTTTCTCTCATTTCTACGAATTAAAATTCCAAGTCGATTCTGTTTTTTTTTTCTCCAACTTCTCTGCAAATGATTCAAATTATAATATGTATATTGTCACGATATTGGAATATCGTAACTACCCCGCGTATGTAAGCAGCATCCTATAGTCTCATTCCTACTCCACCATCAGATGAAACAGACTATAGGAACATACTAGAGCCATCTCGCATCCGCTCTAGTGTATCCACAAAGTGCAGGGCTTGCAAAGCCAGGTAGATGCACTTGTGGATCAGCTGTTTTACATACGCGTGTCACTCCACGAACACGCCGTCGCGCTCTCTTGGAACAACTATCGACAGGGACGGACGTGTTTCGGGAGTGGACCTCATCGGGACGCGGCCAGGAAGGCGAAGGGAAGATGGAGGAGTCCCGGGTTCGCGTCTCGCCACGGTACCACTCTGCGAGACTCGCCACGGCGTTCTTGTCGTAAAGTATTAAATAACCTATATTGAAGGTAAAGTAGCCAGCCCAGGCATTCTTGTTCCACCTTTTCGTACATTCGTTTATTTGTTTCATAACCTCTTTCGGCATTTGTACTCTAAATAATCTTTTATTCAATAAACATTTATTATTCAAGGTCCAATAACCTATAGATTTGTAATTAACCCTAAGATCCCTACGACTACCCTCTCACTATACATCCTCACTGTTTAGGTTCCAAACGTACTCGTAACATGGGTTGCAGCGCGGTTTCTTTTCAAAACGTAGTCGTAACAATATATAATTATATTTCCTTCTGTTTTGTGTTCTTCTAACATACAATGATATATATCTTCCTAATGAGTCACGAGAAAAATGTATATGTTGATTTTATTGATCATTCTGCTGACAAGCTGCTATTGTAGCTTAGCGGGAAATATATTTTGTACAGTTCCTGTTTTTTGTGTGGATAAAAAAAATGATCTATTCGATTCATTTATTTGAGGAATCGATCCTAGATTAGGTCGAAGGTCTGGTACGCCAACAATGCATAGTAAATGTTTCATCCAAAGAATGAAATTGAGAGGCTCTCAATCAATTCTGTATTCAACTATAAATATATATCAATTTCTCCTTGTTTCGGAACTTGGTGATAACTTTCACCTTCGTATTACATATGGATATATTATTCTTAGCCTATGTATGTATTACCCTCTAAGATATAGATGATTGTTTATAGTGTAAACGAGTGACTGATCATATTATGTGTGTATCTTATTCTGTAAATTTTGCATCTTGGATTCATATTATTCATCTGCTAATCATTTTATTTTCTTCAACGTGGAAATGACTATAATTTGACATGTGTCTTATGTGAATTTATTTTCGAATTGTTAAATTTTCTTTTGCATTTAATCTACATGCATATTATAATTTACAAACATCAATATTTAATTTTACCTCTCGGTAGGTACGCAGATATAAAGTTTATATGGTTTGATAAATCTATTCAATCCACAGATAAGCCTTCTTTTGGGCTTTGTGGGAAAAAGTGAGCTTAAATTTGTATTATAAATGAGTCCCAATAAATAAATATATATATATATAATAATAATAATGATAATAAGGCTATTATAATAACACATATGCTATTCCTGTACTTGCATATTCTTTTGGTGTTATCAAATGGTCACATACTGATATACAAGCGTTGGATACGCTTACTCGCACTACACTCTCCAACATAGAATGCATCATCCAAAGTCAGCATAGAAAGAACAACGTTAAGACGAGAACAAGGGGGACGAGGACTAACAGATATCAACAACTTACACTACAGACAAATTGATATCTTGAGGAAATATGTTTACAAGAAGAGAGAGGTGTCTATCATACATCAAGCCATAATCTTGGCAGATAAGTCTCTGACCCCACTAAATATGTACGACGAGAATATGGAATTGAAAATCGTCGAAGAAGATTCAAAGCAGTCCGGATGGTCAGAGAAGGTGATACATGGGAGACACTATAAAGAAATGCACAAGCAAACCTTTGATCCAGAGGCATCGAACAAATGGCTACAAGTGGGGGACCTATTCGGAGAGACCGAAGGATTCATGACTGCGATACAGGACAAAGTAATACTGACGAATAACTACAGAAAATACATATTGAAAGATTGTAAAGTGAATGATATATGTCGTTAGTGCCATGCGAGAGGCGAAACTATAGAACACATAGTATCGGGATGTCCTAAACTATGCCAAACAGACTATCTTCATAGACACAATCAGGTGGCCAATATCATACACCAAAAAATTGCCATACAGTATAACCTTGTCAAAAAACACACTGCGTATTACAAATACGAGCTTGAAAAGATACTCGACAGCAAAGACTACAAGCTTTATTACGATCGTGCTGTTTTAACCGATAAAACTATACACAGCAACAGACCAGACATCATATTCGTAGACAAATTAAAAAAACAATCAATAATCATGGACGTGGCAGTTCCATTATGCCACAATGTGGAGGATACATGGAATGAAAAAATAATCAAATATAAGGAATTGGAAACTGAAATCAAACAAATGTGGAAACAATGAAGAGTGGATATAATACCATTGGTTGTATCTTCAAACGGTCTCATTCCTAGGAAATTGCACGAAAGTATTAAACGTATTGGTATCCATCCCTGCACATACATCGAAATGCAGAAGGCTGTCATTCTGAACACATGCAGAATTGTACGGAAGTTCATCAGCGCTGACCAATAGCACGAGAAAGCAAAAAGTCGAGTTTTATCAATATATTTTATTCTAGTTTCAGTTTTATTAGTTTCATGATTTTTTTTTTTTTTTTTGTAATAATTACATATCATTAATTTTAACGTTATTTGAAGTACTAAACATAAGTGAAATACATTGAAGTACTTGATATATATATCCGTACGATATGTTGTAACCGGTTTTGACCGTGATTGTATTCAATGCATGAAATAAAATAATGATAATAATTTATTTCATCTTTTAGATCTCTACAACATATAAGATAGTCAATAGTTTAGTTCACAAAAACCATTTAAAAATTACAAAGAACATTGAGAGTAAATTATTATACATGATAATACTATGAAAACGGGTAACGATAACAGAAACGAATGAAGTGCAGAGCAATTTTTATGAGATTAAATATTCTTGACATGAGTAATAACTGTTTTTGATTAAGTATGATTTAAGTGCAATTTTGAAAGAGTTCCCTTTGTGTTGTTTCATTGAACTTGGTAATTTGTTGTAAAATCTTGCACCGGCATATTTAGGCCCTTTTGTGAAACTTGCATGTCTGTGTTTAATCAGTGATAAATCATCTTTTTTTCTATATTTATTATTATTATTATTTATTTTCTTCACAATTTGCACGAAATGTACAGGTGGCAAAGTCCTAATTCTAAATAATATAAAAATAATAATTTCATACAATCAAAATAATAATATACCATGCAAACTAAATCCATTCCATCCATTCCACTACTCATCGTCATTCTTCATTCTCCATCTAAAGGTTGCTACCGATTTGGGTAATATTCCCATCGAGTCCTTACCAAGCTTATTCCAGTCTTCTATCGATCTATTGAAGAACGAATATTTCCCAACATCCGTTCTACTACTCTTGCACCTCAATTTCGCTGCATGATCGCCTCTTGCAATGTATGCCTTCATCATTCTCTCTTCAAGTTCTTTCCATGGCTTCTTACCAGGATAGGCTTGAAATATGGCGCATAGTCTTGCCACTCTACGCCCTTTTTCTAGCGACTCCCACTTCAACTCTCTTATCATCTCACTCACGCTTACTGGTATCCTCTTCAGTGTTAATGTAAAATCCGTCGCTTCATTACGCACAGCAATTTTCCATTCCCTTCTCTTCATTCTTCCCTTTACTCGTCTTGCTGCTCACCTTTGTACTCTCTCTAATAGATCTCCTAACTTGCCCCTCCCTGTATGGATCCCACACACTCCCAGCATACTCCACAATTGGTCTTATGAGGGTTAAATATGCCTTCTCCCTAATTTCCTCCGTTGCTCCAGCCAAGTTCCGCATTACAAAATTCAGGTTTCGTATTGCTTTGGCACTTACGTGTTCAATATTGTATCCCCAATCCATCCGTCGATTGAATATCACACCCAAGTATTTACAGCTTTTTTTGCTCTCGAGTCTTACTCCTCCTATATAGTACTGCGGTTCAGTGACATTTTTCTTCAATGTAAACCTTACTACCTGGCATTTCTGAATATTGTATCCCATCTTAAGTTGTTACTTTCGATCCACTCCCACAGTATTGTTAAGTCTTCTTGCAATGTTTCTATATCCTTCTCACATCGTATTCTTCTGTACACAACACAATCATCTGCAAATAATCTCAACTTGTATACCACGTTTGCATTTATATCGTTAACAAATATAAGAAATAGGAGAGGACCCAAAACACTCCCTTGTGGAACTCCTGATGTTACTTGTACAATATCAGATAATGCATTTCCTACTCGTACTTTTTGCGTCCTATCTTCGAGAAAGTTTCTCACCCATACCACTATTCGTCGGTCCAACTCAATGTTTGTGAGCTTATCCATCAACCTTTCATACGGTACCTTGTCGAACGCCTTCTCCATATCCAAAAATTCATCTTTCGCATCTATAGCATCCGATATATCTTGGGCCAGCCCTGTAAGTTGAGACTCACAACTGTATCCTGTTCTGAAACCATGTTGTTCATCAGCTAACCACCCATTAGTTTCTAACACTCTTCTTATGTACTTACTCATTATTGTTTCCATCAGCTTGCAAACACAACTTGTGAGACTAATAGGTCTGTAATTTTTGACTCTACATCGTTCTCCATTTTTATAGATAGGTACGACAATTGCCTCCTTCCATTCTCTAGGTAAAATACCTGTATCCAATGAGACTTTGAAAAGTTCAACAAGGTACGGATCTATTGTATCTCCTGCTAATTTCAGTAGTTCAACAGAAATCCCATCAGGTCCAGAAGCTTTTTTTCTCTTCATTTTTTGCAAAGCTATACTAATATCTCCACGTTCTATTCTCAACCTCTTCCATCCAGTTTCATCTTCAAATACTCTGTTATCAATACGCTCCTCTCCCTTTGCTTGAAAAACTTTACTGTAGAAATCATTTAGCTCGTTCGCCTTACCCTCCTCCGTTTCAACTGTTTCATTATCAGTAATGAGTGTTGGTATTGTTCTTGTACTCTCCTTCAGTCTACTGATATGTGCATACAGCTCCTTCCAACTACCTTCTTTATCTTTTCTGTTGAACATTTTATTTAAATAATTTGTATAAGCTGTCTCCTTAGCCATTTTTAACAAAACCTGAAGTCTATTTCTTTCTTCTTTATTGCTTTCCTTTCTGTTATTCAGCTTCCTGGCCTTTCTGGTATTATGAGAGTGCATTGATCCTTGAGGTTGAGTCAGATGCTCGTTATCAATTACATATAATATTGAGTTGTAAATGTATAAACAAGGTAGGGTCAAATTTTCTATTTTCAATTTTTCTAAATAATGGACGGCAGGAGTCTTTCGAAAATACAACTGCACAAGGATTGCGGCTTGCTTTTGCCATGCACCTTAGTGACCGTTTTTGTAAAATAAATAATATTTTGGCATGCGAAGAATGACCCCATAAGATAATGCCATACGATCAATGTGATTGGATGTATGAAAAGTAAACCATTTTAACTGTACTCAAACTTGTGATTTCAATTAGCCTTTTGATAAAATAACAAGCTGAGGAAATTTTATTACGGATACTATTTATATGACTTCCCCAGTCAAGTGTGTTATCTACCACTATACCTAAAAATTTTGTTTCTGTTCATTCTTTCGAAGATTTGCCGTCTGGTTTGATTAGAGGGCAGCTATTCTGTCTCTTCTGCTTCGAGCTGAATTGCATAAATACAGATTTGTCATTATATAAAGTTGAGTTGTTCTCTTGGCACCACACCAACATTTCAGTTACTGCCTCATTTCCGATCTCACTCAAGCTTCTGTTTTCTATGCTCAGAAAGTGAGTGGTGTCGTCTGCAAATAGTGTGAGTCTACCAGTGTTTACACGTTCTGGAAGATCATTGGAGAATAAAATGAACAAAAGTGGTGCAATGGTTGAGCCTTGAGGCACTCCGACATTTATACAAGATTCACTTGAGCAATAATTACCGTCATCGTTCTTTATATGACCAGATTGTTTACGGTTTGTTAGATGTGACTTGAGCCAGTCATTGGCTACTCCGGATAATCCTAATTTGATCAATTTTTCTAATAGCCTAGGGTGATGAACAGAGTCAAACGCTTTTGAAAAGTCGTAGAAGATTCCCATTGCAGGTTTTCTATTGTCGATTGATTCTAAAATGTCGTTTATGAATCCTGCAATAGCTGTTGTCGTTGATTTACCTTTTATAAAACCGTGCTGACAGTTGTTTAATATAGAGTATATATAATATATTGAGTTCAAAAATTGTAAGACTCTAGAGCAAAATGCCATTTCAAAGATTTTCGAAAATACTGATAGCAGAGCGATGGGTCTATATAATTCTCTATACTTAATCGATCACCCTTTTTAAAAATGGGAATTACTTTTGATTTTTTTCAACCTTTCTGGAAAATGTCCACTGGTGAAGGAATTGTTTATTATGTGGATCAATGGTTTCATTACATAAGGAGCTATTGGCTTGAGAATATTGCATGGAATTTCGTCAATACCCGCTGATGTTTTCCGAGAGACTTTGTCGATGATCGTGTAAAATTCTTCAGAATCTAAAAGTACTAAGAAGATAGATTTGTTGCACTTTTTTGCGCCTTATATTGAAGAGTTAGTAGGGTTATTCCCTACAAATCTGCCGGTGTAACAAGATTTTTTTTCTGTCCGATAATCCTTCATAAGTATCTTTGCTACGTCATTAAAATAAGAGTTAAAAGAATCGGCTACAAGCTGTGGTTTCAAAACAATTCCACCATTTCTAATGTGTATTTCTTGCATAGGGCTTTGAAGTGATCCATTTGAGTTCCATTTGATAATGCTCCAAGCTGCTCTGGCATTATTTTTAGCTTTCAGAATAACCTTGTCGTTATATAATTGTTTTGCTTTTTTTAGATGAGCGTAACGAAGATTTTCATTCCATATACCGACAAATTTTGGGCTTGGTTTTTTTTTTTTTTTTTTTTTTTTTTTTTTTTTGTTTTTCTGTGTGTAATTTTGTACGCGGCATACAGGTCAGGAAAAGTTTCAATCAACTCGAAACTTTTTTTACAAATTGGTGTTATACCAGAATAGGTTGGGATTGTTTTTCAGAAAAATCGGTCGGACGGTTTTTCCGGAAAAAAATTGGAAAGTATGGAAATTCCCCATAAGAATAGGCCAGGGGAGAAATACTTGGATTTTTTTTTTTTTCAAAAGCTCTCAAATTTATACTGAATGTGGGAAGAACTATCATACACATTTTGAGCGACTTATGGAACAATCGGATGTGAAATAACGAAGAAAACGCATTTTTAATGTACTTTTTTACACATCAATAAAAGCAATTAAGAAAGCAATTAAGAAACTATTAAATGTGAGCAACAAGTGTCACCAATAAATTGAAACATTTAAAATCTGTGATGGATATGAAGGAGGCACTGGTATAATTGTTTGGAAACCAAGGTTTATATACCAACAGACAGCCGCGGTTCTTAAACCTTTGAAGTGATCCATGGCCTGTAATGTACATTGAGCTGACCAGATGTTCTTAATTCTACATTTCCATACTTACAAGCTCATCTCACAACGCATATAAGGCGTTTTCCTAGTAATATCACATATATATTGTCTTTTGATTGCACTATATTTCCTTTTGACAAGTTGATCTCTAGAGTATTTTGATTCCATATACGCTTGTTTAACATTGAATGACAATTGTCTAAGATGATCTGTAAACCATGGTTTCTTATTAGATGAGCGTAGCGAAGATTTTCATTCCATATACCGAAAAATTTTGGGCTTGGTTTTTATGTTTTTTTTTTTTTATGTTTTTTTTTTTTTTTTTGTGTGTAATTTTGTACGCGGCATACAGGTCAGGAAAAAGTTTCAATCAACTCGAACCTTTTTGGATGAGCGAAGCGAAGACTCAATTACACTTGACCCGAAAAAAATGTACATGTTTTTTTTTTTTTTTTTTTTTTTTTTTTGTGTTCGCGCTCTACAGGTCAAACGAAAATTCAAATTCAATTGAAACTTGGCAAGCCCAAGTGTCATCATCTGGATTGAATCTCATTGATTTTTATGCGCAATCGATTGCACCACTTCTGAGAAAACTAATTTTCCATTTTCCAAATTACCCATAAGAATAAGCCGGAGAAAAATTTTCGTACAAAAAATGTCCTTCAAAAAAATTAAAATTTTCACCGAATTTCAATATAATAATGATACACATGATTCCAAACTTTCACTGGAATCCAATCAGTCGTTTAGATATAAAAAATGATTTAATGACATTTTTATACATCATTCAAAGCTATTAAGAAAACCAATTAAATCCAAGCAACAAGTGTCACCAATTATTGAAGAACTATTAAAACAAAGCCTTCTTTATTATCAAAGATATTATTTAGAATGAGTAATGAATATAATTGGATCTCAAGGTGTATATATTGTATCTTAGATTGCATCTAATATTTCCTTCATGATGAGAATAGTCTACGAAATAAATCAACCGAATGAAAATATTAATTTTTAATTTGAATGCCGTTAAAACATCAACTTGATTTAACTTTTTGAAATAATTCAGTTTCATTCTTATTAGCTCATCCATCAACGCGGAAACACATAACGCGTTTTCCTAGTTTTACAAATTGGTGTTATACCAGAATAGGTTGGTATTGTTTTTCAGAAAAATAGGTCCAACGGATTTTCCGGAAAAAAAATCGGAAAGTATGGAAATTCCCCATAAGAATAGGCCAGGGGAGAAATACTTGGAATTTTATTTTTTTCAAAAGCTCTCAAATTTATACTGAGTGTGGAAAGATCTATCATACCTATTTTAAGCGATTTATGGAACAATCGGATGTGAAATAACGAAGAAAACGCATTTTTAAGGTACTCTTTTACACATCAATAAAAGCAATTAAGAAAGCAATTAAGGAACTATTAAATATGAGCAACAAGTGTCACCAATAAATTGAAACGTTTAAAATCTGTGATGTATATGAAGAAGGCACTGGTTTGATTGTTTGGAAACCAAGGTCCATATACCAACAGACGGCCGCGGTTTTTAAACCTTTGAAGTGATCCATGGCCTGTATATGTACATTGAGCTGACAAAACGTTCTTAATTCTACATTTCCATACTTCTAAGCTCATCTCACAACGCATATAAGGCGTTTTCCTAGTTACTATTAACATATTTCTTTAGCCTCTTTTTTTCCACTGAGAATGAATTGTTGAAGTGTTTTAACAAAATGTCCATGAAAGTATTGAATTGCATATCTACACTCTCTGGTCCATAGACTGGATCCCAACAGACTGGATCCCAACGGATGCTCATTTGGATCATGAAGTTATTAATGTTGCGCTTACTGAAAGATCGCTTAGTCACAGCTTTAGCTTCCTTTTTTTCATGATGTTTTACATTGAATAGCTGAACATAGTGATCTGCTATCGCAATGTCTAAATTTACAGTGTAAGACATTTCGGTACTTATATTAGTGAAAACATTGTCAATGCATGTGCTAGATGACCCTACTATTCTTGTTGCATCTTGTGTAGACCGTACGAGTGTAATAAGTCGAGAAGTAAAATCTTATTTGAACTTTTGCCTACAAAATTATTGTTAAAATCTCCACAGATTACTATGTTTTTATTTTTACCTGCTAATATGGTAATGATCTTAATTATATTGTCAAAGAATATATCGAAGTCACCCAATGGTGACCTGTAAATGCAAGCAATACTTGTTTTTTCTATCGTGTCTTCAATATCAATAGCAATGCATTCACAATGTTGCTCAATGCTCAACTCATCGATGGCTGGAATTTTTTGAACTTTTTTCCCTATTCTTGAATAAATAATCACTCCCCCATGTTTTGATAAGGACCTACTGAAAGCATTTGGGACTATATAATCGTCTATAACATAACTGTCTAGTTCTAGTTTATGTTGCCAATGTTCTGTTAAACATGAGAAATCGACTTGAATTTCTTGAAGGTAAGTTTCAAGTAGTTCTACTTCATTTCTCAGACACTGGACGTTGGCGTGGAATAGCATCACCCTATTGTTCTTTTCACTCAGATGGTCAATTCTTTCCTCAGCCAGTGGTCTAAAAAAGTTGGCCTTTTTTTGCCGAATTGAGTGGTCGTGTTCCCGGGATGACTTCAACAACTAGTGTTTTTTTCGAACTATCAAGCAACCATTTATCGAGGAAAGTCATTTTCTTGTTTGACAGATTCTGCTGTTTTAGATATTTCATGTCAAACGATGACGACATGAGGTGTACAATTGAGTCTCTGAGAACGGCTTCTCCGTAAGAATTAAGATGGACCCCATCACTGCTCAGATGTTTATTGTGTATTTTCTTATCCAGGAAATTCATTCTAATATTTTTACTCTTGTCGTTAGGGGCATAACTATTCATAGGTTTATGTATCAGAAAATTGACATTCCGGATTTTTGCATTATGTTCATAGTTTCCCATTCGTGGTACAGCTTGAAGCAAAAGTAAAAGTCTCTTTTTTCTGAGGTCTGGGGGGTAGGCAACTTGTCAGACACTCTAGAAACCGGTGAGGGTCAGGGTGCAAAGTCTCATCACAGGTATACTGACTGATTTGAACGATTCTGTTTGAAGCTAACATGTAGTTTGATCTGCGTACTTGTAAATCATCGTATTATCAAGCAATGTTGCCATTTAACTAGTTTGACAGGTTTTAAGGGTTGTTGCCATTGTTGTCAATTCATAATGTGAGTTGAAATTATTTCATTACGAAGTAGAAGAAAAGAACATTTTACTCTCAAATGGTCAGAAACACAAATTCTTAAATTCTCATATGACTATTTTTTTTTGTTTGAGGCGAAATTGTTTATGAAAAACTATGAACAAATAATCGAATTAAGGTTTTATGAGTGCATAGTTTCTGACAACTTTATTCACGATTCGATTCTACTGTTTAGTTGATTTTGAGAATCTCACCTTGAAATAGTAGATTGTTTTCGAAAATAAATGTAGTATGGAATAAAATACAATATAGTTATATTTTCATCACATAGCATTTGGATGAATATTGTTTTATTCTTTTATTTAAGCCCAATTTTGTATGGAATGCTACATCTTCCATAACTTAGTGGGAAAAGAACGATATGATTATGAACGTGAAACTAGTTTGACATATGAAGCAAAATACAAAGAAAAAGAAAATTCAAAGGAATCTAGGGAATATTTTCATAGTTGGACTCTATGATTTGTATTTCATTCATCATAATATTTAACAAGGGTGAGCGCGCACACCCTTGGACACCCTTATATAGAAAAGAACCTTAAGTTGATTGCTTCTATTGACAGAAAACCTTAGATAGATTCTTCTGTGAGAATAAATTCTCAAATTGATTGTTTCTATTGACAGAAATCTTGAATACATTGCTTATATTTACAAAAAAACTAACATGGTTTCTTCTATTGACAGAAAATCCTGAATTAATTAAATTCCATCAACAACAGAATATAGTTCCTTAAGTATTTTCCTTATAGGCCTATTAATCTGAAACTTTTATTAAATGCTTCTTTTTTCATGTTGCTTGACCTCACCAACAGCTAGGTTATAGAGGGTACAAATAAGCAGATGATAAAGGAACGGTGAGGTGATGATAGATGGAAGGACATTTTAAAAACCCTAATCTTACGCAGGATTTGAGCCTGCAGCCCTGGAACCAGAAACAGATACGCTTCCTCTAGACCTTGATATATATATATATATATATGTACGTTTTTGTCAAATCATAAAAATGTGACCAATCTGGGACTTGAACCCAGGACCTCTTGGTTTGTACCCAATTGCTCTACCACCTGAGCTAATTGACCACCTAGATTCAAGTCGAATATCCGACACATTTATATGATTTGACATTGTTTGAGAAACGACTCTCTTGGGCTTTGTCTTTTAACAGATCAACAGATTCCAAGGTGTAACGATTAGACGTTACCACAGGTCCTAGTGTTTCTCTTTTAACCATCACCTAGGCTCAGGATTTGTATTCAACAACATTTCTTTATGAATGCGATTCATTAACGATATGTATGTACGTTTTTGTCAAATCATAAAAATGTGACCAATCTGGGACTTGAACCCAGGACCTCTTGGTTTGTACCCAATTGCTCTACCACCTGAGCTAATTGACCACCTAGATTCGAGTCGAATATCATTTATCCGACATTTATATGATTTGAAAGTCAAATCATATAAATGTGTCGGATATTCGACTTGAATCTAGGTGGTCACTTAGCTCAGGTGGTAGAGCAATTGGGTACAAACCAAGAGGTCCTGGGTTCAAGTCCCAGATTGGTCACATTTTTATGATTTGACAAAAACGTACATACATACCGTTAATGAATCGCATTCATAAAGAAATGTTGTTAAATACAAATCCTGAGCCTAGGTGATGGTTGAAAGAGAAACACTAGGACCTGTGGTAACGTCTAATCGTTACACCTTGGAATCTGTTGATCTGTTAAAAGACAAAGCCCAAGAGAGTCGTTTCTCAAACAATGTCAAATCATATAAATGTGTCGGATATTCGACTTGAATCTAGGTGGTCAATTAGCTCAGGTGGTAGAGCAATTGGGTACAAACCAAGAGGTCCTGGGTTCAAGTCCCAGATTGGTCACATTTTTATGATTTGACAAAAACGTACATACATATCGTTAATGAATCGCATTCATGAAGAAATGTTGTTATATATATATATATATATATATATATATATATATATATATATATATATATATATATATATATATATATATGAACTTTAGGCCATTTGTACATGTTTTGAAAATAATATGCATGTTGACTATATGTACACATATGTGGTACCGTACAGAAAACTGAGACCACTCACTATACTGTAATAAAGCTTTTATTTTGGTAATTCTGATGTAATAATTGTGCTGTGTTTCTAATGTTAAAGTCACAAGTTAGTATGGAGTATAGGACGAAGTGAATTCGGTGTATTTAACTTGATCTGCATTGAGCCACATTACGTAATATGGATGAGGTCACCGGGCATCTGGATTCAGGGTCAATACATTGAACGCACTTCGATTCATATATGAGACCACCGTTCGACCGAGCCTACTCTAGCGTAGACGATTGTATGTGTAGATCACGTGGTAAACCACGTGATTGACTCTATAAAACAGCACGCATAACGTGCGAAGCACACAGTAGAGCGCTCATAGCTAGTTCGCACAGTTCAGCACTGTCTTAGCTGGCCAGAGGTAAAGACGAGTACCTAAATAGCACTTAGTGTGGCTGGCTTTAACTAGTCCAGGGTACCCTAACTGTTATTTAGAGAAAATCTATACTCTACTTTCATTTCACAATCAAGTCGGAAATTATCAATACGGTTAGTGACCATTATCTATCGAGATTGGGCCGATAGTGTTTATAGTGGTGAATAACCAGTGTTGGTATTTCCAGGGGTTTTGTGGGATTTGCTATCGGGCAGTTGATTTGTTATGCGGGCTCCCGCCTCTAACATCTCTTTTGTCTATGAATGGTAAATTTGCAATAACCTTTGATTTTGCAAACCTTGCGATTGAATAAAGATATCCTGTTGTCTTGAGAGAAAAGTAAAGGGTGCGGACGCAGCATCTTATTTCCAGCTCCTGGTTTTAAGTTGCGGAGTGCGTCTGGGGTCGGAGACCCATTACTGAACTCAATGTCAAACGGGCCTTTATCTAATCCTAGGTTGCGCTATTAATTTAAGATCATCTGTTTTTTTGACCAAACGTGTGCGGTGCGGGCGTAGCAACTTGTCCAGGTCGCCCGTACACTTTCTTCGTACGAGTTTCTTGGCTAAGTCGCGGAGTACGCCTGGGGTCGGAGACCGCATCACCGGGTCAAACCTAACAAGATATCTTAAATTCTTTCTCTTCATCGCACAGGCGATTCCCCTTGGACTTGATCAAAATTTAACTGGACTTATTTTCATTCGATTTAATTACTTGATTAATTTAACTTCACCAATCTGAAAACGCTAAGAGGCTGTATAACTATTGGTATTATTGTCATACGTGTTGTACTTGCTGTAATCATTTATTCGGGGTGAGAATAAACCACACTTGCATAACCAGACAAGTTTTATTCCACAGTTGACAGGAGTCCCGGACCAACTCTTCCCTTACCATTCCCTGGGCCAAGATCCCACACTTCGTCGGGAGTCGTAATTCTACCCTTTAATAATTACAGGCTTCGCCTTACCCTCTCCCGTCTAACAATTGGTGACAGCGGTGGGATCCATTTATTCATTTGGGAATCTCTTTGAGACTATTCACCAGTTATTTTATCGAAGTTGAACCCTTCACAGTGAATTTCGTCAATTTTGGTTCGTTAATGTTCGAAAGTTCATTTCTCCGGGTGGTAGTAAGTCGATAGTGAACTGATAATGCGTAAGCGAGTGTGCGAGTGGGCGGAGTAATTTTTGTCGTAATAGTTTCATTCATCTTATCAATCACGTCGATGTAATACCTGAGCGAACAATTACTGATCAGTTACGTGTTTCGTGAGATAACGAGCAATATTTGTGGCCAGGGAAAAGGGAACCGATTGATCGGGTATTACTTATGGCTACAACGTCAGGTACAGGAAAGACAATGGAGGCTCCTATGAATGTGATGGGGGGTGTGTTGCAATTGGTTGATTACTTTACGGGGGATGATCCTACTAAAACTATTGATCATTTTCTGGCGTCTTTAGAGGGTGCGTCTCAATTAGGGAATTGGGGTGACACGCAGAAGGCGACGGTAGCCCGACTTAGACTAAGGGGGGAAGCGTTGGCGTTTCTAGATTCGCGACCTGACCTTCTCACGTCCTCTTTCGATGCGTTAAGGCAAGCTCTTATACAGCGATTCAAAGAACCGGAACCACATGCGTTTTACGCCCAACATTTTCTACAGTGCGTTCAGAAAACCGGTGAAACCGTGTGTAATTACGAGACTAGGCTTCGCTTAGCAGCACGGAAAGCGTTGAAACCTTCTGTTGACCCTGCCGAGACTCTGTGGCGGAAGATGGCTATGGAGGAGAATTTGCTTAATCAATTTCTTAAGGGGTTGAGTCCGCAAATCAAGCGGTTTGTTCTGTCCAAATCTCCTGCAACTTTTGACGATGCGTTAAGAATTGCAAAAGAGGAAGAACAAAATGATTTGTTGTTCAGGGGATCCCATAGACATCAAGTGGGCACAGTAACAATCTCTAATGTGCAAGGGAAAACAGACTTTCAAAACAAAGTAAAAGACACATACACACCTATTAATAAACCCTCGCAGTACAATTCTGATAGGCAGATGACGTTCAAAAGTCAGCCTCCCACAAGACACGTTTATTTCAATAATACGAACAAAGAGGCATATCGACCCAACCGCGAGTCCAACGCAGGACCTAGAAACTATATGCGAAACCGACCGCAATCAAGTGCCAGACCGAAAAATTATTCTCCGGGTACCCAACAGTTCAGCCCGCGGTTCAACAATTATCCACAGGGTTTGCGACCGTCAAATCAAGAACGTACCGACCATCGGGGTGTTCAGTGTTTCAAGTGTAACAAGATGGGACACTATGCTAATAACTGTTCTGAACCGAGCCGCCCAAACGGGTCGCGCTCCCTAAATTACCCTCGTTTGGGAGCGAGATCATAAGCTCTAGTGGGGAAGTCTATCCGGGTGTTGATGGAAAATGTCGGTTTGGGAAATTTGTTAATGCGCATATAATGAATGGCTCAAAACCGGAAACAGCTTCATTTTTGATTGATACCGGAGCAGCACTCTCGGTAGTGACAGACAAAATACTAGAAAAAGGAGGGATACCCTACTCCAAAAGTGTGCATAACTTGAAAGGAGTAACAGGGCATGATTTACCAGTGTTGGGAGAAGTAAGGTTAAGGTTAATGTTAGGGAATAAAATATATTCACATAAGTTTATCGTTTGTAGTACAGAACTTAGTATAGAGACGTGCGGATTAATTGGATTGGACTTTCTGGAGCATTTCAATATAAATGTATTGTTGAAGGAAAATGTGCTCGAGGATGGGGAAAACTGTGTCGCATTAGTGTGGACAGGAGGTGTAGATAAGGCAAATATTAGTAAAAGGGTTAAGCCTGGTAGCAATGTGGACCAGGATAGAATTATCTTTACTCAACCTAGTGATGTAGGAACTAATACAAAAATACAAAAAAATGAAAACCTAGTTACTAGCTTTACGAATAGGGAGGTGCCGCCGAGTGACGTAGTTACTATTGTAAGGTTGGCAAATAGTATAACTATACCAGCTAGATGTGAGTACTTATGTGAAGGTAAACAGGACCGGTTATTGTGTGCTCATTCAGACGGAAGCCGGGATGTTTTATTAGAACCCGAAGAGGTATCTATGCACGGTATACTAGTATCTCGTATATGTACGTTAGAAAGGGACGACAAACGAATACAGCTGAAATTAGTTAATGTTACCGAACGTGATTTACCGTTGAAAGCTAATATACCTGTTGGAGTGTTATTTGTGGCGAGAGCGGAAACGGGAAATGAACCGATGACGAGTATTATAAGCCAGGTTAAGGTGGGCAATTCAGAGGCTGGAAAGCACCATAACCTAGATCACCTGGACGAGTAGATTAAACCCAGAATAGGAAAAGTTCTAGACGAATACTCAGATATTTTCTATTGGGGAGGAAATGAACTAGGCTGTACGTCTATAGTTCAGCATGAAATTCACACAGGGGATAGTGCACCTATTCGAAAGGCAGCATACCGTGTACCTCATGCGTTAAGGGACATTATGAATGAACATATACAAGATATGTTGGACAAAGGTATCATTCGCCCAAGTGCATCACCATGGGGAGCACCGTGTGTTCTCGTGAAGAAAAAGAGTTTAAATGGTGAGCAGGAGTACCGATTCTGCACTGATTACCGATTGTTGAATAGCATTACCCGGGATGATCCATTTCCCCTGCCTCTTATATCTGAAACCTTAGATTTACTGGGTTCAGCTAAATATTTCACTACTTTAGACTTAGCTGCAGGGTACCACCAAGTGGAAATGCATCCTGATCATAAACATAAAACGGGTTTTACTACACCATATGGGCATTATGAGTACAATAGACTACCGTTCGGTTTGAAAAATAGCCCGGGAACTTTTCAAAGACTCATGAATTCAATTCTTACCGGATTAACAGGAAATGGAGCACTGGTTTACCTGGATGACATAATTATTTATTCCGCTACCGTGGACGAACATTTGAGTAGACGTAGAAGTGTGTTTGATCGGTTACGACAAGCTAATCTTAAATTGAAACCCGCGAAATGTCATTTTCTGAAAGAGGAGGTACGCTACCTGGGACATATTATCTCATGTGAGGGAGTTAAAGTGGAACCCGAGAAAATCTCAGCCATACGTGACTATCCAATACCTACGTCCGTTACTGAGGTACGTAGTTTTCTGGGATTAGCAGGATACTATCGTCGCTTCATAAGGAAATTCGCAGACATAGCAAAGCCGTTGACTTCTCTTATTAAGAAAGAGGTACCATTTGAGTGGGAAATCACCCGCCAACAAGCCTTTGAGACTTTGAAAATCGCCCTATGCGAAGCACCTATATTAAAATTTCCAGATTTTACCCTTCAATTCATTTTGAAAACAGATGCCTCAGATTACGCTTTAGGGTGTATACTAGTACAGAAAGATCCGGAAACAGGACTTGAACATCCAATAGCTTATGCGAGTAGGCAAATGAATGATGCGGAGACTAGGTACCCAACTACGGAAAAAGAAGTTCTGGGGGTAGTTTTCGGAATCAAACATTTCCGCTGTTACTTGTATGGACGTAAGTTCTTAATCGTCACGGATCATAAACCGATTTTGTGGATTAAATCTTTTAAGACCGATTGTTCATCGCGGTTAACTCGTTGGTCGCTACTACTGTCGGAGTACGACTTTGACATTGTACATAAATCGGGTAAAGTTCATACGGATGCGGATGCTTTATCACGAATTAGGATACAAACAGTTACTGACCATACGACTCAATATGAACCAGTTTTCGATAGACAACTCATAAAAGTAGCCCAACGACAGGAAATTGAATGGCAAGGAATAATTCAACAGTTAGAGAATGATCCCCGAAGTAGTGATCAATACGCTTTGGATGAGGAAGGATTGCTGTACCGGGTTCGATCCCCGGACGAAAGAGAGGACCGCCTAGTAATACCTACTGCGTTCCGATGGAGGGTGATGAATTCATATCATTCACTTCCACATGCATCTCATGTAGGATTCGAGAGAACACTACATCTTATTAAGTCAAGGTTTTACTGGCCATACATGTATTCGGAGATTAAAAGATTCTGTGAAAGGTGTATTCCTTGTCATAAATTAAAATCTAATCCTCATAATAGGCCGGCGCCTTTACAACGATTTCAACCTGTCCTCCGACCAATGTCTCGCGTTGCACTGGACATTGTAGGACCCTTACCGAGAAGCGAGAAGGGAAATAGATATTTATTGACTTTTCAATGTCATTTCTCTAAATATCCAGAAGCTATACCATTACCAGACCAGACAGCGACGACTGTAGCGAAAGCATTCGTTACCGAAATCGTGACGCGACATGGTGTACCCGATCAGTTATTGACTGATCGAGGAACCAATTTCTTGTCTAAATTGTTCAAAGAAGTGTCTTCTTTGTTAGGAATCGAGAGGTTACACACTTCAGCCTTCCATGCTATGACAAATGGTGCTTTGGAAAGATCGCATCGAACGATCGCAGGGTTTTTAAGCCATATTGTACAAGACGACCAAAGGAATTGGGACGATATGATACCGTACGCGTTAATGGCGTATAGGTCTACCGTACACGCGTCTACTAATGAAGTTCCCTTCTATCTTGTCCATGGTAGAGATATGGTATTGCCGTTTGAAATTACAGTGTCGCCACTTCGCACGAATTATGCAGTCGACACTAATTATGCAGCAGAGTTGACACAACGATTAAAAATAGCATTCACACAAGTTAGAGAAAATCTAAAGAAAAGTGCGGAAAGACAGGAAGTGCAATACAACAAAAGAACGGCTCCAGTAACATTGGAAGTAGGAAACCTTGTATTCTTGCATGTACCAAATGTGAAACCGGGTTTGGCTAAGAAGCTAGTTCGACCCTATACTGGGCCGCATCGGATCGTGTCCCAGGAGTCCCCGGTAAACTTTAAGATTAAAGATTTGTATGGGAAACGAAGGGAACAGGTAGTTCATTGTAATAGGCTCAAGTTGTACAAGTACAGCATTGAGAGCGAGGATCAGATTGAGGAAGAGCCGTCAGACGACGTAGAAAAGTTGATAGAACCACCACGTACTGTAAAAGATGAACCTTTGACCGTAGATGAGCCTGACGAATGGGTTGTAGATGTACCTCGGGATCTTAGTGATACCGAGGGGGTGGACGAAGAAACGAGGGAAGAAGCTAATGTAGAGGATGTTCCTACGCCGAGTCCCCTACCTTCTCCGTCGTTACCACCAACACAACCAGCAGGGCGAAGTACACATGATTATTTCCTACGGAGTAGAAAATAGATGAGA
Organism: Brachyptera putata; assembly: GCA_907164805.1. Classification (NCBI taxonomy): domain Eukaryota; kingdom Metazoa; phylum Arthropoda; class Insecta; order Plecoptera; family Taeniopterygidae; genus Brachyptera; species Brachyptera putata. The sequence continues at coordinate 29,842,629 of OU015465.1, forward strand.
TACCATTTTGTTCAGGAGTGAAGTAATAATTAACCGACGAAAGATATATTACATATAGGCCTATGCCTGATGATGGAAGGAAATGGATAGAGAAGAAAATTGCGATGTTATATTTTTTTTAGCTAGCTAAAGGGGTTAAATGATTAAAAGATTTGAGGAGAATAGAAAGTGGAACGAATTAATGAGCGGGACCGCCTTGCTTTTCACCGCGTGCTATGAATTAAGTATTGGCCGTACTTACGCGTCTACCTTCGAAAATATTACCGTTGCAAACGTAGAAAACGTTTCGCTCCTGGAAGGGAAACGGAAGAAGAAGGGTGTGAAGAGTGAGAATTTGATAACTCGATAGTATAAAGAATTATAAATAGTAGTTCAACGTCACTACTCTAAGGTTCGTTTAAATCACACACACTTTGTTGAGTTTTACGTTAGGCCGAGACCTGTTGTATAGGACGGAGCTTTATTTGAAGCACATCAATGTCCGATTGGCATGCGATCGTCGTGTTGAGATGTAAACGAATGGAAAGGGATGAGTACGTTAGAACCGATACCAAGGATAGATGTTCTCAAGGGAATATAACATTGGTGGTTATCGAGTTGTTGTAAGGCTATTGTAGAATACTAATTTGAATAGTTCTGTAGCCTCATTAACGTTTTTAACTATTTTACGATTGATAACATTACCTAATTGACCATTGAGGTGGATAAGATTAGGGAAGTTGATGAGACAGTCGTGTTTAGAATCATATTTTTGTTTCAGGAACATGTGGGTTCAGGCCTGTATTTTGTTCCTGTGTTTTGGGAGTGTCGCGATCGCCGTGCAAGCCGACGATCTTAACACCGGGCTTGTGTTTTTACACGAGACAGAGTTTCTTTTGAGTGGAGACCGATGGGTTATTTCACTCGACGTTAATATCAGTAATTATCGGAGTAACATTGATACTTATTTACAAGCTGTTGCAAATATAAAGAATATAGCACTGAAGGACAACATAAGGGACATTGGCTTTGGCATTACGAATGAAATAAACTTGTTAATAAATGAAGCGGAAAATGTGTGGCAAAAGCTGAACAACTTGGTTTTAACTTTGGCACCTGTCGAAAATAAAAGGGAGAAAAGGGGATTGTTCAACATTGTGGGGTCAACCCTCAAGTTCTTGTTTGGAAGCATGGACAGACAAGACATGGCGTATTTAAATTCTCGAATATTTGATATCGAAAATATAACAACTCATATAGGCCATATTATGAAGGAACAAGTGACATATATCCGTGATAGTATTCATACGGGAGCTCAAAATACGAAAGACATCAAAATGATTATTCCTGTTCTACGTAAACTCGATGCGCACATGACGGACATAGAGAAATTTCAGGCCGATGACAGGAAAAGAACTACTCTTTTGTTTGCAATTTCGAGTTCGTTAAGGGAGCTAGAATACACCATAAGGAACATAAAAGAAGACATTGACCAATTAGAAAATGCGTTCGGACAAACCGCGCTGGGGAAATTGAGTCCTTATTTTATATCTCCATTGAAATTGTTGCAAATCTTAGGACACATTCAACCTCATTTGAGCCACGATTTGTCTTTACTAACCAGCTTGGAATTGGGCGAGGTACACAAGTACTATAGCGTTGCTCGAGTGCATGCAGCAGCGATTGAAAGCAAGATTCGACTGTTTATCGAAATTCCGTTAACCGCAACTAACCGATGGTTTGATCTTTATAGAACTTTGGAATTACCAGTAAAGCTCGAAAATCAGAGTGCCGCTATATACATTAAACCGGATACACCTTACTTTGCAATAACGCCCGACCGTCAATTGTACATGCAGTTTGACATAGGAGACTATTTACAATGCACTACAGGAGCCATAACCGTTTGTCCACCAGTGACCGCCGTATTGAAACCTTCGCATAAATTCAAATTCAAATTCAAATTGTTTTTATTTCTGTATGGATTCAAAAACAGAATATCACAGAATTGTCAAGTCATATAACTATACAATATAAATACAAAATAATATAAATAATAATAAAATGTGAAAAATTTGCTACAGTTGAATAGAGTGCATCACAATCACAAGTATGTGGAATAAAAAGACAACAAACAATCAACTAAAATTTAAAAAAAATTACATAGGCTTAATGTAAAAAATTAAATTGCACGTAACGTCAGAATTAAAAATTGTACGTATTGTCAATAACAAACTCATTCACAGAGTAATAGCATTTGCTTAGAAGAAATGCTTTTAATTCAATTTTAAATCTCTCCACACCTATCTTTTTATAATCTTTAATGCATTGGGGAAGAAAGTTATACAGTCTATTTCCTGAATAAGTGGGACCCTTCTCAAATAATGTTAGTCTATGAACTGTAGATAAAAAGTTGTTCCTATTCCTTGTTTCATAATCATGATTGACAGAGTTTATAACAGACAGAGAGTGTGATTCAACAACAAATAAAATTACATTCAAAATATAAATACAGGGCATGGGAAGAATACGAAATGATTTAAAAAGTTTGATACAAGAATCTTTATAAAAAACATCTGCCGTAATGGGATTAAAGCTTGCATGAGCTAAATATCTTAATGCTTTTTTTTGTAAGATGAATATGCCTTTTGCATTATTTGACATTCCCCACATAACAATACCATAACTTATTTTAGAGTGCATGTAAGAAAAGTATGCCAGTTTTGCTACATCAACGCTACATACATGTATCAGTCTTTTGATAAGAAAGCAACCCGACGAGAGTTTCAATTTAAGATTGGAGCAATGTGCTTCCCAATTCAGTCTATTATCGATTGTTAAACCCAAGAATTTGGCTGTATCAACTTCAATGATGCTCTTACCATTCAGATAAAGTAGAGGACTATTATTAATAACTGTTCTGTTAGTAGTGAATTGCATAAGTGCCGTTTTCTTCTGGTTAATCACAAGACCATTAGATTTACAATAGAGAGCAACTTGATCAGATGCAGAAGGCTCATTTTTACCAGACATTAATAAGTCATCCTTTTTAAGAAGTTGAGTCGTATCGTCTGCATAGAGAACTAACTGTCCCTTATTAACAGCGTAAGGCATGTCTGAGGTAAATAATGTAAACAAAATTGGAGCAATAGTTGATCCCTGTGGAACGCCTATGTTTATCACTTGTTCAGTTGATAGAAAGGACTCTGTATTATCAATTATTTCAACATATTGTTTCCTATTTAATAAAAAAGATCTAATCCAGTCATTAGGCTTCCCCCTAACACCAAAGTTACTCAGTTTTGATAATAGTAAGTTATGGTTTACAATATCAAAAGCCTTACTAAAGTCGTATAAAATACCAACAGGTTTGTGTTTTTCATCCAGAAGTTTTAAAATGTTATCTATGAAAGAAGCAATTGCTGTATTTGTAGATTTTCCTTTAACAAAACCGTGCTGACAATGGGGAGTAATATTATTAGATAGTAAAAAGTTGACTAGTCTATTACAGAATGCATTTTCAAATATTTTAGAAAACACAGAGAGCATAGCAAGAGGTCTATAGTTGGCCATATCAGAATTATCACCACCTTTGTATAAAGGTTTAATTTTTGTGATTTCTAAGGGCTTCAGGAATGCATCCCTCTATAAAATACATGTTTATAATAAAAACTAGGGGATAAGCCAAATATGTTCCAACATACTTCAATATGTCACATGGAATCCCATCCATACCAGAAGATTTCTTTTTCGAAACTTTATCTATTATATCTAAGAACTCCTTTATAGTTAACTTATGCAAAAATAAGGAATATCTACATACCGGTGCACTTTGAACAGTATGATTGGATATGTTGTTAGCCAAGTTTTTGGCTGTGTTACTAAAATATGAGTTCAAAGAACAAGCAATTTCTTTCTGACATGTTACTTCCTCACCATCCACTACAATATTCCTAGGTTGTGTTCTATTGTTGGAATTAATTGAACTACTATTATGCTTTTTATAACTTCCCATGACGCCTTCGTAATATTCTTTGAGTTACGAATAGTGTTACAGTTAAACGCCTTCTTAGCAATTTCAATATTCTTTGCGTACAACTTTTTACTAGTGATATATATATTTTTTTCATACTCATTATGACTATTCCTATATTTAAAATACAACTGTTTCACTCTATCTCCAAGCAATTTTAGTTCAATACTGTACCATTTATTTGATTGTTTAGACTTAGATCGTAACTTGACATTAGTTCTGAACGGAAAAGCTACATTAAAAGCTCTATTAAAAATATACATAAAAGCATTGAATGCATCATTCACATTATCATATTCATATATACTTGACCAATCAGACTGGAACAATTCAAGTGCAAATTTATCTCTATTCTTATTATTAAAGCACCTTTTGTTACCTAAATTATGCTTATCTTGAGTATTTGTATTTATATGTAAACCAGAAGTCATCTTAAGTGGATGATCACTAATTGTAATTTCCATTAACTGACCTAAATGATCAGAAAGACCATGATCAAAGTTTTTAATGAAGTGCACATTATTAGATGTGGTGATAATATTATCAATTGCCGAACTTGATAGTCCTGAAATGGTGTTCATAATCCTGGTGGATTCATTAATAAGTAATTTACCATTAACTGTGGCTAATGATTGTACAAGTGTTGCATAAGATGACTTATGAAATACATTTACATTTATGTCACCACAGATCATAACTTGTTTGTCTTCATTACTTGCATATTCAATAAAATCACTCAATATAGAGACGAATGAAGAAAACTTGCCTGGATCTGGTACACGGTACAATGTCACAACTATAATATTAACAGGATATTTCAATTCAATAACATATATTTCAAATTCACGTTCTATTGCCCATTTATTCAAGTCAGCCCTAACTTTAAACTTTATATTAGTTTCATTATGTATGTACATACAGACACCACCTCCTCGCTGTGTTCCTCTATTGAAAGCATCAACCATAGTGTAGTTGTTTAAAACTGCCAAGTTATTCGAATAAGCATTCAACCAGTGTTCAGATATACATAGAATGTCAATTTTTCTGTCAATTGACTCAATTAATTGATCAATCAAGTCAAGTTTGTTCAATATACTGCAAATATTCATATGAGCTATAGTTAAAGTTAACAGGGTACATTTTTCTCCACTTGGTCTAAAAAAGACTTATTTTGTGAAGAAACCTGTGATTTATCTAAAGAATCATTATTGCTGCATGTTTTTAACCACTTATCCATGAAGGTTTCTCTAACTTTATGAGTACATGGAGTTGGACTGCTGTGTGCTAGAACAAGGGGCATTGACTGTTTACATACAAATGTTTTCAACCACCGATCAAGGAAGGTCAATTTGACTGCCACATGTGTTGACTTTACTCCCCCTTTACTTGTTATGAAAACAGCTAACTTTTTACACACTATTCTTTTACCAACCACATTCAGATGACTACCTATTGCAGTGAAGTGCATATTTTCCAGAATATTATCTAAAAAATTTATAAATATATTTTCACTCTTCTTGTTAGGTAGCCTGTTTATTACCCTGTGCATTGACCTATTCGTGTTGTTGACAACATTAAACATCTGAATATCATCTGGTTTGACAGGAAGTGTATTAATAATGACATTCATGCGTTTGCTCAATGGCAACAGAGATTCAAGGGCACTTATGAAATGTACGTGATGGGAGCCGTCTTGAACCAAGTCATTAGTTCCACCCATTATAATTACCCAGTCATTCATGCCAAAATCTACAGTTTGTTCATGTACTAATTGCACAATCTCACATATCCCTGCACCCGGTTTCACAACGCTGGTAACATCATAACGATCACCAAGAATGTCTTTCAAAATTATGCTACATCCTCTGCCATGGCTGTCAGCTAGTAGCAGAATTCTGTGTTTGGCTGGGCCTAGGCCTACTTTCATCTGCCGAGGTTTTGAGGTTGGAATAGGCCTAGTCATAGGCATATTACACTGTCTAGGCGGCTGGGATATTGGCACAGACATTGAACTGTGACGTATTTGTGACGATAACTTCATCATGTCTTTGGAGAGAATACTTAATTGCATCTGCAATGACTCGATAACTTTCGAAAGCTCTATATGCTTGGCATCACTGACACCACATAGGCCTAACGTACGCCCGTCAAGACACATTGATTTGCCGGTCAACACTTTACACAAATCACAGCACCAAAACATGCTACTGTTCTTCAATAGTAGTTTATACTCACTGAGTTTAATGTTCGCACACTCAATATGATAACTTGCATTACAATTTACCGAACATACCACGAATTTACTATTTGTTTCCAGGAGCAGATCACATACGTGGCACTTCTTGTCCGCCATCTTGAAAAAAAATATCAAATCGTGTGCATATGCTTTGTTCACTGGCAATGATAGAGACGTAAAAGATTTGTGTACGAAATTAGTGGTAACCAATTACCAGCCAAAATTATATAGAAGTCTGAATAGTGACACGTGGATGTACAGTGTGAAACAAGATATCCTCTCAGTGCAGTGCCCACAGCGATCACCGTATTCTCCTATAAACATATCTAAACTTGAAATACAGGGAACGGGAAAGATTGTCATACCGGCTTATTGTTACGTATTTGCAAACGAGTATGTATTATTACCTCACACAACGGACACTCTAGCATTCCAGTTCGAACAGACTGAATATCACATACCACCCATTTCAAGCCTTGTTGAAATCGCATCTCTTAACGAGAAGACAGAGGCTATTGTGAGCATGGGAAATTCAAAGGAAATTGGGGAAATCTTAGCTACCTTAGAAGCTTCGGATTCATACTCTCAGACCATCGAATATCGCGAATGGTTGAGAAGGTTAGAGGACATACGATATCCGTCACAGGCTATATGGTATAAGATTCAACATATTATCATACCAGTCGTATATATGACGACCTTACTTTTAATCTTCGTGGTATACTTCAAATGGGGAATAATATACGCGTCGATTAGGAACGTGTTTAGAAACAAAAACCAGCTGGTCCAGATGCCAACTAGAAGTGAATCGCTTCAGCACGATCCCGAGATCATCGCCGCACCCGAACTAACTCCACATGAACCCAGTCCTAATAGCCAGCCTTCAACCTCTGCTCCTTCATTTTAAAATCGATAAAGAGGAAACTTGAGAAAATACAAGTGAGATATACTTGGTGGAATAACTATACTTAAAATCAAATAAGTTGTCCTGTTAAGCAAATGGTTGTCAATATACTCAGTGGAAAGAAATAAATAAAAACGTAAATGGAAATAAAATCACCTTGTATGACAATATATCAATCTTACTCCATAGATATTACTTATAACATTAACATATAGCAATTTTTGGCTTTGGTAACTATATACCGCGCCTTGTATTTAGAGGAAATAATGAACACCATTTAGTGGGTGTATATAGCCTACAACCGAGCAAATTCGTTAAATGAAAGAAGTAAGTCATTTCAAGACATACGCAACAAGTTGCTAGTGTTTGATGAGATCATTTTGGGAGTGGTTATTGATAAACAGTTAAATAAATGTTTAGGTTACCAGTTGGTAATTGCTTAACGTATAACGTAGTATTAAGACGATGGATTCATTTCCCAGCACCTAAAGTAACATTTTAAAATTGTAATGGCACATGGTAGTTAACATTGGGCATATTGAGGAGTCAACAAAAAGAAAGCTATTGAAATATTTTGTTTAATAAATAACGTCAACCAAGTTCGATCCGTGCTTGAAGAGAGAAGACTTATGAATGAACTCCATGGAAGTCGGGAAGAACAAGTGACCCAAGAAGAAAATGGCAAATCAGTCTCACTCTGAGCTTTAACCTATATACACGGGTTTCACGCTCAGCACCTAAAGTACGTGGAAATGGTTCAACGCAAGGAAACCTACACTCGAGCTCGCTGTTTCCTGTGCAAGAACAGGGGACACCGGAAAGCCGAATGTCCTGTAAGGCAACCACCTCCGACACCACTGGAGAAGCCTACCGAAGAAGTACTCTCAACTTCGGTCCCAACCTTTCCACCCACCCCAATCACACCAACCACGCCGATATCAATGGCACCAACAACGCTTACCAATCCACCGACCACTACACAACAAATGGTCGTAGTAATTCCCTCAAACATACCTGAACATCTACCAAAGCTCCTGGACCTGCAGAAGCAGATGCAAACCATCAAGTACTTGATGGGACGAAGACAACAATTATTTGGATACTCCATGATGACACCAACTGTTTAGGAGAGCCAATTGAGGTCAAGATACAGAAACTGCCGACAAAAGTACATAGCCAAGTACGGGCAGCTTCCTTCTTGCCTGAATCTGTGATGTACTACTTCAGTATTCTCCTCTCACAAATGAGGATACCCTTTCCCAAGAAGACTGACATATTCACTGTTACCCTCTCCGACTGATTCGACGCCATTCTACCCTCCAAACCACCGGCCGACGACGCAACCACGCAGACAAACCGTGTGAGCGTGTGTTTAGTGGCTTGATACTCATGGCCAACACAATATTCAAGAAACAACACAAAGTAGTTAGTGCGCCGACAATAGCTGTGATCGTTTCATATTTCGTGCCAAATATACTCAATATTAACTAACTGAAATGTCCAGTATAACTTTGCGTATTCTGCATAGACTTAAGTTGAACTTAAGTTGCATAAGCTGTAAGTTAAAATTAAATATATTTTCATGAGATTTGCTGACTTGAACTTCCAGTAGAGTTACTATGTATACGCTGTGAATGAATCGATCATCTTGATAATTATAAATTATATTATTATTATACTCATACACTATTAGAGCTGTTTGATCAAGTGGTCTACACTTGATCATGTGTAGAACGTTTTAAGTAAGAGTTAATACTTCTGCTCTGTACTTCATAATGTCTATTATTTGAGTGACTAGTTCAATATTGAATATGAATTGTAGGTTAGTGCCTGATAATTATCGTACTTCTTATATGCATGAGAGATGAGTACAGTATAATGATACCTGATGGTAGTACAAAATGTATTTAGTGGATTTTATACTTTTAAGAATAAGATATTATTCTGAATCATATATCCTACTGTAATGGATATAGTTATGAAATAATTATCAAGTGTGGTCTTATCAGTTCTAAAGGCTGCTTGCCTGTTGAGGCAATGCATCTTTCTCAAACGGTGGTCGAATGTAATAAAGCTTTTATTTTGGTAATTCTGATGTAATAATTGTGCTGTGTTTCTAATGTTAAAGTCACAAGTTAGTATGGAGTATAGGACGAAGTGAATTCGGTGTATTTAACTTGATCTGCATTGAGCCACATTACGTAATATGGATGAGGTCACCGGGCATCTGGATTCAGGGTCAATACATTGAACGCACTTCGATTCATATATGAGACCACCGTTCGACCGAGCCTACTCTAGCGTAGACGATTGTATGTGTAGATCACGTGGTAAACCACGTGATTGACTCTATAAAACAGCACGCATAACGTGCGAAGCACACAGTAGAGCGCTCATAGCTAGTTCGCACAGTTCAGCACTGTCTTAGCTGGCCAGAGGTAAAGACGAGTACCTAAATAGCACTTAGTGTGGCTGGCTTTAACTAGTCCAGGGTACCCTAACTGTTATTTAGAGAAAATCTATACTCTACTTTCATTTCACAATCAAGTCGGAAATTATCAATACGGTTAGTGACCATTATCTATCGAGATTGGGCCGATAGTGTTTATAGTGGTGAATAACCAGTGTTGGTATTTCCAGGGGTTTTGTGGGATTTGCTATCGGGCAGTTGATTTGTTATGCGGGCTCCCGCCTCTAACATCTCTTTTGTCTATGAATGGTAAATTTGCAATAACCTTTGATTTTGCAAACCTTGCGATTGAATAAAGATATCCTGTTGTCTTGAGAGAAAAGTAAAGGGTGCGGACGCAGCATCTTATTTCCAGCTCCTGGTTTTAAGTTGCGGAGTGCGTCTGGGGTCGGAGACCCATTACTGAACTCAATGTCAAACGGGCCTTTATCTAATCCTAGGTTGCGCTATTAATTTAAGATCATCTGTTTTTTTGACCAAACGTGTGCGGTGCGGGCGTAGCAACTTGTCCAGGTCGCCCGTACACTTTCTTCGTACGAGTTTCTTGGCTAAGTCGCGGAGTACGCCTGGGGTCGGAGACCGCATCACCGGGTCAAACCTAACAAGATATCTTAAATTCTTTCTCTTCATCGCACAGGCGATTCCCCTTGGACTTGATCAAAATTTAACTGGACTTATTTTCATTCGATTTAATTACTTGATTAATTTAACTTCACCAATCTGAAAACGCTAAGAGGCTGTATAACTATTGGTATTATTGTCATACGTGTTGTACTTGCTGTAATCATTTATTCGGGGTGAGAATAAACCACACTTGCATAACCAGACAAGTTTTATTCCACAGTTGACAGGAGTCCCGGACCAACTCTTCCCTTACCATTCCCTGGGCCAAGATCCCACACTTCGTCGGGAGTCGTAATTCTACCCTTTAATAATTACAGGCTTCGCCTTACCCTCTCCCGTCTAACAATACATACAAATATTGCTGTTGAACTTTTTTTTTTATGTTTCTGTAAATAGAAGAGATCAATACAAGGTTTTATGCCACTAGAAGCAATATATATATATATATATATGATGATGTATATATATATGTATATATATATATATACATATATATATATATATATATATATATATATATATATATATATATATGTATATATGTATATATATATATGTATATATGTATATATATATATGTATATATGTATATATATAGATATATATATTATGTATATATATTGATGTATATATATATGTTCATATATAGATGTTTATATATATATATATATATATATATATATATATATATATATATATATATAAACATATATATACATATATATATAAATATATATATATATATATATATATATATATATATATATTGCTTCTAGTGGCATAAAACCTTGTATTGATCTCTTCTATTTACAGAAACATGAATAAAAAAGTTCAACAGCAATATTTGTATCTATAGTGGTCGCAGTTTTGTGTACGGTACCACATATGTGTACATATAGTCAACATGCATATTATTTTCAAAACATGTACAAATGGCCCAAAGTCCATTCATATAAGCGCGTTAATGATGCAACGATTCAACTTGAACTACACGATACACAAAATGTTTCGCAATTTTATAATTTAGATCCTATTTTGGCTTGATTGAATTCAAATTATTCATGATATATTTGTGTTGGACGTTATAACACGGAGAGCTGCGTCGCCTTTCTCGACATGATGCGAAGGTGACATTGGCGGCTCGCAGGTGTTCGGTGACGTCCTCCGCGGACACATTCAAAAGAAGCCTAGCCTTTGAATTGTATGTCAACTTCAATTAGAGCTCAATTATCTTGTAAATTAAATGACACTGATGGTTTCCTTGATGTTTGCTCATATAGCACTGCTTGCTTGTCGATTGTTGCTGATTGAATTGGAAGAGGTATGGAAAAGGTAATGTAATTATTATAACAAATTCATTTAAAACCAGGAAATAAAATGAACAAACCCGTTGCTTATAGAACCAGAAGTGGGCGGTATTGAATTATAAAATATTTACGCTAGGCCTATGTGGACAAAAGTTATTATCGTTCGATGTTAGACCGTAACCAATTACAATTTCAAAGCGCTCAAATTTATAATATACGTAGAAAACCAGCGATACTACCGTATTACGCATAAAAAAGTCAGCGGAATTTGAAAACCTATTCTATTACACACTGGGTGTGATCATAGCAGTTTTTTCTTCAATTTGTTACTTAGAAAATATACAGGCTATGTGGACAAATTTTATGAGTACCGGTATGTAGTCGAAGATTATAGAAATTTGCATATCCCAAGCGCAATAATTTTACAGAGAAATTTACATACATACATACATTTACATAGAAATTCAGCGATTCTAAGCGACGAATAGGTGTTTTTGGTCCCTCTTATTTCAGCCAAACATATAAACTTGTGTGTTTCCATTTCCACAGTATGGTGAACACGCTAAAAAACTGAGTGAATATTCACTTTTTCAAGAATTAATAAACTATATGAAATTTGAGGATAAGCTTTGTGATATTCCAAGCCTAGTTGGTCAGGTATGCGTTCTGTTCACGCAGGCCATCTACCCTTTTTCTTGTACTTACCGTTATTCTGTCAATGTATCTTCGTCCAAATTTTGTTCCTATTATGTTTTATCATTTACAACATTGTATTATCGTATTGAATTCGTGTTCGTGCTTTTCGTTAGTTTGCCGACAAAATATGGATAGCGGCTGTTATAGTTATATTGAGGATGTTTTATTATAGTTATTTCATATTACTTGTCATTTTTAGTGTCGAACATTGTATGTCTAAATTTAATTGACAGCTAGGTTCGTCCATCTCAGTTTAGCTTCTCTCAGAAATGTCTTTGTCGGTAGGCTGGGAAAGATTTTGCCATGATGTTGCGTGAGGGAGGGGCATCTCAATGAGGTCAAGCTCAGCAACCAATTATTGTACAGCATTTTGTAAACAACCAATAAGGTGAAGTCTCTTGATAATATTTTCGAAAACGTAGCACCAAAATTATAAAAATAAAGACAAGTTATCTACGGATCTTCGTCGGGTCACCATCTAAGGATGCTCTGCCCATACCATACAGTGTAATTTTGTATTCTGAAATAAATAGTTTTCATTATTAACAAGTGTCTGTGTTTTATGTTCAATCCTTGAATATTTAGCCGGGATATTTAGAGATTGTTACATTGGCGCCCAACCCAAACCAACCCAACATTAAAGTGATTACTTAATCAATCAATTCGTGACTTTATCTATTTTCGTGTTTTTAAAGTAGCGAGTGCGACATCGTCAATTGGTACGCGAGTTAAGTACGATATCGAGTCTTTCCGTGAAGTGACATTGTACTGTGCTTTTCGTTCTAACTTCATTTTATTGACTATAATTTCGTGTATTTATTCGTGTATTTTCTCGCCTATACCATTAACAATCGATGCACGTGACGTGTGCTATATTTATATTCAACTTTGTGTTGTATTTTATTCTTTGAACAATTTTCTTGAACTATTTTCACGTGTTTTATTGGTAGGCATATATATTCATGATGCCTTTCACACGTGCGCAATCATCTAATGATGATGGTTCCCTTGTCGGGGACCATGAAGACCGTGGATTGGAAAATATCCATCTCGATAGGACACCGCCCCCGACGCTGCCACCTCCGCCTCCAGTAATGGAGTCCATTCTGGCCCGATTAGAGACCATCGTCGGGTCTCTACATGTTCGGCTTGCTGCGGTGGAGTCTGAACATATTGCACTCCGATCGCCTATTTCCCTACCTCCGTCACCTCTGGTCAATTCATCGTTACCGTGTTTTCGGGATGATGGAAGCTGGCATCCAGTGGACTTCCTCGATGCAATGGAGCGCCATTTGAGTTATAACCGTGTTCCTGCCAATGATTGGGTGCGTGCTGCAATTGACAATATGGGAGGTATGCCGAAAGATTGGGGTTACGCCTTCCTATCATCGTGGGCAACCTGGTTCGATTTCAAAACGTCTTTCATACATATGTTTTGGTCCGAGGATCGACAGGAGCGTCTAACTCAAGAAATGCAGCGCTCCTATTATTCGAAAGCAAAGCATTCGTCCATGACAAACTATTTCGTCTCATGGATGAACAAAACTAAACACTTATCACCTCTGATGAGTCAGAGGACTTTTGTGCGTCGAATGAGGCAACTTTTCCCATCGAATGTGGAGAATGTTCTACTTAGCGCCAAAGTAGAAACAGAATCAGAGATGCTGGCATTGCTGAGAGACTTGGACGACGCCAATGAGAGACGTAACGAGCCCAACACAGCGTCATCGTCGTCAGCGTCGTCGTCGTCAGCGTCGTCGTCGTCAGCGTCGTCAGCGTCGTCGGGGCCTTGGCAGGCACGAGGACAAAATCAACAGCCTTCTTCAACCAATAATAACTCACGCAACACCCAAGGACGAGATAGTGATAAAACCAGTGGTAACCAGTGGCGTGATCGTCGTGACGCGCGTCCACGGGTAACTCAGTTGGTGACAACGGGGAACGAGCGAAGAACGGGCGACGCGAGCGTCGAGACGTCTCAGCCGCCAGCTTTACCGAACATCGGCGAGGACGACACACCAACGACGCATCAGGGAAACGAACAATGGCTGCGCATACGCCTTCAATGCCGGCAGCTATTCAGAACACTCAGAGGGCGAAAGTGGATAATTATGTGGGAATTAATTCACTCGGGGTAGTTGAAATGTGTTCCGAGGTCGATCTAATGAGTGAGGATGAGGTTATCACAGAAGTGTCACCAACACTTACACCTAAAACACCATACGTCAATGCTGTGATCGGATCTATTGAGGTAAGCGTGCTGCTTGACACGGGTAGTGACGTCACGTGTTTATCAGAGAGATTTTTTAAAGAACTAACGTCCGTCCAGCCCGAACTTCCAGTGTTACCCGTTCAGGGGTTATCGCTTGAATGTGCATTTGGCACACTAAAGTGTCAGAAAATTAAACATCAAACCTATTTATCAGTTAAGATAGGTAGTTCAAGTTTTGATATCATATTGCTAATTGTACCGAATCTAGCATGTGACTTCATACTAGGTTCTGATTGGTTTCAAGACACCCAGTCGGTCCTGGATTTTCAGACGCAAACACTGCGTGTAAACAATACTGTGATCTCATTCGCGGTTAGAGACAATGATGACGAACGTACTGCTAATCGTACGTCGGTGCGTGTATGCCGTACATCAGAGGAATCTATGGATTGCTTAACTGAAAACTCGGAAATCGTGGTGACAACTAATAATTTGCGTGAATCATTTCAATCTCTTTCTATGACAGACCGCCGACAGTTGATGAACAATAAGGTTCAAGACGTCGATATTTCGACAGTTCATAAAGAACAATTGATTGATATGTTGTGTAATCACAAAACTGTTTTCTCTGATAAACCGGGTTGTGTGAAAGATTATGAACATGCTATTCAGATGAAAAGTACAGAACCATTCATACAACGTTCTTACCCTATACCTATTGCTAAACGTGCGGCCGTTGACAGTCAAATTAAACATATGCTTGACATGGGAGTAATTGAACCCGGATATTCCGCGTATTCAAATCCTTTGGTAACTGTCGTAAAGAAGGATGGTAGTGTCCGCGTGTATCTAGATGCGAGGAAACTCAACAGTAACATGATGTCGCAAACAGATTCACCTCTTCCCATGGAAGACTTATTGCAAACTTTTCATAGTGCAAAATATTTCACTACAATTGATTTAACAAGTTCTTCTTGGCAAATCAAATTGAGAGAAGAAGACAGACAATTCACTGCGTTTTTTCATAGAGGCATTTCTTATCGATTTTGTCGTGTACCTTTTGGGCTGCAATCAAGTAGTTCCAGTTTAATTAGAGTGTTACATAAAGTCTTAGGGCCTGAAACATCAACATTCGCTGTGTCATATATCGATGACATATTAATTGCTAGTGAGACATTCGAAGAACACCTGCGACACATTGATATTATACTGCGCCGTTTACATGAGGCGGGAATGACAGTTAATTTCAGTAAGTCGATGTTCGTACGTAACGAGGTGAAATTTCTTGGCCATTTTCTGTCAGCCGACGGGATAAGATTAGATGAAACTAACATTGAGGCTATCACAAACTATCCTTCTCCGAAAAACGTAAAACAATTGCGAAGTTTTTTAGGTTTGTGCAACCACTATAAGCGGTTTACGGCCAATTACTCGTATGTAACCGCGCCGTTATTGGAGTTATTAAAAAAAAATACGAAGTGGCTGTGGAGCGTTAGTATGAATGCGGCTTTTGAGAGAGTTAAACAAGCTTTTCTTCGTACCGTTATGTTGTATCATCCCATACCTGGTCGACCGCTGCACTTGCAAACTGACAGTTCGGACGTTGGTCTCGGAGCTCAATTGTTTCAAATAGACGATGCAGGACACAAACGAGTGATTGCGTTTGCAAGTCGGACTCTCCGTGGGCCGGAAAGACGATATTTCACGACAGAAAAAGAGGCCCTTGCAGTAGTGTGGAGTGTACAGAAGTTCAGAATTTATCTAATTGGAGCTAGATTCACAATTTGGACAGACCATAAGTCTTTGTCGTTCATACGAAAGTGCACGTTGCACAATAACAGACTTTCACGGTGGATCTTGATACTTCAAGAATATGATTTTGACATTCGACATTGCCCTGGACGCGGAAATGTTGTTGCAGACGCTTTGTCTCGCTACACAGTTGGACACGAGTACGTTAACAGTGCTGAGACGGTGATACAGGTAGCAAACATTCACAAGTGTGTCAAAGGACCCCAGATGGCTATTAGGGACTTGGTGAAAAACTTGGCCAATGCTCAGAAAGCAGATGAAGTTTTGAGTGACGTGTTACATCAGTTAAAGAATGTGGACGTAGACACGGATGTAGACGAAAGGAAAAGGAAAGTGATTGACAGGTATATCGTCTACGATCAGGTATTATATCACCGTGCGAACAATGACAATACCTGGAAAGCGTGCGTACCGAAATCACAAGTTACTGACCTAGTGACCCAATACCACCTAGCCTATGGACATTATGGCTCATACAAAATTTTTGTGCTAATGAACGATTTTTTTTATTGGAAGCGGATGCGACGCAACGTACTACACATAATACGGTCTTGTGAGATCTGTCAAAAAGCGAAGGTAACAACGCATTTTCTTGCTGGTGAAATGGCGTCTATCATTCCAGAGAGAGTTAATGAATTAGTAGCAACTGATTTGTATGGTCCTCTACCGCCCTCGCGAGGTGGCGTGTGTTTCGTCTTGGTATTTCTCGATCTTTTTTCAAAATTAGTGACGTTATATGCGTTAAAGAAGGCGACATCAAAGGCGATATTACGCAAATTGACATTGGACTATATGGTAAACGTTGGTAAGCCAGCAAAGATTCTATCGGACAATGGAAGTCAATATACATCTCGACAATGGTATATGGCATTGGAACACGAAAATATCAAATCCATACATTCGTCAGTTCGGCACCCGCAAAGTAATCCGAGTGAGCGAGTAATGCGTGAGCTCGGCAGAATGATTAGAACGTATTGTCATGAGCGGCACACCGGCTGGGGAGATTACCTATCGACTATACAGTCATGGATTAACGTCACGACGCACAGTGCGACTGGTATGACACCCTACGAATTACATTGGGGACGAAAACCGACGCAAGAAATAGAAAAATTGTTGAACATACCGCCTAATGTGAGCGTTGTGTTAGATGTAGAGGAAAGACTGTTTTTAGCGAAATCGCGTATGCAAAAGAAGGCTGACTATCGTCAACGCCGATATAACGATAGCCATAAGTGCGGTACTCTTGACGTAGGAGATTAAGTGTTGGTTAAATCTAATTATCAGTCATCTGCATCGGATAAAACTATTCAAAAGTTCTTTCTGTTGTACAATGGACCTTATTGGATATCGCAGGTCGTTGGACAGAATGCCTATCAATTGCAGGATAGTGACAACAAAGTAATTGGCACACATAACATAGTGTCACTCAAGCCATACATAGATGCCATTAGACACTAAGTATTGATGCTGATATTATGAGTGAATGTGTTCATAATGTTTTCATGTGTTTGATTCATATTGTATTTTATGTCAGATGAATGCCATTATTTGATTTCATTATATGTGAACATTTAAATTTTGTTTTATTGTTGTAATATCATTTTTCGATATCAGTTTTATGCAATTCTACTGATATCTGGGGGGGCTATGTGATATTCCAAGCCTAGTTGGTCAGGTATGCGTTCTGTTCACGCAGGCCATCTACCCTTTTTCTTGTACTTACCGTTATTCTGTCAATGTATCTTCGTCCAAATTTTGTTCCTATTATGTTTTATCATTTACAACATTGTATTATCGTATTGAATTCGTGTTCGTGCTTTTCGTTAGTTTGCCGACAAAATATGGATAGCGGCTGTTATAGTTATATTGAGGATGTTTTATTATAGTTATTTCATATTACTTGTCATTTTTAGTGTCGAACATTGTATGTCTAAATTTAATTGACAGCTAGGTTCGTCCATCTCAGCTTAGCTTCTCTCAGAAATGTCTTTGTCGGTAGGCTGGGAAAGATTTTGCCATGATGTTGCGTGAGGGAGGGGCATCTCAATGAGGTCAAGCTCAGCAACCAATTATTGTACAGCATTTTGTAAACAACCAATAAGGTGAAGTCTCTTGATAATATTTTCGAAAACGTAGCACCAAAATTATAAAAATAAAGACAAGTTATCTACGGATCTTCGTCGGGTCACCATCTAAGGATGCTCTGCCCATACCATACAGTGTAATTTTGTATTCTGAAATAAATAGTTTTCATTATTAACAAGTGTCTGTGTTTTATGTTCAATCCTTGAATATTTAGCCGGGATATTTAGAGATTGTTACAGCTTGATGTTCAGTTATTTGATCTCTATTTCATTTCTATTTGTTGAGCCATAATTCAGAAATCAAATAATCTCACGCTCCAAACATTCGTTATAAACTTAGGAAACTGTAATGCATTTATGTATGCCTATTCTAATCCCAAAGTAGTACACAATCTTTTGAATTGATGTTATTTTGCTTAATCGAACATTTTTTGGAAAAAACTAATCCTTTAATTTTTAAATTTTATTACCCAACAATGTTCAACAGGCATCGACAAACAACTGAGTTCAGTTTTCAACCTTCAACGACAGAACATACTAATTGATTTTATTTCAGTTCAGGCCTTGTCCTAATCCTAAGGAATATTTTGAATTTTTAAATGACAGCCATGAAACTTCAATTTATAAGAATGTCAAGAAACCATAGATGGGCCTATTGCAATTTTCTCATAAATACTAGGAAAACGCGTTATGTGTTTCCGCGTTGATGGATGAGCTAATAAGAATGACATTGAATTCTTTCAAAAAGTTATATCAAGTTGATGTTTTGACGGCATTCAAGTTAAAAATCAATCTTTCCATTTGTTTGGTTTGTTTCGTAGACTATTCTCATGAAGGAAATATTAGATGCAATTTAATATTATCTATTGTAATATTAGACTACTATATGAAACGTGATGACAGCTGTATAAATATATACACCTTGAGACCCTCCTTTTATATTCATTACTCACTGTCAATAATTTCTTCGATAGTAAAGAAGGCCTTGTTTCAATCGTTCTCCATTAATGGATGACACTTGTTGCTTGGATTTAATTGGTTTTCCTAATAGCTTTGAAAAGATGTGTAAAAATGTAATTAAATAATTTTTTATATCTAAACGACTGATTGGATTTCAGTAAAAGTTTGAAATAATCTGTATCATTATTATATTGAGATTTGGTGAAAATTTGAATTTTTTCGAAAGACTTTTTTTGTACGAAAATTCTTTTTTTGCTTTTTTTTGTCATTATATAATTTTTTATATCAAAACGACTGATTGGATTTCAATGAAAGTTCGAAATAATGTGTATCATTATTATATTAAAATTTGGTGAAAATTTGAAATTTTTTGAAGGACATTTTTTTTATGAAAATTTTTCTCCGGCTTATTCTTATGGGTAATTTGGAAAATGGAAAATTAGTTTTCTCAGAAGTGGTGCAATCGATTGCGCATAAAAATCAATGAGATTCAATCCAGATGATGACACTTGGGCTTGCCAAGTTTCAATTGAATTTGAATTTTCGTTTGACCTGTAGAGCGCGAACAAAAAAAAAAAAAAAAAAAAAAAAAACATGTACATTTTTTTCGGGTCAAGTGTAATTGAGTCTTCGCTTCGCTCATCCAATTATTATTATTATGGCCTACTGTTGGATTATAAACTGAGCTAGTGGTGACTTAAATGGAGTAGACCTCCACTGAACGCGGTAGTAACTTGAAATTTCAATTCATGCCAGAGATGGCCGGTCAATTGTGATCGCCAAAAATATTGTTTCAAAATTAGGCCTGTGTTGCGGCGAGAGTGGTATAAATATCAGCTGTTACAAAGCTACCCTTATGTCTCGACTCAGTATTCGGCGAAAATGCGAATATATCCGAGGACATCCGAGGATGCCCGAGCAAGGTCGACTTCAGGTCACTTATTAGTATAAAAATTATCTCAGTCATAGATCAGTCATCGCTCTCGAAAGTTATCAGATATTATCAGTACGCATTATAAACTCGATGTATTTATTATTTATTATTGATGAATAAACCGTCATTATTATTTGTAAAGTCTCTTTGTGTTTTCTCTCTTTTTTTGAATAAAACAAGCACACTGCCTCCAGAAAGTCTCCCTGAGGTGTAAGAGGAAACAAACAAGTTACACCCAACAGCCTGGTAAGGTTAAGTTTTTCAACATCCCCACCGTTCATATACCACCATCTGTTATCACTTGTATCAGTTTTTCTGACACCACTGAACTTGTTTTGTTTGTTGAGAAAATCTACTTCGTATTTTTGTGACGGAGGCAGAGATAAAGATGGTCGATAACGGGGAATCGGGGATTGAACCTACGGCCGCTATCTACCACTCACTGATCGACCTAGTCTTCACCATATGACCAACAGATTAGGTTAATGTTTTCCCTTCCTCCCATCATTACAAACATGGTGTTGACTAATTTGAAACGCAAAATTTCAATGCAATTGCTCCTGAACTAAGGTTTACTAAGGTCATCAACTCAATCAAATTTAAACGAAGAACTTCATGGCTTAGGCCCTACAAGAAATTTAAAACTACGTATAATAGGAACTTCACACTAATATAAACTCTGTTGTGCGACTGTGTTGAACGAATCATGAACAACCCATTTCAACTCTTCCGTCAATTTTGCCTACGAAGATTTCATCAAATACTGCAACTAAAATTAGGCTAGGTCTACTTAAACTACGCCATTAGTTTGTGGACAACTAAATGCACACTTCTTTTATAGTGTATTTATCCATTATTGCTGGGGCAGCCACAGTACAACTAAAGATAAATTACTTTCAGTTTGAATTGTTTGCACCACTAGGCCTAACGACTGTCAGCATTAAGCAAAATATCGAAATGCGCATTACAATGAATCACCGTTGATCGTAGGTCGACTGTCGTAAAGAGAGAAAGAGGTGTAAATTTATTATAAATAAGTCTTTGAGTAGCCTAAGCAAACACTATATACTTAATGGGCGAAGCCTCTAGTTTTGAATAGGCCTGTTGCTTTTATTGAATTAGGTTAGGTAAAATTAGTTTAAACCTAAGCATACCGGTGCACAATTTTTCGAATTATGGGATAGCTGAAATTAATGATCGAATAGGGCCTAGATATCCATCAAGATCCAAATCTAGACTCACAGAAAATATGTTTTCATCAAATGAAATGACAGTGTAAACATTAACCTCTATCATAAGATTAATTTTCACAATGACAGCTGACTCTGAACGGCATCGGCTAAACCACGAACTTGAGTTTGACAACTGACACAGCTGTGAAAGAGGAAGGAGTTTAATCGTAAAATTAATGGGTTATAATATTACTTTGAGGTTATTCTCTTGTGATAGTATTCATTGTAAGCCTGCCCTATGTAGGCCTACATTTTAATTCATTGGCTAAACGTTGTTGTGAATTGACGAATTAATAGAAGAAGTTAATGGTTTGTATGCCTGGGCTAATTATACCTGTAGGCAACCTAACCTTAACGAGTTAATATTACAAATGACAATGATACAGAACAACATTACATAGGCCCTACCAATTTCAGTGTGATTACATGGCAAAATACCATACGCCTAATATTATTGCCTATTATGGTTTCATAATAAGAGGAAGCAGAAAGAAGGAGAAGCAGACGATGGGAGGAAGACGGAATGGCTCACCGGCTTCGAGATCGCAAGCAGCCCTAGAAACGACAGTGGAGCTACCTCCACCCCCAAACCCGACTACGTTGGATTGGGAGATTAGACTGATTTGATGGTTTCAGACTTCAATTATAGAGGCCCAAAATGAATATTACCTTTGCCTATGGCCTACCTCAGCCTAGTATTTCACTCCATCTTCATTCTTGAAAACTCTGAAGTAAGGTAACAAAATACGGTTAATGTGTTAATGATCTATGTTGATAATGAATTTTGTTCACTGTGCAACTCAAGAGGGCAGTGTCATTATTTCAAGTAGGCTCTATTCTGTTAGTCCAAAGAAAAAGATTCAAATTTGAAAAAATATGTCAGCTGATACACATCCGTTGTTTATGCTCGTTACCATCGTTACGAGAGAACCAAAAGTGGGCGGAGCCCAATTTTTTTCGGTTTTTATTGAATTATAAAATATTTAGGCTATGTGGACAAAAGTTATTACCGTAACGCGGTAGACTATAACCAATTACAATTTTGAAGCGGTCAAATTTCTAATTTACTTGGAAAACCAGCGATTCTATAGAGCCCCCAACTAAAACTCCACGCCAATAATGGAGGTGGGTGTGGCCTAACCTGTTTTTCTGAAGTATTCTTTGATTATTTAATCAGAAAATATACAGGCTATGTGTACAAATTTTATTACTACCTACTCGAAGATTGTGAAAATTTGCATAATCCAAGCGCAATAATTTTCAATTTACGTAGAAATTTAGCGATACCAGGCGACAAATACGTGTTTTCGGTCCCTTTCTGGCCAAACATATAAGTGTGTTTCCACAGTGTGGTGAACACGCTAAAAAGCATGGACAGAATTATTGTGTAATTTGATCTGTAAAATTTCAAATAATTGGACTAGGAAAACGCGTTATGTGTTTCCGCGTTGATGGATGAGCTCATGAGAATGAAATTGTAGTCTTTCAAAAAGTTATATCAAGTTGATGTTTTGACGCCATTCCAATTAAAAATCAATCTTTTCATTCGGTTGATTTATTTCGTAGACTATTCTAATGAAGGAAATATTAGATGCAATCTAATATTATAAGTAAAATACTACTATATGAAACGTAATGACAAGCCGTGAAAAATAAGCCCTGTAAATCTTTGAAAGGTTTGTGTGCCGTGGATGTTAACAACAGAGCTTAGTTCCGTGATTTTAATATCTTTGGTATGTAATGACAGCTATACACCTTGGGATCCAAACATTCATGTCACTGTCCTTCTTTTTCAGTCATCACTCATTTCAATTAATTCATTCAATGATAATAAAGAAGGCCTTGTTTTAATCGTTCTTGACTAATTGGTGACACTTGTTGCTTGGATTTAAATGGTTTTCTTAATAGCTGTGAATGATGCACAAAAATGTCATTATATAATTTTTTATATCTAAACGACTGATTGGATTCCAGTGAAAGTTTGGAATCATGTGTATCATTATTATATTGAAATTCGGTGAAAATTTTAATTTTTTTGAAGGACATTTTTTGTACGAAAATTTTTCTCCGGCTTATTCTTATGGGTAATTTGGAAAATGGAAAATTAGTTTTCTCATAAGTGGTGCAATCGATTGCGCATAAAAATCAATGAGATTCAATCCAGATGATGACACTTGAGCTTGCCAAGTTTCAATTGAATTTGAATTTTCGTTTGACCTGTAGAGCGCGAAAAAAAAAAAAAAAAAAAAAAAAAACATGTACATTTTTTTCGGGTCAAGTGTAATTGAGTCTTCGCTTCGCTCATCCAATGAGCGATACCGAAGACCAGTCAAGGTGTGTAGTGTTCGACTATATTCAATATAAATATCTCGCTCAACCTACCACGCAAATGCTGCGTTTGCCTAGTTTTTCCGAATACAATAGTTGGATGAGCGATTTCAAAGCTATCATCCATCAGTCCAAATCGAGTCGAAAGAAAACATGATATTTTTCTAGGTATCATTGAGCTTCTGACTTTTTTTCAAACGTCGAAACTGTATACACACATCGTTTCCCAACTGAGACTAAGGATACAAGGTAGGATCGTTCGTATAGTTATAGTTTCGTTCGATCGTTCTTACCACCCCAAAACAATCATTTGTCACAATATATATATATATATATATATATATATATATATATATATATATATATATATATATATGGTAGTACAAATTTTGTGGTAATAGGCACCGAGTTTAGCCGGTGAGGGCGCAGCGAGCGGTGCATTACGCGAAGTCTGGTGGCAGTTTTGATCATTTGTTGACGGCTTACACAAGTTTTATAAGATGGACGACCATGCACCTTCTAACACTTTAATCATTAAATATGGTTTTAAATCAATTACGGCGGGTTACAAAGCAGGCCAGTCCTTCGAAAAAGTGGAAAAACTCTTTCAAGCGGGACATGTGCAGAGTTTGTGTGAAATTCGGGATGGAGCCGAGAGCTTCATCACAGCCAAAGTGGTGCGGCAAACGTCTGTTAGTTTGCCACCATATGATGTTCGGATCGAGGTAGGTTCAATTATTTTGTCCGTTTGTAAGTGTAATGCAATCATACACTAATGGGTTTAGTATGCCCAGAGTAAACTAGGTCTAACCCCGTCCATAAAGCTCTACTTTGGCTGATGACTGATTGTAAGTGTAGGCCTAGGTCCAGTCCTATAACCTAGGCCTATGCCAAAGTGCTAGGCCCCGATATTTAAGACCCCTAAACGTATTAGGATACTTTTAAAAGTAGGTCCAAAAGCATGAGTTAGAATAATATAATTTGTATTAAAATATGCATAAGCTGTGAGGTACCTAGGGCCTAGTAGGTGATTATCTTTGCCTTGAAAATACACCTTAACCTCACTTAGGCCTATTCCTCCACCAATTTGTAACAATAATAAATGTTTCAGTGTTTCAAGAAGGTATTATAAGCTCGGTGGATGCGAAGTACGAACAACTGCTCTCAATAGCGTTGTCTCGAATGAAGATCCCAACACGTATTATAATAGGAGTGCAAGCAATATGCCTATTGTTTTACACTCAACGCACATCACTCACATGCTCATCAACAAGCTATGAGGTGCCAAGAGAGAACTGATTTCTAGATGCAGTGACTTCATTTGGCGTAGGTATATACTATACTACATTAAATGTAGACATATTAGAAATGGTTTTACCACTCGGTAGGCTAGTTAAATTTCCCCATGTGTCTGCTGTCATTACATGGTTGAAATATTGACCAATACCCATAACACTTGAAAAAGATGACCTACAATAACCGAATCCTTCCCATTGTCCAAGACACCTTCATCTCATCATCCATCCGATGCCATTAGATCCTCGTTATCATAACAGTGCGTTGTTAAACCCAATATAAATAGAATAAAAATAAATTAATCAATGTTTCTAACGTTTTAGCTTAGCTGTGACCGCATTGCCGTGCGACGAGTGTGTACGTGTGTAGCGGGGCCTGGAAGTGTATGTAAACACATAGGCTCTGTGATAACTGCTATCAATGCACACCCAGGATTATCCAAGACTGATTTGCCTCAAGTTTGGGGTAAGCCATCCACCCTGAAGGCCTTACGAGAAGAATACGCGTATGGAAAATCCATAGACCAAATGTACCCTGCCGCTAAAAGAATAAAAGTGAATCCACTGTCCCCAATACAAATTTCAAGCGATCTATTTTGGTCTATCCCGTCCGCTTTGACAATAATATGATGCAATGGATCGAAATTGATGTAAACATTCATCAGACCGGAGGACCCAGATGAAATAGAATGGCTACGACGCTTGTCAACGGCCATACCATGTTGAATACACCGGTTCTCGTCCGATCACCGCAGTTAAGCAACATCGGGCGTTGTCAGTACTTGGATGGGTGACCTCTTGGGAACACCACGTGCCGTTGGCATTACTTTTTTTTTGACATATTTGATCTCATTCTGATTCCTACCTTCGCATTCCCCCCGACTGATTCGGCCACTGACTAGCTAGATGATATTGTTCGAGTAACATCGAGCCCATTCAAACGATCTATTGACAAATCCACGTTCGACTTGGTTGGATATTCAATAGAGTACATGGATGAGATGAATGAATTACTTTCACATAATATACAACATACAGAAATATGTTCAGATGTTGAGGACATCAATAACCTATTTCAATATAATAACAATTTCAAAATTCTTCACCAAAACATAAGGAGTTTACGCAAAAAATTTGACGAGTTCTGTGTTCTTCTAGATTCTTTTAAAATTGTCTTTGATGTAATTATCTTGACGGAAACACATTTGTTATTCGATGAAGCTTTTATTATCTCTGGCTTCACTACATATTATTTTACTTCGCGTCACACTTCTTCAGACGGCATTGTCGTTCTTATTGATTTAAATAAAATCAAAAATGAAAAAGTTGTACGCGATGAAGAATTGTCTCTGACTGCAAATAGTGCAAGAATAACATTCGTATTGTATTGTTGCCATATACCGTTCTCCATCTACAAGACTGTCTGCTCACTCTCTAGAGTCACGCATCAAATATTGATGGGTGATATTAACCTAAAAATTCCAGATAACCATTAAAACAATGCTTATTTAAATACTTCAAGTTACCATGGTTTTTTGTCCTGTATAAACAGCCAAACACGTTTGACAGAACGGTCAGGAACATGTATTGACCATATTTTCTTAAGAACCACTGAGAAATATACGTTTTTATCAGGAATATTACAGAGTAGTATAACTGATCATTTTCCAATATTCTTTGGTTGGGATACGTTCTGTAGTACAAATCATGATTATATCAAA
Source organism: Brachyptera putata (assembly GCA_907164805.1). Classification (NCBI taxonomy): domain Eukaryota; kingdom Metazoa; phylum Arthropoda; class Insecta; order Plecoptera; family Taeniopterygidae; genus Brachyptera; species Brachyptera putata. Next base: position 29,869,459 of record OU015465.1, read on the forward strand.
GAAAGTTCTTCTAATAATAAAACTTTGGAATTAAATGACGTTAAATTGCTAGCACTACTGAGAACTGAATCATGGAATCACGTACTAGAAAATACTGATGTAAATGTGGCACTAAATAATTTTGTGAATACTTTCAGAACGCACATTGATAATGCTTCTGATCTTAAAGTAATAAAAGAAAACTCAAAACATAGAAAAATAAAACCTTGGATCTCTGCTGGCCTTATAGTTTCAATAAGAAAGCGAGACGCAATGCATGGAAAGATAACAAAGCTTAAAAATGGTCTCCCTAACGGCGATGATAACAACCTGATATATCTGAAGGGGCGTTATAAACAATACAGAAATCTTATCAACCGACTAATATACAAAACAAAGATCAATTATTATACGAATAAAATAAATTCAGATATGCACTGTCCCAAAAAATCTGGCGAACCATTAATGAGATTTCAGGAAGGACATTGAATAAATCAAATTTGATCAATGAACTACAAATAGATGTACCCACTAATAGATCATCCAAGGAACCTCAAGAGATAGCAGACGAATTGAATAATTATTTTTCGAATGTCGGTTCACAATTAGCCGACAAAATTGAAATCAAAAATAAATTGAACAATCATCAATCCACAAACATAACTCCAACAAATCAAATAATCCAACGTATTGCAAGTAAATCTATGTTTTTAAATCCAGTAGGTTCCAGTGAAATTACGAATTTAATATCAGGACTTGAAGACAATTCATCGTGCGGCTATGATAGAATAGGAGTTTAAACAATTAAAGCAGCAAGAATGTACATTGCGGATTCTTCAACACATATATGTAATACTTGTTTCAAAACTGGAGTCTTTCCCGATAATTTAAATATTGCTTTTACCGTTCCTTTATTCAAAGGCGGCGATGAAACAACGTCAGTAAACTATTGACCGATTTCTTCACTCTCACACTTCTCTAAAATAATTAAAAATGTATCAAATGTAGATTAATGTGCTTTCTTGAACAGAATAGCATATTATCTCCAAATCAATACGGCTTCAGACCGGAAGAAGTACAAATGATGCTATATATCAGCTAACTAGATATCTATATAACAATTTGGACAGTAATAAAAAGGTAATTGCAGTATTTCTGGACCTAGCGAAGGCCTTTGATACAATTGATCACACTATTTTGTTGCATAAATTAGAATCAAATGGTATTCGTGGTCTGCCATTAAATTTATTCCGAAATTATCTCACGAACAGGAAACAATTGGTGAAAATAGGTAACACATATAGTAGTCAAACTCAAATTAGGTATGGGGTACCTCAAGGAACGGTCCTTGGTCCCATTGTCTTCACAATTTATATAAATGATCTGTGTGATATTCAAATTAATGGTAATATACTGACGTATGCTGATGATACAGTCTTGATTTTCTCGGATGTCAGTTGGGATCTAGTTTTTGAAAACGCAAATAAAATGTTAAATCGTATATTTAAGTGGTTAGATGATAATCTTTTGACATTAGATAATACCAAAACAATATATTCACCTCTTACAATAGATATACAAACTCAACCGGATCCTTCAAAAAGTTTGAAATTACATTCATATAATTGCACTATACAATACGCATGTGATTGTCATGAAATCGAAGCTAACGACCATGCTAAATATTTAGGTATTATTGTCGACAAACACCTCAGATGAAATCAGCATGTGGCCAATACAGTAGGAAAACTGAGAAGTATTTTATATGTATTCTATAAACTAAGAAAATGTGTCAATAGGAACTTGATTGTCAACATTTATAAAGCTCTGGGTCAACCAGGCGACAACCTGACCTACCTAACCCCAACCTTGATAGCCTTGCCGCCCGTGAATGTGGTGATATGCTCGTTTTCGGGTCGGTATGCCGGGCGACACCAACCTGACCTACCTAACCTCAAACTTGATGGCCTTTCCGCCCGTGAATGTGGTGAAATGCTCGTTTTTGGGTCGGTATGCCGGGCGCGACTTTACAATCACTATATGAGTGCAATGCAAGTCGGCCATTTTGAATGTGGTGTTGACATTGACGTCACTTGTCACGTGCTTTTTGCGCGGGCTACTTTCGGCCCTTGCTCGATTTCGCCTTACACGTGACAGTTGACCCTCGCCTTATCAGCATTATCGCTTTGTTTTATTCATCCAATCAAAAGCATGTAGGGCCTATGTCTCATATGTGAATTTATATTATGGATATTGCCTCAGTATAAGACGGCATTGGTGACTTTATCAACACCATAATAGAAAATGACAGGAAAATAGTTATAAAATGTAATTTGGAAAATTATGATGATGCAAAACGCTGGATTCGCGAATTTGGTTTCCTCGCGAAAACGCAGTGGATTGTTGATAAACCAAGACAAAAATCCCCACAGAAGTAAGAAAGTTGGTTCTTCATAGGGGCATTAACTTTAATATGATTTGCAGGCTAGTACTTTACTTAGTCTTCTCTTGCTTCCGTATGAAAATGACTAGGTTCCAATTATACTAGTTGGAAATTTGCACCATAATTAGTTTACACTCAGGAGGCCTAGGCTTACGCTAGCCTAGATGTACTAGGGCCTAGCATAAACAAGTGGGCCTTAGCCTATATGCTCAAACCATTTTTTAAATGTACTTCCATCCAATCTCTAGGTCCAACCAATCACAGCTAGATTATATTCATATTTACATATTTGCCATATTTACATATTTATTTATGAATAGTAGACCCAAGTTCCTGTGTTTAGGCCTAATCATGTGTGTCTTATCATTTATAAAGAACAATAATAATGCGAATCGATAGAATAGAATAATCATTTTCAGGTATATTTTACACAAGCAATGGGTGTGTCACCACAACTCAAGAAACAAAGTGTCAAACAGCGTGCGTAACGTTAAGTGCAAAGCGTCAACTGACATTTTGGTTAAGAAAGTAAATCGACATACTCGCCGTAATGACAATTACCTTGATCATTCACCACCACTTTGTGCAACGATAACAGCTAAGCTTAATCACAACCATTCGATTGGTTCAGTTGGTTCGCTGAAATATCTACGTGCCACTGACAGCGTAAAACATACCTTTGAGCGGTACTTCGACAACGGTTTGGGACCTGCTGAAGCCATGCGTGCTCATGAGAATTCACTCATGCTTCTCGACCACTACACAGAAGCTATGACTAACGGAGCAATCAACCCAATCAGTCGCACAGTTTACTATTTACATGCAAATTGGAAAGAAGTTAATTTAGGGACTGTAGCCGCTCCTCTGGTGAAATTAGAAGATAAAATAGCTTCATACGCCGAGGAAGGTAGAAATAATTGGCTCCATATGGCGTACCAAAATTTAGACATCATTGCTTACTTGAGCGATGAATCAAATTTCTTACTTTACAAATTGAATAATGACTTTTCTCTGTCAGAAATATTCGTTGCCATCAAGGAGGAACATCCGTGGGCTGTTATAGTGGTCACAGATATAATGAAGAAAGCCCAACACTTGGCAAGTTCCGAAGAAATTATTTTCCTGGACTCTAGTGCCAGCTGTGACTCTACTTAGTCCACGGTAACAACTGTGTTGACAGTAACAAAAGCAGGAGCAGTACCAATTGGAATTATCATCCACGAGTCCCAGTCAACAGAGGGATATACTGCAGCTTTCTCCATGTTGGCTCACAACTTTCCACACTGCTTTGGGGGGAAAACGGTACGTCAATTTCAAAAGCAAATGATAATTCACTTTTGCCACTGTAACTTGTTACATGACCATACATCAAAATTGAGCAAAGACTGCAGAAAACATCAGCTAATTACCCTCGATCTATTGTTACAGGAGCCAAAGATCTTTATGACAGATGACTCATCGGCAGAAAAGGCAGCACTGCACTCTATATGGAACCAGCTTCTTTGCCATTTGCACATGACTCAAGGCGAGTGGAAGTGGCTCATTTCACTTGCCAGTGGTGTTGATAAAAATGAGAGGAAATTCATAATGAAGTTATTTAAAAAAGTGAGTGAAGAAAAGTTAAATTGAAGGATTAGGCCTAAGCTGTTCACAGGCCTAGCAAAACTAAATGTTAAAATACAAGAAATATTCATCACCAGTACGGTTATTATTTTCCTATTAAAACTGGTTTAACAATAATTAACATAAGCATTCAATTACAACATTTAAATATTAATTGCTACATTAACTCACACATAGGTAAGAGTGAAAGACAGTTCACCAATGAATTAAAAATATTACGTTTATTTGCGGACAGTTGATTGTTGTAGATCATAAAAATTATATTACCAGTAAGTTTTGTTTACTAAATTCAGTATACAAACCTTGAGTAAAGAATTTAGTAAAGAGAACACAGACAATAAATGTTAGATTATGATCAGTGAAATATTGTTTCAGGTCATGTATGCTGAGAGCACTCAACATCTGGAACAAGCACTGGCAGCTGTAGACAATTTAGATGGTCAAGATAAATTTGTTTCAAGACTACACACAAATCTTGAAAGAAAGGAAGAGTGATCCTGTTATACAGGAATCAACTGATTACACGACATCACAACACTAATAACTATGCTGAAGCAACAATTCGAGTTCCTTAGGATATTGTATTATGCCGTACCAAAGCATTTAATGTTGTTGCATTGGTCGAGTTCTGTGGCACGATATGGAACAAATACTTCATTGACAGGTTGCTGAACTTTGCACATGGGAGGAGAGCCGAGCCACTGCTAGGATACACAGCATTATGTCATCGAATGAGGAACATCGACCTACAAGAAATTAAAAAAATACATGATCTAACTTTCTCGGTGCCTAGCAGTTCAACCGAAGACAAAAGTTACATTATTGATGTAAAGCTAGGAGTTTGTAGCTGCCCAGCTGAATGTGAAGGGAGATTTTGCAAGCACCAAGCAATACTTCACAAGCACTTAGATGTGATGCTACCAAATGTACCACCAATCAACCTTCAGGAGAGGTACGAACTTGCAAAACTGGCATTAGGAAAGAAATGCCCACCACGCGACTTTTTCAAGGTAAGCTTGTTGGTTTGTTATCATGACTTATAGAAGGCCTTTACTTATGGATTACTGATACTGGTAGGCATAAGTATAATAGGCCTAATTCAAATTTGCATTCTATTAAAACACTGGTAGCATTAGCTATTTGATTTAGGATGGCCAAATGCAAGCCACACTAAAGTTCCGCCCAAATTGAAATTAAAATAATTTACATTCCATCAAGATAAAACTCCTGCTAAAATATTAGATCCATGATCCAACTGTACGCTTTGTCACCATATTTTTGTATCAACATACCTAATACTGTTCAATTATATAGGGCCTTGAAGACACTAATGAAGCACTGGTAAATAATTCAGATTTTGAAGCTGCTGGTCCCGCAATCGAAGGACGTGTTCCCACGGTGACCATTGGAGACGCTACATTAGCTACCGGTATTGAAATGTCTGAATGGGATGACTTGGAAATTCAAAGAGCGCAATTGTCTGCTGACGAACTATCTGCAGAAATGTCACGCACTAAAGGTTTCCAAACCCCAAAGAGCACTCCGTTTCTCGTGGCTCACAAAGAATTATGATGGGAAGGCCTTTGCCATCAGGACGAGCTGCTAAGAAAGTCAAGAAAAGACCACATCTATTATCGCATAATGTAGACCGTAGACGAAAACGTTGCACATGCAAAATCACATGGGGCCAGCCACTAAAGAATATTTTCGCGTGGATTTAGCTTGTAGGTTTCACAGAGCTTGTCCAAGACCAGAGATGGTTATATATATTTGAGAATAAAAAATTGCACGCTACTTACTTATGTAGTTTTATTTTAGTGTTATTAGATGAGCGTAGCGAAGATTTTCATTCCATATACCGAAAAATTTAGGGCTTTTTTTTTTTTTTTTTTTTGTGTAATTTTGTACGCGGCATACAGGTCAGGAAAAAGTTTCAATCAACTCGAAACTTTTTTTACAAATTGGTGTTATACCAGAATAGGTTGGGATTGTTTTTCAGAAAAATCGGTCAAACGGTTTTTCCGGAAAAAAATTGGAAAGTATGGAAATTCCCCATAAGAATAGGTTAGGGGAGAAATACTTGGAATTTTTTTTTTCAAAAGCTCTCAAATTTATACTGAATGTGGGAAGAACTATCATACACATTTTAAGCGACTTATGGAACAATCGGATGTGAAATAAGGAAGAAAACGCATTTTCAATGTACTTTTTCACACATCAATAAAAGCAATTAAGAAAGCAATTAAGAAACTATTAAATGTGAGCAACAAGTGTCACCAATAAATTATAACGATTAAAATCTGTGATGGATATGAAGAAGGCACTGGTATAATTGTTTGGAAACCAAGGTTTATATACCAACAGACAGCCGCAGTTATTAAACCTTCGAAGTGATCCATGGCCTGTATATGTACATTGAGCTGACAAAATGTTCTTAATTCTACATTTCCATACTTCTAAGCTCATCTCACAACGCACATAAGGCGTTTTCCTAGTATAATTATACCTATGTTACATTTATGTTTAGAAGTGTTGCTGTCTTAAAACCCAATGATATAGGCCTAGCCAAGTGCTAGGTAATTGCAGACAAATAAGGTTGCCCTAGTACACCTTACATCAAATAACTTAGAGGCTACGCTACCGTATATGTACATCTACAACATGCTCTTGATGAAGATAAAGTGATATAGAGTGCGATTTGCGAAGTATATGTTTATTGTTCACGTAGACTAATGATGGGTAGGCCTACCCATCAATGCCACAAGTAGGCCTATGTACAGGCCTACAGCGTTTTTGCAATGTGGGCACATTAAAAACGTCATACTAATCTAGACCTACTACAGCACTCTAAAATACCCAAGGGACTTGAGCTTATATCACGATGTGTACTCTAGCAAACATAACCAAGTGTAGGCCTAGGCCTATGCCTAGATTTACAAAACAAGCAGTGACTCTACTAGATGCTTCTAGCATTCTACTAGGCATATATATATATATATATATATATATATATATATATATATATAAATACTTACAAGCAGCTGTCAAAATGGACAAAACATCATTCAATCGTGTAGCCTCTTGTTCAGAATTGAATTGGATATTAGGGTTTCACGGCGCGTCAACGACGTGGTTATTTTGCGCCGGTTTCATGTGTTCTTTATTAGAACACTATATATCTAGTAACAATGGAATATACATAACGACATATCAAGATGCAGGGACCGGTGTAAAAGGCAGGAGCCAGTCGATACATAACCATGAGGACTATAAAACAACTAAATCTGATAACAGAAAAAATCAAAATATAGTATATCTAATAACAGAAAAATGAATGAATGAATGAATGAATGAATGAATGTTAAATTTAAGGTGCGTCGACAGCGAGGTCATTTTGCACCGTACAATTACATTCGGACATATCAAAGTGACAAATTATACTCCTCACATTATATTTTAAGAGAAATTAGGTGAAGTAAGACATATTCAACTGAGTAACAGTCATGTACTAATTGCTGAAGTGAAAGTGTCACATGAGATTAAAAACAGGCACCGGTGTAAATGGCCGGGCCTGTCGGACATAGATGAATGAATATACCATACTAATCACGAAGTAACACCTGCATACTAAATTGAACTTCGGAGCTTGAAAAATTAAACACTTATACTATATTAAACGTATACTAAAAACTCACTACACTATACTGAAACTTACTATACAATACTCAAACTCACTATACTATACTAAAACTTACTATACTATACTAAAACTCACTATACTATAATAAAACTTACTATACTATATTGAAACTTATCATACTATACTAAAACTTACTATACTATACTAAAACTTACTATACTATAGTAAAACTTATCTTACTATAATAAAACTTACTATACTATACTGAAACCATACTATAATAAAACTTACTATACTGTACTAAAACTTACTATACTATAATAAAACTTACTATACTATATTGAAACTTATCATACTATACTAAAACTTACTATACTATAATAAAACTTATCATACTATAATAAAACTTACTATACTATACTGAAACCATACTATAATAAAACTTACTATACTGTACTAAAACTTACTATACTATAATAAAACTTACTATACTATATTGAAACTTATCATACTATACTAAAACTTACTATATTATGATAAAACTTACTATACTGTGATAAAACTTACAATACTATACTAAAACTTACTATACTATAGTAAAACTTATCTTACTATAATAAAACTTACTATACTATACTGAAACCATACTATAATAAAACTTACTATACTGTACTAAAACTTACTATACTATAATAAAACTTACTATACTATATTGAAACTTATCATACTATACTAAAACTTACTATACTATACTAAAACTTACTATACTATAATAAAACTTATCATACTATAATAAAACTTACTATACTATACTGAAACCATACTATAATAAAACTTACTATACTGTACTAAAACTTACTATACTATAATAAAACTTACTATACTATATTGAAACTTATCATACTATACTAAAACTTACTATATTATGATAAAACTTACTATACTGTGATAAAACTTACAATACTATACTAAAACTTAATATACTATAGTGAAACTTACAATACTATAATAAAACTTACTATACTATACTAAAACTTACTATACTGTACTAAAACTTACTATACTATTCTAAAACTTATTATACTATACTTAAACTTGGACTTACTATACTAAATCATAGCTATGTACTTACTAACAATACGAGATGAGCAAATTGAAAACAGGCGCCAGTATAAAATTCCGGAACCCGCCAGAAATAAAAGTTGAACTTACTATACTAAATCACAGCTATGTACTAATTCCTACTATAAAACTTACTAACTATAATGAATAACCGGATTAAAAACACGCCTGTGTAAAACAGCCGGAACCTGCCGGGAATAAATGTAAAACCTATTATAATAACTAATAGCTATGCAACACTATCTACTATAAAACTTACTGAATACTGAATGACTAGATTAGAAATTAAGGCCAGAACCTTTTAAATGACTAGAAAAAATTAAACATACCAATATTAAGTAACAATATTAAGAAACAGGAGCCGGTGTAAAAGGCCGGAACCTGCCAGAGAAAGAACAATGATATATTAAATTAGCAACCAATAACAATTATATACCAAGATTAAAGCAGGTTTGCCAGATTGCTTCGTTTGAGAAATATGAATAACTTGTTAATTGTTTGGCTATTATTTTCTAAAATTTTTGATAATGAGTCTCCCATTGCCAGCTCTTGTCTGAGATCTCTGTACTTTCTACATTCCAATAAAATATGTCTGACGGTTAATGTTTCATTGCAGGTATCACATAAGGGAACAACTTTCTCTGAGGTAAACAAGTAAGAATGAGTGAGTAGAGTGTGACCAATTTTTATTCGGGACAATACAACTTCTTCTCTGCGAGAGGCTCTAATGGACGAGTCCCATGGCTCGACTGTTGGTTTGATAGCTCTGAGTTTGTTGTTAATTTCTTGGTCCCATTCCGACTGAAATCTTTGTTTTAAAATGTGTTTAAAATGAGCCTTCAAGTCTGTAAAGGGGACTCTCGGCTCGTCAACTCTACTCCTCTGTGTGGCTTCTTTAGCTGCTTGATCTGCCATTTCATTGCCTTTTATACCCACATGTCCAGGTACCCAGCAGAACACTACACTGACATCCTGCGAGGCAAGGGCGGTCAGGAGGTTCTGCACTTCCTGGACAAGTGGGTGAGTCGGGTATATATCAGTTATTGCTTGAAGAGCGCTTAACGAGTCGGAGCATATCAAGAAAGCCTTCTCAGAGCGTTGTTCTATATGTTGTAGTGTCTTGATAATTGCAAAGAGCTCAGCTGTGTAAACACTACACAGCGCATGGAGCTTGAACCCATAGGAAATAGATGTCCCAGAAATGAATGCACTACCAACATTGTTATTGAGCTTTGAACCGTCAGTAAAATAAATTATGTGTTCTCCGATATACGAGCATATTTCATTGAATAATTGGACATAAACAGTTGAACTGGTATCAGATTTCCTGTATTCTGAGAGGCAAGTGTTACATTTTGGCCGGGCTGCTAACCAAGGAGGAGAATCTGAGAATCCAACTGGATATGCCCTTGGATAAATAAAATTCTCCTCTACCATAAAATTATCAAAGCGAATACCTGCAGGTATAGTTGCGTTCGGCTTGGCTCCATAGAGTGCTTGAAAATGTGGGTTAAAGAATGGCTGATAAGTCGGATGCTTTTTAATGCAGAATAATTTGGATGCATATGCGCTAAGTATGTATTGTCTTCGATTTCTTAGAGAAGGTTCACCAGATTCACAATACAGGCTCTCAACACGACTAGTGCGAAGTGCTCCTATTGCTAGTCGGAGGCCTGTATTGTGAACTGTGTTTAGAGGTTTCAAGTAACTTTCTCGGGCAGAGCCATATACCACGCAGCCATAATCCAATTTAGATCGAACCAGCGCCCTGTATAGCTGAAGCATTGTGGTTCGATCAGCACCCCATTTGGTCCCGCTTAAATATCGTAGTAAATTCAGCGACTTGAAACATTTGATACGTAAATGAGAAATATGCTCTTTCCAATTGAGTTTCGAGTCAAAAGTGATCCCTAGAAATTTGGTGCTTTCGGAATATGATAGCAGTTCATTAGCAAGAAAAAGGTCGGGATTTGGGTGCAAACCCCGTTGTCGATGAAAATGTATTGCGGTAGTTTTAGACGTTGAGAATTTGAAGCCAGTTATATTGGCCCATTCCTCTAATCTATTGATGGTCAACTGAATTTGTCTAGAAGCGGTTGTAATTCTAGAAGATTTACAGAAGATAGCTAGGTCGTCAACGAAGAGAGAAGATGATACGGAAGATCGAATGCAATCAACTATACCATTAATTGCAATAGCAAATAATGTGCAGCTCAATACCGACCCTTGAGGAATCCCATTCTCTTGAATAAAACTTGTAGATAAAACATTCTGGACACGAACGTAAAACTTACGATTAGTTAAAAAATTAGAGATAAAAACAGGAAGGTGACCCTTAAAACCCCACTTAGACATGGTATTTAAAATATTGTACCGCCAGGTAGTATCGTATGCCTTCTCTAAGTCGAAGAACACACCAATGACATGCTGTCTCGTGAGAAAGGCATCTTGTATATAGCCTTCCATCCTAATTAAATGATCATTAGTGTTTCTATTTTTCCTGAAGCCAGACTGCTCTGTGCAAAGGAGGTTTCGGCGTTCCAACCACCATAGTAGGCGGTTGTTTACCATCCTCTCCATGACTTTGCACAGGCAGCTGGTCAGGGATATTGGGCGATAACTTGACGGCATCTTCTTATCTTTATTGGGTTTTGAAATAGGAACTTGGATGGCCTCTCTCCAATTATCAGGAAAAGTATCACTACTCCAAATAAAGTTGAATGTGGTAAGAAGATGGTCAACAGAATCAGACGACAAATGTTTGAGAAATGAATTATGAACTCGGTCAGCTCCTGGAGAAGTATTTTTGGAATTGTTTATAGCGTTCTCTAGCTCCCACCTACTAAACGGCACGTTGTAGTCCTCGTTGTCTGCGGAGGTGAAATCGAGTCTTCTACTCTCCGCAATACGTTTATACCTCTGGAACGGTGCCGAATAGTGGTGCGAGCTAGAGACGTCAGCGAAATGATCACCAATAGCATCCGCTATTTCTTCAGGAGTGGTGATTAAATTTCCATTCGCTTCAATTCCTGATATGGTTTGAGATTTGAATTTTCCGTCTATCTTTTTTACTCGCTGCCAGACTTTAGTAGAAGAAGTGTTACAATTTATGGATGACACATAGTCACACCACGAAGCTTTCTTAGCAGATTTTATAATGAATCGCGCCTTGGCGCGCAGCCTTCTGAATGCGCCAAGGTTGATTTCATTAGGGAATTTGTTAAATGTTTTAAAGGCCTGTTTGCGTTTTCTTATCGCCTCTTCACATTCCTTGTTCCACCAGGGAACGGGAATGTTACGCAGGTTGGTAGACGTCAGAGGGATAGCTTTTTCCGCCGCACTAATAATTTTATCCGTTAAAATCTCTACTCGTTGATCAACTTCACCGATATTCAATGTATCCTTTAGATCAACAAGACCTGTGAATAGGTGCCATTTGGCACGGCGCAGATTCCATTGGGCGCATCTCTTTGGCTGTTGATAGTCGGTGGTGAGGTTCAAAATGAGGGGGAAGTGGTCACTCCCACAGAGATCATCATTAACGGAGAAACTAAAAAGGGGTGCAACAGATGGAGTACATACACAGAGATCAATGGACGAGAATTCACCATTGTATGCATTAAACCTGGTTTTCTCCCCATTATTAAGAATTATCAGATCATTATCGATGAAAAATTGTTCAAAAAGACGCCCTCTACCATTGCCATCAACCATTGTGTCACCCCACAGTGTATTGTGGGCATTGAAGTCGCCTAGTAACATATAGGGACGTGGCAGTTGCGACACAAGGTTCTCCAGGTTTCTCTTTGTAACTGGAGCCCATTCTGGTAGATAAATGTTGCACATGGTAACAGGCTGAGGGAGAGCAACTCTAACTGCCACTGCCTGTAAAGGTGTTGTTAGCGGCAGTAGGCTTACGTGACAGCTGTCGTGGACAGCTGTGGCTACTCCCCCATGGGCTCTGTTACCAGTGAGATCGTCATATCGATAAAAACTATAACTACGTAATAAAGGAGAGTCAGTCGTTTTAAAATGAGTTTCTTGAAAGAAGAAACACAAAGGTTTAAAATTGGATACTAAAAGCTTGATCTCTTCTCTATGTATGTTAAAACCATTACAATTCCATTGCAATAAGGCCATTTTAAAACACAAACAAATAGAAGTACTAAAAAGTGTTGAAATATACTTCTCAAGTATACTTCAATACAGATAAAAACTAGAGTTCCTACTTCTTTTTGCTTACAACAGTCGAAAGAGACTTCTCGTTCACTCCCTTAGCCTTTTCTTTCCTGAACTCATCAACTCTCGACTGTGCGGAAACAGTCTGCCACTCCATGTTCCTATCACTACGTGATGGAGACACAGAAAAGGCCCTCTGGATGACATGAGGGCATTCATTTGTTGCGTCAATCTCTTTTGATCGAGATTGACGGCTTAATTTTGTATTCTTCTTTCCAGAGGTCTCTGTAATTTTTCCTTCCATTTCTGTTGATTGTGAAGCAGGAGTTGCCAACTGCTTCGCAAGTACCTGTTTAAGTTCGCTAATCTCTTTGTTCTGTGATTTAATTATATCTTTGTATTTCTTAGCATCTTCCTGCATTGCTACTGCTTGTTCAGCAAGTTGCTTTCGCAGCGCTGCCATCTCCTCAGACTGCACCTTCATCATCTCTCTCAACTCCGTGAGGGATGTCTCTACTGAAGAGCTGGCAGGGGTCTGAGTGGCAAGTTGAGCTTTTTGTTGAGCAATTATATTCTTAAGCTGCGCAACTTCTGATAATGGAGATGGATTTTGTGAGGTAGCTTCAGAGAAGGATTTCGCAAGTGTAGTTGGAGGATTCAGTTGATGATATTGTTTTCTTGCTTCATGAAGTGAAATATTCTGCAATGTTTTGATCTCTTGTATTTTTTTCTCTTGCTTTTAGATGGGGCACTCCCGAGACCACGCAGTGTGGTCTCCGTCGCAGTGCACGCATCGGGCAGCAGTATCGCATGCCTCCGAGTCATGTCGGTCAGCAGCGCATTTTCCGCATGTTTCTCTGCCCTTGCAGGATTCGCTGGGATGTCCGAACCTCTGGCACTTAAAGCACCGCAGAGGATTTGGAATATGCGGGCGCACTGCCAGGCATACATAACCAGCGAATACCTTCGTGGGCAGAGTCGGAGTATTGAATGTAAGTATCAAGAGCGGAGTTGCTACGAGTTTACCATTGCGGCGGCTTTCAATACGTGATACGTCAGAGACATTCTGGCTTTTGAACTCTTCCTTAAGTATTTCTACGTCAAGGTCAAGTAAGTCGTGACTGAAAATGATTCCTTTGGAGGTATTTAGATTTCTATGCGGCGATACATCAATCAGGTAAGTAAGGAACAGTTGAGAATTCATCAAAGTTTTGGTCTGCTCACAGGTCTTCGTCTCTATGAGGAGGGTACCGTCACGAAGGCATTTCAAGGACTTAACCTCGCCTACCAGACGATGTACTCCTCGAGCCTGGTCAAATGGGGAAATATTTTCAAAACTTTTATTGGGTGTTGTTATCTTTGACTGTCAAATAGCGTGGCTCTTTGAACTTCGGATGAAGGTCTTCCATGGAGATTGGCTCATCCATCAAAGCACGCTTCTTATTACGATTGATTAAGGGTGGTATATTGTTAGGTTCCTTGGGGGGGGGGGGTAGTTGGGGGAAGGGGTTTAGGTTTTTGTTGTTTGTGTTCATGTTTGGTCCCACGAGAAGCTAGGGAAATAAAAGTCCACTCGCACAGAGCCCCGCATGTGAAAGTAAGGCTAAATTAAAACTAGAGGTCGCCAAGTATCTAGAGTACATCGTTCGAGACTACATTGACCCGTAGCCATTCAACTCCTCGGCACGATAGTTTACACCTTGAGTTTGGGTTCATGTCCGTGTACATTGCGATTGTCGTCAACAGATGTGGGCGATTCAAGAACATGGAGAGAGTCGGCCAGAAAAAGAAAAGGAAAGGAAGATAAGAAAAAAGAAGACGACAGATGAGAAAAGAAATGAGAAGAAAACCGCAACGCTCAGAACTCCCTCCACGTACTCCGGTCACCAAAAGGAACCCACTCGACCGACGGTCCGAACTTAGTCTGGACCCTCACCCCAGACCTTATCGCCATGGGTGACCCTGCTGGGAGCAAATAAATTGCTCCCGACGATAGCTCTGGGGATCACGGGGCCACGCAAGCCCCCACACCACATCAAGGTGTCCGGATCCTTTGAGGGGGTAACAGAAAAAACAACTATAAATCTAATAACAGTAACGAATATAGGAACCGGTGTAAAAGGCCGGAACCTGTTTAACGCTATCCATGAATCTAATAACACCAACACAACTATAAATCTAGTAACAGTAAAACAACTATAACTCTAATAACAGAAAGACAATTAACTCTAATAACAGAAAGACAACTAACGTTAATAACATATATTCTTCCTAATATATAACTAAAACTAGAGGCCTGTTTGTTTGTGTTGCACCACCTGAACTAAAGTGCAGCTGGTGTAATAAAGAAGTACGTCATATTTCGGGTTTTGTGCAGGAAATGATACCTAAATGATGAGGTACAAACAAACACGAATGTGCCGATTTTTCTGTTTCTAGACGCGAATTTTGAAATGGAAGCAGACCCGTTGATGGAGAAAGAGATATTAAATATCATGGAATGTGATTAATGAATACCTGTAGTAAATATTTAATAATGACAACCCTTATTCGATTATATATATTTTCACTCTCATCAACACGAATTTAGGCGTCTACAACTAGTAAGCCAACATAGCGTCCGCCTACAACTTGATTTTGGCGCCTGCCATCTTGCACTGAACTACACCAGCTCCGTAGCTGGTGTAGAACTACCTGAACTAGTGCAAGTGAACCGGGACAAACAAACAAGAAAGTGCAGCTTGGTGCAGAACCACGGTTACAAACAAACACGATTGTGCAAGAACTGAAGAACCAGTTCAGCTAGTGCAGGACAAACAAACATGCTTTAGGTGACTAGATCAGGTTATAGAGATCAGCTTGTTTCAAAAACACCAATAAGCGGTCAACAGCCTTCTGTTCGTCACCTAGGACCAGTGACAGGTCCTCCGGCATGCGCAGGCGCCGGCGCAGATCCCGGAACCTGTCACAATCGGTCAAGAGGTGACGAACTGTGAGTGGCTCGAGGCACTCCTCACATTCAGGCTGTTCTTCCCCCTGGAGAAGATAACTATGAGTAAGTCAAGTGTGGCCAATACGTAGACGAGTTAGCAATATCTCTTCTCTACGGTTTCTCCTTGTCGAAGAAATCCAGGGTATGATAGATGTTTTGACTTCCCTCAGCTTGTTGTTATTAATAATACTCCATGACTCCTGCCAGCAGGATTTCATGGTACATTTAAAAGAGTTTTTAAGATCGCTGATAGGAACAATGGATCTAAAAATCTGTTGACTCAAGGTAGCCTCTTTAGCAGCAACATCTGCGTTTTCATTCCCCAAAATTCCTGCATGCCCTGGAATCCAACAAAAAACCACCTCCAAGCCCTGATCTCTCATCTCTGAGAGTAGGGACTGTATAGTTTGAACAAGGGGGTGTGACGGAAAGAATGTATCCAGGGCCTGCAGGGAACTAAGGGAGTCGGAGAAAAGCATAAACTTACCGTGGCCATTTCTCTTTGCAAACGTTAAGGCTTGTTTGCAAGCAAATAACTCCGAGGTGAACACACTACAGAGAGGATTGAGTTTAAAACAGCGACTTGTGGAATTGGAAGTAAAAGGCACACCCAACTGCATCATTAAGCTTAGAGCCATCGGTGTAGATAAAATGATGTTGCTGGTACAAGGTACACAGCTGGTTAAAATATTGTTGGTACACCGAGTTAGGAGTTGATTTTGAATTTGTGTTGTTTTACGGCGCTTCAACAACGAGGTTATTTGCGCCGAGACTATGTCATGATGTGTCAGTCTGATGGAACATTTGGGTATATATATATGAATTAGCAGTATGAAGTATAGATGAATTAGCTAGTAAATATACAAATTTAAAATATCACGTTTCGATGTAAAAAGCCGGAAACAGTATTTACTAATCTAAGCAAGATCAAATAATTGGATTAAGCAGCAGGCGCCGGTGTAAAAGGCCGGAGCCTGCCAGAACTAAATGGTGACAATATAATTCTAAATAACATAAGATCTTATTTCTTTCATAAAACGTACCAATAACAATGAAACTGAATAACTATCTATGTGAAGAAATAAACGTACACACAACATATAATATCCTAAAATTAAATAACAATTTAGAACTAATCAACAAATATAATTAATGTAATGTAATGTAATGTTAGGGTTTATAGGCGCGTCGACAGCTTGGTCATTTTGCGCCTTTTCAATCTTGAAATTTTGAATAATGTATTGAATACGCTATTTGTTACTAACAAAACTAATTATCGCAGAATAATGCAATAACTAACCAATGTGTAGATATATACACATTTAAATGTAGATTTGATGTGGAACCCGGAACCTATTCTATATATGTACCGGACTATATATCTAATAACAAGTGAGTGTATGGTGTAAAGGATCATACACACACGCTAAACAATAAATAACAACTATAGCCTAATGTTAGACGTGAATAACTAATAGAACTCGTGACTTATCATTAAATGACAATCCAAACATACTAAAATCGAATGTGTGTTTGGAGTAAAAAGCCATACATACAGGACACAATATTCAGGACGACACATAATAGATAACAGTGAACACTAACTAGAACTAATAACACGAATTAAAGCTAATGTATGTATGGTGTAAAAGGCCATACACACAGGACACCAAGTACTAGACGACATATTGTAAACTAAACATTCAAGATATTAAAATGTATCAACTAAGTTAGCAAGTCTAAGGAATCTAAAAATTTTGTTAATTGAGTTACAATCATTTCCCAAGATTTTTGGAAGGGAGTCTTCCATTGATAACTGATGCCGGAGAAGTGTGTATTTGCTACAATCTAATAAAATATGTTTTATTGTTAGGACCTCATCACAGTTATCACATGTGGGAATGACCTTCTCTGGTGTAAAAAGGTAAGCATGAGTGAGCAGGGAATGACCAATACGTAGGCGGGTTAAAATGACCTCCTCTCGTCGGGATTCCCTAATAGAGGAGTGCCACGGCTCTATTGTTGGTTTAACCTCTTTTAATTTATTATTTACCACATCATCCCACTCACTCTGCCACCTATGTTTTAAAATCTGCTTGAAATAAGCTTTGAGGTCGGTATGTGGGACCCTCGGATCATCCACTTCGTAATGACTTGTGGCGTCTTTGGCTGCTTCGTCTGCTCTTTCGTTCCCACTAATGCCCTCATGCCCAGGAACCCAGCAGAACACTACGCTGACATCCTGCGAGGCAAGGGTGGTCAGGAGCGTCTGCACCTCCTGGACAAGAGAGGCATTAGGGTAGATCTGAGAGATGGCCTGCAGGGAGCTCAGAGAATCTGTGCAGATTAAAAATTTCTTCTCATTACGGTGTTGTATATGCTCCAATGATTTTAAAATGGCGTATAACTCAGCTGTGTAAACACTGCAGGTTGGATCAAGTTTGAAGCCATAGGAAGTTGTAGATCCAGTGATGAAAGCGCAACCAACTGCATTGTTAATTTTCGATCCATCGGTAAAATGTAATATATAGTCTCTATAGTGTGAACATAGCTCAGCAAATAAGGCACGATATACCCGTGAGCTTGTATTTACTTTGCTATGCACAGATAGGCTATTGTTGCACAGAGGGCGAGAAACCAGCCACGGAGGACAACTCTGGTAAGTTATGGGGTAAGTACGAGGATACACAAATGTTTGGCTTAATAAAAAGTTGTTCAATCTTATGCCCGCAGGTAGGGTTGAGTTTGGTTTGGCACCATAGAAAGCTTGGAAACGAGGATTAAAAACAGGCTGGTAAGTTGGATGCTTCTTCATGCTGTAGAGTTTCGAGATATAAGAACATAGAAGATATAGACGTCTGTGTTTCAGAGAAGGCTCACCAGCCTCACAATACAGGCTCTCCACCCGACTGGTCCGGAGTGCTCCGATGGCCAGGCGGATGCCTGTATTGTGGACTGTATTTAAAGGCTTGAGGTACGTATCTCGTGCTGAATCGTAGACAAAACTACCATAATCTAATTTTGATCGCACCAATGCACGGTAAAGCCGAAGCATTGTGGTGCGATCAGCTCCCCACTTCGTACCAGATAAATATCTAAGAAGATTGATTGATTTGAAGCATCTTATCCTCAATCGAGCTATGTGAGCTTTCCAATTGAGTTTGGTGTCAAACGTTAATCCCAAAAACTTAGTAGATTCAGCAAATGGCAGTGTTTCTCCACGGAGATGAATAGTTGGGTCCGGATAAAGTCCTCGCATGCGGTTAAAATGTATACAAGTAGTTTTGGTTGTTGAAAACTTAAATCCAGTTCTGTCTTCCCACTTCTCTAGTTTGTTGATCGTGATCTGAATCTGCCTCGTAGCTGTTGCGAGTCTCGCAGACTTGCAGAATATAGCTAGGTCATCAACAAACAGAGAAGAGGAGACAGGAGAACGAATACAGCTAATTATATCGTTAATAGCAATAGCGAATAACGTGCAGCTTAAAACAGAGCCTTGGGGCACACCGTTCTCTTGGATAAAATTATCGGACAACACATTTTGAACACGAACACGGAAACGACGATTAGACATAAAATTAGTGATAAAAACTGGGAGATGGCCTTTGAAACCCCATTTACTTAGAGTATTCAAAACATTATATCGCCACGTAGTATCATAGGCCTTCTCAAGATCAAACAATACTCCCACTACATGTTGTTTATTTAGAAAAGCATCCTGAATGTAGGCTTCCATTCGGATGAGATGATCTTGAGTGCTGCGGTTCTTCCTGAAACCAGACTGCTCTGTGCAAAGGAGGTTTTTACTTTCCAACCGCCAAACTAGGCGGTTGTTTACCATTCTTTCCATCACTTTGCACAGGCAGCTGGTCAGGGATTTAGGGCGATAACTACTTGGCGATTTTTTGTCTTTACCCGGTTTTAAAATGGGTATTTGAATTGCTTCTCTCCAATTATCAGGGAATGCATTTGTACTCCAAATTAGATTATACGTAGAAAGAAGATGGTCTAGGGCATTCGATGTTAGATGTTTCAAAAACGAGTTGTGGATATTGTCAGCTCCTGGTGATGTGTTGTTGGAGGTACTTATCGCGCTCTCCAACTCCCACCTACTAAACGGCATGTTATAGTCCTCGTTTTTTGCAGAGGTGAAATCGATAGTTCTGCCCTCTGCAACACGCTTATACTGCTGAAACGATGCCGAATAGTGATGGGAGGAGGAGGCGTCAGAAAACTGATTACCTATTGCACGGGCAATTTCCATGGGAGATGTAATTATAGCACCGTCAACTTCAACACCAGATATTGTTTGACTCTTGAATTTGCCGTCGATCTTTTTTACCCGGTTCCAAACTTTGGTAGGAGGTGTATTATTGTTAATTGAAGACACATGTGCATTCCATGAAGCTTTCTTAGACTGTTTTATGGTAAAACGTGCTTTAGCACGCAGGCGCTTGAAGGCCAAGAGGTTTGTAGTGGTAGGATATTTACTAAAAATCTTTAGGGCTAGTTTACGTTTGCGGATCGCCTCTTTACACTCTCTGTTCCACCAAGGAACTGGAGCGTGACGCGGGTTAGTTAAGGTTAGAGGGATACTCGCTTCTGCTGCATTAGTTATACTGTCAGTTACATTGCTACCTCTAGTATCTATATCCATGATATCAATTGATGAACTAAGATCTGCTAGACCAGTGAACATCGGCCAGTCAGCACAGCGCAGGTTCCATTGCGCACATCGCTTAGGCTGTTGATGGTTCGTATGGATATCGTATATGAGAGGATAATGATCGCTCCCACAAAGGTCGTCATGAACAGATAGATTAAAAAGAGGAGCACAAGATGGTGAACACACACAGAGGTCAATCACAGACTTCACACTAACATCTATATTAAATCTGGTTCTCTCTCCATTATTAAGTAAAATCGAGTTATTATTGCTAAAAAATTCTTCAAACAGACGTCCTCGGCCATTGGCATCAACCATATTATCGCCCCATAGTTGACTATGGGCGTTAAAATCCCCCAGCAAAACATATGGACTAGTTGGTCTACAAGACGCTGAAGGTTATTAATTGTGACGGGAGCCCATTCTGGCAAGTAAATATTACAAAATGTGACCGGCTGTGGGAGGTGTGCTCTAATTGCCACTACTTGGAAAGGTGTTTGTAACTGTAGTGGACTTGCATAGCAACTGTCGTGAACAGCTGTGGCCACTCCCCCACTTGCTCTTATTCCAGTCAAGTCGTCTGATCGATAAAACTTATAACTACGTAATAATGGAGAGTCTGACTGTTTAAAATGTGATTCTTGGATGAAGATTAAAATGGGTTTAAAGGTGGATGTCAAAAGCTTAATTTCTTCTCTGTGCGTATTATACCCATTGCAATTCCATTGCAGCAGTGCCATTTTTGTATTTTATTATTGTTACTAGCCCGGATAACACCTACTACCGTTTGAGGGCTGGAGTTTTAGCCCCTGTCGGTTTTAAGGGTATGCCAAGATCGCTGGCTACTTCCTTCTTCTGACTGGGGGGGTTTGCTTTATTTTTCCCTCTGTTTCTGGGGAAAACGAAGTCTTGATTTTCAGGTTCTGGGCCTGAAGCTGATGGTTCAATTTGAGATGGTTTTATATTATCAACGATTTCCATGATGTTCTCTGTTGATTTCGTTGTTGAAATCCCTTTTTCTGGAGCAAGTTTCTGTTGGATGACAAGAATAAGTTTTTCTATTTTGGATTGCAATTCGTCAATTTTCTGGTTTTGAGAGGATACAATATTTTCCAGCTTCGTTTGAGATTCAACGAGTCTTTTATTCTCTTCTCTCAGAGTTAGCAATTCTGTAGATTCTTGAGGCTTCTCGGGTACTGTAGCTACAGAGGCATAGGACGAGGGTAACGCAGACACTGGAAAAAGTTCTCTATATTTTAGACGGGCATCTCGGTAAGATAATTTGCTGGTAGTTCTGAGTTCACATATCTTCCTCTCTTCCAACCACTTCTTACAAGCCTTCGACGACGCTGCGTGTGCTCCACTGCAGTTGACGCAGTGCACATCTGACACACAAGGCGCCTCGCCGTGGTCGTCCAGGCCGCAGTTGGGACAGGTAGGTTTACCTTTACAGCTTTGTCTCGTATGGCCGAATCTCTGACAGACGAAACATCTGATCGGGTTAGGGATGTAGGGCCTAACGTTCACAGAGTTGTAGCCTGCCATTACTCTAGTTGGAATTGAATTAGTAGAGAAAGTCAATATTAACGTAGCAGTTGGTATAATTTGGCCTTTATCACGTCTTGTTATCCTATAAACATCAATTACCTTCTGAGAAGCAAGTTCTCTTTCGATTTCTTCCACAGAACAACACAGAAGGTCGACACAACTGATCACTCCCTTAGAAGAGTTGAGAAAGGGATGAGGAGTTACCTGAATGGGACACAAATTAACGAAACTAGTTGTCTTGAGAAGGATGTTGGATTGAATGTCGCTTGTAGTCTCAACAAGTAATGATGTTCTATTGCGAATAAGTGTGACACTGCGAACAGTCCCAGCTAGTCCTGCAATAGCCTTTTCAATTCCAAATGGAGACACATTATTGAACGACTTATCATCTTCCATACGTTCGATTACGAGAAATCTAGGGATAGGCGGAGTTGTGGATGAATTATTCACCGTCTTCAGTATTAGCTCTTGAGAAATGTGGGTTTCAAAAAGAGATCGTTGTCTTTTCTTTGGGGGGAAAGTGTTTTGACAATAAGAGGGTTCCATAGAATATTTGGGGACAACCAACAACAATTGCTCGGACCAAAGGACTCAACTAACCCTGGCTGGTACTACCAGACAGGGCCTTGTAAACAGAACCAGGTCTAGGTCTTGCAGCTGCTAGACCTGATCAACAACACTGCAGGACAAAGAGCAAGTTCTGACTTCCTAAGCAGCAAGCGGCGTGCAGGAAAGTGCCAATTTTACGTCCGGGCGCACATAGACGCAATTGACCTTTTCACTGAGTATTAGGAATTGTCATTGTCGAACAAGACTTCATACCCAGCTATTGCAGCCAACGCAATCTATGCACGAGCCCAAGTGCAATCTTAGCCAGTAGAATCCTAATCAAGTCCTGGCCATTAGTGGTGTCGTCAACAGTTGTGGGCGGTTTAAGCGAGTGAAAAAGAGCTGGCACGAAAGAGGAAACTAAGAGAAGTGGATAGAAAAGAAGATGATAGATATGGAAAGAAGTGAGAAGGACATGACTAATGCTCAGTGCTCCCTTCGCCTACTTCGGTCACCTAGAGGTACCCACTCGACCGACGGTCCGAACTTAGTCTGGGCCCTCACCCCAGACCTTATCGCCATGGGTGACCCTGCTGGGAGCAAATAAATTGCTCCCGACGATAGCTCTAGGGATCACTGGGCCACACAAGCCCCCACACCACGTCAAGGTGTCCGGATCCTTTGAGGGGGTATAATTAATGAGATCAAAAGACGAACAACAGTGGAATAAAAGTAAATCTTATCATATAAGTCTATATCTCTCAGAAATCTAATAAGTCGATCCACCGCCTCCTGACTATCCGCAAGAACCTCCTGTAGTTCCTGCGGCATGTCCAAGAGACGGCGTGTTGCTTGGTACTTGGGGCA
The DNA here is from genome assembly GCA_907164805.1 of Brachyptera putata. Lineage (NCBI taxonomy): Eukaryota > Metazoa > Arthropoda > Insecta > Plecoptera > Taeniopterygidae > Brachyptera > Brachyptera putata. The sequence continues at coordinate 29,893,067 of OU015465.1, forward strand.
GTCTATCAATACATGTTTCACCGTTACAGGCTGGAAGCAGACATCACAGGATGGGGGATCTTCACGGTTGAGCAGGAAGCCGTGGGTAAGTCTACAGTGTCCGAGTCTCATCCTGGCCGTCACGACCTCCTCCCTCCGCGAGCGTCGAGAGGAAGAGGGCCAGACACGGACACTGGGTTTAATAGATCTTAATTTATTATCCGTCACAGCCTGCCAAGATGTCTGCCATCGAGTCCAGAGTATCTGCTTGAAAAAGCTCTTAGCATCAAATGGCGTGATCTTATTAAAATCTATGTGTGTCTTTGTTGTAGCCCTTTTCGCCGCTGCATCAGCTCTCTCGTTGCCTGCAATGCCAACGTGCCCAGGAATCCAGCACAGGGCCACCTTGGTGCCCCTGGCTTCCAGTTCGGTGAGTACGGTTTGTATTTGTTGGGAAAGACTATCTATAGGGTAAAATCTCTCGAGAGCTTGTAAGGAGCTAAGAGAGTCTGAGCATATTAAAAACTTATTCCTGGTGTCAGATTGTATAAAAAGCAGAGCTCTAAGAAGAGCATAGAGTTCTGCCGTAAAAGCACTCGAGATGGGGTTAAGTTTAAAACATATACTTGTAAGGCCTATATTAATAGAGCAACCTACGCTGTTGTCAAGCTTGGAACCGTCGGTAAAAACGGTTTCGTAATCGGGATAAAATGACAATAATCTACGAGAGTTCTGTTGATAAACAATCGGACGCGTAGTTGCCTTTGAGAACTGCGTAAGCTGGAATAGACAGTCAGGCTTGGCAACCGTCCACGGAGCTGTTTCAGGCAATCCTAATTCTAATACGTTTGGCATCTCTACCCCTAGGTCTGCAAGAAGTTCGCGAGCTCTGATTCCAAATGGTCTTGTTGATCGGCTCCTATTGATGTACGAGGCACTATAGGCCGGGTTGTCAGGCGTACTTCTAAGTTTGCTCAGAAAACTACACATGAGGTAGTGCCGTCTTGATTCAAGGGAGGGCTCACCGGACTCACAATATATACTGGCAATGGGGCTCGTGCGGAAAGCTCCCAGTGAAAGGCGTATACCATTGTTGTGGACAGGATCAATCGTTTTGATGTAGGACTGTCTAGCTGACGAATAGACTATACTCCCATAATCTAGACGAGATCGGATAAGGGCCCTGTATAGTCGCAACATTACTGCTCTATCGGCCCCCCACGCTGTACCACTAATAATCTTTAGTATATTGAGTGAGCTCGTACATTTCACCTTGAGTTGTGACAGATGAGGTCTCCAACTAAGCTTTTCATCAAAAACTAAACCAAGAAACTTGACCTTCTCAGCGACATGAATGTTTGAACCTGCCATGGTAAGAGTTGGAGGAGCATGCAAACCTCGGAGTCGATTAAAATTCATACATGTGGTTTTAGAAGCAGAAAATCTAACCCCATTTCGATCGGCCCAGCGTATAAGACGGTTGATTGTCAGTTGGATCTGTCTCTCGGCGATGGTTAATCTTGGTGATCGGAAAAATATTGCCAGGTCGTCTACGAAAAGAGAATAGTTGACTGGTCTCTGCACGCATTGCGCTATACCGTTGATCGATATAAGAAAGAGTGTACAACTCAGAACGGAGCCTTGCGGTACTCCGTTCTCGAGGACAAATGATGCAGATAAATATGAACCCACTCTGACTCGGAATTTTCTGTTAGTTAAAAAGTTTGAAACGAATATCGGCAAATGTCCTTTGAAACCCCACTCATGTAATTGCCGTAGGATACCATATCGCCATGTCGTATCATATGCTTTGTCCAAGTCAAAAAATACGGTCAGAAGTTGTTGCTTAGATAAGAAAGCATCTTGAATCAATGCCTCTAGGTAAACAAGATGATCCATTGTTGACCTATTTCGACGAAATCCCGACTGGCCAGCATCTATAAGGTTCTGTTTCTCCAAACTCCAAATTAGTCTCTTGTTGACCATTCGCTCTAGAATTTTTCATAAGCAACTTGTTAGAGATATTGGTCTATAGTTAGTCGGGTGTTTCCTGTCCTTGCCTGGTTTCGGTATCTCTACAAGAATGGATTCTAGCCACGAGGTTGGAAATTGTTCAGAAGACCAAATGCGATTAAAGAAGTTTAAAATATAATGAAGAGAAGCTTCTGAAAGATTCTTCAACATCTTATTATGGATACAGTCCGGGCCAGGAGGACCATCACGTGATACAGAAATTGCAGATTGAAGTTCCCAAATTGAGAATGGTAGGTTGTAAGTCTCACGGTTACTGGAACCAAACTCCAATCCCTTCGTCTCCTCCCTCTGTTTGATTGATAGGAAAGTGTTGGAATAATGATAAGAGCTCGATACATCAGCGAAATGGGTTCCTAGGGCGTCTGCAATTTCTGGTACTGATGTCGTCAGTATACCGTTAACTAAAATTCCACTGATCCCTGTGTTTGCGTTCTTCCCTGAAATCTTTTTGACTTTGTCCCACACCTTTGACACTGGAGTGTGATGATTAATGGTGGAAACATACTCTTGCCAAGACTGCTTTCGCGGTTGCCTGATTGTGTACCTGGCTTTGGCGCGAATTCGACGAAAGACAGCAAGATTAGTCTGTGTAGAGTATTTTTGGAATATTGCGAGTGATCTGCGACGTTTTTGGATGGCTTTTCTACACTCTTCAATCCACCAAGGAGCTGGAACTGGTCGAGGATTGCCTGACGTTTGTGGAATCGAATTATTAGCGGCATTGATTATCACGTCAGTGACGTAGGCCGCGTGACTATCAGCATCAGGAAAAGAGTTATCACCGAACTTGGCAAGCTCCTGGAAACGAACCCAATCAGAGAGGTGAAGTTTCCATTTCTTGTGCCTTGGTTGGTCTGTGGTTGGAACAATAGGAAGCAAAAGTACGAAATGATCGCTGCTACACAAGTCTGAGTGAACGTTCCACTCATATTCCAGTGCCGCTGATGGGCTACATAAGGTGATGTCAATCGCAGAGAAGGACCCGTAGCCGGAACTAAAGTGGGTAACATCACCGTTGTTCATAATTATCAGGTTGAGATCAGCGGAAATCTTTTCTAAAAGCTGGCCTTTGTGATCGGTGCTATTACAACCCCAGAGAATATTATGCGCATTGAAGTCGCCACCAATAACATATGGTGGTGGCAATTGCTCGAAGAGATCGACTAAATCCGTTTCACGAATATTGTCTGAAGGAGGTGAGTATATGTTACACACCGTTATGGGATGTGGAAGATAGAGCTTGACAGCCACTGCCTGCAGTGTAGTCCTAATGGGTATCTCATCAGAGTATAAGTCACTTCGTACCCCTATGGCAACACCGCCACTCGCTCTATCACAGATCTTATCTTTAAGGTAAAATAAGTAATTTCTAAAATTCAGGTTATCAGTATCCTTGAACCGCGTTTCTTGTAAAAGAAAAGACACGGGATTAAAACTAGAAGTTAAAAGTCGAATCTCTTCTACGTGAGCATAGAAACCATTACAGTTCCACTGTAAAATAGACATGATGATATATTAAAAAGAGAATAATCACTAAAATGTATCACATATTTGAAGTGTATAGCAGATCAGGTTTTCATGAAATTGGATCGATTCAAAGATTGTTTTTCTTTCTTTTTCTTTCCAGATCTCATTGTATCCTCCTCCATCTTAGCATCATTCTCGAGAAGATAGTCGGCAGATCCTATGGAAGATCCAGTGTCCGTGTTCCGTGGTGCGTTGCTAGGAATCGAACGATCAATCTTCGTCCGTGAGGTGTTGACCTTTCCTATATCCGAAGCACCTGCTCCCAGAGTCTTGGATAAACCTGAAGACTTGGGCAGAGTCAAAGTGTTGTCTGCTGTTGTTGGAATGACGTTAGTCGTTGGTTTCGATTGGGATTTTAAACTTATAATCTCAGCTCGTAGGTCATTAATTACATTAGTTAGTTGTTCCAGTTGTTGTTGGGTAGTCTCTTGTAGTTTTGCCATCTTCTCAACTTGGTCATTGAGTCTCTTGTTCTCAGTTTCAAGAGCAGTTTCAATGCGTGCCTGAGGTGCTTTACTAGCAGTAGCTGCTGCGGCAAAAGAAAATGGAAGTTGTGGCATAGGGTAGAGCTCCTTGAAGTGTTTCCTCGCGTCCCGAGGTTGAAGTTTCTCCTTGACGCTCAGTTCAAGGATTTGCTTCTCCTCGATCCACCTTGGGCATTTACGTGACGATGCTGGGTGTGGTTCGCGACAATTGATGCATTTCACTGCCGACACACATTCATCAGGCTCATGACTAACCATTGCGCACTTGTCGCACACCGGACTGTTTTTGCAAGCCTGCCTGGTGTGGCCAAAACGCTGATATTGAAAACACCTCATCGGGTTTGGAATGTATGGTCTCACATTTAACACATGGAATCCTGCTATTACTTTTGATGGAAGTATTGGTGTGGCAAACGTGAGTATCAGAGCGGACGTCGCCTCAAGTTGACCCAGGTGTCGTCTGTTGATTCTGTAGACGTCTATCACCTTTTGGCTGGCTAACTCCTCCTTAATTTCAAATCTTTCAAATATTCAAATAATTTCAAATATTGATCAAATCAAAAGAGATCGAGATCCTCTAGAAAACGAGATCCTCTAGAGAGAGTCTCGTTTCAAACAGAGATCTTGATCTTTTCTTGGGGTTCGGATCTTCTAGGGGGGGGGGGAATAGAGGTTTTTTGTTTGAATTTTGCATAAGAGGCCGCAGGCGCTCGTATTTCACGCCGCAAACTCTCACGGCCGTAATTTTTGAGATATCAGCATAATTCTTTTTGCATTTTGTTGATAATTAAAAAACGGAGGTTATCTTATTCACAGAATTTCGAACACATTTTTTGTAAGTTTTCATATTCTTCAAATGAGAATTTTGAAAAAATCGTGTTGAGGATAACCTAGACACATATTTTTGAATACCGAAAAAAAATACAAAATGTAAAATAAATCAAAATTGTGAGCTAGGGAATTAGCGGCGTTTACGTGGATATGAGTACGGCGGGCTGCCTACGCGTGCGCCTAGCATGCCGTTCATGTCAAGCTCGAGCCTGGTGACGAAAGCAACGGTAGGAGAAACGAAGTCATCGAGTGGTGGGGGAAATGCTGACCTTGTGGATCCCGGCTGTAGCTCAAATACACGCGTTCGCTCATGTTTTGACATTTCGTCCTATCGCCTACTCTATCTTTTCAGAGTGATTATTATTTAATCCTACAACTTACTGATCATTTAATTTTTATATTATATCGTATTATTCATCATGTAAAGCAGTAAGCCTTACTAATCCTGATCAACGTGTCAAGTTTATGTAGCCCGTGTAGTGATCATTGTCATATTTAGTTGATTAGTTACAGGCCTCCTCATTCTATAATAGACTGGTATATTCATTTTTTCATTTTTCATTTTTTCATTTTCATTTTCATTACTGATACAAATATGACACCTCGTAAGATCCGAGGTCCTAAACGTCGACGAGAATTGACTTCGCATAGGCCAAAAGCAAAAAGATTGAAAGGTAAACAGTCATCTTTCGAAATGGCGAGAAGCTCAACGTGCAGCAACGTAAGTGTCATATATATTTGTAATGGAATATTCATTATTCAACTACTCTCATCCAAGTCAACTACTCTTAGCTATACGCCCTAATATTATTGCTTTATTGCTTTCAAAGCATATCCGTGACATTCAAATTATTATTTATATAATAATAATTATTACAGACAAGATAGGCCTACATTGTGCCCTGATATTGTCGACGACCAGGCAGGCGAATGTCAAACTGTTGGGGTCGATGTTGAAGAACACCAAAGAGTTGTTTTGAATGATTCGATTCTTTCATCTTCTGGTGTTTTTGACATCGAAATAATATTGGAGAACGATCCTGACAAACCAATTGATAGCGACCTCTTGCAACCTTCAGTGCAGCCCAATAAGCCGACGTGAGTTTTTGCTTTTATTACTCATATTTCTTATATAATTATTTCTTTCTTCTTATCTGTTATTTTCTATAGTTCTTTTATTTTCTAAACCTTGACTTATCACTGGGTTTCTACAAGTTTCTGTTGTGTATGGGCACTATACCCATATCATTTGATGCCTTCTGGTACTTTGGTACAATCTCTTTGGTACAAGCTTTCGAAAAAATCTCATTTTCAAGTATTTCCCTCCAGAGTTATTCTTACAAGGATCTTCCTAACTTTACATTTTTTCCGGAAAAAAGGGTCAACCGATTTTTCTACAAAACAAAGCCAACCAATTGTGACACCAATATTTAAACAAAGTCCGGAGTTCATTGTTTTTTTCCTGACCTGACCTGTATTACATAAAAAAAACGAAGCCCATTGATTTTCGGTATGTGAGATGTACGTCTTCGCTACGCTCATATATTAAGCGTGGCGACGGTTGAATTTCATTACCTGGAAAAAGATGCGTTCTTCCTCAGTTAAAACACACAAATAAACGTATATATACTTATACTTTCTGCCTGCATTGAAATAGTTCCGGAACAACAGAGCCTGTTTTCTCAACTCCTGTTCGCAAAAAATCTGATAAGCGATCTTTCGTTGATGATGATCTTTCGCCGATATTACCGAGGAAAAATTTCAAAACGGCATCAGGAACTAGCTCCCGTTGGAAATTACAGTTTCCCACCAGGTACTACTGAAATGAGACTATATAAAGTGATTCGTTTTGCTTTATAAGAAAAATGCACCGGAATAAAACCTTGTTTTTCATTTTTAGTACCCACGGTGAAAATAGTGCTAACGAAAATGTGGATGCACACGATCAATCGAATACTGGAGTTGAGGGAGTAGAAATAATACCATTGGATCGTGACATGGAGGAGAATGATCCTACGCAAGAGGACGGTCGCCTAGGGTATTTATTTCTAAATAATTTCAACATTTGCGTACTTCAGAAAACGTAGGCCTACTGTTTGAATGCCAATGATTACAATAACAAATAGTCAAGATAATGACTTATTTTCAGAATTTTAGCTAAACATAATTGTGACTAAGCACTGAAACTAATTTTTCTATTCCATTCTATCCATACTGCTCAGTGATGTATGTTCACACTTTTACAGGTACGTTGACAAAGATCCTGAATTGAATATCACTTACTCAGGAAATAATTGTCAAGACGGTAATATGACCAACACTCTGACTGGGCGTCGGCTCGTTGACATTGGTCACCTTTTTCGATCAATTCAAGCAGAACGCCACGAAGGTGGCTTCGACTGTACTTTTATGGACATGGACCTCATCAGAAAAGAACATCATAATGGATTTATGAGTACTTGGACATTTAAATACCGCATGTGTCTAAAAGTGTCCAAGTTTAAATCTGAAGACAGCTCAAAGGCCGTAAACGATGCAGCAGTCCATGGTATTGTTGCCACTGGAGGTGGATACAGCCAGCTCCGGCAATTCTCGTCAGCTTTAGATATGCCTTGCATGGATAACAAGACATATATTAGACACTTCCATAAAGTGTCTACTGCAATTCATGACGCTGCATGGCAATCCATGGAGAGAGCTGGGCAGATGGAAGTAGAGATTGCAAGAAGAGAGGGTAATGTTGATGCTGATGGAAACCCCATGTGTACTGTCATCGGAGACGGACAGTGGTGTAAACGGAGCTACAAAACCAAGTATGATTCTTTGTCTGGCGTTGTAAGTATTTTTTTACATTTTCGTAAATCTAATGTAATTCTTTCGGTTCATTTATTGAAAGAAAACTTGTTTTTTAGGCATCTATTGTTGGCTTTCGAACGGGACAGGTCCTTTATATGGGGGTTCGAAATCGGTACTGTTGTATTTGCGATCGCGCAAGAAGCAGAAAAGAAGACCCTCCTGAGCATATATGCTTCATGAATTGGAGTAAAAGTGCCACAAGTATGGAGGCCGACATCATTGCCGAGGGTTTTGCAAAGAGTTTGCTCATGCATGGCTTGATATATGACAAGCTCATTGGTAAGTTGTACGAAACATTCCGAAAATCTAAACGTGAATCAATTAAATAACATAACAAATCACAATACTACACATTGAAATTATGATCATCATTATAAATAATAATGCATTGCATTTTGTAGGAGATGGAGACAGCAGTGTGTACAGCAGGCTGTGCATAACGATGCCGTACGGAGACGATCATCTTGTTCAGAAGATTGAGTGCAAGAGTCATTTGAAGAGAAACTTTTGTACGAAGCTTTATGAACTCTCCAAAAGAACCTAAAGTGGCTTCCCCGTACATCTAAGACATGCACTTGACAAAAATGTTCGGCGTCTTAGAACAGCAGTCTCAACCGCTTCCATGAAAAGAAAAAATCAGGTGGCTCCATTCAACGTCAGAATGATGGAGTTGAAGAAGGATTTGGCCAATGGACCGTATCACGTATTTGGGAGTCACGGTGGGTGCCATGAGCGTGGTTATTTCTGTAAAGGTCCAAAGGACAACGAGGTTGATTTGGTTCCCGAGTTGGTCGAATGTGGCCTAATGCTAGCAATCGACAATGCGGTCAAGTGGTGTGTAACCCGCCATGCTGCCAGCTTACTGTTAGATGTCTCCAACAACCCTTGTGAGCATTATAACAGCCATGTGAACAAGTTTCTTGGTGGCAGGCGCGTCAACTACGCCCTCCGTGGTGCTTACCAAACTAGGTGCGACGCTGGCATCGTATCATTCAACAATCCAGGGTAGTACCTAAGAAATGTTCACAAAGCTATGGTTGGAGAGAGTCCAGGTGAGCTGCTTCGTTTAGTTGCAATTGCATGGTTATCTGAATACTGCAGCATAGTTTAGCAACATATATACCATTCATATACACACACACACACACATATATATATATATATATAAAGAGGTAGAGAGAGAGAGAGAGAGAGAGAGAGATAGAGAGGGAGAGAGAGTTAGATAATACGTTATGCGATGGTATAATTAATTAATTTCAGGAAAGTACACGAAGAAACATGTCGAACAGGACATTAAAAAGGTAGCACAGTCAAGATCTCGACGTGCAGAGAATCCACATCTCAGGCACAGAAAATCAAAACCTTCTGTACCTGGTATGGACGAGGATTATGGACTTCAAGAAGCTGACAATCCCGTGCAACTGACTGCAGAGGAGTTCGACAAGAAAAAGAAAGATTTATTGGCAAGTCTCACACTCTCTGATGATACTAGAAAAGAGCTGGAAAGAGATACTGTACTACAATCACAGAGCCAACTCTGGTTTCAAGCCAAAAGGAAACGTTTGACGGCCTCGTGGTTCGGTCGGGTGTGCAAGATGAGGCCTACTACTTCTTGCAGAGGTATCGTTAGTGCCATGCTATACAAGCAAGTCAAAACAAAAGCAATGGAGCATGGCATCATCAACGAGCCTGTGGCTAAGGAGACAATGGCTCAGAGGCACGGTATCGTGTCTACGGAGTGCGGTCTCTTCGTAGACGAGGAACATCCCTATATCGGGGCGTCCCCAGGTAATTTATAGTTCATTCATACTTAATCACGAAAGTATAGTATTTGCATATAATTGATGTCATGTGGGTCTAACTTTCGGAATATAATGTCAATGAAGGCCGTGAAATCTATAGAAAAATAGCTTCGTGAATGTCATGGAAAGAATTTTTACGTATAAAATCTGTTATATAGCTATAAAAAATTAATGAGCAAGAAATATATTCAACGAAAGGTGATTTGTTTCTACAAGTGTGAGTAGATAAGGACAGTTCTAGACTCAATATTGACTCTTAAGCTGGTGTTTTTGTGATTGGAAATTATTTCCTGTGCTGAAAATAACGATTTGTTCACTTTATTCACTGTTGCTAAGGACATTTTTGGGCAATATTTCATTTTCATGCCTTTTGATCGATATATTACCGAGTAGTATATATCATTTCGAAGCAATACACATTGAGTGAATATTTGTGTGACATCTGTAATCAATAGAGACAGACTGAAGAATAATAAGAAGTTTAGTTCGGCATCGATTAAACATGTCTGTGACTTCATGTAAAGTGTGCGCTAAAAAAGTAGTGAATGGTGTTCTATGTTACTGCTGTGATCGATGGCTCCACTATCGTTGCGCTGACATGATCACTGATGATATTGACATTGTAAAGAAGTTAGACCATTGGAAATGTGATGACTGCAATTCGAGTAACTACCAAGCTGGAAAAGAAGACGACATACAGGGAAGTGCCTTACAATGCGGTAACAAAAAAGTACAATATAGTTATAAGTACAGAACTCTGATGACTAAGTGCAGAAGTATGTCGAAGGTGAATGTTGACAAGAAAATTAAAAGGAACCTAGCAAGGAAACGTAAGATAGATACTAAAAGAAGATCCGGTGTTGATAACATAATGAGATTAGGGCATTTATACATTCTTGAGCTAGAATCAAGAATCAAAATGTTGAGTGAATCGATACAGGTCTTACGAGATGATTATGAAGCATCAACGAATCCCCGTTTGCCAAATGACATGCCCACAAAGAGTGATACATATTCAATAAAACACAACTGTCATGCAGCTAGCCTTGCCATTCAAGAAGCATATACGAATATGCGTAATGAGGTTCACGAAGTCAAAGACATAGCCGAAGAACTGAAAGCTCCCTCAAAATCCATGGCACTGCTTGCTAACTCTCTAGAAGCGCTAGAATATGAAATGACTCGAAACATGAAAGAGCTCAAACATAAATTTGAGCTCTCACAAACTCAGTTTGATCACCTACAGAGTGAATTGGACAAAATGCAAACTGTGTCCGGTAACTCTGATATTCCCACTTCTTTAATTACCACCCATACTCCTGATGATAATGATCAATTCAATTTCTCAAATATACTTCTCCTTGGAGACAGCCACATTAGATGTTATAGATCCATATTGGAAGATGAAATGAAACATAAGATGGTTTTCAGAAGCATCTTGAAGCCAAATGCCAAGGCTAAAGACATCTTATGTAATATAGACGAGCATTTTCACTCTCAGATGTGGTCAGCCCCGAGCTGTCTCATTGTTGCTTGTGGTATCAATGACATAAATACTAATTTTAATGTATCAGACCAACATGCCCTGATTCAAACTTTCAGAAAAGTCATCATGACTACCACGGAAAATTTGAAAACAAAATTCATTCTCATCAACATACCCTACCGCTATGATGATCCAGCATGTAATGAAACGATATATCAAGTGAACCGAAGCATTAGTAATCTCACAAAGGAATTCCGTTCACTAACGATAATTGACACATCTGATATACCTCGTTCAGACTACACAACACACGGGTTGCACCTGAACAAATCAGGAAAGATAACTCTCTGTGCAAAAATCTCAGATTGCCTTAGAAAACCTGATAAGCCAACTTCTCAGCCTACTAAACCTCAACCTACTATTAGCCTACTAAACTCAAACTCGACTCAACTCAACTCAACTCAGCCTACTAAACTCAAGCCTACTAATAATCTTCAGTACACACAAGCTCCACTTCCACGAATGATCCCTTCTCTAATGAGCCTGTGGATTGAAAAACCAACTTCACAAGAAGAATTCCCCAATTTATTCAAATTTCTAAAAGATGCTGAACTCTATGGGACAAACTCGTATGCACGTGCTGAAATGAAGAATGGAAACCTACGCAAAGAAGTACGATCACATGGAATGAATATAGACGCAGCCCAAGATCATGGGATTATTTTTCAAGCAAGAAGCTCTACTTCAAATTCGAATAATATGTTTTCTACTGATTTTTTATACCCACGACCAAGTCCCAATCGACCACCTCACTCCACCTCAACCAACCAGAGGACAAACACAAGCCAATAACGTTTGATCACAACAAGCAACATAAAATCCCCATCCCATCAATCAAATCAACCCTAATCATGGCACTCAGTATCCAGTCTGCTAAAAATAAAATTGAACAAATCGAACTTATAACCGTAATACACTCCCCCGATCTCCTTTGCCTCTCTGAACACTGGCTCCCTAGCACTGATACTACTTTCAATATTCCACTCTATTATGAAGCCAATATTTATCATCGATCCTCTTCAGCACATGGCGGCGTGGCTATTTTTGCCAAGCCTCATATTAGTTCCAACCCCATAGATCTTCTCTCCTACTCAAAAGATAAGATATTAGAATGTACTGGCATCTTATGGCACAGTCAAAGCTCACCAGACTGTATCCTCCTTACCGTTTACCGCTCACCATCAGCGTGCATTAACTCTTTTCTTAGTCTACTGGAGGATATTATCATTCACACGACTAAACTCCATCCCCGTTCTGAGGTCATACTATGTGGGGATTTCAACATTGACCTCCTGCAAACGTCTTCATATAAAATAAAATTCCTAGACCTACTCCACACATATAATCTTTTCGAAACAATATCCACACCAACTCGCATAACCCCCACATCATCAACCCTCATCGACAATATCTTCACCACGTTGCCTCATACTCAATTTACTGATGACACTCTCGATTGTAATGTCTCTGATCACCTTTCTCTCACTATAAATATTACCCCTGCTTCTATCACATACATCAATCAATCTTTCATTACAAAACGTATATTTTCCGAGGAAAATACCATCCACTTCACCTCCCTCCTCAAAGATGAAAATTGGATCGAAACATTAAATTCAATCGATACTGACTCAAAGTACAATTCCTTCTCCGATATCATCACTAGTCATCTGAGTACCGCCTTCCCTCTGCGTCAATTCAAACAGAATAATAAACCGAAATGCAATAAATGGATAACATCCGAACTCCGCCATTCCAGCAAGAGTCTACGAACTCAGAATGCTTTTTTGAAAAGGAATCCAAATAATCCCAATCTTAAATTACAATATCTAGAGAATAAGAAATCGCATATCAGAGCCCTCCGCAACGCGAAACTCTTATACCACGATAATATAATAGCCAATTCAACAAATAAGTCTAAAACCTCTTGGGATATTATCAACTCCTCCTCCAAATCTGCTAAGCCTCCTGAATATCTGAAACTTAATATCGACGGTCAAAACATCACAGACCCTTCTACTCTTTCCGAAAAACTTAATACCTTCTTCATCAGCTCAGGTGATGTTGCTGCTCCACTTCCTCTAAACCCCACCCTTCTGAATTACGTCAATGAATCTATCCACTCGAATACCATTTTCTTGTTCCCCACAAATCCGATTGAATTAAGCCATGTCGCGCGCTCACTTAAATGTAAACATTCAAGCGGCTCTGATGAAATCCCTGGCTCGCTCCTTGCAAAATGCATAGACCATCTATCGATACCTCTCACCGCCATCATAAATGATTCATTCTCATCAGGAATCTTTCCACATAAGCTTAAGCAAGCTTTAATCATTCCAATTCACAAAAAAGGCATCAAGACCAATATCAATAACTACAGACCCATCTCCCTCCTCTCATCTTTCTCCAAATTGATAGAAAAAGTAATGCTTCTCCGTTTAACTTCTTTTCTTGATTCAAATAATACAATTGCTGACTGTCAACATGGATTTCAAAAACATAAATCTACATTCACAGCAATTTTCAACTTCCTTTCCACTCTCTATGCCGCCCTTGATAAGGGTGACCATGCCATAGGTATTTTCTATGATCTTAGTAAAGCTTTTGATACAATAGACCACAATCTTCTCCTTCATAAATTCAATTATCTAGGAATTCGTGGCTGTGCCAATAAATGGATAGCATCTTTCCTATCGCATAGAACCCAAGTCGTCCGTATCAATTCTCCCAACTCTGCACCCTCCATTTCGAACCCACAATCTGTCAGGCAAGGTGTACCACAAGGCTCTGTCTTATCCCCTCTCCTATTTTTACTTTATGTGAACGACCTCCCTCAATTATTACATGTTGGGCATCTCTTTCAATTTGCTGATGATACGAATCACCTTTTAACTACACCAAGAATCAACTCCCTCATTTCCCTCATCCAAACTGCCAACTGTCAAACCTCACTTATATCATCATATTGCTTGAATAATAAACTTGCACTGCAACCAGCTAAATCTATTTTCATGAATTTTCATAACAAGTCCAACCCACCCATCGTTTCCCCACTTATACGAATCGATGGCAAAATCATCCCCAGTGCTTCATCTACAAAATTTCTTGGAATTCATTTAACGCCCAATCTAGACTGGTCGTTACACATTGAAAAGACAGCAGTCAAGATTAAAAGTGCCTCTTTTCTACTTCGTCGCCTCAAAAAAATTGTCAACCCTCATACCCTTTCACTTGTCTACCATGCCCATTTCCACTCTCATATCTCTTTTGGGCTTCTCTTCTGGGGTTCTTCCTCAGCAGCTAAACGTATATTCATCATACAAAAACGAGCAATACGAATTATTGCCGGCATTTCACGCCGTTCATCATGTAAGCCACATTTCATAAATCTTAAAATCCTCACCCTCACTTGTACTCTCATCCAAATTGCCAGTTTATATGTTCACTCCAACACCAGCCTCTTCCCTAAAAATTCCTCTATCCCTACTAGTCAAAGCAACTCAATCCGCTCCCTTACACACTCCCACTCTTTTTTCATACACAGCCCTCGCCATCTTTGCACAACCATTTATAATAAACTACCTGCCCATATAACTAGCATCACCAAACTTTCATCCTTCAAATACAACCTGAAATCTTTTCTTCTCCAGAACCCCTTCTATGACCTCAATGAATTTCTCCTTTCCAAGCCACAATAGTTAAATCATTTAATCATTCAATCATCGTACATGTATCATCTGTATTTTCTTAATTACCTTTTTTTCTTTTATCTCTAAATACTGTTCTCTTATTCATTCATTTTTTTTCTAGTCTCAAGTTTTTATATATTCCTATATTTGTGCCATGTACAAATCTCTGGAAATGAAATAAATGAATAAATAAAATAAATAAATAAATAAATGAAATTCAAACTGTGTTCAGAATCATACTTCCGACAAACGTCATGTAATATATATATATATATATATATATATATATATATATATATACATATACATATATATATATATATATATATATATATATATATATATATATATATATATATATATATATATATATATATATATATATATATATATATATATATATATATGTGTGTGTGTGTGTGTGTCTATACAATTGCGATTTCCCTGCAGATGGCCTAGTGGGTGAAGACTCGATCATTGAAGTGAAGTGTCCAGTCTCGGCCGATCCATACCGAACTCCTGAAGAGGCTATTGCAAATAAGAAGGTACTGGTCTCAGCTATATTTATATGAAGTTCATTCGAACTCATAACATCTCTCTTCGTTATTCATGCTAACCTTTTTCGTGATATTCTGTTAACTTCTTCCAGATACCCTATTGTGACCTTGTTGATAGCAAACTTCTGCTAAAACCGACTTATGAAAAACGAAAAACTACTATTATCAAATCCAGGGACAACTTCATGTCACTAAGCGAAAGTATTGTTATTTCGTGCAATGTACGAAAAACTGGTTGACCTACGAGATAATAGAAAGAGACGATGACTTCTGGAGAAATCGGATGATTCCTCACCTAGAGAGGTAAACGTAAACTATAATAAAGACTACTTTAGGGGCAACATATTTTCAGTATGAACTGTTTATCTGATGAATCTGCTTACAGGTTTTATATGGAATGTTTATTGCCCGAGCTAGTTGAATCACAGTTCGCTAAAAGACTAGTTATCGGAGATATAAAAGACCCGAAATACATCACCGAAGCAATTTCTGCAAGTACTGAGAAAAAGACTCTGGCATTGGCATCAAGAGAAAAGAGACAAAAGGATGCATTATCTAAAAAAGGCAAATCAAGTGTAAATCGAAGAGCAAAGAGCAAAGTACCATCTGCACAGTAACTATTGCAACTTGAAGGCAAGGTGATAACCCGTTGTGGATCATCAGTCAGCTAAGTCACAGATTTAGAAACTAAAGTCAAGTCGGGCTTGGGCTCGAGTCCTGCATAAGACAGGTTTTGGTAATCATCATTCACGGACCATCTGCTCATCCGTACCCATCCGCAAACAGTGATCATCATATTCATCATCAATATTCAGTTATTTATTGTGTATTATGTATATGTTGTATGCAGCCATTTTAATGTAGACTCAACTTGGAGAACGAAACATTTGCGTTGTTGGATGAGTGGGAGTTATACTCAAAATCTGAACACCTCAAGTTTTGAAACTATTGAAATCCATATACGGTTTTCCATATACGGTTTTTAATTAGATGTACCTGTTGCCAGCACTAATAATTTTTTCAACCCAATTTCTTTTCAATTTTCGTACCTGTTGCTCAGTTATGAGCTTATTTTTATTCAGAAAAAATGATATATTCCATTCTTTATCTTTGAAATAGCTTGACTGATTTATGCGAAATTTTGGGATAACGTGAATCATTAGCTTGTGTTTACATTCCGTGAGATTGTTTTGTAGATTTCTTTATCATTTTCACTCCGGCTTATTCTTATGGGGTTTTACATTATGTTGATTTTTTTTTTCTCGAAAGTTACTGAACTGATTGTGCCCCAAAACTGAACAGTATCGAGCTAGATGAGGACATATGTTGATTCCTATTTTGATAGCATTTTGTACTTCCGTTTGACCTGTGTAGCGCAAACAAAATGCACACACAGATTTTTTTTCTCGTTTTTCCAAGTATAGTGAAATTGAATCTTCGCTTCGCGCATCCAATCAATCGATTACTTGATTGTGTGTTTGTATTACCAAATTATGACCGATTTCCTTGTCATTGTAGCCTGATCTCTGTGTACGTATAATATGCCGCGGCAGTTATAGGCCTATTATAGTTGAATATTACCAGAAAAACGAATTTTCAGGAAAACATCAAATGAGTGTATAAAATATACTCGAAACCTATAAACGCGTCGTAAAACAAAGATATCTATTCGCTCATACTCACACTCCGACTTGGAAACTATTCAGCCAATTTATGAATACACAGAAGTCGTGAATTACTGTGCCTTTTAACATTCTTCCTATTCTCTTTTTTAAGATATAGGCCTAAATTCAATTGATTAATTTTCTAAAACATATATAGGGCCTACTTTAAGGATTAAACTGGAACTTTGTAAAAATGCAAAATTGCTAGTTTGGACTGTAACTTATACCAAATTCCATTCGTTCAAGAAATATTTAATCTCCGATGTTTCCCCCTAGGCTAAATCGGTGTCTTCCAATTTTCAATATTCTTTCTCCAGAACAATATGCCCAATTTTACTCAAAGACAATTTTAGCATATTTTATATAGCTTGATTCTAATGGCAAAACCGATGCACTTCGTGATGTTAATGTTGATCTAATGTCCTGTCCATCACGATTGAAGTTATTTGTGAGCTGTAGACTGTAGAGTGCGAACAAATAAGCATCCAAAAAGACAATGGGACCTCAATTTTTACAATAATTGAAATGCAAGATATATTATAACTTAGAAGTGAATTAATCGAATGCCGAACCCAGGATTTGATATATGAGTATGCCTACTGAATGTATTTGTTCTGTTTGGAATCACAATATGCGTCTAAAAAGACTCATTGTGACCAAATTTTCAATTTATATAATAAATCAATGATAAATGAAAAACCTCTTCGTTATTCATCGATAACTGTCCATCAAACTATATGGTCATGGAGCTAAGTATAACGCATGAATATAATTTATATCTGTATAATAAATTTCTTCCCCTCATCATCCTGCGTCTATCATCCGCTCATTCGTACCCCCATATAACCTAGCTGTTGGTGGGGTCGTTGAACAAACAAAAATCAATCAATCACAAAATATTGTGATTGATATTGTTTCTATCATCATTACTTTAATCACCATTGTCCACATAATAAAAAATAAAACAGCTTTCAGAAATAATATATAGGCCTTATGTATTGGATTTGAACTACGCACTGTAATGATAACTAAGATCTATTGGCGTCGGATGAATGAATAATGGGATGATGAGATGAAGGTACTTAGGTAATGGGAGAGGTAGTGGGAAGGAAGCGGTCGTGGCCTATATTGTAGGAACCATCCCGATATTAGCCCAGTCTACAGAGGGAATTAAACCACGAAAAAAAAACTGTAAAGGTGGATAGTGGCAGGGATCGAACCAGGTCCGAGTTGCCCTTCATCTCCCGGATCACATGAAGTGAGCGCGTTAGCCACTCAGCTACATGTGCCGGTCTTTCGAATATAAATTCATCATTTATATTTTTATCATTATTAAATTCAATAAATTGTTCACTGTTCATTGAATAATTAATTATGATAATTATTGCAATAGTATGTTAGATTTCAGTATTATTTTTAATCACTCTCGTTTTGAACGATAATATACATGTAGGCTAGTAGTTTATTTGAAATATATTTATAATAAAAAAATTGAATTAAAAAAAAAACGAATCACACACCGAGTTGAGCATTTGTTATTTATCTCCATTCTGGTGTTGGCGTGAACTTGAAGTAATTCGTAACTGAAACGAGAATCAAAGTGATATTTAAAAAACTACGGTAGTGCGAGCTCAGGGCTAGCATATGCCTGCTAAATCTCTCAGTTTTGTGAATGTTATTAAAATCTATTAACGTGCGTCATCAGTCAAGTAGCCGGTTTCCCTCCCTACTTTGCCGTGTTGACAGTGACGTGATGATTCGGTCAAGCTCGGTAATCTCCGCTCTTTTACGAAGACTTTAGGACATACCTCCAAGCTCAACGTTCTCTAAGCCTAGAGAGCCTACAACGAGTCCGTGTCGAGCGCCTGCGGCCTCATAAGTGGTCCCACGAGTAGCTAGGGAAATATATGTCACCTCCCACAGAGCCCCGCTTGTGGGAGTAGGGCTATGGTAAAACTGGAGGTCGCCATTTGTCCAGAGTTCATCGTTCGAAACTACATTAACCCGTAGCCATTCAGCTCCTCGGCACGATTGTTTACACCTTGAGCTTGGGTTCATGTCCTTGTGCTTTGCCATTTTTGTCAACAGATGTGGGCGATTCAAGCATATGGACGAAGCCGACAAGAAGAAAGAAAATTAAGGAAGAAGAGGAGAAAGAAGACTACAGATGAGGAAAGATATGAGAAAAAACCGCAATGCTCAGTACTCCCCCCACATACTCCGGTCACCAGAAGGAACCCACTCGACCGACGGTCCGAACTAGGTCTGGACCCTCACCCCAGACCTTATCGCCATGGGTGACCCTGCTGGGAGAAAATAAATTGCTCCCGACGATAGCTCTGGGGATCACTGGGCCACACAAGCCCCCACACCACGTCAAGGTGTCCGGATCCTTCGAGGGGATTTACATTGATATAATTAATCGTATGAACAGACAGATTCGGTGTAAGGGGCCGAATCCTCTTGCATTGTAATACTGAGATTTGACTAGATTGTTCTTCTACTAGCTATGATAGGGACTAGTCTGAACTAAATCTAAACTGAATTAAGGCTGACTAGATTATGAATATCACATGCTCCGGTGTATATGGCCGGAGCATTACAAATAAATAATATATAACAAGTAACACAAATAGATATCACTTATATTAGGATAAAAAGTTGCGATTCTTTTAAAAACACGAACAGACAGTCAACAGCCTTCTGTTCGTCACCTAGGATGTGACAGGTCCTCCGGCATGCGCAGGCGCCGGCGCAGATCCCGGAACCTGTCACAGTCGATCAGGAGGTGACGAACTGTGAGTGGCTCAAGACACTCCTCACATTCAGGCTGTTGCTCACCCCTAAGGAGCAACCCATGCGTCAGCAGTGTAGGTCCCAAGCGCAGGCGCGACAATACAACTTCTTCCCTTCGGACTGATCTACACGAGGTGTTGTATGGACTTATTGATGGATTTGTTGATCGCAATTTATTTAAAACACTTTCCTCATTCCAGGATGCTTGCCAGGTGCTCTTCACAATCTGTTTAAAACATTTTTCAGATCTGCAGCCGGAATGTTAGTAGAGGCAATATCAAGCCATGTTGTAGGCCTACAACAAAATATCATTCTAACTCGCAACAAAATACTGAGTAACCGACAGGATTGTCTTCAAATGCAATCTACAAAGTGTATGGCCAATGTATTTTGCTTCTGAGTCGAGACTCCTTCCTCCACCCATGACACCACTAACCTTAAAAGATGATTTTACAACCGAGGAGGCCTACACTGTATCTGTGCCAATCACAGTAGCACAAAATGTTACAGTAGAAGAGGAAACAACCAATGCAGAAGAAAACACTACCTGGGTTGGACTGAACCCAAGGTGGACTGAATCTGTGAGGACTAAATCTCACACTGAATGGGCCGTACAGGCACCCACTAGACCATCTGTCTCAGTTACACTCAGGCCAAGATACCATATTTCACTGGAGGAATATATATCTGAGTGTAGAATATTTCCTGTGGTAAACATCCCAACCACAGCTGGTACAGAGCCACAAAGTGATCCGCCACTTCTCAGTAAAGGCTTGCTAGAAGAGAAAGACGCTGCAGAAGAGAAAGACGCTGCAGAAGAGAAAGACGCTGCAGAAGAGAAAGACGCTGCAGAAGAGGAAAACGAGGCCGCTGCAGAAGAGGATACTGACAAGGCAACTGTGTCAGCCATGTCAAAACCAGAGCCGGCTACTGCTCCTTGCGTATCGCTGCCAGCCCGTAGGCTACGGGATAGGAAAAGACGGCAAGTGCAGCGCCTCGATCTATGAGATAAGATCACAGCCCTGCGTAGTCAGCCGAATGGTATAGATAGTGTAAATAAACCAAATTATAAAAGTGTAAATCAACTCAAAATAGGTCACTCAAATATCAGGTCAATTCTAAAAAACTTTGATGAACTTAAAGCTCTCATTAAAGACAATGATTTTGACTTATTTGGGATATCCGAAACATGGTTGAATGGGAATGATCATCCTTTATTGGATATCCCGGGTTATACATTTTTATATGTAAATAGAATTGGCAGAAGAGGTGGAGGTGTTGCTACTTACTTGAAGTCACATTTTAAGTACAAACAAATTGACATTAGCACTAGTACAAACCGCCAACTGGATTTGCATTACCGCACTTTCCATTTGTCCGGCTTTGTCAATTCACCTTCACCCGCGCAGACCTCGTCCCGCCCGCCAACTAATATAGAACATATAATAATAGATATCCAAATAAGAAAAAGTAAAATAGTATTCATCACCTTGTATCGCCCACCTAGCCAAGAAAAAGAAAACATCATATCCTATGGTGAAATATTACAGCGCCTCGTGACAGAATATGATCATATCATATGTTTCGGGGATTTCAATATAAATATGTTAAAAAGGAAACAATTGCTACAAAAGTGTTAAATAATATGCTGGATTCTCTAGGTTTATATCAGGTCGTGACTGACGTGACAAGGTCATCGTACGCGTCAGAAACACTTATAGACTTAGTAATTATTAATAATAGAAATCGTTTGGTAGAAAGTAGTAAATATTCTCCCATAGGCACTAGTGACCATAATACAATTGCAACAACATATAATATATATGTCCCAAAAGCTGTTGCTTCCATCCATACATACCGTGATTTGAAAAAAATTGATCGAGAAAAATTCATATCGGATGCATCAAGTATGCCTTGGAGAATGAACGTGGAAGCCCGAACATGTATAAATAGTAAAGTAGAAACTATCAGTGCTATGATCTTAGACTTAATTAATATACATGCCCCCCTAATCAGAAAACGGATCTCTAAACCTCCATCTCCATGGCTTACACCTGATATCTCGGAGATTATCAAAGCTAAAAATAAAGCTTGGAAAAAAGCTAAAGAATCCAAACTTGAAAGGGACAATAAAAAATTCAAGAAACTCAAAAGTGAACTACGTAAAGCTATAAGAAACTCTAAAAAAGATCATTTTAACAAACTCAATGGGCTTCGCAGCTCCGATATGTGGAAGCATCTTAAACAAAGTAGTGTCCTTACAACACAAAAAACTAGTCCACTTCCTCCACAGTTCTATGACCCACATTTAATTAAGTCATATTTTAACTCAATTGGTGAGAATTTAGAATTACTACCTGACATACTAAATGAAATCGACTTACTAAAAAATATAGAATCCACTGATCTTTTCAACCTAGAAACGGTTACAAATGATAGTATTCTAAATATAATTGATTCCATAAAAAGCCGTGGTACTGGAATAGACAAAATAAATATAGACATTATCAAACTAGTCATTCCATTCTGCATCAATGCAGTGACTGATATAATAAATTACTCAATTACATCATCAACATTTCCAGATCTGTGGAAGGCAGCTGTGATCAAACCCCTGCCTAAAACAAAAAATCCATCGTCGTTAAATGATTTATGTCCAATTAGCATACTTTCCACCTTTTCCAAAATTATGGAAAAAGTTTTATATAAACAATTAATGTCTTTTGTCAATAAATATAATATTATACCTAAAGAACAATCTGGTTTTAGAGCAGGATATAGCACCACAACTTCACTTATAGATTTGACTGATACCCTAAAAAATACTTCTACAAATAAAGGCCTATCATTTCTCATACTATTAGATTATTCGAAAGCCTTTGATAGTATTAATCATAATCTTCTCCTTGCTAAACTAAGGGTGCCAGGCTTTTCCAAATTAGCACTTGACTATTTCTCTAGTTACCTGAAAACAAGAACACAGTGTAAAAGTAAATGATAGTCATCGTGAATCAATCTCAACGCCACTTGTTGTTCAGTATGGAGTTCCACAGGGATCGATCCTGGGACCACTCCTTTTCAATATATATATATGTATGATATTCCTAGTGTACTTAAAAACTGCAAGATTAGCCAATATGCAGATGATATACAATTAGAAGTACATTGTTCCAACTTGGAACAATTTGAGTCAACAATTATAAATATTAATAAAGACCTAAATGAAATTGTAGCCTACTCCCGGAAACAAGGTCTTACCCTAAACCCAATTAAATCAGTATTTTTACCAATTGGCAAATCGGGTCAAATTGCATTGTTCCAAGACTCAGAATTGAAAATACAAATTATAAATACTTATATAGAAGAAGTCTCCGTAGTTAAAAATCCAGGCCTATGGTTTCAATCAGATCCTAGTTGGATCCCGCATATGAACAAGCAGTGCGCCAAAGCATATAGCTCTCTAAAATACCTTTATAATTTTAAGAGATTCCTGAAACCAGAAATCAAAACTATACTATGTGAATCATTAATTATATCCTTGTTTGATTACTGTGATTGTGCCTATACAGGTCTCAATAAGGAGGCCGAGTATAAAATTCAAAAAGTCCAGAATGCTTGTCTCAGGTTTATATGTTATGCCAAATACTATGAACAAATCTCACCCGAGCTGATAAAACTACAGTGGTTAAACATGTCTAATAGAAGGCGATTACACTTGGCAACTTTCAACATGAAACTATTAATTACTAAAACCTCCGAGTACCTGTTTGAAAAACTATCCCTTACAAAACAGTTACATCATTATAATACGAGACAAGGTAATAATCTAGTTTATAATCACCATAATTCTACAAATAGTTCATTTTTTTCTATTTACGGTCCCCGTATCTGGAATAGCTTACCATCGCATCTCAAATCCATTAAAAGTATAGGTTTATTTAAGACTGAATATAAGAAATATTTGCTCACTAAACATGAGGATGATATAATGATCAAACCTAAGTTTACCTCAAAACCCAAAACAAAACATTTATGGGTTGTTTTTATTGTAATATTTTACTTTGTTATATTCTCAGTAGTACTCAATAGAATTATTCCTTAAAAATATTGTTATATTCTCAGTATTAGGCCTACTCAATAGAATAGAAGAATTCCTTACAAATATTGTATACCCCTATCATGCAGGTTGTACCGGCCTGTTATTCTATATATGGTACATCGAACTTTATCAATTATAGACTTCATTCCTAGATTGCAGTATATTATATGTAATATGCATTCACCTAAAATGGATCTATCACATTCATTTTCTTTCTGTTCTTTATCAGTTTATTGTTCACTTTGTTTCTTTTCTCTGTAATATACGATTCCACGAAGTACCCTTATATTGATATAAACTAAATAATAAATATAAATAAAGACTATTCCTAGACTGTTATATATCATAGGCCTATGCATATGTGATACTCATATCACATTTAGTTGTGCCATGTTGAGATTATTCTTTATTAATTTTTATACTTGTTAAGTTATTGAGAATATTTTCATTGATTCTTTTATTAGTCTGTATACCTAGTTGTAATATTTTACATGTCTGTGTCACACCCATGTACCTAAAATGAACATGATCACATTTAGTTTTTTTCTTGTATATATTAATTTTGAATTATTTAAAGTGATTATATAGCCTACTTATTAAGTTTACAAGAATGAGTTTATATAATGATAATTAGTTATACCCAGATTAGGTAGAAGAGCAGTCACCCGATTGAACCTCGCCTGTTTCTGACTTGTAATGTTGCATACTTACATGATGAATAAAGACTATTCTATTATATTCTAATGTATGGGTAGTCGGTTCGGGAACGCAGAGTGGCTTCTTTCGCCGCCTGGTCTGCCTTCTCATTCCCAGCAATTCCAGCATGACCAGGGATCCAACAGAAGGCCACTTTAGTTCCACGAGAATCAAGATCAAAAAGGAGTGACTGGATTTTCTGGACAAGATATTGGTTAGGAAAAAACTTAGAAATGGCTTGAAGTGAACTCAAAGAGTCTGAGCAAATCATAACATGTTGATCTCCACTCCCCTTCGCATACACGAGGGCTTGATAGATGGCAAAAAGTTCCGCAGTAAAAACACTACAAAAATGACTGAGTTTAAAACCTACGCTAGTAAAACCAACTACATAAGCACATCTAACCGCTCCGTTCAATTTAGATCCGTCCGTGTAGATAAAAATGTAATCATTAAAAGAGTCGCGTAATGCATAAAAGTACTGCTGGTAAACAGAGGCAGGGGTAGACGCTTTGGCGTGCTGAGCCAGTTGTGTCAAACAGACTGGCTGTGGCACAATCCAAGGAGCAACTGTACTGGTGTTTATATTCTGCGTGCTTGGGAGCTCAAAACGGTATCGTTCCAGCAGTTCACCGGCACGTATACCAAGAGGTCTTGTTGCCTTATCACGCGTATCGTAAATTCTCTTATAATTAGGGTGAAACACTTTATTGTAGGTAGGGTGCGACGCCATACCACTGAGACTTGACAGGTAACTGCATAGAAGATAGTTCCTCCCAGTCTCTAATGGCGGCTCTCCTGATTCACAGTTTACGCTGACTACAGGACTTGTGCGAAACGCTCCTGTAGACAGTCTGATTCCTGTGTTGTGAATGGTGTTGATCGTCTTTAGGTATGATAGTCTGGCAGATGCATAGACAATGCATCCATAGTCTACCCTGGATCGAATTAGAGATCTATAAAGCCTTAGCATAGTTATCCGATCAGCACCCCATGATGTTCCACTAGGTATTTTTTAAATGTTCAGTGATTTCCCACACTTACGTTCTAGTTCCTGTAGGTGCACCTTCCAGTTAAGCTTTCGATCAAACGTCATACCCAAGAATCTAACAGTTTCAGAAACATTGAGGTCAGCACCACCGAGCTTCAAGGTAGGTTGGTGATGGAGCCCTCTTATGCGATGAAAATCGATGCAACTGGTTTTGCTTGGGGAAACCTTGAAGCCAGTTGCATCGGCCCACGTTTCCAGGTGAGTTATTGTTAGTTGGAGCTGGCGCTCAGCTGTACGAAGATTGGCAGATTTATAAAAAATCGCTAAATCGTCTACAAATAATGAACAACTAACAGGTCTCTTAATGTTTGAAGTTATACCGTTAATAGCAATTAAAAATAGGGTGCAACTCAGAACAGAGCCTTGTGGGACTCCGTTCTCTTGAATATGGGAAGACGACACAGTGTTGCCATAGCGAACTCTAAAACTTCTGTTTGACATAAAATTTAAAATGAAGGTAGGTAAATGACCTCTAAATCCCCACTCATGCAACGTTCTCAGTATACCATATCTCCATGTCGTATCATAAGCCTTTTCAAGGTCGAAAAAGACTGCAATAAGGTGTTGTTTTGAAATGAATGAATCTTGTATGAGAGCTTCTAAGTATACGAGATGGTCCATGGTCGAGCGATTTCGGCGAAAGCCGGACTGCTCGGTAGTGATAAGCCCTCTCGATTCCAAAGTCCATATCAGTCGCCTATTAATAATTCATTCGAGGATTTTGCAGAGGCAGCTCGTGAGGGATATGGGTCGATAGCTTTCCACTCTATGCCGATCCTTTCCTGGTTTCGGTATGGCTACAGTTAGGGCTTCCAGCCAGGAAGAGGGGAAATCATCTCCTAAGAATATGTTGTTAAAAACGTTTAAAATGTACGCTGTTGCATCGGCAGAGAGTGCTTTCAGCATCTTATTATGTACCAAGTCAGGCCCCGGAGCCGTATCTCTCGACTCCCGTATTGCCGACATTAGTTCCCATAATTCAAGAGGCTGATTATAGTTCTCATCAACTCTAAAGGCGAAATTTAAAATTTTCTGTTCTTGTACAGCCTTGGTTCTCAGAAAGACTGCAGAATAATGGGCAGAGCTCGATACGTTCTCCATATGTTGTGCAAGGGCTTCAACTATGGTATCATGTGATGTTTCGATGATATTTTCAATTAATAGACCAGGTATATAAGAATGGGTGAATTTACCTGAGATCTTTTTCACTCTATCCCAAATTTTGGAAGCAGGTGTGTGGTGATTAATTGTAGAGACATACATTTCCCACGATGATTTGCGAGCTTGCTTAATGACATATCGAGCTTTCGCTCTGAGTCTGCGGAAGGCACTAAAGTTTATCTGAGTCGGGTGTTGATTAAAAATTCTCATAGCTCTTTTCCTCTTCATTATTGCCTGGGCACACTCGTTGCTCCACCACGGAACTGGAGTACGACCAGGTTTACCAGATGTCATGGGAATGGTTTCCTCAGCGGCACGGATAATGGTGTCTGTGACATATGTCACCTGTTGTTGTGTGTCGGTGAACGCTCTGTCGCTTTGGAAGACGACAAGATTCCCGAAACGACACCAGTCGGCACGCTGAAGTTTCCATTTCCTATGTCTAAGATGATGACCATGGTTAAAAGCTGCATTTAAAATGATAGGAAAATGGTCGCTTCCGCAAAGATCGTCGTGCACCTTCCATTCAAAGTTGAGTGAAATAGAAGGTGAGCAAGCGGCGAGATCGATCATTGAGGAGGTGCCATGAGCAGTACTAAAATGAGTAGCTGTGCCAGTATTTAAGAGAACCATGTCATGATAAGATAAAACATTTTCGATAAGAGATCCTCTATTGTCCGTCTGTTCGCTGCCCCACAATGTGTTGTGAGCGTTGAAGTCTCCAGCGAATAATACAGGGGGTGGTAGTTGTGCAATGAGGTTGGCCATATCTTGATTAAAAATCCTGTCAGCTGGCGGAAGATACAAGCTGCAGAATGTGGTTGGACTAGGGAGGGTCACTCTGGCAGCCACTGCCTGCAGAGGCGTCCGTAAGGTAAGTTCCTCTGCATAGCAGCTGTCATGGATGGCTCCTCCACTAGCCCTCTCACATACAGTTTTATCTTTTCGATAAAATGAATAACCTTTCAAGATAGGTGAATCATTGGGCTCAAAGCGGGTCTCTTGTAAAAGTATACACTTGGGACTAAAATTTGAAACAAGTAAACGAATTTCCTCAAGGTGTGCTCTAAACCCGTTGCAGTTCCACTGCAACAAGGCCATGTTCGAGTTTACTTTTCTGTGGTTAGGGTTACCTAAGACCGGCTCGGGCAACTAAAAGTTTCAAGTTCTTTTTAGATAAAAAGATTTCCCCTCGGAAGATTTCGCGGGCATGCCGGGCTCTGCGGCTACATCCTTCCTAGTTCCGAGGGTACTGCCTCTGTTCCTCTGCTTTTGTTTAGGGAGTGTGAATCCCCGAGTGTCGGGCACAGCATCCGACACCGGTGGCTCAATGGTGTCGAGTGCAGCGCCCGACACAGGAGGTTCATCCTCATTTTCACTTTCTGTTACCATTATTTCCTCGACGGTTTCAGCCTCAGCTTCCGGAGTAAATTTTGTTTTCAAAAGTTTCACCAGATCATGTACCTTGGTTTGTAGCTTGTCAATTTTGAGGTTTTGTGACGATATTAACTTGTTAGGCCTCACCTAACTAGGTCAGTTAGAATAGTGATAGATAGTAGCACATCTTAGATAGGAATAGCAATAGTTGTCGAATAGATGTTGCATAGCGTTAGGGTAAATATATTTAGGATAGAGTGTAGATATACCGTTGGTTATAAGTCATTAGGGTTAGGCAGGGGTAGGTAGTGGACTAGCGCTACCCCCACAAGACTCGAGTCTGAGAAGTTGGAGAGCCAACATCGGGCTCTCTGAGCTGAACCGTGTATGTGTGGTATATTTGTGTTGATTAAGAATATACGTGTTTCATTTACTGTTTATTCTTGTTATTCATTCACCTCTTCCAAATCCATATCAAGTGGGGGCTCGTCCAAAGGGTCATAGTTATCGGGATAATATTGAATGAACATTTAAAATCGTGAGTGTGTCGTGCTCGTACGTAATAACCATTCTCGGAAGTTATCGTTCGTTCCTCCTCAAAACCACGTGTGTGCGCCAGTTAGGTAGGCAACTTTAGGGGCGCGCTTGTAGTGCGGGAGGGTATCGCGTTCGGTCCGGGGGCATATGGTGAAACTTGTATATTTTTTTGCATCTATATTTTATTTAGTTACTTATCAATGTTTAACGACACGAACTATGATGAACATGTCGACTCAAAAGTGTATGAACAATTATTGCCTTCACTTTTGTATATATATATATATTGTAATAAGTCTAGTTTTGGTTATTTTATTTGTGGTGATCCTTGTTCAAATGGCGTCAAGTCACACGTTTGATGATGGAGTTCTCCGTGCCCTACGGCTGGAACTACCGACGTTCTGCGGCCGGACAGATGCACGGACATCCGAAGCGTTTCTGGACGCACTGACTTGATACGCTCGCGCCTCACATCACGACCACCAATGGCTCCTGAGGGACGTCGTACCAGTGGCTCTCGTGGGGGATGTGGAACGTTGGTGGGTCTCGCGTGGAGGTTACTTACTTTGGGATGCGTTCCAGAGAGATTTCTTGAGGGCTTTCGGAGTGCCGGACCGCATTCGTCGCCTCCGAATGAAACTAGATGCTCGCACGCAACATCCGGACGAGGATTTTGCGTCTTTTGTGCGAGTAATTGGGGCATACTATGCCCGTATTGGAATGGAAGTGACGGAGGACGAGAAAATTGAGCGCGTCCTTGCCCAGGCGACACCATTCACTCGGCACCTGTTGATAGGCCGTTCCTTCTCCTCATTGGTGGAGATGGAGGACACTGGTCCGGAACTTCAGGAATTTGTGTGGCGGACTCAAAACTATCAACCTCCCCCTTTATCGTCCAACTGCCTGGAGAGGGACTTGGCGTTTCAGCCAGCTGATCGCGCTCATACCCCGGCTACCACGTTTCCAGCGCCGAATGTTATACTAACCGGAGCTGACGACAGAGGTGATATTGGGGACAGATTTTTTGTTCGCCACAGGAATCTCCCTCCATGTAGCTGAGGGCGGCTGGACTCTGGGATCCGCACCACAACGCGTCATTCCATTCTCGTCATCAGCTATCCGCTCATCGAAAAATCCACTCGATTACACCGGCACGGAGGATTTGGGGTGCATCGGGTTGGAGCGTTTGTTCACCGACGTTCAACAACCTCCTCAAATCCCTCCACGTTCAGCACCACCACTGCCGCAGCTATCTCCGCCGCCACCATCACCAGTATCTACGCCATTGTCGGGGCACCGCCGTGATACGGTAGTAGGCCAACACCCGCCTCTACCTACACGGAGCGAACAGCTCCACTCGGTGCTGGCTGCCTTGCAAGTAGTCTTGCAGACACCTCAAACAACATCCGCTCACCAAGAGGCGTCAACGCTACCTGCAGTAACACTGCCGCCAACGTACTTCTGTGAGCCGCTGGTAAATGAACACCCACCTTTACCTACACGGCGCGAGCAACTCCAGTCAGTACTGGCAGCCTTGGACATAGTCTTGCAGGCTTCCCACACCACGTCAGTCCAGAAAAAACAGCTGGATGCACGTGGCATCTCGACTCCAGCTACATTTACACAAGTAGCTTTTGCGTCTTCGGCTTTACCACGCCCCATCGTTCTCCCGGAGCAGGTCACTCCTCCGACGGTATCACATTGCCCACTAAGTGTGCAGCAACCAATACAAAACTTGCTGATGAGGTTTTCAGCGCTATTTACAACAACGCCTGGTATTACATCGCAGGCTAGTCATAGTATCAACACAGGCGACCACTTCCCGTACAAATGTAAATTGCGTCCCGTCAACGCGAAAAAGCGTGAGGTCCTGGATGGTCTCATTGATGATCTTCTCCGTGAGGGTATCATTCAGCACTCGCGCAGCAACTGGGCATCAGCTCCAGTAATGGTCCCAAAAAGGTCTGGTGGCCATCGAATGGCGGTCGACTATCGGGCCGTTAACACTCGTACGAAGGTGCCAGTGTACCCCATGCCATCGACAGAGTGGGTGTTTGCTCAGCTAAGGCAAGCGGCGTGGTTTTCCGTGATCGATTTATCACAAGGCTTCCACCAAATCCCCGTGGCACCAGAAGATCGCCCAAAGACGGCTTTCATCTGCCACCGAGGCCTCTTCGAGTACTTGCGAATGCCTTTCGGGCTAGCCGGCAGTCCGGCAACGTTCCAGGCTTTGATGGACAATGTACTCCGGGACTTGAAATATAAGTGCGCGATGCCGTTTTTGGTCGACGTCCTCGTGTTTTCGAGCACGGCAGCGGAGCATGCTCGAGACCTGCAGGCGGTGCTCTCTCGGTTAGAAGCAGCGGGACTCACAATCAACCCTTCAAAAGTACAGCTGTTCCAGACTTCCCTCCAGTTTCTAGGACACATTATACGTCCCAACGAATGTTCCCCTGATCCGGAGAAGGTAATGGCCGTCTCATCATTTCCTCGCCCGTCAAAAGTCAAGGAACTTCAAGGTTTTCTAGATTTAGTAGGCTATTACCGGAAGTTCTAGCCAGGTATGGCAAGCACTACTATGCCACTAACGCGCCTCACACGGAAAAAAGTTCCGTGGCACTGGGGTGCTGCTGAAGAGTCGGCTTTCAGAGTAGTCATCCAGAGCTTAACGGATGCCACGACATTACCTCTCCCGGACCTCAACAAACCTTTTAGTGTCGAGACCGACGCCAGTGGGCTGGGTATTGGGGCAGTCTTGCTGCAGGACGATGCCGAAGGTTCTCCTCGTCCAGTGGAGTTCATCAGACGACAGTTAACGCAGCACGAAAAAAACTACACCGTCCAAGAACTCGAGTGTCTGGCGGTCGTGTGGGCTGTGGACAAGTTCCGTCCGTACCTAGAATTTTCCCATTTCGACCTTCTCTGCGACCACGCCTCACTGTCGTGGATGTTTAAAACCGAACTGACATCGAGACATTTTTCTTCGTTAGCTCAGTAAGTGGACGGGCTATAAGTGAACAGTTCAAAACAAACTTACGATAAAAATTCGCCAAACCCAAAAAACTTCTCACATCTTTGAGTTTTTTAGGGGTGGGAAATTCAGTCACCGCTTTTATTTTATCCGTACCCGGAGACAAACCCACCTTGTTCACGATGTGTCCCAATATCTTGATCTCTTGATAGCCGAATGTACATTTCGCTGGATTCAATGATAGATTAAACTCTTTAAAACGAGATAGAACCGCCTCCAATCGCTGTAAATGAAGTTCAAAAGTCGGTCCCATAGTCACGATGTCATCCAGATAGCACAGAGCTGTGTTCCACTTTAACCCCGCTAATACTTTGTCCATACATCGTTGGAAAAGTGCAGGTGACACGCTCAGGCCAAAAGGAAGGGCATTGAACTCCCAGAGTCCGTCAGGCGTGATAAAAGCTGTAATTTCCTTACAATCCTCAGCCACCCCCAACTGCCAGTAGCCAGAGAACATATCCACACAAGAGAAAAACGAATTGCCAGAGAGGTAAGTTGAAATGTCGTCGATCAAAGGAAGAGGGTAAGAATCGGACTTGATTACAGCGTTGACCGCCCTATAGTCCACACAGAATCGCCACTCACCCGACTTCTTTTTGACCAGAACGACAGGACTAGCGTAGGCTGATCGCGAGGGCCTGATCACTCCCTTGCCTAGCATCTGATTCACCTGGTCTTGAATCAGTGACCTCTCATTCGCCGAACACCCTTACGGAGGCTTGTGAACGGGTCTTCTGTTCGACAGTTCAAACGTACAGTCGTCCACCGTGGCCTTCCTCATACTCCCAAGAGACCAGGCGAATTGATCGAAATAGTTGTTTAAGAGTCTCAACATAGCCTCCGATTGGTCTGGGGTCAAGCCGGGGTTAATATCCACCTTGCCCGTGACATCTCTATCACTCGGAGATGACATCTCGACAGCAGTAACAGGGTACTTCATTACCTCGTGTCCTAGAGCCACCTCTTCCCGAACCTCGGCTACCGAATCGACTACCCCTAATTTCATCCCCTTTCTAATAATACGCCTTCTCGGAGAAGCATTAATTACTAGAATACTACCCTGTATCTCATTATTTAAGAGGGTTCTTTGTACCAAACAGTCTGTATTTTTTGATATATTGGAGGTCGGCTCAAAAACAGACAAGTCTGTTGACCGATGTGGGCCTTTGATCAGATAAGGGCATAAAATACAACTATTACCCTCAACGCTAACATCGTCTGCTACAATTAACTCCCTTAAAACGTCTACATTGTCAATTGAAATATTCATTATATCCAGGACCACTTTCGACTCCTCAAATGAGAACAACGTGTTGTAGAATGGGACACAGACCACCCCTGTGTCATGATTAATGGAAACCTCCCTTTTACCGTAAGAGATAGTTACTCCGTGCTCAACTGAAAAATCATTGCCAAAAATGCAGGGAGCCGAGAGACCTCGAATAGCAATCATAGGCAAAACGAAGTTTACCTCATTAATTGTAACTGAGGCATCCACTTTACCTACCACACGGAGAATAGTATTGTTTGCCGCCCTTAAAACTAAATTTTCAATTCTAGAATGATGTAAATGAGATACCAAAGATTCATCGATACAAGTTACAGCAGCTCCTGAATCCAAAAGCGCAATAACCTCCTTATCCTCTACATTTATTTTTACCTGAAGGGAACCTATTGTACGAATCGCATCTACCTGTAACGTAACAGGGCGCTGCGCAGAAGAAAACCTTAAAATAATATCCTTAAGAACAGTCTCGATGATCACTCACTAACTTTATAAACTCAGGGGTTTTAGAATAAACACGACTCACGGACCGCCAACCTGACATGGAGCCCGTGGTTAGGCGTTTCCCGACCTGGGAGTTTCGCCACCCTCCTGCCCAGGCTTCTTCAACGTCTGACGGGCCAACTGCAGGTCAGGGCACCTCAAGATTACACAGCCAACCTTTTGACACAAAAAACAGCCAGGCCTCCCTGTGTACTGCCTCTGATTTCCCCGCCATGCTCCCTGATCGGGGTAAGCAGGTTGCGACTGTCTCTGAGAATACCCGCCTCCGGCTGGCTGCTGGTACCCGTACACCGCGTTCATCCCTTGGCCTTGAAATTGGTCCACTTGCCGAGCGAACTGAGGATATGGAGGGTACTGCATGGGAGACTGATGCAACGACTGAGCGATGGGAAACTGTTGTTGCATCGGCTGTGGAGGATAATAATGCGTCGAGACAAGGTTTGGCTGTTGCTGACCGCTCGACCGTGCAACCTTTACAGCCCTCTCCTGTCCGTGAACA
Organism: Brachyptera putata; assembly: GCA_907164805.1. NCBI lineage: Eukaryota > Metazoa > Arthropoda > Insecta > Plecoptera > Taeniopterygidae > Brachyptera > Brachyptera putata. The sequence continues at coordinate 29,927,073 of OU015465.1, forward strand.
GCATTGATAACCAGCTCCTGCTGCATCACTAGCTCCTGTGCCATCAAGTGCAGCTGATTCCTCAACTCAGCCAAGTCGTCAACAGACGAAGCCGAAACAGAAGCCACCCCTATTGAAGGCTGTACCGAAGAGCGCACCTTCGCGTCACCCTCCTTCACCATCCTCTGCTGAAGCAAGAACTTGGACGACTGTGCTCTCTTCAGATTGGTCTTCAACTGATCGACTGTGGTATTGTCAAGCATGGAAACTTTATCTAGAACACTCGGCAGTATCCCCGACATCACCGACTGAACCTTGTCGAGTTCGGCCATGGAAGAGTCCACCTTCCGACAAAGTGCGAGGACATCATAAATGTACTCCTCGATGGTTTCCGTCGGACCATGTACACGATTACGGAGAGCAGACTTCCACTCCCCCTTCTGTACGTCCCCAACGAACTCATCAAACAGCACCTTCTTGACATCCTCCCACCTCATCGTGGTTGCCACAGTTGCTCCCCGGTTCCTTATTGCATGAGACTCCTCCAGAGTGATGAAACACTTCAAAGGGGCCCCAGTCAAATAGCAACCGAGATTAGCAAGTTTGGCCTCATCATACCACTTATTAACACGACAGGCACGCTCGAAAGTCGCTAACCACTCGTCCAACATGTCGACTCCAACCTCAAAACGCTGTGGCTTAACTTTGATTGATTGATTGGTGATGTTTAAGGGCGCTCAACGGCGTGGTTATCAGCGCCCGCGTGTATAAGCTCTGAGGGCTTACTTGGTTAAATCATGGATGCAAGATCGGATTCGTGTATGAAGTTCAATAGAGTATCTATTCTATCACTATCATCAGATAAAGTTTCACGTATGTCGCCGGTTATATGGTAAGTGTCTCTTAGTGCTCTGTATTTATGACATACAGTTAAAATGTGTAGGACAGATAGGGGTATGTCGCATATGCTACACAGAGGAGGATCTTCGGCTAATAAGAGGTAACTATGAGTGAGACGGCAGTGACCAATCCTCAGTCTTGTGATGATCACTTCATCCCGTCTGGAGTTTCTAGCGGAGGATTTCCAGGATGTGGTTGTATCCTTGATATGTCGAAGCTTGTTTCCTACTACGCCTTCCCATGTCTCTATCCAGGGTCTCTTCATGATTACTTTTATTTCTGCTTTCAGGTCGCTCACGGGGACTCGGTGACTGGATATACGCGCTAATGCCGTGGCTTCCTTAGCACAACGATCAGCTGTCTCATTCCCAGGGATGCCGGCGTGGCCAGGAACCCAGCAGAAATGGACAACCTTTCCATCTGTATGCAAGCGAGAAATGCGCGTCCTAACCTCTTGGATATATGGGTTAGTTGAGTAGCACTCCAAGCAAGCCTGAAGGGCACTCAGCGAGTCACTACATATGACAAAGTGAGTTTCTCTGCTTGAATCGATATGAATGAGAGATTGGATTATTGCATAAACCTCTGCCGAATAGACTGAACAGACGGCTTCGAGCTTGAATTTGAAACTTCGGTGCGTGGTGACGAAAGCACATCCAACAGCGTCGTTTAGTTTCGATCCGTCTGTGAAAATGAAGATGTGATTTCTGTGCTGGCGTTGAATTTCTAAAAAGTGCTGCTGGTAGATTTGCTGAGGTGTGGTGGATTTTGCGAACCTGGCAAGCGTGAGAATGACATGTGGCTGATGTAACATCCACGACTCAACTTGGCTGTGCTCTGTCGATTGAACATTGGGGAGTCGGAATCCCACTGAGGCTAGAAGTTCCTCTGCGCGTATACCAGTTGGTCTGGTCGCTGACTGCCGAGTGGCGTACACGAGACTCAGTGGGTGGTCGAAGACTATGTGATGAGTAGGATGGTTAGGGAGGCCTTTCAGTTTAGCAGTATAGCCGGCTAACAGGTAGTCTCTCCGATTCTGAAGTGGGGGCTCACCGGCCTCACTGTATAGACTGGGGACTGGGCTTGTTCTGAAAGCGCCTGTAGCCAGCCGTATCCCCAGGTTGTGTACTGGGTCTAGTGTCTTAATGTAAGACTGTCTAGCAGAACCATATACTATAGAGCCAAAGTCCAACTTGGATCGTATTAGAGACCTGTACAGACGGAGCATGCTCGTTCTGTCCGCACCCCACGAAGTTCGGCTTAGGACTTTTAGGATGTTCATAGCCTTGATACACTTGGTCTTGAGAAGTTTCAGATGAGTGAGCCAGTTCAGTTTCTCGTCTGAAACCATGCCTAAGAATCTAAAACTGTTTTCAAATGGTAAAATGTCCCCGCACAGTGTGAGCGACGGGTGAGGGTGATACTGTCGGAGTCTACTAAAATGCATACATTTTGTCTTTGCAGGCGAAAATTTGAAACCTCTGGTCTCTGCCCATTCCACAAGACGGTTTATTGTTAGCTGCAAATGGCGTTCTGCGGCTCTAAGATTCGCTGTCCTGTAGAAGATAGCCAAGTCGTCAACGTACAGAGATGAATAGATGGGCCGGCAAACACTCGAGGTGATACTATTGATCGCGATGGCAAACAGCGTGCAGCTAAGTACCGACCCTTGCGGCACTCCATTCTCCTGGACGAACGAGGATGACATCGCGCTTCCAACTCGTACGTGGAATGACCGATCTGACATGAAGTTACGAATGAAGTGGGCCATGTGTCCTTTGATGCCAAACTCGTTTATCGATTCCACGATGCCGTGACGCCAAGCTGTGTCGTAGGCCTTCTCCAGGTCAAAGAAGACTGCAATTAAGTGTTGTTTGCTGAGAAAAGCGTCCTGAATATGGCTTTCAATGGTAACAAGGTTGTCAATAACAGACCGATTACGTCGGAAACCAGACTGTTCTGGGGTGAAGAGGCCATTCATTTCCAGGAACCACACAAGACGCTTGTTGATCATGCGTTCGAACAGTTTGCACAGACAACTTGTGAGAGCAATTGGTCTGTAGCTAGATGCTAAGGTCTTATCTTTTCCTGGCTTCAAGACAGGAATGTTGATTGCTTTGCGCCATGTCCTTGGGAATACATCTGCAGACCAGATATGATTAAACATATTCAGTATGGAGCGTTTCGATATTTCCGGAAGATTTTTCAACATTTGACTGTGGATCCTATCAATTCCAGGGGCGGCATCTCGCACTCCTCTCAGAGCGGAGTCCAGCTCGCTCTGCGTATATAACACGTTGTAGGTCTCTTGGTTGTCAGAGTGGAAGTGAATCACCGTTCTTTCACGACGGGCCTTGATCGCCTGAAACCTGGCCGAGTATTTCGAGGAGCTCGATACGGAGGAGAAATGTGTAGCCAAGCTGTCTGCGATATCTGACTCAAGCGTAAGCAGCTGATTGTTGTCATTTATCCCGGAAATTGGCGGATGGCAGGTTTTCCCCATAATCTTCCGAACTTTACGCCAGACTACGGAAGATGGTGTGTGTGAAGTTATAGAGGACACATACTTGTTCCAGGATGTTTTACGTGCCTTGACAATCGTACGTCTTGCTCGAGCTCTGGCTTTACGAAAGGTTTCCAGATTATCTTGCGTGGGCCTCCTCTTGAATGTTGAAAGTGCTTTTCTCCTCACGGCGATGGCTCTTGTGCACTCTTCATCCCACCAAGGCACGGGCATTCTGTGCGGTTTGGTAGATGATTGTGGGATCGAGGCCGTGGCAGCTTCTATGATTCTCCGAGTGATGGCTTCTACAAAACTGTCCGGCTCGTCATACATTTCCCTGTCATCTATCCTAGCCAGTTGGCTGAACTTTGTCCAGTCGGCGCGCTGCAGAATCCAATGCGCTGATCTGGGCGGTAGGCTGTGTGAGTTGTTATGGTGAATGAATATGGGGAAATGGTCACTACCGCTAAGATCGCTGTACACAGACCATTCCAAGTCCAACAGCAGAGATGGCGTACAAAGTGCAAGATCAATGGACGAAAAGGTGCCATTGAAGGAGGAAAAGTGTGTGGGATCTCCATTATTAAGGACCACCATATTGTTCGCAGTTATGAAATCTCCGACAACTCTACCCTTGTTGTTCGTCGTCCTGCTTCCCCACATAGGGTTGTGAGCGTTGAAATCACCCACAATGATGTACGGAGCAGGGAGTTGCACAAGAAGTGTATTCAGGTCATGGATCGACACGTTCTCGTCCGGGGGGAGGTAGATATTGCATATTGTTATTTGTAATGGGTTTCTTATCCGAATAGCTACTGCCCTAATTCTAGTTGTGATCATGATCAACTCAGAGAAACAACTGTCGTGGACAATTGTCGCTACACCTCCGTGTGCACGCAGCCCGTCGTAGTTGTCATTACGATAAAAAGAGTAACTCCGTAAAACGGGGTTATCAGTTGCTTTAAAATTGGTTTCTTGAAGTAAAAACATAGATGGTTGGTGTTCAGATGTTAAAATTTTCATTTCTTCTGAGTGGGCCATGTACCCTCTCAGGTTCCATTGAACAAACAGAGCCATGCTAAGAGTGTTTAAGAGTAACTGACGTTACTCTTTTTTTCTTCCCAGAGCTGTGTCCATCTTCAATAGAGCTTGTGTCCATATTCTCGTTCGAAATTTCGTCTGTATTTGACACTTTCGCCACTTTCGAAGCTTGTTGACAGTCAATGCTGATTAGTGATGGAGTTCGATTGAGGGCTTTTGTCCTAGCAGGTCCGGTTTGGGTTGGTGCTGATGATTTGTGAATGAATGAATGAATGTTAGAGTTTTAAGGCGCGTCGACAACGAGGTCATTTTGCGCCTATTCAACAGTTTTGTAAAAGCTCATGACTAGATCACGAATTATTATATAAGGCACCGGTGTAAAAGGCCGGTACCAGTGAAAGAAGAATAGGAAAATATATACTGACATCTAAAATCTAATCTAAATCTAAACACGAACTATTCAAAACCAACATTAACAACAATATGAATCGACTTAGATACTAAATAACAGCTATATAGAGTGACTTAAATACTAAATAACAACTCTACAAAGTAACTTAAATACTAAATAACAACTACATAAAGTACCTTAGTTACTAAATAAAAACTGTATGGAGCAACTTGAATAATGAATAACAAGTATATTGAGCAACTTAAATACTAAATAACAGAAGATATCACAGCCTGTCAACTAAATTTACAACTACTAACTAAAGAATCAGGTGCCGGTGTAGAAGGCCGGAACCTGACATATATTACGATGTACAATACGAAATTTAAAACTTAGTTACTAAACAAACCATAGCAAATGCTTATCTTACACAACATACACTTGAAGACTGATCAAAATGATTGTATAAAAAACGTCACTTTGATCATTTGTATAAAACAAGAAGACAACACGTTAAAATAACTTGTGTAGAATGTAAATATCCCTACACAGATAGCCAGACTATAATGAAATCAAAGTATGCTGATAAGATTGGCGCGCTTCAGGAAAATGAATAACTTGTCAATTGATTTTATATTATTCCCTAGAAGTTTCGAAAGAGTATGTTCCATTGCCAGTTGTTGTCTAAGATGTCTGTACTCACTGCAATATAATAAAATATGTTTTACAGTTAATATTTCATTACAGACTTCACACTCGGGCAAGATCTTCTCTGGAGAAAACAAGTATGCATGTGTTAGTAAAGTGTGGCCAATTCTCAATCTGGACAACACAACTTCTTCTCGACGGGAGGCTCTAATGGAAGAGTCCCATGGCTCAGTCGTGGATTTCACTTCTTTATATTTGTTGTTCACTTCTTTATCCCAATCTGATTGAAATCTTGCTTTGAAAATCTGTTTAAAATGAGCTTTTAAATCTAAAAATGGAACCTTTGTTTCGTCAACATCACTTTTCTGTGTGGCCTCTTTAGCTGCTTTGTCTGCTATTTCATTCCCCCTGATTCCCACATGTCCAGGTACCCAGCAGAACACTACACTGACATCCTGCGAGGCAAGGGCGGTCAGGAGGTTCTGCACTTCCTGGACAAGTGGGTGGGTAGGAAATATCTGAGTGATAGCTTGCAGTGCACTAAGCGAGTCTGAGCAAACAAGAAATGATTTATTCGAGTGTTGTTGTATAAATTTCAATGTTGATAGAATTGCAAACAGCTCAGCAGTATAAACACTACATATTGAATTTAATTTAAAACCGTAAGAAATATCAGGCCCAGATACAAAAGCACTGCCTACACCATCTTCAGATTTCGAGCCATCGGTAAAAAATTGAATGTAATTAGGATAGTGCGAACAAAGTTCTTTAAATAACTGGGTATATATTAAGGAGCTTGTATCGACCTTACTATGCTTAGACATGCTAGTGTTACACTGAGGGCGAACTACTAACCAAGGAGGCGAGACCTGATTCTCTATTGGGTACACTCTAGGACATATGAAGTTTTCCTCAATCAGGAGATTATTGAAACGAATTCCTGAGGGTAATGTCGAATTTGGTTTGGTGCCGTAGGTAGGTTGTAAGCATGGGTTAAATACTATCTGATGAGTAGGGTGTTTTTTCATGCATGATAATTTGGAGGCATATGAACTCAAGAGGTATAACCTCCTGTTCTTCAACGATGGCTCAGCAGCATCGCAATACAGGCTGGCTATACGACTGGTGCGGAGAGCTCCGATACACAGTCGTATACCTGTGTTATGTATTGTGTTTAATGGTTTCAGATATGATTCTCTTGCTGAGTCGTAAAGTGTACACCCGTAATCTAATTTTGATCGGACCAAGGATCTGTACAGACGTAGCATGGTGGTACGGTCAGCACCCCACTTTGTTCCACTCAAGTATCTCAGGAGGTTGAGGGACTTGAAACATTCGGTTCTTAACTGTGCAATGTGGGCCTTCCAGTTTAATTGCAATCTAATGTTAATCCCAAGAATTTGGTTGTATCTGAGATTGGTAGGAGTTGGCGTCTTAGATAAATATCCGGGTCAGGGTGCAAGCCCCTTAGTCGGTGAAAGTGTACACATGCTGTTTTAGATGTTGAAAATTTAAAACCAGTAATATCTGCCCATTTCTCTAATTTGTTAATTGTGATCTGTATTTGTCTAGATGCTGATTCTAGCCTAGGAGATCTACTGAATATGGCCAGATCATCAACGTACAACGAAGAGGATACCGGAGGGCGAATGCAGTCTGTAATACCGTTAATGGCTATATTAAACAGAGTGCAGCTAAGAACCGATCCCTGTGGAACGCCGTTCTCTTGGACAAAGCAGTTAGATAAGGTGTTTTGCACTCTCACATAAAATCTCCTATTATTCATGAAATTCGAAATAAAAATTGGTAGGTGTCCTTTAATGCCCCATTTGAATAAAGTGTTTAAAATGTTGAATCGCCATGTAGTGTCATATGCCTTCTCCAGGTCAAAAAATACTCCGATTACATGTTGTTTTGTTAAAAAAGCATTCTGTATAAAATTTTCCATGCGTAAGAGATGATCTGTGGTGCTCCTATTCTTCCTGAAACCAGACTGCTCTGTGCAAAGGAGGTTCTGGTGCTCCAACCGCCAGACTAGGCGGTTGTTCACCATCCTTTCCATCACCTTACACAGGCAGCTGGTCAGGGATATGGGCCGATAGCTAGATGGTAACTTCTTATCTTTTGTTGGTTTTAAAATTGGAACCTGAATCGCTTGACTCCATCCGCCAGGAAATATTTCACTGGACCAAATCAAGTTGTAGGTGTCAAGAAGAATATCTAAGGACTTCAATGTAAGGTGTGTTAAGAATGAGTTGTGAATTCTATCAGGTCCTGGTGAGGTATTTTTACAATTATTCAAGGCGTTCTCTAACTCCCATCGACTAAACGGCACGTTATAGTCTTCGTGTGAAACAGACGTGAAATCAAGCACTTTACCCTCAGAAGCACGCTTGTATCTCTGAAACTGTGCCGAGTAGTGATGAGAGCTAGAGACATCCGAGAAATGGCCACCTATTGCGTTAGCAATTTCTATGGGAGTCGAGACAATATTCCCATCGACTTCAATAGCTGCTATTGTTTGGGCCTTGAATTTGCCATCGATCTTTTTGATTCGGTTCCATACTTTAGTGGGGGGAGTATTGCAGTTAATTGAGGAAACATAGTTATTCCAAGAAGCCTTCTTGGACTGCTTGATGATAAAACGCGCTTTGGCTCGTAGTCTCTTAAATGCTATATGGTTTATTTCATTGGGATATTTGTTAAAATTTTTAAGAGCTTGTTTCCTTTTTCTAATGGCCTCTTTGCAGTCTGCATTCCACCAGGGAACGGGATTACGACGAGGGGTACTAGATGTCAAAGGAATACTAGACTTTGCTGCGCTTAAAATAGAGTCCGTTAAAGTTTCAACTCTGATCTGTACATCTGTTATTGTATTTATGTGTTGCAGATCAGCGAGACTCGTGTATAAAGGCCAATTGGCACGTCGTAAATTCCACTGAGGACACCGCTCAGGTTGCTGGTAGTTCGACTGTAGGTTGAGAATCACCGGGAAGTGATCACTCCCACAAAGGTCATCGTGTACAGATAGGGTTAAAAGGGGTGCAAGCGAAGCTGAGCAAATACAGAGATCAATGACTGAAATTGCGTTACAGTCGGCGTTAAATCGTGTTCTTTCACCATTATTAAGAACTATTAGATCTCTACCATTAATAAAGTCTTCTAAAACGCTTCCTCTACCTGTTGTGTCATTCATTGTGTCTCCCCACAGTGAGCTATGGGCATTGAAGTCGCCCAATAGAATATAAGGGCAGGGGAGTTGGTCAACAAGCGAGTTCAAATTTCTTTGCGATACTGGCGCCCATTCAGGTAGATAAATGTTGCAAATTGTGACCGGTTGTGGGAGGTATACACGCATTGCAACGGCTTGGAAGGGTGTTGTAAGAGGCAATATACTTGAATAACAGTCGTCGCGAATAATAGTGGCTACCCCTCCACTTGCTCTATTGCCAGTTAGGTCATCAAACCGATAAAAAGTGTAGTTTCGGATCAATGGGGTGTCAGCTTGCTTAAAATGAGTTTCTTGAATAAAAATACACAGTGGGTTAAAATTTGAGATCAACATTTGTACTTCTTCACGGTGAATTCTAAAACCATTACAGTTCCATTGTATCAGACTCATATTAAAACTTAAAACTAGATAACAGTACTAAGATTAGGTGTATTGAGATATAAATATAAATGTCTCAATAAATGACTAGATTGGTTACGACTTCTGGTTCGTGTTGTTAGGAGGAGTCTTCTTCCCGGCAACAGACCATTCATCCCCCCCACGACCTTTTTGTTTCTCTTTCAAGAAGTACGAGACTCCTGGTGTCGTCAGGTCCTCCATACTCCTCGTTAATTCAGTTTGCGTGTTAGTTTTGTTCTTTCTTTCTCTTACAATTTTGGTTTTTTTAGTAGTTGGGGTACTCTTGATTAATTCAATTCCTGTTTTCTCTTCGATAATTGTAGTTCCAATATCAGCTGAAGTGTCGTCCATTACCTCAACTGGGGTAACATTCTTATTCAGTGATTCTATCAATCTTTCAATGGTATTCTGCATCTCTTCTATTCTCTTTTCCTGTTTGTCCAGCTTCTCTATCAATGTGTTATTAGTTTTAATAAGTGTTGCGTTTTGTTGTTTTAGGTGTTGGATCTCAGCTTGGTGATTAGACTGAGCTGTCGGATTGGCAACTGCATCGGCAAATGACACATTAGATGAGACTGCTCTCATCGGGTAAGTATTTTCAAATTTCCTTCTCGCTTCTGCGACTGAAATTCCTTCTTTAACAACCATTTCTTTAATAAATCTTTCTCTTTTCCAGGCACTGCAGTCTTTCGAGGAGGCAGCATGCTTCCCCTGGCAGTTTGCACAGGAGGCGCCAGTACTGCATGGCTCGTCTCCATGGATGTCTAGAGCGCAGAATACACATATTTCTTTACCTCTGCAATGGATTCGGGAGTGTCCAAAGCGTTGGCATCTAAAACATCTCAAAGGGTTAGGGATATACTCTCTAACCCTTAGTTTATGAAAGCCAGCGAAAATGTCGGAAGGTATCTTGACGGATGAAAATGTCAGTACTAGAGTTGGGGTGGGTTGTACCGTCCCTGACCTACGCGATGTGATTCGATATACGTCTATGACTCCTTGCGATGCAAGGTCTTCTTTGATTTCTTCAATACTATTACTCATCAAGTCGTAGCAGCTTACAATTCCCTTAGAGTTGTTCAGCTGCTTATGGAGGTAGACTTGGACTTGATAGCCGGCAATTTCTGTTGTCTTTAAAAGCTTTTCCGCTTGCTCACTGGTGATCGTTTTCACTAGCAGTGTACCATTGCGCAGTTTTTTAACGTCTCTGAAGTCTGGCGAATTCACAATTGTCTGTATAGCTTTAGCCATCTTGAGAGTATTCAGATTCTCGAACGGAATTTCACTTCCATCTTCACCTATCCGTTGTATCACAACGAACTTGTGGGAAGGTGGAGGAGAAAATACGTCGCTGAGGTTGATTCTGTTCTGGAAGATGGGTCTGGCTCTCTTTCTTGAGGAGTGATTTTCATTACTAGGGGAGGGAGGGTGAGAGTGAGTTTGTTTTGTATTTAAGTTCATGTTGGTCCCACGAGCAGCTAGGGAAGTAAAGGTCCACTCGCACAGAGCCCCGCGTGTGAAAGTAAGGTTAAATAAAACTGGAGGTCACCAGGTATCCAGAGTACATCGTTCAGAACTACTTTATCCCGTAGCCATTCATCCCCTCGGCACGATTGTTTCCACCTTGGGATTGGGTTCATGTCCATTGTAGATGCTTGGTCGTCAATAGGTCATGGAATCATGTCATGTTCATAGCCATGGTTGTCAACGGTCGTGGGCGTTCTAAGCATGCAGAGGGAGCCGGCAGAAACAGAAATGTAAGTAGAGGAAGAGAAAAGAGTAAGAATAAGAGTGAGAAGAGAAAATAGAGCTCAGTGCACCCTCTACACACTCCGGTCACCAATGAGGTACCCACTCGACCGACTCGGTCCGAACTTGGTCTGGACCCTCACCCCAGACCTTATCGCCATGGGTGACCCTGCCGGGAGCAAATAAATTGCTCCCGACGATAGCTCTGGGGATCACTGGGCCACACAAGCCCCCACACCACGTCAAGGTGTTCGGATCCTTTGAGGGGGCTGATGATTTGTGTAAAGGATGGTTCGATACTGTGGTATGTGATGATTTCAGTCGTGCTTCTAGGGCTTGATTTGCTTCCCTGAGTTCTGCATTCTCTCTCCGCAGTTCTTGTATCTGCCTTGTCTGCTCGGCAATCTGCTTCGACTGATCCTCCATCTGTAATTTGGCGGTATTCTGGCCTGCGAGGATCTTCGCCATCATCTGCATGATCGAGCTGAGACCTGGTGAAGATGACTGTGGAGGTTGTGACGGTGGCGATGATGATGTTGATGCCACTTGAGAGTAAGTCCCAGTTGATAGAGTGATTTGTGGATATATTTCATGATATCTTTTTCGCGCATCCTGGAACGATAGCCTTTCTTTCGTCTTAATTTCAAGTATCTTTTTTTCTCTTTTCCAGGTGGGGCAGTCCCGTGACCAAGCCGCGTGACCTCCGCGGCAATTAGCGCAACACGCTGCATTGGTGCAGTGTTCATCCGCACCGTGCGCCGGGTCACCGCATCTGTCGCAGATCGCCGCCTTCTCACACATCTGACTGTGGTGACCGTACTTATGGCACTTCAGGCACCGGAGTGGGTTCGGTATATGCACTCGCACTGGGACACGGATGAAGCCAATGGATACATGCTCAGGTAATGTGGTAGAATCGAATGTGAGGATGTGCAGTGGTGATGGTTGTGAAATATTATCTCGTCGAGTTTGAATCTTTTTTACCTCGATTACATGTTGTGATTTCAGTTCTAAGATAATTTCCTCCTCACTTATGGTTTTGAGATCGTGACAGTAGATGACTCCTTTGCATGTATTAAGTGATTTATGAGGTGACACAGTTATCGGGAAAGTTCCGAGAAGATGAAGAGACGATATAACTTCAGCCTGCTTCTGGTTCGCTGCCTCGAGAAGCAGGTTGCCATCTCTCAGGCGTCTAGTGTTGTTTGTTTTTCCGATGTATTGTGTAATGAAACGGTTAATTTTGAATGGAGATACGTCATTGAATGTTTTATCGGGCTCTGATCTGGATATGATGAAAAACTTCGGTTTCGAAGATGCTGGATGTGTGATGTCTTCTAGACGGATGATGTTTGCATTGAGCGCAGGAATTGATTTATTCGAATGTTTTCTAGTTGAAGGGGGGGCATATGGATCGACAAATTGAGGGTTGTGCTGAAGAGTTTCATGATTTACATAATTTTGGGAAGGGGGTTTGCTATGGGGGAGCGGGTTGTTTTGGGGGTGGGGGTTGTTCTGGGGGTGGGGGTCGTTTTGGGGGGGAGGGTTTTGGTTTTTTGAAGGTTCATACATTTTAGTCCCACGAGTAGCTAGGGAAGTATATGTCCGCTCCCACAGAGCCCCGCTTGTGGGAGTAAGGCTAGAGTAAAACTGGAGTTCGCCATGTGTCCAGAGTTTATCGTTCGCGACTACTATATCCCGTAGCCATCCAGCCCCTCAGCACGATGAATTACACCTTGGGCTTGGGTTCATATCCATGTTAACAGCAAAATCGTCGAAGTAGTCGTGGGTGTGAGTGGTCACCAGGAGTCGGCACGAAGATAAGAATGAAGGTAAGTCAAGGAAAGAGAGAACACAGAGTAGTAAAGATTATGGAAGTGGGTGATAATGATGAATGATTGCACGAGAACTCCCTATGACCACTCTGGTCACCGAGATGGGCACCCACTCGACCGACGGTCCGAACTTGGTCTGGACCCTCACCCCAGACCTTATCGCCATGGGTGACCCTGCTGGGAGCAAATGAATTGCTCCCGACGATAGCTCTGGGGATCACGGGGCCACGCAAGCCCCCACACCACGTCAAGGTTTTCGGATCCTTTGAGGGGGGTGGCTTAACTTTCGACATGACGCTGGACGACTTTTTTACTTCCCGCAGTCTCCTTTCCAACTCCTCCGAAACCTGACTCTCCACTTCCTCTGCGTCGACGTGTCGATCCAACTCTCCTGCACTCCCTATACGCCTCCTGAAAGGAGGTAAAGATTGCACCGGCTCCGCACCCAAATCTCGCAGCCTCCTACTCGATCTTGTGTTCCACACGCTCATGGGATCCTTCACAAGCCGACCAAGAATATTCTGATGCGCTGCTAGGGATATTTCCTGATCACGACACCTTTCCAAAATCCTATCCAAATCCAAAAGAGACTCCTCCGTATCCGAACCTAACGCAGCACTCTCCTCCTCTGGTGCGACAATATCGCCTCCACAAGCTTCGTCGTACAACAATCTACCAAGGGTTATCTTATACGTCGGGATCGTACTCTCAGACATTAGCAGTCAGACAAAATCTTGTACGTCAGTGGGCCTATAGCTGATACTACAGTCGTACTCAAACACAACCTTAGAAATAATTATTACACACACACTGAAAAAAAAACATTATGAACAAACAAACAAACAAGACAAAAGATAAAAGACTGTCCGTTCCCCTACGCCGTCGGTCCAATAACTTTACGAATAAGCATGGATGAAAACAAAATAGAATGAAAAGAAATAATGAATGAATGAATGAATGCATATTATGGTTTAACGGCGCGTCAATGACGTGGTTATATTGCGCCGGTAAAAAACTGATGCTGTTCAGGATGAAATTCATACTACTATGATGGCACAATAAATATCAACCTATTATAATAATTCTTTCAATGGTTACTTATACGATCTGGCATAAGAGAGGGACAAATAGATGCGGTGTAAAGGGCCGTATCCTATTGTACTATGAACTGATAAGCTAATTAGTCCAAATGAATGAATGAATGAATGTTCGAGTTTTAAGGCGCGTCGACAGCGAGGTCATTTTGCGCCTGTAATTCAATTTGATAGGACCCTAATGCTAAAGTACAATAGGATGAGATCAGGCACCGGTGTAGAGGGCCGGTTCCTTTGAAAATGATTAGATAACATACTAAAGTCGAACTACAAGCTATGCAATACCTATATAACAAGAGCATAAAACAACTTAGATACTAAATAACAGATATATGAAACAACTTAGATACTAAATAACGAACATATTTAGATAACAAAACTAATCTACTGAAATAAGAACAGCTGAATTGAAGGAAGGCACCGGTGTAAAAGGCCTGTACCAGTAGAAAAATTGAGGTAAAACACTAGAATCTAACTACGAACTATTTAACACTAACTACAGACTAATAATACTTGAATGCAGTCTAAATGGCTGAGAAGAGATCAGCTTGAGCTATGAAGTCTAAAAGAGAGTCAAGATCAGTCGAGTCATTGCCTAGAATGTCAGCTAAGGTGTCTTTAAGATTATATGTGTCTCTGAGGTTTCTGTATTTATCACACTCAGTTAGGATGTGCTTGACCGTTAAATTTGTTTGACATTCGTCGCATTCTGGCGGCTCCTCTCCGGCCAGAAGAAAGCCGTGTGTCAAGCGGCTGTGGCCGATACGGAGACGGGTTAGCACGACCTCCTCTCGGCGACTACGACGAACTGACGACTTCCAGACTCTCACTGTGGCCTTGAGCTCTCGCAGCTTGTTATTGCTCACTGCCTTCCAACTGTCGTCCCATCGATTAAAAATGATATTAGAGAGAGATGACTTAAGGTCGTTAATTGGCACTAGTTGTATGTCAGTGTGAGGTTTCAGCGTAGCTTCCTTGGCATATCGGTCCGCTATTTCATTCCCCTGTATATTCACGTGTCCAGGGATCCAGCAGAAGAGGACTTCTTTCTTCTTCTTTGTTATTGTAGTTAAAATGGACTGAATCTTCTGGATATGAGGATGTTTTGGGAAGCATTCTTGTACTGCTTGGAGTGAGCTCAAAGAGTCGCTACATATCATAAATTTTCGCCTTTGGTCCCGTAGAAGAAATTGAAGTGATTTTATGATAGCTAGTAATTCGGCGGTATATACACTACATGCTGACTGTAATTTATACGAGTAATGGGAATTTTCAACAACGAAGGCGCAGCCAACTTCGTTATTTAGTTTTGACCCATCAGTATAAATACATGTATGATCCTGATGCTTATGGAGGATCTCAGCAAAGAGTGTGTTATATTGCTGTTGAGATGTTGAGCTTTTGATGTGACCCGCCAAAGTAAGGTTAACGTTCGGTCGTGAGACTGTCCACGGAGCTACTTCACTATTGGAAGTCACACATACTTCTGGGAGACGGCAATCGATGTTGACTAAAATGTCATGTAACCTAATTCCTAAAGGTCGTGTTGCTTGTGGTCGAGCACTATACAACGCATGGTAGTTAGGTCTTAAAACAGGCTGTGACGAAGGATGGGAAGGGAGACCTTTCATTTTGGCTGCCAGACCAGTCATCAGGTAATCCCTCCTGATATATAATGGTGGCTCACCAGCCTCAGCATGAAGGCTCGGAATTGGGCTTGTTCGGTAAGCACCCGTACATAGACGTATCCCCGCATTGTGTACAGGGTCAATGATTTTTAAATAAGATTGTCTCGCCGAACTATATATGCCGCTCCCAAATTCAAGTTTAGATCGGATCAGCGATCGATATAGCCGAAGCATGGTAGTCCTATCACCTCCCCATGAAGTACCGCTAAGCATTTTGAGGATATTCATTGCACTCAGACACTTTGTTTTGAGTTGTTTGAGATGCGGTAGCCACGTTAATTTTCGGTCAAGAATCATCTCTAGGAATCGGACAGTTTTTTCGAAAGGTAAAATATGACGCGAGAGTGTTAAAATTGGATGTGGGTGATATGTCCGATGACGGCTAAAATGCACACAGGTAGTTTTTGCAGGTGAGAATTTAAAACCATTTTGCTCAGCAAATACTGATAAGCGATTCAGGGTGAGTTGAAGGACTCGTTCAGCAGAAGTGAGGTTGGCCGACCTGTAGAAGATCGCCAAGTCATCCACATAGAGGGAGGAGCGTACTGGAGGTCGAACACAAGACACGATTAAGTTGATTGCTATTGCAAACAGCGTACAACTCAGGACGGACCCCTGCGGAACTCCATTATCTTGATCGTGAAGTGATGAGAGGATGGTTCCGGTACGCACACGGAAGGTTCGAGCCGACATGAAGTTCCGCACAAAATGTGGTAAGTGACCACGGATATTCCATTTGTGAATAGTTCTTAGAATATTGTACTTCCATGTGGTGTCGTACGCTTTCTCGAGATCGAAGAATACGGCAATAAGATGTTGTTTGTGGAGGAACGCATCCTGGATAGCACTTTCCAGATGAATTAGATTGTCCATGACAGATCGATTGCGGCGGAAACCAGATTGTTCGATGCAGAGTAGGTTGTTTGTTTCCAGGTACCACATCAACCGCTTATTAATAATCCGTTCCAGGACCTTGCACAAGCAGCTTGTGAGAGCAATGGGCCTGTAGTTTGATGTATTGTCTCTTTCTTTCCCAGGTTTCAGTACTGGTATGACTATGGCTTCACGCCAAAGCGATGGAAAGTCGTCCTCAAGCCAGATACGGTTTAGCATTTGCAGCATGAAGGATTTTGCTTGCGATGACAAGTGCTTGAGCATTTGGTAGTGGATGTTATCGGCTCCTGGTGACGTGTCTTTAGCCTCAGAAAGAGCATTAGCAAGTTCCCATTCAGTAAGACGGAGGTTGTAGATTTCACAGTTATCTGAATTGAAATTGAGTACCCTTCCCTCTGCAAGATCCTTTATCTCGAGGAAGCTATCAGAGTAGTTCTCTGAGCTTGATATTTGGGAAAAGTGTCGAGCTAGTGTCTCAGCAATATCTACAGGCGAAGTGATTAGATTCCCGTTTTGTTTGAGGCCTGAGATTGAATGTTGGGTGGATTTCCCTGACAACTTCTTGACTCGCTCCCACACCTTTGATGCCGGTGTGTGGATATTAACGGATGACACAAAACTTTGCCAAGACGATCGTTTCGCTTGTTTGATTGTGAGGCGGGCCTTTGCTCTCATCTTCTTGAACTTCACCAAATTATCCTGTGTGGGAGAATGATTAAAATGGCGGAGAGCTTTGCGACGTTCTCTAATTGCAGTCTTGCAAGCACCGTTGAACCAAGGGACAGGCACTCTATATGGTTGCGAGGACGATTGAGGAATCGATTCGCTCGCTGCGTGTACAACTTGAGAGGTGAAGTAGGTTACGAGAGAGTCGATGTCATCTGTCACTATACGGTTACAGTCAAGAACTGCCAGTTTCGTGTACTTTGCCCAGTTAGCACGCTGGAGTACCCACTTCTGGTGTCTTGGAGGTAAAGGATTAGAGGTCAAGAGTGAGATCAGGATGGGGAAATGGTCACTTCCGCACAAGTCCGGATAGACAGACCATTCTACGCTAGCGGCAAGTGAGGGTGAACAGAAGGATAGATCTATGGCCGAAAAAGTACCTGATGATGAAGTGAAATGAGTGTTTTCTCCACTGTTCAAGGTAATCAAGTCGTGATGACTAACACAGTCTTCGAGAAGCTTGCCTCGACGATCAGTGTTAGAGCTTCCCCAGAGGTGATTGTGAGCATTAAAATCGCCCACCAATATAAATGGTTTAGGCAATTGTGAGATGAGGCTGTTTAGTGTTGGCTTAGTAACAGCTTCTCCAGGTGGAAGATAGAGATTACATATGATTACCGGGAAAGGAATGTAAACCTTGACAGCAACAGCTTGTAATGTGCTGTTGAGTGGAAGAGTTTCAGTGTAGATGCTGCTGTGTACAACTATGGCAACACCTCCTTGAGCTCTATCACCTGCGGTGAAGTCAAGTCGGTGGAAGTCATAATTACGAAGCACAGGGCTATCTGTAGGCTTCAGATGAGTTTCCTCCAAACATAGAATAGAAGGTTGTTGTTGAGCAACTATCTGACGTATTTCCTCTGATCGGGCACGATATCCTCTCAGGTTCCATTGGACTAGCAGAGACATGTTGAGATCTATGAGACGATTGAAAACTACGACTAGGATTAAAAAGGAATTTACGTACTAAGGTGCACTAAAACTTATATACTAGTTACAGACAGTTTAAAAACTGTTTGACTAGATTGATGAGCTAATAATACTAGTAGCATGGACGGGACTTGGGCCAGACTAGACATCGGCGCCGCCAGACAGTCCCCCCTCCCCCCTCTACGTCATAGTCACGTGATAGTAGACGTCATCAGTTGGTACAGTTCCCCCCCACCCCCTTCTGTTATTAGATCGTAGTTGACGTCACAAGTTCGCTCGTTTTTTCGAAATTCCCCCTCTTTGACGGATATCATCACTCAGTGCGCTCTAGCGGTGAATTATATCCCTATATCAATTTAATACAAAATTCTATTCTGTCGAGCTTTGATCCCTCGATCTTCACGATACTGAGACAAGAGTTTACCCGATACACTACAGAGACGAGTGTTTATATGAGCGTCAATAGTCATACAGGAGATGACCAATATGATTTGCATGCTTTCATCAAAGTTTGAATTATATGTAGTTGCATGTTTTTCATGATATAGGATATGGAATGGATAGTAACTGGGTAAATGACACATGACACTCGAGTAAACTAAATAAATTTATTATAGAATATAGATATACATATTGTGAACATCAACATCTTCATTTTATAATTACCACTCAATTGTACGATCAAATATATGATTAATAAACTCCATCACCGACAAATATGATACTAATTGAAATGAATAATAGACAATATAATCATGTCCCAAACACACAAGTGTTAGAAAAAAAAAATGAATAAACATTCTGTAGTCAATCAAATGATCAAATATATATAAAGTACAACACCATCAATCGTGATAATAAATGTGGTTATGGATAATTCTACTCGGCGTGGATTGACGACGACAGAGTTTTGCATAAGTGACCAATCACAAACAAATTGAATTCCATTACAAATTGCTTATGATCGATTGATTTCGAAAGTGGAGCAAATGAAGTTTTGGCAAAATAATCACGTACACTTATGTCAAGATCCTTGCTTCTATTTCTCAGATAGTTTTGTAGATACCCCGAATGATGATCATACCATGTTGTTATATCAGTACTCCACTCCCGTCTTCGGTTGACATGATGAGTGATGATGTGCGATAGTTTCGACAACAAGTCTAAACTAGTATGCGCGAGAATAATGAGACTATTATCCATTCCCTTGATATGAATAACACGAGTATCGCGAAATTTATGAAACAATATCGTGTGTGAACCTATACGTTCAGCGTCAAGTCCACTCGAAGTCAATGTCGGTCCACAGTCAGCGTATGTCAACAGTTTATGCATCAGTGCAACAAGTTCTTGCCACTCGTCGATACTTAAAACAACACCGTGCGTGCTTCCAGATTTTCCCAAAATAACGTATGGTTTAAAATTTCGTTTCACATCAAGTCCTACACTTACATGTTTCGTTCGACTCGCATTCAATGGGTAAACAACTTCCATGATGGATAGAACATCACCACACGGAGTATCTGCTGCGTCATGCTGATCAAATGCGTCGGTATATATTCCGCAAGTGTCCGTCATCTTTCACACTCGATTGTAAACTGATGCTATCCCCACTCTCTTCATCGCATTAAATACCCTCACAATGACGTCAATCATCAAACACAATATTAATCCGGGAGGAGTGACTCGCAATGACCTCGAACAAGTTCCATCATGTTACCACGCCGAGGTCATCATCTTTTGCAACGCATTTGTAGATGTAAATTAGAATGAATACACATAATACAATATAAATTACAAAAACCATTGTCCGAGGTTTTAAACAAGATTGGATAGAAATTCACACGACGGTTTGAATTTTCTGTGCTGCTCGATTGCTATATCACCAAGTTCCCAATCCATCAGTAGAACATCGCAATAAGCACACCCCACTAAATCTTCATACTGTGTGTAATAGAATCCAGCCGAAGCCAACGACTCGGGTGAAATATTAATATTGGGAAATTTTGAGAATGTTTCCAGACGAGCTTCAAAACGTCTCATGTCGACAAGTTGAGGGTTTTCATGACACCATTTCGAAAAGTGTAGACCTATTCGTTTTGCACATCCTGCGAATAATCCTCGTTCATGTATATTGAAACGACAGTCAACGTTGGGTAATGGATTAATTGGATCCCTGCTGTTGCGAACATATTCCCATATGGACGGACACTGTGGCATGGATGTAATATCAATGATCTTATAACCGAGAATCTTACGAAATTGTGCAAGCTGATCTGTCCCCGCTGTAAACACACGTCGGTAAGGTATCACTGCATTACTGATAGTGTTGAACAAAGTATTGTACTTATTTATTCCGTGATTCCAGTTGATGTTGTACATGCTTCTACTCAATGATAAATTACATATTTGAACGGGTTGAGGTAGTAAAGAAAAATCGTACGGAGGTTCGAATAAAAACTGAGTACATTGTAGAGAATCAAGATCAAAGAGTGCAAACTCCTTGACGACGTGTAGATCACCCTTTCTGTCCATAAAGTTGATGGAACAAATGAAACAAGACTCCATCCTCGCACTGTTCAACAAAGACTATCGCTTCACACGGTTAAACACCAACCGATATGGTCTGCATTCCTCGATTGGTGGAGAGCTCGACCTTGTAGCGTCCATTAACGAGTGTTTTTGCAGAGTTGACACCATCACGTGATGCTCTCATGAGAAATGAATTTGCCACTTCCATCAACTCTTCGATAGATGCTAGCTGTTTTCGTGGTTTGCGAAAAAATTCTCTTCTAACTAAACTCACACTGTATCCATACGTTTTGTTTAATTCTCGCGTGTGTTTCGTCACGTCCGATTGTTTCGTCATTTTTTTATTCAACTTTGCATTACACGATTTACTAGATTCAATTGTTTCATCCCATATTGATGTTAATGCTTGCTTCCTCGGCTTACGCTCCGGTTCTACAATCTGTTGCGTACGGTGTTCCTCCATTGAACTTTTCTAATCGACTGACACAATCAAACAATCTGATCATCTTTTATAGAAATGGTTAATCTCTTGGCCGTGATGATTGTCCACGACCACCAGTTTGTTGACCATGTCTCTTGTTAAATTGACTTTGCACAAAACGATCGTTAGATTTAGTATTGTGCAAACAAAAATGCCAAAGAAATTCGTCCAGTCCCAGTCCGCGAGCACAGTGTTCCAGATAGAGAATACAATATTTTCCACACAGATTAGATGTAGGTCCTTGCAAATCAATTTTATTATGCTTCCATCGTCGACAATGCCGACGTAGGAAAGTGAGAAACTCACGCTCGGTGGGGGGCAAGCCGTAACTGTCAAAGTATTCACACATACCCTTGAGTGGAAGATAGAAGGCTATCCAATGAGTACCAGGTTCGCTGCTGACGTCAGTGTTGGCGACAATTAAAGCTGGTTTGCGTACACGATGAGGTAACTCGTTGCGTGCGTAGACACCTCTGAACAATGGTCTGGCAAATGAATCCGAACGTAATTCCATCTCAATCTCGTTGGCATACATTGTTCAACTGTAGTCGATTCGAATATTTCGATATTTATCGATTTCAATCATATTATCATATTCCACATAGATGATACAATTGATTGGTGATTCCAAAGCTGTCTTGAAAGTAACTTCCATGCGAAGACTGCCGTGTTGAGTCGGTGTGAGATTGTCGGAACTCGCAGATTGATCAGCCGTCAAGTCAAATGCTGTCAAACAAAATCCGTTTGCGTAGTCGTTTCGACTAATTCCATTACCACGATCTTGAAAGTCTACTCCTGTTCCCGTGAACACGGTTATGAACGATTCGAGGAATAGGAAAGTCGTATAGTCCGTGTGCAATGCTTTAGAAGGAATCTGAACACCATCAACAAAAAATGCCAGCGATGAGAGGTTCATATGATGAAAGTTGAACGGATTAGTTCTCAGATTTCCATTGAAATCTGTATTCTTGACAAATCCCACAACAATACGTTTTGGCAATGCCCCGAGAATGATGTTATCGATCGATTTGCTCAGCACAGCTGCTGAAATGGTGAAAGCTTTGACTTCTACTCGTTTCACTGGATAGAGTGCGTTGTGTTTCTCGAGCGCTACACTATGACCAAGCATGACCGAAGGATTGAGTTTCAATTTCCGAACATGTAGTGTAGCATCGAGCATGTGTGTCTTGTAGGCCACATCACTGGTCAATGCTATGAGATGAAACTCTTCTTTCGATCGTACCAAGCGAATTTTCACTTCCACTCCGTTCATCAAGTATCGATCTTGATTGAACAGGTCGCAATGAAGAAGACCGCTGAGTTCGACCTCCATACTCCTCGCAATATGTCCCGCTCGTTTGAACAAACCAGTATTGGCATCGTTGTAAACGTCCATCACACCAGCTTTGTCAGTATACCACATTTGAGAAGTGAGATGACTCTCCTTTGCATCACGGCCATAGCTGAGTAGAGTTTCCAGGTACGCTCGATACGGGTACAGATTCGAGGCTGAAGAAACCGTCTTTCCATTGAGAAGAACATCGACTTGAGCAAAGAGCGAATTCATCCAATTGTTTACAGGAGCAATCTTGGCACCATCCGGAAGATCAGTCCCATCCGGCAGAGTCACCTTGACTTTGAGTGCGAGACGTATACGTGACAAATCGACATACTCGTCACTCGAAGCTGGAATGACAAATTCTAGCACCGAACCTTCAGTCACTGGTGTTACTGTTTTGTATTGAATGTTCTGACCAGATTCGAACGATGTATTGATGAGCGGTGGACGAAAAAGATCTAATCCTGTGTCGAGGCATTCACAGGCACGAGCTTGACTTGTGGTCATGTTGAATGAAGCGTTCGCAATCAACTAAATATATCGTTCGTCCGACTATTAGTAATAGCACGATTCTTCTTCTTCTTCTTTTTCTTCATTGTCTTCTTTTTCTTGATGACGCGCACTAATGTTGATGATTTGCGACGAGGACGAGGACGTCTACCTCCACCCATAGAAGCTATCTTGTCCACAGCCTTCCGTTTCAGAACTTGACCCGATTCTTTCATTCTCTGTTTCAAAGCCTCTCCCAATGGTCTTTGTTCGGCCACATCGGTCAAAACATTGGCTCCTGTACGCAACGCTTCACGTCCGACAGCTCTAGCACCACTTTTCAAAAGTGGAAACACGCTACGAAATAATCCCGATAAAAATGATCCGATACCGTGTCCTCGTTGATGATGAACGCCGCGAAAGACATTCAACCCGCCTCCACCCTGGTTGACGTAATAGTCAACGATGGGGTTATGATGTGTCCTCATGACTGGCGACGGAAGTGAAGTACTACCAATGATACTCCGCTGTTAAATGGTACTGCATCACCCGTATGTGTCCTTAAATCAATTTCAATGGTGGTGAAATCACGTTTGAGAACAGGGACGTATATAGGGTTGGTGAAGATGTTCGATCCTGTTGTTCCATAAGCCATTTTGGTTGTTCGTGTGGGTACGGTCCTCAGCAATGGTGCCATCGTGTTTCCGACGAGAGACGATGTAGCCACATCAGCGTAGACATAGATATGTGGAGGAATTCCTATAGCCAGATCGATAGGTCGTGGTGATGTTCCGATGCGTGCAAAATTTGAAAGGGGGTCGAAACCCAATTGGAGACTGAGTGTTGGTGATCCGTAAATAGAAACACGATCTTTATAGGCGGCAACAACATTCACAACAGTCGAATGATCACGTTTTACAATTACAGCATAGTCGCGTAGTATGGAATTGGCTACGTTGAAGAGTTTATTGACATCTGTGTAGAATCCCGGAGGAATGTGGATTTTTTCATACGTTTTCGGTCCTGATGAACGAGTAGACTTTTCCACAACAAAAGTGATGACGTTCTCTCCCGCAACGATATTGTTGAATGTTTGCGGAAAATGTAGTTCGACCAATCCAACTTCCCACGTTCCCGTCAATTCTATTCGTTTTGAAAGCTGTGTTGTGAAATGTGTGGTCGTATTGTCGGGAAAAATATCCATCGAACTGTTGCTTGGCAAGGTGATGAAGAAATCGTCATCCATTATTACAGGTCACGTAGTTTAGACGCGTCTATCCAACTGTCGAAATCAGATGAAAATCCTTTCCATCGAACGAGCAACTTTCGTCTGGGTCCTGTTCCCTTTGATCGCAGTATTTTATCAATTTTGTACTCGGTCGTCTCATCGATAGTCACCGGGTTCAATTCACGTTCATAAAAGGTGCCATCGATAAGCTCGCCTTTCATGTCTTCCAGAATATAGACAGGAAGTGGTCTCCGATGTTCAACTTTCCGGATACGGAAAATTTCCCAGGTCCAATTGTGTTCGTAGCCTTTCTCGAATATCATCTTCTCACGACTGATGCGCACGTGATCGCCAACCTTGTATTTTGCAATATGTGGTGATTGACGTTTACTGTCGGTCAGATTGTGCCACACTTGGAGCACATTGGTTTCGTTCACGTCGACGGGACGCATTCGAATCGAACGATGTGTTGTGTGATTGTACGCTCGCATCACTTTGGGCAATATGTCGAGGTAACGTTGCGATCCAGTGAATGTAAAGATGGCACTCAATCTTGTCTTGAGAGTACGTATGAAACGTTCGGCCACGGACGCTTTCACATCCGGATTTCGAGTGTAGTAGAAGGCAATGCCACGTTTCTTCAACATATTTTGAAATGTCGAATTGATAAATTCTTTTCCACGGTCCGACATGATTGCACGACTCATACGTCCGCTCGAATCGAGTATTTGTTCGAAAGCATGTGTTACAGTCTTTGCAGATTTATCGACGAGAGCGACGGCCCAGGCATATTTTGAAAACACGTCGATGCATACTAGGATGTACTTGTGATCATCATTGTGTTTCTGTATAGATGTCATTTGTGCCAAATCAATTTGCCACAGATCATCAATGTTATTGACATCGTAGAAATTTCTAGGAAATCTCTTTCTCACGGGACGATGAAGTGTGTAGTGGTCCTGAGAGGCGAGCCATTCACGCACCGTCGCGAGAGGTACTTTTTTCCGCGTAGCTTTCCACAAGGCGTGTGCTGTTGTAAATCCCGCTGGATGAGATGGATCATTGTAGATGGATTCTAGTTTTTTCCGTATCGATGTCTTCATTTAGAAATTGTATTTTTCCCAAGCTAATTTACGTTTAGCTGTCTTTCTGCTTCTTGTCGAACCAACACTCTTTTGTTGTAGTAGTATCGATGAAGGTGTTGCAGATGATGATGATGATGATGTCATTGGTGTGCGTTGGAGAGCACGAATGGTTTCTTTTCTTCTTTCATTCCCAATTAATTCTTGGGGAACATTCAATTCAGAGAGTACGGTCGTGAACGCTTCCATTCCACGCGGTGCTGTACGTTTTCGATTGCGGGAAGCATCCGAAATCAAATCCACTATACTTGTTCCCGGTAAAGGTACACCGCGAATGGAAACACCACCGTTTGTGTCCCACGAGATGAGATTCGATCCTGCAAGCTTGTCGTACAAGTGTCCCGCTCGTTCACGTACAGTCTTGGGCATGGTCAGCAACACCTCTTTCCGCACCACATCCTCCGTCTCCACTGTTGGTGTTGTGATACCTTCGGCCGATTCCATGGTGGCTACAGGAATATGGAGTGGTTGACGTGTTTGGTCGGCAAAATGTAAGAAACGTGACAGATTCTGTTTGTAGATGGTCCACTTTTCTCTATCGGATAGATTCTTCATGTCGAGCACGCGCTGCATCTCTTGATCGAGCGATGATGAAACATCACGCCCACTTGGTGCTGGTGTGTGCAATCGCTCGAGCACATCCGGTGAGACAACCACCATCTTGTTGGCGTGTTGCATGATTAATCACCGAGAACACTTTTTAAAATACCACCGAGTAAAGGTGCCAAGAGTAGTGGTATGAATGCTCCACCGCCACGTTGAAGAAGTTGTTTCTTAGACTGCCAAGACTTGCCACGACGTACCACAGCTCGTAGCGTCTTCTTGTGACGTGCCAAACGTCTTTTCTGACCCACGGTCAATGGCACTCGTCCGTGTATGGTGTTTTCAGCAACTTCGCATATAGATTTTACGAGTCCACAATCGGCCGCTTTGAGTATAGATTGACGTACTGATGGTTTTGCTCTATGAAGTACGCGCAGCAAATCAGCTTGCTTGATCACCCTTCCAGGCATTATACCGTTATGACAATGTATAATGGCGGTATTTATGTTTTATGGATGGAACTTTCGGAATGTACACAATGGGGTAGGCAAGTTCATCATCGGGAAACACATTGGTAGAATAGCGCATCACCTCGGGTGTGTCTTGTTTAAAATCAAAAATCAAGTAGGAATGAGGTTTGCTCGTGGCATCGAGAAAACTCTCTTGAATGAACTTTGACATCATTGGTGAGATCTGTCTCGACAAGTGAACAATCTGATCGTATGAGCGCGGGTTCTTCATGGCGACGAGGTAGTGCGTATTGAGAGTAATGTCCCGTGTGTTTTTACCACGGTGAAACAAATTTTGTAGCAAAAACACGACACTCAGATTGTGATGATGCGATCCCTTGATGAACATGTCGGCAATCTCCTCTCCGGCTTGGCACATAAAGTCATCGAGAATGAGCATTCTTGCGTGACCGTCAGTTGGTATGTCGTCGAGTGTGAGCAAACCCTTGTGAAATCGAACCCGACCCGGATGATTGTGTTGAATGGTGTTGTAGAGTTCCTGTGGCTCGGTGTAGCACCAAATGATTTCGTGTAATCGAGTGTCCACCATCGCGTCGGCGTGATCGATGATGCGACGGACGAACCAACTTTTCCCAGATCCAGTCATACCATACACAATCATTGTGAATGGGTGTTTCCATGGTAGACTCATGATGATGATGATGGTGGAGGTGGTGATGTTGTTGCTAGTCGTCACGATATCCATATGGAAGTGATGAATCATCTGGCAAACGTCGAACCTTGAACTGACCAACTGCGTATCTCTTTTTTTGTGGACCAGATATAATTTCATGTTCACACGTACGTTGAATGTGTTTCTCGTTTGTCACCATGACATCGTCCACCGTACCAAATACCATGGCTTTGATGCTATCATAATTGATCAATTGCGAATTTTTGAAATTGAGCGTAAAACCGCGAACTTTGGATACTGTGATTTCACATTGTTTGTCAGTAGAAAATACAGAATAGGCATAGTTTTTGGCGCCCAAACTGACAAAACTGCTGATGTAGCTCCCTTCTCCATACTCGCTCACCTCGTCAGTGTAGTCACCCAGATGACGACCCAATGGTGGTTCCTCCTCCCCAGGCAGGCATGTGAAAATTATACTGTCCGTGTCGTAATACAGTACACGACGATCGAGCTTTTCCAGCCACTCGTACAGTTTGAGACGGGCACCGGCAGTGATGTAGGCTGCCGTCGGTACGCTCACCATTCGTGACGGAGTGTACGCTTCTTCACGCTCTCGAACATTTACGTAGATGCATCGTTCACCAGCAAAGACGAGACTGTTGACTTGTATGCACGGGTCGGTGAGCATGGCGTAGAAGGTGGCCGGATCGTTGACAATCTTGGTACGGTTTTGTCGTTCACGCTGAGCCATTTTACCGTACAGAGCGTTACTGCACAATTTCGAAATCACACGTCTTGCCGGATTCATCGTGATGGAAGATGGATCGAGTTTGATTCCTTCATGCTCGTAAAAGTCGTCCACGTATGCCATCTTTGTCTCGTCTGTGATACATTCTTGTGGATACCCGCTCGATTCTGTCTTGATGCGAATGAAATCGTTCATGTATTGTGAAAATATTCCTCCCGTCTTGGTGATTGGATCGTACTGAGTTGTTTGGTACAACCATACTTCGTAGAATTTCACAATGACATATCCCATCGAGACGGCTTTCTTCAATTCATCACTAACCCAACTACCCGTGATGGTTCTCTCTTCGGGATCATTGTGAGTGCATGGCCCTTGTATTAATTGTTCCCCACATGAACGACACAGAATGAACATCAACTTTTTATTCAGTCGATATGGAAGAACTGGGTGAAAGACTTTTTGACTTGGTAAGACTTTACACCGAACAAGTCCTTCAATTCCGTCCAATCCGTCTTTTTCGATGAAATCATCGAGAGGTTGACCAATGAGCACTTGTGGATGACCTGTCGGAATTTTGCCATACTTGCACATGGTTCCATACAACGATATGATATCGTAATATTTTATCTTCTCACCGCGAACACGATCAATCTCGCGATAAAAACACGTATTGCTCGTTCTTCCTCCGTACATACAGTCACGGACATTGAGAATGGGTTGAATGACGAGGGGGTGGGATCTCAGGTAGATGTCAATCTGTGGATTGGCACGTTTCATTGCTCGAAAATCACACTCCCACATCTCGATGAGATTATATCCAAATTGACGAAGCCTAGCTGATGTTTCCAGGGTCCTTTCGTATCTATATCCCATAGTATCACTATAATCGATGGATAATGGGGTGGAACGATCCGGAAAACATCTTAAACACGAGTGGAAGTAGCAACCAAGAAAAGTGAAACATGTCATCGTGCTTGGATCGTAGCCATCTACTTTGATTCGTTCCGGAAGAATTGTCTCCATACATCGACCTGCATGTTGTAAAACGACCGAGCGTTGATGTTCTTCCCATACCAACCACTCGATAGCAATCAGCGATTGACGGTCCACTCTTCTGTATCCACCAGCAGGTACCAGTCCAATGTGCATTGGTTTAAGATACATGCGTCGAAACATTAGCATGCAAATGCCTGGTAGTGTCATTACATTGTCGGCAAACGCGTCAACATTCCCGATATCAAGTATCTCACGTCGAAAACGAACACACGCTTTACGCATTATCGTAACATCGCTAATACAATACTTTTTCAGTTCTTGTTTCATATCGAACACATAATTTTGATCACGTAGACTAGCGTGCCATTCGAGAAATTTGTCACGTTCCTTTTCAAACATTGAGTCGGGATCGTAAAATACAGTGTTTGGTAATTCACCAACATAGTTTGTATTTTCTCGCGTGTTGAAATAATGTGGGAAATATCCCTTTACACTATTTTCAATTCCAAACGCATTTGGAAGTTTTGCCAATGGTAATGGAATGAAATTGTACACGTTCAGGAACCGTAATGTATTATTCAGAGTTAGGGATATTATTTTCGATCCATTACTCACAATTTCAGGATTCAGTCCAAGTTTTTCGACTAGATGATGGAGAACAAAGTGAATATCATATCTCCCACCGTAATGACTCAAGACGGTAATGCGTGAGAAGTTGAAAGGTTGTAGTAAATATTCACATAATTGAACCACCGGATCACGGTCGAATATCAACTGATGAATTCCACATTTTCCACATATTGTATTTCGGTCTTCATCATTGATGCACACGAGGCATGCTTGCTGGAGCACACACAAATTTGGCTGGTGAAGATAAGTGTCTATAGTGTCAGCGATGGGAGTATCTTGAGTCGACTCGAAATCGAAAAAAATGAACATATGATCAGATGTTGGAGGAAGGTTTGTGTCCACCGTCATATAACATAAATGGTTCGGCGCGCAAAAGGTCCTACATGTACGACACAGAATTTCGTTGCACATGTGTGGTCGTCGACGATTCGTCACACTATACACTACACGACAGGTTGCACATCGTTTGATGAATTCACATGTATTGTTCGCCTTGTGTTGATTGAAACATGTCTCATCCGCAAAGTAACGCATACAATCCGAGCATCGTCGTTGAGGTCGATGACTTCTGTTACATATGGGAATGGATCGACATAATGGACATGCACGCTCACACCGGTGTGGATTTCTATCGAAACCAGAATGACACTTTTCGCAAAAGTACGAATATGTAAATGCAGCTGTACAACTTGCAATCACATTGAAATGTTCATCACCGTACAACAAGTTGATTCTGTGAGGTGCATCTTCATTGGCACCTTGAAATATCACTCCCTTCCCCCGAGTTCCGTGTTCGTACACGACGATGTTGTGTGTATCTTTGAGTGTTCTCTGGAATAATCGAAGTTCGTTCATCCCACACCCATCGCTAGGGATATCATTCAATCCCGATCGTGTACAAAGTTGACGTGCATGATGTAATTGTACCTTCTTATTACATCGGATTTGTTTGTAATTTGATAGTTTTTCAACACGAGCTATCGCAACAACAATAGCACGAGGGAGACATAAATTATCGTCGTTGTTTATGACAATAATTCCAGCCTTTCGTTTACAAAAGTCGGCAAAAGAAGCGTTTTTTAAGAGAACTCGTCCTCTCCCCACTGGCATACGAGTTCTAGTGAAAGCAATTGTCAATTTTTCGTGAAAATTTATTTCACTATTACTCTGTTGGATCTTTCCCACAGCCGTCCACAATACTTCAATATCCATCTGATCAGCCCTGCGCATGCTGAGAAACACAGGACGGTCAGGCATCGAGTGTAGTGAAATGGTGATTCCAACCATGTCTGACGGATTTGTGTCACGTAAGAACTTGACGAGTACTTGCTCGAGTGATGATTTAATCCATTCTTCCACATCCTCACCTTCCGCCGGTCTCACGATACGAATGATCAGTGTTCTCTTGATCGTTTGGAATCTTCTGGTTTCGACAGTGAAATTTTCGAGAATGTGAAATTGTGTGACTGGAGCAATACTTGCCATGGTGACGATCACCTTGATACTTGATGTGGTGAACTGAGAAAAAAAAAAAAAAAAAAAAATGACCTACTCGTGGATTATATACACGATGTCGGTGGAGAATATTGGAACTAAAAGTCTTCATCCGTAACTATAATGAACTGACTTGATGCATGAACTTTTTCATTGCAGGTGCAAACTGACAAAACTGGTGATGGAGCTCCCTTCTCCCCTCAGATCTGTGAGAGTAGTGGGGGGGTATGTATTATGCGAGAGTGACGATGGCGATGATGTTAGTCGGTGAACTAGTCCGAACATTTTGGTGGTGAGTCGGTGAACTAGTCCCAACATTCTGGTGGTAAGGTTGGTATGAAGACATACGGGTGGACCGTTTCCCCGTATCTTTTTTCGAAATCTTCCGTTTCTTTTGCGATGGCGGCGAGCAGACGCAGATGTTCCCCAAAGAGATATTGACAGATAGGTTCGTCCTGCTCCGCCGAGTCCTCGATCCCCTCGTCCTCCTCCTCCACCTCCTCCTCCTCCTCCTCCTCCTCCTCCTCCTCGATGGTGAAACAGTTTTCTATTTCTTTGAGTTTGTCCATCAAGATTTTATCCAATTTCTCCATATTGAAGATGCGATTCCTCGCACCTTCCTTTTGGTTTCTGAAGGCGATGTAGTACAACTCGAGGTTGAAATCGCCTGCAGCGTCAGCAAATATTGGTTCCATCTCGAATGGTTTGAAGACTGGTGAATAATTGATATTTCATTTATGTATTCAAATTGATTTGACGCAATAAAGTGAGAAATTATTCAGCGGAATGATTACATTCACTTGTTCAGATTGTATAATTGACCAGAATCGGACAAATTCTTTATTCAATTTATCTCATGATGATGATGATGGTTTTATATATCACTTCATTTTTCTCAAATTCTGACATTCGAGTATTCAAATTGATTTGATGAAATAAAGTAAGAAATTATTCAGCGGAATGAAGATAATGAAATTAAATGATTATATTCACTTGTTCAGATTGTATAATTGAGCAGAATTAGACAAATTCTTCATTCAATTCATTTCCTAATGATGGATTTATATATCACTCCATTGGTCTCAAATGTTTGATTGTGAAACGGAATACTTGGATTGATAATTAGGAGAAATTGGTTTCGAATCAATATGAAACGTCAAAACTTCAACTTTTCAATCTCAAACTATCAAATTGAATAATGAGACACAGTTGACCCGAGTGAAAAGAATTTCTTACGTTTGATTTCGTTGATGTAATAAATATTCGATTCGATTCGATTCGAGATTGTAAAATTGATTTCACACATATATTCAATTCTGATATTTTCTTTATTTATATCCGAACACAATTCTATTTGATACAGGTATTTCAAGAGAATTCAATCATATCACCTTCTTTACCTCCGGATAGAGGTTTTTTGCCTTTGAAGGCAAAAAATGTTTTGCCTTCATTCAAAAGACTCAATTGTGTTTCACTCACAGCGTCACTGAATCGTGAGGGTAAGTACATGCTGAATTGTTTACCATCATCATCCATGGAAAATATCTTCACCTGATTCCCGTAACGGGTTTTTATACGGACGGCATTCGAAATGATGAATTTTTTGTTAATTTCGAGTTCAGATGGTCTTTTCACGTCCGATTCCATCATACCGACATTATTTAATGAGTCCATCTTGAACAAACATGAGTGTGCATTTTCAATTCCATTCGGTAAAACCAATTCTCAGTATATCTTATTTTATATAATTATAAAACTTTATTATTAGATAATCAGTATTAAATATATTACGATTGACCTGACAATTGTGAGAGAAGTTGATAATGATTATCATTATTCAATCATTATGACTCGAGATTGTATCAGATTATGACTTTACTTATTTGAATGAATACAATCTACCTCGATGGTGATTCAAGATGAGTGAGAATATATTGTAACATAATAAAAGAGACAATGAAAACGCAATCGATCGCAAACTCTACTATATCTACTACTTGGAGAATCTTGTGTGTATTCACATAAGGATGACATTGAAAAAAAATTTGCATTATGTACACAATATATATATATATATATATATATATATATATATATATATGTGTGAATATTGATATGAAAGTGTGATGAGAATGATTTCACAAAAGCTCGAACAAATCATATTCTTGTGATATCTTTTCTCGTAATTATTCATATTACACTGACGTTATTATAGATAATTTTGGTCTTGACTAACACATCATAGAGTTGGCAAAATATCGAACAACAATGAATTATTTAAAAAAATACAAAGTAGATAAGAGACTCACCGTTTGGATTGAAGAAGAAGATTGTTGATCTTGAAATATTGCACAAATACTATATTTTCACACGTTTGGTCTGGAAATGATGTTCACTCTTGAAATACTGGTGGAGTAAACAATATTTTGTTGTAGAAGAAGATTGTCGATCTTGAAATATTGCACAAATACTATATTTTCACCCGTTTGGTCTGGAAATGATGTTCACTCTTGAAATACTGGTGGAGTATACAATATTTTGTTTGAAAAATGTGTTCAATTTATAGTAAAAATATCTCTACTCGTCTATTGATAGTAATCTATTCCTACCCCCCACTCTCATCATTTCATACTCTCACAAAGAAAGGAACATGACGTCAATCGTCAAACACAAACCCGTAAATCATGGAAGAGTGACCTTCAATGACCACGAACAAGTTCCATCATGATAACAAACATGGTAATTATGATGAAAGAAATAGCAATGAGAAAACACTTCGAGGTTGAAAAATAAATCATGCGGCTCGGTGGTTATTCGTGCGCAATTCTGCGTAATTATTGTGCGTGATTCTGCATAATTATATGTACGAAAATGGTGTTTATTAACAATTTCTATATTGATGTTGTAACGTCATGGTCAGAAAACTTGTTTAGCCAATTCGGGTCGGTGATTCAGCATAATTATTGTGCGTGATTCTGCATAATTATATGTACGAATATGGTGTTTATTAACAAGTTCTATATTGATGTCGTAACGACATGGTCAGAAAACTAGTTTATTCGATTCGGGACGCTGATTGTGCGTGACTGATTAAATTGTAATTACATCTTTTTGGTGAACATAGACTTCACTCAAGTTTGTTCGAGTTCAGTTGTGAGGGAAGAGTGACCGATATAGTATCGAGGGAATGATCACTGTCTATCTCAGCATTCTATTCACTTTCATTCAACGAATACAATTGAGTATAAAACGTGAGTACAACTGTTTCATTATTATTTTCAATTCTATAATATATCTGATGATTTCATTATCCCAACAAATGAATACTGATTGAGATGATTTACATATTCGACAATTGATTTCACAGTTTTGTCAATTACTTCGACAATTACTGAAATCGACGCAATCGACGGTCAACTTGTCGTTTCTGTTGTGGAAGACGACATCGAAATTCAAGTTCGAGATCAGGAAGAATAGAGAAAATCGTCTTAATTTTTTTTTTTTCTTTTCTCAAGATGGCAGCCAGATATGTTGGAATAAGTGGTGGATGTCAGATTTGGGAAAAAGACTTGGTTGTGAGAAGGACTTGAGATGGTAAAAATATCACATCTATGGAACACAACAAGCTTTTTTTAGATTGCAATGAATCTGGAACCGATGATTGTTTATACAAGTGTAATAAGTGTTTATATATTAGATGTGGAAATAATTCTGTTATATACCAAATTCAACGTAAACATTATCTGGGATGTTGCAAATTTGGTTATCACATTAGAACATGTACAGAATGTAAATACATGACTTTGATTAACTACCTGTTGGATACTAATTCAATATCTGATGTACAAGACATTATTGCTCAACGGAGACACGAAAAAGTGGTTGCCACTCCGAATACATTAGCAGCTCTATGTATTCCCATTGTCTTTGATCATAGAGAGGATTTGACAGACCAATATATCGAAATTTTAACTACATTTCCATATAAATTCAAAATTTTATGTACCAAAGTTATAGTAAATACTGTATCACCTTTAGAATTAGAAGTAAATTTCAAAACTGCACTCGAGATGTGTTGTAAGAAATCTGTAATTCCCGCTATTGCTATCCGTTATATTCAACAGATAGTTGCCAATGCGAATGGTGAGTCTCGATTAAAAAAAATTAGGTTTTGTGATGATCATTTATGTCGTTTTTGTGTCATTTATATAAAAAATGAGTTACCATCATCTATCTATACTCATCTTCCTGATGATTGTGTGAGGAACCTCGATTAAAATCATTTTGATGATTAGTAAAGGATTTTTATAACTATAAGTATCTCATCATTAACATTTATAAAATCAATCAAAGGTTCCAGAATTTTGCACCTAGTGATGCATTTAAATTATAGCATGTTCAAACTATATTCAAGTTCTGAGATGAGGAATTGCGGTTTGACATATATCTATGACATTCAGAATAATTTTTTGAGCTGAGTGAATATTATGTATTAGATTACCCATATATATATATATATATATATATATAAGTTGTACATTTTTTCAAATAGAAGATTGCTAATCATTTGGCTGACTTTTCTATTTTTGTCTCATTAGGAATTTCTTTTTTTATACATTCGAGTTATGATTATATATATATATATATTGGTGATGAAATGATCAATTCTAATAAAATATATATATTGCTAATCATTTGGTTCAAACTATATTCAAGTTCTGAGATGAGGGATTGTAGTTTGACACATATCTATGTCATTCTGAATAAGATGTACATTTTTCAAAATAGAAGATTGGTGATGAAAAAATCAATTCTAATAATTATAGTTTGCTAATCATTTCGTTCAATGATGCATTCTGATTATTTAATGATAGAGAGTATTATCGCATGTTCAAACTATATTCAAGTTCTGAGACGAGGAATTGCAGTTTGACACATATCTATGTCATTCTGAATAATTTTTAGAGCTGAGTAGATATTATGTATTAGATTACCCATATATAAGATTGCTAATCATTTGGTTTACTTTTCTATATGTGTCTCATTATGAATTTCTTTTTATACATTCGAGTTATGATTATATAATTGACTCAGATTACTTCATAATAGAAGATGGGTACTGAAATATAGATTCGTAATCATTTGGTTCACTTTTCTATATGTGTCTCATTATGAATTTCTTTTTTATTCAATCGAGTCATGATTATATAATTGAATTAGATGACTCCATATTATCTTGTAAAAAAAAAAAGTGGAGATCGATGATGAAAAATCAATTATAATAAATATAGATTCCTACTAATCGTTATGTACTTCTTTTCATAGTTACTATCCATTCCATATCCTATATCATGAAAAACATGCAACTACATATAATTCAAACTTTGATGAAAGCATGCAAATCATATTGGTCATCTCCTGTATGACTATTGACGCTCATATAAACACTCGTCTCTGTAGTGTATCGGGTAAACTCTTGTCTCAGTATCGTGAAGATCGAGGGATCAAAGCTCGACAGAATAGAATTTTGTATTAAATTGATATAGGGATATAATTCACCGCTAGAGCGCACTGAGTGATGATATCCGTCAAAGAGGGGGAATTTCGAAAAAACGAGCGAACTTGTGACGTCAACTACGATCTAATAACAGAAGGGGGTGGGGGGGAACTGTACCAACTGATGACGTCTACTATCACGTGACTATGACGTAGAGGGGGGAGGGGGGACTGTCTGGCGGCGCCGATGTCTAGTCTGGCCCAAGTCCCGTCCATGCTACTAATACTGAGGAGGGTTTGACTAGATCTTCACTTTATCTTTGAGGAAGTCCCGAGCCACCTGAGATTTCTTCTTCGAAGTTCGAGGTCGGGGGATATCCGTCTCCATATCAGAGACATCATCTCCACTGGAGACATACCTGGGCTTAGAAGCTTGAGCCTCATATCCCTTGTTCTTGTCTACGGGCGTGGTCCGTACAAGCTTCACGTTTGTACTGATATCCTTGACAGGTACTGGTACTTGCTTTACAACAGGAACTGAGGTCTCATTCTGAGTACTCAGCTTCTGTGTCAGATCTTTGATAAGAGCGGCTTGTTCTTCTATCTTCTTATCTTGGGCTGCGATACTTTCTTCTTGTTTTCGTTGATTGTCGAGGAGCAAGCCAATGTTCTTATTGAGAAGAGCAATTTCACTGATAAGGGAGCGTTCGTGTTCGATAGATGCAGATGGTTTTGGTTGAGCAGCTTGAGCATAAGAGGTTCTTGGAGAAGCAGTGGAGTACAGCAGTTTTGCTCGATTTCGCGCTTCGTATGTTGGAATCTTCTCCGTGACAGTTAATTCGAGGATTTTCTTCTCCTCCCTCCACTTGGGACAATCCCGAGAGTTTGAACCGTGTGGAGATGAGCAGTTGACACATTTCAATTCGTTAGTACATTGCTCTGTGCCATGAAAATCCAAGCCACACATGCCGCAAGTAGGCTCGCCAGTACACTGAAGCTTAGTGTGTCCAAATCGCTGGCAAATAAAACATCTCTTGGGGTTAGGGATATAAGGGCGCACTTGGAGCACGAGATAACCAGATATAATTCTTTTATGCAATACAGGAGTATTAAAGGTGACGATGAGAGTTGGAGTAGGGTTGAGTTTATTGTTGTACGTTTTCTCGATTCTGTAAACATCAGTTACTCCTTGGTTGACAGTTCGCATTTTATCTCTTCTTCAGAGCTACTCATCAAGTCAAAGGAGTGAATTACTCCTTTAGAGACGTTGAGCTGCTTGTGGATGCTGACTCGAACAGGAAAAAGGTTGACAAAGTGTGTTGTTTTTAGCAGATTCTTGCTCTGAGTGTCACTTGCTGTCTCGATCAGTAAAGTACCATTCCTGAGCCTTTTGACACTCTTAAATTCTTTGGAGATGTTATCAAGAGCTTTCGTGTAGGCGAAAGTTGAAACGTCAAGGAAGGTCTTTTGGTCATCTACCCGTTCTACAATGAGGAAGCGGGGAGTGGGTTGAACATAGTTGATATCTTCTTTTGTCAAGGGTTCATCAAGTAGCGATCGGTTACGCTTTTTGGGGTTTTCTAATTCATTGGGAGGGCTTTTCATATTTGGGGAGGGAGAGTTTTGACAATCAGAATTATACATATGTTTGGGGACAACCTAACACAATTACTTGGCTTACTCATAAGAGTAGGGGACTCAACTAACCCATGTCGGTGCTACCGCATAGGGCCTTGTAAACAATACCGGGTCCACTCCATGCTAGTAGCATGAAGTGGAACCGGTAAATGATTTCCCGTTCAACAAGTGGCGGATTGGAAAGTGCCAATTTTACGTCCGGACGCTTATGAACGCAATCGGTCTTTTCACAGAATAGTCAGAGATGATATTGTCATACAAATCTTCCTATTAAGCTATCACAACCGACGCAATTCATTCACGAGCCCAATTACAATCATGACCAATCAATTATCCAATCAAATCCAGATCAATGCTAGAGTCGTCAACAGTCGTGGGTGTTTGAAGCAGATGGAGGGAGCCGGCATGAAGAAAGAAGGTAAGAGAAGAAGAGAAGAAAGAAGACGAAAAGGAAGGAAAGAAGTGAGAAGAAAAACGCAAAACTCAGCACTCCCTCCACATACTCCGGTCACCAGAAGGAACCCACTCGACCGACGGTCCGAACTTGGTCTGGACCCTCACCCCAGACCTTATCGCCATGGGTGACCCTGCTGGGAGCAAATGAATTGCTCCCGACGATAGCTCTGGAGATCACGGGGCCACACAAGCCCCCACACCACGTCAAGGTGTCCGGATCCTTTGAGGGGGCTAATTAGTCCAAGGTACTAGTTGCTGGTTATAAAGCATTGACCGGCAGAATGTAAATCGTGACCACATGCTCCAGTGAACATTATAGTAAAATTAAAAATAAATAACACTCAAATGTCCGAGATTTCGCGCTTCGTATGTTGGAATCTTCTCCGTGACAGTTAATTCGAGGATTTTCTTCTCCTCCCTCCACTTGGGACAATCCCGAGAGTTTGAACCGTGTGGAGATGAGCAGTTGACACATTTCAATTCGTTAGTACATTGCTCTGTGCCATGAAAATCCAAGCCACACATGCCGCAAGTAGGCTCGCCAGTACACTGAAGCTTAGTGTGTCCAAATCGCTGGCAAATAAAACATCTCTTGGGGTTAGGGATATAAGGGCGCACTTGGAGCACGAGATAACCAGATATAATTCTTTTATGCAATACAGGAGTATTAAAGGTGACGATGAGAGTTGGAGTAGGGTTGAGTTTATTGTTGTACGTTTTCTCGATTCTGTAAACATCAGTTACTCCTTGGTTTGACAGTTCGCATTTTATCTCTTCTTCAGAGCTACTCATCAAGTCAAAGGAGTGAATTACTCCTTTAGAGACGTTGAGCTGCTTGTGGATGCTGACTCGAACAGGAAAAAGGTTGACAAAGTGTGTTGTTTTTAGCAGATTCTTGCTCTGAGTGTCACTTGCTGTCTCGATCAGTAAAGTACCATTCCTGAGCCTTTTGACACTCTTAAATTCTTTGGAGATGTTATCAAGAGCTTTCGTGTAGGCGAAAGTTGAAACGTCAAGGAAGGTCTTTTGGTCATCTACCCGTTCTACAATGAGGAAGCGGGGAGTGGGTTGAACATAGTTGATATCTTCTTTTGTCAAGGGTTCATCAAGTAGCGATCGGTTACGCTTTTTGGGGTTTTCTAATTCATTGGGAGGGCTTTTCATATTTGGGGAGGGAGAGTTTGACAATCAGAATTATACATATGTTTGGGGACAACCTAACACAATTACTTGGCTTACTCATAAGAGTAGGGGACTCAACTAACCCATGTCGGTGCTACCGCATAGGGCCTTGTAAACAATACCGGGTCCACTCCATGCTAGTAGCATGAAGTGGAACCGGTAAATGATTTCCCGTTCAACAAGTGGCGGATTGGAAAGTGCCAATTTTACGTCCGGACGCTTATGAACGCAATCGGTCTTTTCACAGAATAGTCAGAGATGATATTGTCATACAAATCTTCCTATTAAGCTATCACAACCGACGCAATTCATTCACGAGCCCAATTACAATCATGACCAATCAATTATCCAATCAATCCAGATCAATGCTAGAGTCGTCAACAGTCGTGGGTGTTTGAAGCAGATGGAGGGAGCCGGCATGAAGAAAGAAGGTAAGAGAAGAAGAGAAGAAAGAAGACGAAAAGGAAGGAAAGAAGTGAGAAGAAAAACGCAAAACTCAGCACTCCCTCCACATACTCCGGTCACCAGAAGGAACCCACTCGACCGACGGTCCGAACTTGGTCTGGACCCTCACCCCAGACCTTATCGCCATGGGTGACCCTGCTGGGAGCAAATGAATTGCTCCCGACGATAGCTCTGGAGATCACGGGGCCACACAAGCCCCCACACCACGTCAAGGTGTCCGGATCCTTTGAGGGGGCTAATTAGTCCAAGGTACTAGTTGCTGGTTATAAAGCATTGACCGGCAGAATGTAAATCGTGACCACATGCTCCAGTGAACATTATAGTAAAATTAAAAATAAATAACACTCAAATGTCCGAGTTCATTCCTATGAATAGTATCACGATTTGACTAGATATCTTACTAATATTACAACTTAAACCTAACTAAAGAACTAACAACAACAACAATTAACAGTTAGAATATACTCCGGAACACGTGTAGTAGAAACACAAATACTATTTAGACTAGATACTTTACTACCAGTTATGACTCAACCCTAACTAGAGAACTAATAATAATAACAGTGGACAATTAAAAACCTGCACCGGTGTAAAAGGCCGGTACAGGTAGAGTGCGAACTCGAATAAATAACACTTATATTAGCTCAAAAACACCCGACTCTTTCAGGAACACCATCAGGCGAACAACAGCTGCCTGGTCGTCACCTAGGATCAGTGACAGGTCCTCCGGCATGCGCAAGCGCCGGCGCAGATCCCGGAACCTGTCACAGTCTATCAGGAGGTGACGAACAGTGAGTGGCTCAAGGCACTCCTCACATTCAGGCGGCTCTTCTCGTCTGAGGAGATGAGTTGACCGTGCGTAAGCAGGGTGTGTCCAATACGCAAGCGAGTTAAAACAACCTCCTCCCTTCTAAATACCCTGCTTGAAGAGCTCCATGAATTGACAACTGATTTAACCGTTTTCAGTTCATTATTATCAACCAAGTTCCATTGATTTTGCCAAAAGTCCTTTATATTTATTTTAAAATCATTCCTTAAGTCACTTGATGGTACATCTCTATAATCGATTCGTGTTCCAAGAGTAGCTTCCTTCGCTGCCTGGTCTGCCTTCTCGTTGCCAAGTATTCCTGCATGACCAGGGATCCAGCAGAAGACTACTTTACGATCAAGAGCATCAAGGTTGGTAAGAAGAGTTTGAATCTTTTGAATCAGTTGTTGGGTTGGAAATAAGTGTGTAATGGACTGAAGTGAGCTGAGGGAGTCGGAGCAGATTAAAGCCTTTTCAATTCCTTGATGCTCAATATACATCAGCGCTCGATAAATTGCGTACAGTTCAGCTGTGTAAACACTGCATAAAGGATTCAATTTAAATTTCAAACTCACAGCACCCATGGTAAAAGCACACCCTACTGCTGAATTTAACTTTGAGCCATCGGTATATATGAATGTGTATTCTTTGTAAAAGTGACAAGAGTTCATAGAAGTATCGTCGGTATACTGAGTCCGGTGTGGTTGCTTTTGTGTGTTGGGCTAGTTGCGTCAAGCAAACAAGTTCACGAACAGACCATGGAGCCGTTTTACTAAATGCTATGACTTGAACAAAAGGGAGCAGTATATTTTTATTTCCCAACAATTCAGAGACCCGAATTCCAAGAGGTCTAGTAGCATTATCCCTACTTTCATAGATCCTCTTATATCTCGGACAAAATACTGTACTGTAGGTTGGATGTTTCGGCATGCCGCGTAGGTTGGAGATGAAGCTGCAAATTAAATAGTCTCGCCTTATATCTAGGGGAGGTTCGCCGGAATCACAGTTGATACTAACAATAGGGCTCGTACGGAATGCTCCTATTGCTAGTCTCAATCCTATGTTATGAACTGTGTTAATTGTTTGCAGGTACGATTTTCTGGCTGATGCATAGACTATAGAACCATAGTCCAGTCTGGACCGGATCATGGCTCTATAAAGTCTCAGCATCGTCACCCTGACTGCTCCTCAAGAAGTGCCGGTAAGTATCTTAAGAATATTCATCGATTTCAAGCACTTCCACTCTAGTTGTTGTAGATGTGGCTTCCAGTTTAATTTCCGATCGAACGTCATTCCTAGGAATTTGACTGTTTCAGAT
Source organism: Brachyptera putata (assembly GCA_907164805.1). Classification (NCBI taxonomy): domain Eukaryota; kingdom Metazoa; phylum Arthropoda; class Insecta; order Plecoptera; family Taeniopterygidae; genus Brachyptera; species Brachyptera putata. Next base: position 29,969,210 of record OU015465.1, read on the forward strand.
ACGGTGAGTTCAGAACCTGAAAGTGTAAGTGATGGCTGTAGTTGAAGACCTCTTAGGCGATGAAAATCGATGCAAGATGTTTTACTAGCAGAAAATTTGAAACCAGTCTCGTCAGCCCAACGCTCTAATCGTGTAACTGTTAGCTGGAGCTGCCGCTCTGCTGTAGTTAACTTGGCTGATTTACAGAAAATCGCCAAGTCATCTACGAAAAGTGAACAGCTCACAGGTGATTTGATATTCGAAACGATTTCATTGATGGCTATAAGAAAGAGACTACAACTCAAAACCGAGCCTTGGGGGACTCCATTCTCTTGCGTGAAAGATGGAGACAAGGTATCACCAATGCGGACTCGGAAAGTTCTATTAGACATAAAATTGGAGATCATAATGGGCAGATGCCCTCGAAAGCCCCATTGATGTAGAGTTCTCAAGATACCAAATCTCCATGTGGTATCGTAAGCCTTTTCGAGGTCGAAGAAGACTGCTAGGAGATGATGTTTGCAAATGAAAGTGTCCTGTATAATTGCTCCGAGGTTAACAAGATGATCCATGGTCGACCTGTGGCGGCGAAAACCAGACTGCTGTACGGCAATAAGGTTCCGCGTTTCCAAGGTCCACATTAACCTACGATTGACCATCTTTTCTAGTATTTGGCAAAGGCAGCTTGTGAGTGAGATAGGTCGGTAGCTTTGGGTGTTTTTGCGGTCTTTTCCTGGTTTTAGAATAGCTTTAGTGGTAGACACTAGCCAAGAAGCCGGAAAATCATCAAACAAAATTATTCTGTTAAAGACAGCTAAAAGATATTCTAAAGCACCTGGTGATAGGTTCCTCAACATTTTATTGTGAACTAAGTCTGGCCCCGGAGCGGTATCTCGCGACTCACGTAATGGTGACGTTAGTTCCCACAAACTATAAGGTGCGTTATAGATCTCATCTACACCACCTTCAAAATCAAGTACCTTCCGTTCCTCCGACGTTTTTATTGGAAGAAACCTTGCAGAGTAGTGTTCAGAAGACGATATGCTGGAGAAGTGACCTGCTAATGCCATAGCTATTTCTTCTGGTGATGTGATAATACTACCATTAATTTCTAGGCCAGATATGCCTACATTAACATATTTACCAGAAATTTTCTTCACTTTGTCCCACACTTTAGTTGTTGGTGTGCGTTGTGTAATTGATGAAACGTAATAATCCCAGGACGATTTCCTCGATTGTGTAATAATATACCTTGCTTTTGCCCTTAGCTTTCGAAAAGCACTGAGGTTCCCTGCTGTTGGATATCGATCAAAAATTCGGAGAGCTCTCTTACGTTCCTTTATGGCTTCAGCACATTCGTCATTCCACCAAGGTACTGGAGTACGGCCTGGCTTACCAGATGTTAGTGGTATGGTCGCTTCAGCGGCTTTTATGATGGTGTCTGTGACATAAGTCACGTGTTGTTGACTGTCAGGGAAGGTCTTATCGCCGTCAAAGACGAAAAGCTCCCTGAACCGACACCAATCAGCGCGCTGAAGTTTCCACTTTCTATGTCTGTGATGATCATTTTGAAATTTGTTGATATTCAAAAAGATCGGGTAGTGGTCACTACCACGAAGATCGTCATGCACCTTCCATTCATAATTTAATGATATAGAAGGTGAATTGAATTGAATTGAATATTGGAGTTTTACGGCGCGTCAACGACGAGGTTATATTGCGCCGGTGAATATCTGTTTGAATATTCAACACAGGACTCCGGTATATGCGATTCCTTTGAAAATACAATGATTCGCCTAGTGTCTTCAAACCTAAACTATAGAACTGATAATGGAAACATTTAACCCAAGCTTCAGTGTAAAGAGCCGAAGCCTGTGACATAATAATACAAATAATAACACACGGATTGACTAATATCACTAAACTTAAAGAACTAATAACAAAACGGTAACAATTGACCCAAGCTTCGGTGTAAAGAGCCGAAGCCTGTGACATAACAATACAAATAATAACACACGGAATGACTAGTCTCAATAAACCTAAACTAAAGATCTAATAACAAAAACGGTAACAATTGACCCAAGCTTCGGTGTAACGTGCCGAAGCCTGTGACATAACATTACAAATACGAAACGGACCTAGAATCTAAGCAGCTACAAATAATGAAATAGCACTCAATTGAAGCTTATGAATCAACACACAGTGAGATTAGATTAAATTAAAAACTCTTGCGTCTTTTAAAAACACCAGCAAGCGATCAACAGCCGCCTGGTCGTCACCTAGGACCAGTGACAGGTCCTCCGGCATGCGCAAGCGCCGGCGAAGATCCCGGAACTTGTCACAATCGATCAGGAGGTGACGAACTGTGAGTGGCTCAAGGCACTCCTCACATTCAGGCGGCTCTTCATCCTTGAGGAGATAGCTAAGAGTCAGTCTAGTGTGGCCAATACGTAGACGAGTTAATACAATCTCTTGTCTACGGTTTCTCCTTGCCGAAGAAACCCAAGGGATGATAAATGGTTTGATCTCCTTCAGCTTATTGTTGTTTATAGTATTCCATGAATCCTGCCAGCAGGATTTCATGGTACATTTAAAAGAGTTTTTAAGATCACTGAATGAGACTTTATTATTGAACGTCCTTTGTTTTAGGGTAGCTTCTTTGGCGGCTAGATCTGCCTTTTCATTACCCAAAATTCCTGCATGCCCTGGAATCCAGCAAAAAACAACCTCCAAGCCCTGATCTCTCATGTCTGAAAGTAGGGACTGTATATTTTGAACAAGGGGGTGTGACGGAAAGAAAGTATCCAGGGCCTGCAGGGAACTAAGGGAGTCAGAGCAAATCATAAATTTAGTATGGCTATTACTCTTGATAAACTTCAAGGCTTGCATGAAGGCAAATAGCTCTGAAGTATAGACGCTACAAATAGGATTAGGTTCAAAACAGCGACTTGTGGAATTGGAAGTGGAAGCACACCAGACTGCATCATTGAGCTTTGAGCCATCGGTGTATATAAAATGGTGTTGCTGGTACAAGGTACACAGCTGGTTAAAATATTGTTGGTACACCGAGTTAGGGGTTGACGCTTTGGCATGCTGAGCAAGTTGCGTCAGACACACCGGTCGGGGTACGGTCCACGGAGCAACTTCTCCACAACCAGAAGGGTAAACATCTGGTAGATTGGTTAGAGGGTGACCTAGCTGCTCCATGGCCCGAATTCCCAGCGGTCGTGTGGCTCTGAGTCTATTTCTATAGAGATACTCATGGTTGGGATTAAAAACTTTCCTATAAGTAGGTGTATTCGGTGAGCTTCTGAGACTAGATAGAAAGTTAGATATGAGGAAGCTCCTTCTTATATCTAATGGAGGCTCGCCTGACTCGCAGTACATACTGACAACAGGGCTGGTCCTCCTGGTGATTTTAATGCACATAATCTGCTATGGGGCGATACCATGGCTGACACTAGTGGAAGGGGTCGTCTTTTCGAGGAATTTTTTAACAATAATGATTTAATTTTACTGAACATTGGAGAAAAAACTAGGTTTAATCCGAATAGTGATGCCATCTCTGTCATCGATCTTTGTGTATGTTCACCATCAGTTGCTCCTCTTTTAACTTTATCTGTTCATAACGATCTGTGTGGACGTGACCATTTTCCTTTAATATGGAATATTCATTCTGGCCTTAATGAATCGGAGCGCTGTGCGCAATGGAATTTACGCCGTGCTAACTGGCCACTTTTCACCAGTCTGATAAAGTTACAGGATATAAACACTACCAATGACATAGAGGAGATAGTCTGCAAAATCACTCAATCCATCGTTCGTGCGGCTGAACAGAGTATACCTGTTACGTCGACGAATCCACGACATATCCCCGTTCCCTGGTGGAACGAGATTGTAAAGAGGCAATACGCAAACGCAAACAAGCTCTGAGAATTTTTAATAAGCATCCCAATAACATTAACCTCATGGCCTTTAAAAGGTTGCGTGCTAAAGCGCGTTTTGTTATGAAGGCATCGAAGGAGGCGTCCTGGAATTACTATATTTCTTCAATTAATGTCCATACATCGTCAACCAAAGTGTGGAATCGTGTCAGAAAGATTGACAGAAAATTTAAAACAGATGCGATAGCAGGAATAGAAGTCGATGGTATAATAACAACTTTGCTCCATGAAATGTCTAACGCTATTGTGAAATATTTCGCAGATGTGTCTGGCTCTCACCACTACTCGGCACCGTTTCAGAGCTACAAACGCCGTACAGAAAGCAGAATGAATGAATGAATATTATGGTTTAACGGCGCGTCAACGACGTGGTTATATTGCGCCGGTAAAAAACTAATGCTGTTCAGGATGAAATTGATGATGACACAATAAATATCAACCTATTATAATAATTCTGTCAATGGTTACTTATGATCTGGCATAAAAGAGGGACAAATAGATGCGGTGTAAAGGGCCGTTTCATTAATTAATTATTTAATTGTTGGTGTTTAACGGCGCGTCAACATCTTGGTCATTTTGCGCCGATTATATAACGCACTAAGTGCGTTTATTCAGAGATATTCGTTAAAATAGTTCAAACAACGTGCTTTTATAAAAACCGCACGTTGCTTGTTTAAAATCTTATATACTAAACGATCACACATCAATAAATTACTTGCACACATCCATTCATACCGGTTAAAAGAACGTCATTCGAAAATGTTTAAAATGTAATCACTAGATATCTGTCTATAGATAACTTATCACAGTTGTACTACAGACTAAATAACAACTATGCGCTAATCAACTACCAAAATTAAATAACAACTACGTACTAAACAACAGGAATACTTGATAAAAGATGTATTAAACACAGGCACCGGTGTAAAAGGCCGGAGCCTGCCAATTCACTAAAATATATAAAACATACTATATCCTATTGACACTCCAATATAAACTAAATTTTGTCCGTCAATTTGGCTGCGTTCAGAAACTTGAAGAGCTTATCTATAACAATCGGATTATAATGCAGCACTATTGACATGGTGTCTCCCAACGAGAAGCGATTTCTCAGCTGCTGATAATTTCGACAGGACAATAGGATATGTTTAATAGTAAGAACTTCGTCACACTCTTCATATTCTGGAATAATCTTTTCAGGAGTAAACAGATACGCGTGGGTGAGTAAAGTGTGTCCTATCCGCAAGCGAGTGAGGACAACTTCTTCTCGTCGAGAGGGTCGGATCGACGAGTCCCACGGCTCCACGGTATGTTTTATTTCTTTCAGCTTATTGTTTTGCTCCTGATCCCACATGTATTGAAATTTACTTCTGAAGGTGTGTTTAAAATATGCCTTTATATCACTTGAAGGAACTCTGTCATCGTCTAATGCTTCTTTTTCTGTTGCAGCTTTAGCGGCCGTGTCTGCAAGCTCGTTACCTCTGATGCCAACGTGTCTCGGGATCCAGCAAAACACCACTCTAACGTCCTGCATGGCAAGGGTGGTCAGAAGTGAGTGTATTGTCTGGACGAGGTAATGTGATGGGTAAAGCTGTTCTATTGCTTGCATGGAGCTAAGTGAGTCTGTGAATATTAAAAAAGATTTCTCTTCCCGATCTTCAATGTGTTGCAGAGTTCTATACAGCGCGTACAGCTCAGCTGTATATACACTGCACGTGGGGCTTAATTTAAAACTGTATTCAGCATTCGGTTTTGAAATAAAAGCACATCCCACACTGTTGTTAAGCTTGGAGCCATCGGTAAAATAATGGATAAAACCCGGGTATTTGCAGCATATTTCTCCGTACCCCTGCTTATAGACAATATCACTTGTTTCAGATTCTTTATTCCGTGCGAGGCTAAATACACAAGTTGGTCGTGGTACGAGCCAAGGAGCCGAGGAGCTTACCTCTACCGGGCATACTCTTGGCAACCTGAACCTCAAATCTTCTAGAATGTGTGCTAGGCGAATACCAACTGGAAGTGTAGCAGAAGGCTTGGCATCGTAAAGTGGTTGAAATCTGGGATTGAATACAGGCTGATATGCTGGGTGTTTCTTCATGCAGAGAAGCTTAGCTGCATAAGAACATAGGAGATGCTGTCGTCGGATAGGCAAGGGTGGTTCACTAGCCTCACAATACAGGCTCTCCACCCGACTGGTTTGGAGAGCTCCGATAGCCAGTCGGAGGCCTGTATTGTGGGCAGTGTTCAGAGGTTTTAGGTATGATTCGCGAGCAGAGTTGTATACGATAGAGCCATAGTCCAGCTTGGACCTCACTAGTGCTCTATAGATACGAAGCATGACTGTTCGGTCTGCCCCCCACTTTGTCCCAGAAAGGTATCTCATGAGATTCAGTGATTGCATGCTCTTCTTTTTAATGTAGTCAATATGCGCCTTCCAATTCAGTTTACTGTCGAAGAAAAGACCCAGAAATTTAAAAGACATCGCAAACGGAAGTTGTTGGCCATTTAAAAACAAATCTAGTTGTGGTTGTAGTCCTCGATGACGGGAGAAATGCATACAGGTAGTCTTTGTGACTGAAAATGTAAAACCTGTGCGGGCAGCCCATTTCTCCAGTCTATTTATCGTCATTTGGATTTGACGAGACGCTGATGTTAGGTTAGCTGATCTGCAGCAAATAGCCAGGTCGTCGACGAACAAATATGATAATACTGGTGGTTTCACACATTCCGTAATGCTATTTATCGCTATTGCAAATAAAGTTACACTTAAAACTGAACCTTGCGGAACACCATTTTCTTGATTAAAAGTATTAGATAAAATATTGTCAACTCGAACACGAAAACGACGGCTAGTCATAAAATTTAAAATGAACTTGGGGAGATGACCTCTCATCCCCCAAGAGTGCAGAGTTTTTAAAATGTTATGACGCCACGTGGTGTCGTACGCCTTGTTCAAGTCGAAAAATACTGCTATGGCATGTTGCTTGGTGAGGAATGCATCCTGGATGACATTCTCCATCCTAATCAGGTGATCCAGTGTGTTTCTATTTCTCCTGAAGCCAGACTGCTCTGTGCAAAGGAGGCTCCGTCTCTCCAACCACCAGACGAGGCGGTTGTTGACTATCCTTTCCATCACCTTGCACAGGCAGCTGGTCAGGGAAATAGGACGATAGCTTGCTGCAATCTTCTTGTCTTTACCCGGTTTGAGAATAGGGACTTGAATGGCTTCTCTCCATGTGTCAGGAAATGTATCTGACATCCATATGGAGTTGAACATCAACAGCAGGGTATCTAGGCTATCACTAGATAGATGCTTCAGGAATGCATTTGATATCCTGTCTTTCCCTGGGGATGTATTCTTAGACAATTCAATAGCATGATCCAGCTCCCAGCGACTGAGTGGTGAGTTGTAATTTTCAGAATTCAAGGAGTGAAAATCAATATGCTGCCTTTCCTCAGAGCGCTTCAGTCTTTGGAATGCTGCTGGGTAATGGGAGGAGCTTGACACGTCGGAGAAGTGCTGGCCAATAGCATCAGCAATCTCCTCCGGGTCTGATATTAGATCTCCATTAACCAACAGTACAGATATAGTTTGCGTGGAATGTTTGCCGTCAATTTTCTTGATACGGTTCCATACTTTTGTTGCGGGGGTGTGACAAGTTATAGAGGATACATAATTGACCCAGGACACTTTTTTCGCTTCCTTGATCGTGCGGCGTGCTCTAGCTCTTAGCTTTCTATATTCGTCCAAGTTAGCATTGCTTGGACGAACGGTAAAACACCTCAAAGCTCGTTTCCTATTACGAATGGCTTGTTTGCAGTCCTCGTTCCACCAGGGAACGGGGATTCGAAGAGGGTTCCCTGATGTTTGAGGAACACACTTCTCGGCAGCACTAATAATGTTGTTTGTAAGTACCTTCACTTGCGATTCGACATCCATGTGGTTGTGAACCTCACGTAAATCTGCAAGGCCGGAAAAGAGCTTCCAATCAGCTTTACGCAAAACCCAGTTAATGCTGTGCTTTCGTTGAAGTTGATTGTTAAGAATGTTTAAAATAAGTGGAAAGTGGTCGCTTCCACAGAGATCATCGTGAACAGAGAGGTTGAAAACTGGTGCAAGGTTGGGGGTGCACACACACAAATCTATCACAGAAAATTCTCCATTGAAAGCATTAAAACGTGTTTTCTCACCATTATTAAGAAGGACTAGATCATTATCATTAAAAAAGTGTTCGAAAAGATTACCTCTGCCATTACCATCAACCATCGTATCACCCCAAAGCTGGTTATGGGCATTAAAATCACCTAGTAAGACGTAGGGAAGTGGTAGTTGTAATACGAGGTGCTGGAGAGTATTCTTAGTCACATTCGCCCATTCTGGCAGGTATATGTTGCAGAATGTGACCGGCTGTGGCATATGCAATCGCACTGCCACGGCCTGAGTTGTAGTGAGAGGCACTGCGCTAGAGTGGAAGCTGTTGGAAACAGCTGTCGCAACTCCTCCATGCGCTCTGGTGCCGGTCAGGTCGTCTAATCGATAAAATGTGTAGTTCTTTAAAAATGGTGAGTCCGTTGGTTTAAAATGCGTCTCCTGGATAAAAAGACAGATAGGGTTGTACCTTGCCGCTAACAGTTTAATCTCCTCTTTACGTATATCATAACCGTTCACGTTCCACTGCAAACACGCCATTGCGGTCAAGATCTCCCGGCCGCACGGTCGGTGTTGGGCGGTTCAGTATTCGCTGAATCCTCCGCTTCGCAATCCATCGCCGTAACCGTCAGACTTTGTGTCTTGACGGTCTTTGGTCGACGGGTAGTATTAGAGCTAGAAGAGTTACGCTCTAGCCTTACACCTTGATTACCTCCCTCGGATGACTTCGGGAGATTCGGTTGAGTTGGTCTCATGTCAATTCCTTCGATTGATTTTAATTCGAGAAGTCCCACGAGAAGCTAGGGAAATAAAAGTCCACTCGCACAGAGCCCCGCATGTGAAAGTAAGGCTATAATAAAACTAGAGGTCGCCAAGTATCTAGAGTATATCGTTCGAGACTACATTGACCCGTAGCCATTCAACTCCTCGGCACGATAATTCACACCTTGAGTTAGGGTTGATGTCCGTGTACATTGCAATTGTCGTCAACAGATGTGGGCGATTCAAGTACATGGAGAGAGCCGGCCAGAAGAAAGAAAGTAAGAGAAGAAGAGAAGAAAGAAGACACAAGAGAAGGAAAGAAGTGAGAAGGAAAATCAATGCTCAGTACTCCTCCCACACACTCCAGTCACCAGAAGGAACCCACTCGACCGATACGGTCCGAACTTAGTCTGGACCCTCACCCCAGACCTTATCGCCATGGGTGACCCTGCTGGAAGCAAATAAATTGCTCCCGACGATAGCTCTGGGGATCACTGGGCCACGCAAGCCCCCACACCACGTCAAGGTGTCCGGATCCTTTGAGGGGGCATTGATTTCAATTCGCTTTCCATTTTAATATTCCTATTTTCTAGCTCATCATTCTTTTTCTGTAGTTCTTCAATCTGTGCAGATTGAGCTGCCAGTTGTTGCGTTTGCTTTTCTATCAGCCTGGTTTGTTCCTCTATAAGCCTGGTTTGCTGTTCGAGTTGCAGCTTGGTTGAATCTTGACCTGCTAGTATCTCAGTCATCATTTGCATGAGCATAGTGATTTCTGTTTCAGGTCGAGTGTTAGCTGGTGTAGGTGGGGTAGAAGGAGTCACTACTGCTTGTGCATAGGAGACATTACCAGGCGTTGTAGGCGGGCTAATGCTACTGAATTTCCTCCTGGCTTCATAAATTGTGCTTTTATCTTCTGTTTTGATTTTCATTATAGTTTCCTCTCTTTTCCAGATCGGGCATTGCCGGGACAAGGCTGTGTGACCGCCCTTGCAGTTTGCACAGTTCTCGGTTGCGACACACGCCTTGAAGGCGTGATCGGGATCCGAGTCACCACATCGAGCACATGTCTGTTGGTTCTTACAGTTATCACCCACATGACCAAATCGCTGGCGAAGCTGACATCGCATGGGATTCGGTACATGCATCTTCACTGGGATGCGTATAAAGCCTACATATATCTGCTGAGGAAGCACGACGGTGTTAAAGGTGAGTATGTGAAGAGGAGATTCTTTAGGAGATCCATCCTTATGAATAAGAATTTTCTTGACTTCAGTAACATGTTGTGGTTGAAGTTCTGCAAGAATTTCTTCTGCTTTCATACCCATTATGTCGGGGCTGTATATAACACCCTTCGAAGTATTCAAGGACATATGTGGCTCGCAAATCACAGGGAATGTTCCCGGGAGTTCAGGGACATAATCTTGAGGGATTGTTCCTTCGATGACGATTCGATGAGCAGATTCCCATCTCGCAACCTCTTGATATTTTTAGTTGTACCAATCTACTTATTGATATATTTGTTGAGTTTGAAAATATTTATATCATTGAATGTGAAAGTTGCTTCGTCTCTTTTCATGATGATGAACATTTGCGTCGATTTCTCGAACACCAGATCTCTGACTGTAATGTCCTTCTCAAAAAGAGAAGGCACAACTTCGTTAGAGACGGTCTCATCCAAAGATGGACGTGGCCGTTTTCTGTTTAAATTTTCAGGAAGGGAGGAGATTGGGGTTTAATTCGGTCGTATTCATATTATGTCCCACGAGAAGCTAGGGAAATAAAAGTCAACTCGCACAGAGCCCCGCATGTGAAAGTAAGGCTATATTAAAACTAGAGGTCGCCAAGTATCTAGAGTACATCGTTCGAGACTACTTCACCCGTAGCCATACAGCCCCTCAGCACGATAGTTTACACCTTGGGCTTAGGTTCATGTCCTTGTGTATTGCAAGGGTTGTCAACAGTTGTGGGCGTTTGAAGCATATGATGGGAGTCGGCAAGAAGAAGAAAAATAAGAGAAGGCAAGAGAAAGGAGACGATAGATGAGGAGAGAAGTGAGAAGAAAAACGCAATGCTCAGCACTCCCCCCACATACTCCGGTCACCAGATGGAACCCACTCGACCGACGGTCCGAACTTGGTCTGGACCCTCACCCCAGACCTTATCGCCATGGGTGACCCTGCTGGGAGCAAATAAATTGCTCCCGACGATAGCTCTGGGGATCACAGGGCCACGCAAGCCCCCACACCACGTCAAGGTGTTCGGATCCTTTGAGGGGGCCTATTCTCCATTACACTGACTATTTTATCGGATAATGATAGGTTTTCGTATCGATTCTCAAGATTGAGATTGAAATTATCGATATTGGGCACTAGCACCTTGGCCCTAACCACTTTTCGGGGTGTTTAATATCCTCCCTGCTTTTCTAGATTTTTCTGGTTGCCGCTCTGGTTAAATGGATTAGTTAGCTCGGATTGTTTTGATCCAGAGAATTTAAATGTGTGACTCATTGTCAATGGGTTCTCACTCATCTTGCGTTTCTTGATGAAACGGTCACTTTCTTTAGGATCAGGCTGACTCTTAGAAAAATAAATCGTGTTTCTTGCACGTCTTTAGTTTGATTCAATGCCTTTGAATAATTTGGCTTGTCTAACCTGAGTTTGCGTCACTCTTCAATCTCTCCGATGATGTCACTGTCCATTTGGAAGTCCATGTTGGTGTTGCTAGTGTTCGTCATAATAATAGATCCGTCGAATTATTCCGCGAGTCTTGCAGCTAGCAAGCTAGCTTGCACGTAAGCACTTGTAAATCACTTCAGGATAATGTTCGTTTTATTTCGCTTGGATAGAATATTTCACTGAACTGTTAGCTTTCAGGTAGAGAAAAACACGTCTGCTCTACTCGATCGCTACGAGCTAAATGTAATGGGCTCCGCCACGAAATGGATGTTCAGTGGTAACTGTTTGCGATACCGTGCGCGCCAATTATTACGTTTTCAGCTCGTTTGGCTCATGCGATTAGTGCGGCCGCTATCCACGTGCCACCCCGTATGCCGCTCGTTACACCGACTTTCCCGATCCCTTTGGTGCGGGGGAAATTTATTATTTCTATCAGTACACGCACGCGTGACTGCCGGCCGACAAGCCTGACTAGCCTTCAGCAGTCAGCAGCAGTCGCAGTCGCAGCCGATTCGAGCCGTCTCCAGGAGCCTTCAAACCACGGGCCAAGGTGGTCCAGTGGCCAGTATTCTTGCCTGCCGAGCTGACCGTCGGTGTTCGAACCCAGCATTCCGCCAAGATTTTGAATACGCTATTTCGTGAGCCCATGTACTGCCGAGCACAGCCAGTATTTCGCCGAGCACATCCGACCGCCTTGGAGGCGTTAGGGACTACAGTGTATGAGAGGTAACTCAGATCCGGCATACAATGTAGGTCTGAGAGGCCTCTGTGCCACCCCATTGCGCTCGTCGCTTGGGTCTTGGGTCGTCTCTCATCAGTAGCCTGGTGTCCCCAGCTACCTGTCGCTACCCAGTCCAACGGAAGTCAGCGAGACTCTCCGAGCCAGGTACCACGTCGTTGAGGTACCAGTACTCTGCACTTAGGTGCAGAGACCCTCGGGCCCATCGCTTGCTTACCTGTCTAGGTGGTCCCGTCTGGACGACATGGCAGTAGGACACTCTCCACGCAAGACGAGGAAGGATTTCCTCCGTATCATTAACCAGCCAACTCCAACGGGCCGTATAGAAAGGTCGACCTTTCATGCCGCTGACGTTTCTCTCCCTCATTCCTCGAAGAGGAAGGATCGTGACTTAGTGTCACCCAGAGACCGGGGCACCCGCAATCGTCCCAATCCTGACAGTCCACAGCTCGATGTGATCCCTAACATTCCATGCCGAAACTCTTTCGATGGTATGGTAGTGGAACCTGACACGGAGCAGACACATGAGGAAAAGTCCTCGAACCTAGCATCAGATAGTGGTACCTCCAATTCCAATCACTCTGGTCCAATTCCAATCACTCCAAATCTAACAAAATCCCACCAATCACAATTAGGGGAATCAAGAACTTTGTTCTGGTTGCTTCAGAAATCAAGAAAAAATGTACACAACAGATAACATTCTCGATAAGGAATGAAACAGCCTCCCTCAGAACCATGAACGCTGATGACCGTACTGCACCCTTGTATCTCAGAGCCAACAATATAGAATACAATTCGCACCAATTGCCCTCAGAAAGCCTGAAAAACTTCTGATCATAGGCCTAGACCCCTCGATCCCTTCTACTTTTATCTCAGAGGAGCTGTTGAAGCTGGTATTGGTAGCCAACCAAATTAGACACCCCACTTCACTCAAGCCAGGAAAGCGTCCTCTTCCATTATTTCTCATTCACGTGAAGCAAGAGTTTGTTGCTACTACCAAAGCAATCACCAGACTCTGCTACAGCGTAGTAACTGTTGAACCATATAAGTCGCCTAAAGGCCCTCAACAATGTTATCGCTGCCTAAGGTTCTACCATGGAGCCGGCTATTGCAACAACGTGTATAACTGCGTAAAGTGCGGTCTCCAGCACGACTCGCACATGCACTAAAACGCGCGAAGCTCCACCAAACTGCTTCAATTGTGAGAAGCAAAATATATTCCCAAGAAATCATGCAGCAAGTTACAGAGGCTGCCCAGTCTTCCAACAAGCCAAACTACATCACAGTCAACAGAATAATCCCTGATGAACAGTTTGGCTTCCGGAGTGAACACTCCACCAACCATCAACTTTTCCGGCTCACCGAGCCGGAAAAGTCAAACTCACTAAGAGCCAGCCTCACTACAAGCCAAACTCACTACAAGAGCCAAAGAGCCAAAGAGCCAAACTCACTACAACAGAGTAACAAACTTCGTCCACAACAGCCCACACCTATACAAAACTCGTCAAATACCAGTCGAACTCACCGATGAAGAACCACTCACCAAACCAATCACAACGGCCGAAATCGAATTCCAAATTAAAAAATCAAAGAACTCCACACCGGGACACGATCTGATAAACAACCGCCTACTAAAACAACTCCCCAAACAAATCTACGACCAAATTGTCATCCTCTACAAGTCATCCCTAGCAACTGGCTACCTCCCGAAGCAATACCTCCATGCTACTGTCCTCATGTTTCCGAAACCAGGCAAAGATAGCTCCCACCCCAACAATTACAGACCCATCAGCCTAACCTGCACCCTATCGAAATTACTCGAAAAAATTCTAGTCTCCAGACTCCACACCTTTCTGAACGAGCGTAATCTACTGCCCAACTGACAAGCTGGTTTCCGCCCGAAAATCAACATCTTCGATCAGATCTTGAAAGTCACCACAGCCCTCCAAGTGAACAACTTCTCCCGCAAACACACCCTCCTTGCACTGATGGACGTCCAGAAGGCCTTCGATTCAGTGTGGCACGACGGTCTACTATACAAGCTACACCACACAGGCTTGCCTCCCATCATCACTCGCTGGATAGCAGGTTTCTTACGCAACAGAACAGTCCAGGTGAAACAGGAAAACGAGCTGTCGACCGTCTTTGACCTACGAGCCGGAGTACCCCAAGGCAGTGCCATCAGCCCCATACTGTACCTCCTTTTTGTGCTAGACGCTCCAAACCCAACTGAAGGAGACGCGGAGGACAACAACCTACCACAACAAAGGCCTCGCACAGTTTGCTGATGACACAGCCTTCTGGGTATCATCGGGGAGCTTCAAGAACATCAGTCAAAAGCTAGACAGAGTCTTGGCTGTCTATCTTGACTGGTGCAACAAGTGGCGCATAACACTCAATGCAGCAAAGACACAGGTGTGCCACATCCATCACAAGCGCAGAGGTTTATCTTACATCAGGCAAAATCCACCAACTCTAGGAAACCAACAACTAGAAATCTCAAATTCAGCAACCTATCTCGGCATCACTTTCGACACTAAACTCAACTTCAACAAACACGTTAACAAAAACTGCGTCAAAGCCAGAACCAGAATCAAACTGCTGCACATATTCAAGCGAGGATGCTCCACCAAAACACTAGACGCGATCTACAAAGCAATGATACGACCAGTCCTGACATGGGGCCACCCACTCTTCGCCACACTACCAGATCAAAAAATAGATCTAATGGCTGCCGTAGAAAGACGAGCCCTCCAACTTAC
The DNA here is from genome assembly GCA_907164805.1 of Brachyptera putata. Lineage (NCBI taxonomy): Eukaryota > Metazoa > Arthropoda > Insecta > Plecoptera > Taeniopterygidae > Brachyptera > Brachyptera putata. The sequence continues at coordinate 29,984,224 of OU015465.1, forward strand.
AAGCAACTTGCGACCAGACACCACAAACCAACTAGTATACCTAACAAACGAGACGCCTAAGCTGACCGACTTTATTACGAAGCTGAACAACAACTACACTCATAGCATGATGAACAGAGACTTCTGCACAATCCTCCACGACTACATAACAGAACTAGATGACGCCATCAAGCCAGTGACAATACTCGCACTCCACGAGACGCTACACCCGACACCACCCACAGACGTAGACACAACTGACACAGATTCGACAGACTCCACCAACCTCGAAACAATTAACACAACAGACTCCGTCATTGACATACATACCAGACACCGCCGAAGAGCCATAAAGCGTGAAGCAGATTTACTCTTCAAGTTTTCAACATGTAAAGGATAGTACGAAAAAAAAAAGAAAAAAAAAATATACATTTATTGTAACAAATATTCCAACTATTCCTGAGAAAAAAAAGATTAAAACTCCCCTATCGAACACAATCAACTACAAGATGCCAAAATTTCAAATTCCAAAAACTATGACCGCCACAACGACCCCAAACTCCTCACTCAGGCAGCAGAACGCACTTCAGTACCACGAGCTCCACCTTCTTGCCGCCTTACCGCTGTCGGTCATGCCCTCAGTAGTACAGTCGGTCAGTAACCTATGGATAACAAGCCAAATTTATCAACTACCACCCCATTTTTGATTATCCTGGGATAAAGAGTGCTTCAGTCACTGAAATATCCCGAGCGCTAGCTCAAATTACAAAAACATGACAAGCAGTGCCACTCGAGTTCCGTTTCGGCATCCGTCGCGATCGGTCGCATGATACTCACGCTCGTGCCTCACCAGCTACAACCAGCACCCAATACGTGTTCGTCACTGACAGTCGTTGATATTCTCCAATATTAGGTACATGAACAACTAAAAATGTAGTGTGCTATAATATTGATCATCACCCCGCGCCACGCGCAACTAATGGCTTTTAAGATTAATTTTAATTTTATCATCATTAACTCTTATCTTTAATCATTATTATCATTAATCTCACTTGTGACGTCCTGTGAATGAGTGAACAATAATTTGTTTCAAACAAATGCCATATACCCGTGTGAACAATAATTTGTGACAATAATTTGTTTTACACAAATGGCAAATGCCCGTGTGAACAATAATTTGTTTCAAACAAATGCCAAATGCCCGAGTGAAAAATAATTTGTGACAAACAAATGCCCCAGTGAGCCCCAGCGAGTGAACAATAGCTCAGTGTATTTTTCAAAAATCATTATTACACGCATGACAACACAATAACAGCGAATGACGGTTAAATCCGCATGAGTGTGGTACTTAGGCTACGTTAGGTCTCTAATAAAAGACAACATAAACAATTCTACCATGGAGAAGGAGGGTGGCTGGTTTACCGTTTCCAACGGCTCCGTCGACACCCGCCGCCACTCCGTGAAGCGCCCCCGACCTTCTACCCCACCCCCACCCCCACAGACACCGATCTCAAATTCATTCGCGCCGCTATCCTCACGGAAAGCGACCGACGCCGACGCCCATTTTTCACGCTCGGAGGATATGGAGACAACCGCCGCCGACGCCGCCCCCACCACTCGACTCCGAATTCTCCCCATATTCATAACGGGGATAAAAGAACATAAACCCCCTCATCGACCTCATAAAAACAAACACCAAGTCCGACGACTTCTTCCTCGTGGCCAAGGGGGAGACGTTCAAACTACAATTGAAGAGTGAGGACGATTACCACTCAGTAAGTAACGCCCTGAAGGCGAAGCACACATTCCACACCTTCCACACATTCTCGTCGGAGGAAGAGAAGCTTGCCAAATTTGTCATAAGGGGGCTTCCCCTTCGCTGCGACATCGACGTCATCGGCGCCGACCTGGTTTCCCAGGGCGTCGAGGTCGAAAAGGTGACGCAATTGACCGCAAACACGGCGGAAAAAACCCCGATACCATTATACTCATTCACTGTTAAGCGGACGTTGGCGAGGCAGTCGCCCCCGATGTCTATCAAACAAGTATACTATCACAAAGTAACAATCGAAGTATACAGAGGCGGGAAAGGCCCCAGGCAATGTTTTAAGTGCCAACACTTTGGGCACAGCAATGCCCATTGTTTTAACGTCACAAGGTGCTTTAAGTGCGCCGGTTTTCATGAAAGCCAGGCGTGCACGAAACCGGCCACAGAACCAGCGAAGTGCGTCAACTGTGACGGCACCCACCCCGCCAGCTACCGGCTCTGCGAAGCATACATCCGCGCTTCATCACCACCCCAGTCGACGCAGCATGCCCGTGCTGCTAACCAGAGCCAGCGCCGCGACGCCACCCCCGCCGCCTACAACAGGAGACGCAGACCTACCGCGAGCGCACGCCCACAGTGAGTTACAGCCAGGCAGCAGGGCCGGCAGACTTCCCCCCCTCTCCAACCCAACATTCAGTCGCGCTCAGTACAGTGATAGAGCTGGACAAGTCCCGCCTCCTTCCCCCCGCTCAGGTGACATATGGACCACCATAGCTATTATCTCCGAGACAATAGCCAACACACAGGGCATTCCCCCAACAATCAAAATCCACCTCCCTGTCACAGTCACGCTGGGGACGCAACTACTGTCCACCCCCGCCACCCCCAGACTCAACTACCGGAAGGCGGACTGGAAACTCTTCCGCAGACACCTCGACCAGCTGCTGCCTGATGAGATCAACCTAGAAACAATAGAAGACATTGATCTGGCTGTGACGTCACTCACTACAGCCATCAATGAAAGTGTCAAGTGCACCGTGCTAGTGACGTCGGCACACAGGACAAACGTGTTCGACTTACCCCCAGGGCTGGCTAAGGCCAATGCCATGAAAAACAATGCTAGGCGACGCTGGCAACGTCTTCGCACCTTAGACAGAAAGCGTAATTATAATAGGCTTCATAAACAATTAAAATTAGACTTATTAGAATATAGACGCTCTCTGTGGGACAAAACACTAAGTGACCTTAATTTTAAAAACAATACATTGTGGCGAATGGCTCGTGTTTTAAATAAACAACGCGACCCCGACACCCCCCTTCAAGGCCCACACCACATTATCACGGACCCCGCCGGCAAGGTGAACCTCCTCGCTGACGTTCTCGAGAGGTCGTTCACCCCTAACGACGAGATCGAGGAGGCAGTGACGCGCTACCTCGACACACACCCGATCGGCGAGACTCCCGCGCGCCAAGGATATGTGCCTGACGGACCACCGCTCGTCCGCCAGCCCGAGACTCCAGCGCGCCCACGATACGCTCAAGTAGAACGTCCGCTCGCCAGAGAAGCCGAGACTACCGCGCGCCAAGCTCCAGCGGGACAAGCATGCACTTCAGACGAACTAATAGCGTATCTGAAGGGCATGCACAACGGCAAGGCGCCGGGGGCGGACGGCATCACAACTCTCACTCTGAAACAGCTTCCCCCTAGGGCCGGCTTGTGGATCACCAACATCTTCAACGCCTGATTTTCACTTTCTCATTTTCCTTCTTCATGGGAAACTGCAAAAGTACTGGCCTTTCACAAGCCGGGTAAACCCCCTAGGGACCCGACGAGCTATCGCCCTATCTCCCTATTATCTACCCTATCTAAACTTCTAGAGAAGGCCATTCTTCATCGCCTCATGCTGCACAGTGACCTCCACAACTGTATTCCTAATGAACAGTACGGTTTTCGCCCGGGGAGGTCTACAGTGCAGCAACTGTTGAACGTCACGGACCGTATCACCCAAGGCTTCAACACGCGCCAGGTGACGGCCGTGGCCTCCCTCGATATTTCTGAGGCCTTTGATCGCGTCTGGCATCAAGGCCTTCTATTTAAAATGATTAGATTAAACTTCCCCCCCTATCTCATATCTCTAATTTATTCCTATCTTTCCGATCGATTCTTCTTTGTCTCTCGAAACGGCGCCTCAACAACCAGACCCGTCCGAGCTGACGTCCCACAAAGCAGCTGTGTCGGCCCTGCCCTGTTCAACCTGTTCACCTCCGACATTCCTTCAAACTTTCCCCACACCACCCTATCGTTATACGCTGATGACGCAGCCCTCTCGTCGCAGTCAGCCAACAAGGAGTTTGCCGTCCTCTACCTCCAGGACGCGCTCGACGCCATAGACGCCTGGTACGCTAAATGGCATATCGAAATCAACGCCGCCAAAACACAAGCCATTCTCTTCCGCAAATACGTCACCCCCGCGGCAATCACACTCCGCCTCCACGGGGTGGACGTACAGTGGTCGAACACCATCAAATACCTCGGCCTCACACTAGACCGCCGCCTGACCTGGAGGCCACACACGACGCTCCAGTGTCAGAAAGCCGCCTCTCGCTTCGCCAGACTCTGCCCCCTCCTCCGATCAAAACACCTGTCGCTTGACTCGAAATTAACCCTAATTAAATCCATACCCATTCCCATTCTGTCCTACGCAGTTCCCATATGGGCGGGATGCAGCTACTCTAACATGTCAAATATGCAAGTCCTGCAAAACAAGGCGCTGCGACTCTCAACTCACGCACCAAGGATGACAAGGGTGAGATATTCATGAGAGGTTAAACTTCCCGTACATAAGAGCTCATCTTCAAAATATCTCGATAGACTTTTACACCAACCTCGCAACTTCAAACGACCGCCACCTTGCCTCCCTCCCAATATCGAGTATCATGCCTGGGGATAAATATCCCCGTCCAATTCATTCCACCCACTTAAGCCGGCCTCGCCAACAACGGCGAAACACAATATAGACCGCCGTGTAAACAATCTCTCTCTCTCTCCCGCTCACTCTCTTGGTCACTCGCTCTCTCTCTCACTGGCTGCTCTCTTCAGTACAGCACTTGAGGGAAGCGAGCTCGGGTAGACGCACTGCGCGCGCGCTCTCTCTCTCTCTCGCTCTCTCGACAAGGCCAACTAGCATAGCACGCCAGTCGAACCAAACGGTGACGTCCAGACTCACCTCATTCCTATTTCACCTCATTCCTAGCTCACCTCATTCCTATTTCACCTCATTCCTAGCTCACCTCATTCCTATTTCACCCCGTTCCTAGCTCACCTCATTCCTATTTCACCCCGTTCCTATCTCACCTCATTCCTATTTCACCTCATTCCTATTTCACCTCGTTCCTATTTCACCTCATTCCTAACTCACCTCATTCAGAATGAAGGCCTAACACGTCTTTTTTTCCTATTTCACCTCATTCCTATTTCACCTCATTCCTAACTCACCTCATTTAGAATGAAGCTTAACACGTCTTTTCCTATTTCACCTCATTCCTATTTCACCTCATTTGCTGCTTCTCGTGCTTTTCAATGCTTTTCAATGGATGATGTGAGTTAGGAATGAGGTGAATCTGGACGTAACCGAACCAAACCAGTCTCGCCTCATGCTGTATTCTTCTCAGCTGAGCCAGCCACCTCCCCCCCTCACACTTTCACTCGCATTCTCTGCTAGCACGTGATCCGCCTCGGGGTGTTGTTGTTTTCAAGCTTTCTGTTTACAAGGCACCATGAGGCGATCACGTGCTACAACACAAAGCCATTGCATCTAACCATCTTACATTCCGAAGCGTGGTAAAGACCGCCCGACTCAAACACGCCCTTCAAGATCTCGTAATAGACAGCTGATAATATGCAATCTTCTCTAAGCATATTATTATTTAACCTATAAAAATAATGCACACATTCTCCTGTACATATTCACATTATCATAGGCTTTATTTATTCCTAATCTATAATTATTACGAGTCACAAAGACAGTGCTACCACGCCCATTTCTCTGTTGTCTTCATTCTCCAAGATCATCGAAAAGATTATGTACTTAGAACTAATGAATCACCTGATGTCGACGTGTATGCTTTCTAAAACCCAACATGGATTTCGCGAAGGTTTTTCCACTACATCAGCAACATTTCAGATGTTACTTAATCTCACAAACGCCCTTGAGGGGAAAAAAGGGTGGGTGTGATCCTATGTGACTTATCTAAGGCGTTCGACTCTCTAGACCACTGCATACTCCTAGAGAAGATGGAATGGTACGGAGTGACAGGGATCACAGAGGGTTGGTTCAAATCTTACTTATCTAACAGAACACAGTGTGTCGTTTTGAACAATCAAATAAAATCGACTTCGGCAACTCTGCATTGTGGCGTCCCACAAGGGTCAATACTTGGGCCTTTGTTTTTTCAATCTTAGTAAATGATCTCTCTCCAAGCGTCTGCTTCGACAAGCCCAATCGTGACGTGGTTCAATACGCCGATGACTCTAGCGCGACAGTAGAGTGTGCAAACATTACCTTGTTGAACAGGGAGCTGTCTGCCACTCTTGACTACTTCGCCGAGTGGTTCGTACCAAACCAACCATAACTGAACCATGAAAAAACCGAGATCATTGTCTTCACCTTACGCGGCCCAAAAGTGGAACATCCGTCTAAAATGACTACGTCAACCAGTTCTAAATTTCTTGGCGTAACAATCAATCACAATCTGTCCTGGGAACCTCATATCTCAACTCTGCTCGTCAAGCTGGCAAAAGTGAACTTTGCCATCAGAACACTGAGGCGCCACCCAGAAACTTCGACTTTACGCACAGTGTACTTTGCGCAAGCGCAATCCCTCTTGCAATATGGTGTACTGTTCTAGGGTGCAGCTATCGACAACATGAAGGCCTTTCGGGCACAAAAACGGATTTTGCGAACTATACTCTCGATCAGCACTCGGGTTTCCTGCCGGCAATGGTTTAAGGATCTCGGAATACTGCCTTTAGCTTGTATCTATATCCAGGCCATCTGCATGTTTACACGAGACCATCTCGACCTATTTAAATTAAATGCTAATCATCAGCACAACACAAGAGGCTCAAGTGACCTTGCTCAGGAGTATTGTAGGCTGAAGACCACCTCGAGGTCAACTCTTCAAGCCGGTAGAAGAATATACAACCATCTTCCTGAGGAAATGAAAGAAAGCTGCAACAGGACTAAATTCAAATTCAAACTGAAGAATTCTTTATTAAGTAACTCATTTTATAGCCTGAATGAATATTTTTTATTCAATTAATTTACTGATATTTCAGTCTCATGTATATATATGTACGAATTTTGGTTTATTTAATCATCTGACTTGGTTCACACAATACCACTTTGTAAATTAACAAGGAATAAACAAATACAAAAATACAAATAATAATAACTGTCCAATCTGACTTTGCCTCGTTCCGAGTGGTGCAGCTAGGAGGGGCCGAGCAAGAGAAAGAAAAGAAAAAACATCTTCTCGCCAACCAACAGCATAAACGGAGCGGTCACCCATCCAATGCTGGCCACGCACAATGTTGCTTCGCCGGCCGAGGCTGGGATCGAATCGGTGTCTCCGAGATGGTCCAGCCGTCGACGCTTGTTGAACGGCCAGTGGACCGGCCACGGTGCGGTGGCACTGGGGCACGGGACACCAGCCCGGGCGTCCAGAATCATTACCTAAATCGGTTGCAAAAGTTGCGTCGGGACGAACACCAATTCGGGCGCGACGCCCACAGTAGCCGTTGCACGACCGCGGGGCCGGTGACGTTGGATTGCAGCCAGCACGCATCACCTTTTGAACGGGCCCGATCAGCAATGCGTCCGCTCGTTTGTGCGGAAAAGCCGGAAAAGTTTCGGGAAAATGGCGCATTTTGTTTGCGGCCAAAACGTTTGTTCGGCGGCGAGAGTGAGTAAAATGATTGTTTTTTCGTCAATTATTGGCCGATGGTGAATGAAATGAATTCGGAAAAGTCGGAAAATCACGTTTCGTTCGTCACCGCCGGGAGGGAGGTCGCGCGGCTACGGGACCAGTACCGTTGGAAAGCGACCATCGCGCAGCTCCATGCGGACGGGCCCGATCCGCCGGCCGTCCGCCCATGGTTGCGGAAAAGCCGGAAAAGTGTCGCCGAACGTGATTTTTTGTTTTACCCCAAATCGCGCGTCGACCTTCGCGATTGACGAAAATGCAACTGTTTTCTGAAAATGGCCGCCCAATTTTCACCAATCGGCCGCGCAGCGTGTCACACGTTTTTGGCTGCGGCTGCCAAACGATCGGTCGCACACCGACGGGGCCACGCGCGTCGGCAATCCGATTGTGATCGGCTCATTTCCATCCGGACAGACTGGCCGAATTTCCGCCCAAATTCCGGAAAATTTCCGTGAAAATGCAAAATTTTCTTTTTCCATCCGCCAAACACGTACGTGCCCGATCGGCGGCGAGGAGAGAACAGAACATTTGCCGCCATCTGGTACGGCCCGCGTGAGGGCAGGCAAAACGTTAAGCGCGCGCTTTGCGACCGTACGCCCACGGAGCGTGGTAAAAATGCGAAACCAACGGTGGCGCGTAGGTGGCGACGTGGTCGACTCGCGGACATGCGACACGACGGGCTGTGCTGTGTAACGATGAATTCAAAATGTAGCCGAAAAGTGAAAAAAAATGAAAAACCACGGCAGCGCCCAACTGCTCGGGTCATCCGTGCCAGTACTCAGTCCTCTCTGGCCACGTCACGCCGCGACTCGCCACCACCAACACCACGCCCTCTGTACGGACTCGTTCCTCTCGGGCTCGGTGGCGAACCGGGCTACGCGGGGCGGCCGAAGATGGCCGATGGAAGTCGACGAATGTTCACTATGGCATGCCGGTTCAAAAAATGCAAACAAAAAAACCCACCTCCCATACCTACCATGCTGTGGGGCGAATGAGGTGAACACACTATCAGGCCCTGATACAGGCCGGTTTTTGCATGGTGTGAGCATGCTAAAGATCGCCTGATTTAGCCATTCGCTCTCTGCACATCTCGCCCTACTACTTCCCGTGTCATTTTCCCAGGTTGATTCGGAGGGGGAGAAAAAAAACATCAACAGCAGCTATAGCCGAATCATCACCACTACCGCCTCGCACAAACACTTTAAAAACGCTTTGGCAACGTTTTCGCCATTTGCACGACGTTTTATCCTCCGCTCTCTCGGTACTCGCAGCAGCAGTAGCAGCATGTGGTGATCTGCTCGTATCGGGGGTCGGTGTGCGTGACCAACCTCACCCATCTGACCCTAACCTTGATAGCCTTGCCGCCCTAGAATGTGGTGATATGCTCGTTTTCGGGTCGAAATACCGGGTGACACCAACCTGACCTACCTAACCTCAAACTTGATAGCCTTTCCGCCCTTGAATGTGGTAATATGCTCGTTTTCGGGTCGGTATACCGGGCGACACCAACCTGACCTACCTAACCCTAACCTTGATAGCCTTAACGCCCGTGAATGTGGTGATATGCTCGTTTTCGGGTCGGTATACCGGGTGAAACCAACCCGACCTACCTAACCCCAACCATTACAGCCTTCCTGCCGGGAACGTGTTCACCGGACACGTGGTCACGAACCGTGCCACCGGACCGGACACGAATCGCAGGCCCTGGCCAATGGCCAGGGCCTGCGATTCGTCTTCTCATTGACCGCCGAGGGTGGCAGCAGTGTTTGCGTGGCGTTGCTAGTGCACTGCATATTGTGCGCGGCATATGCATGATATATGACAATAATATGATGCAATGGATCGAAATTGATGGAAACATGCATCAGACCGGAGGACACAGATGAAATAGAATAGCGACGATATTTGTCAACGGCCATACCATGTTGAAAACACCGGTTCTCGACACCCATTCAAGATGGCCGACTGCCTAGTCGCCTGTGCTAATTCGCTCCGATAAAAAATTAGAAACCAGTGGATTATCAGTTGATTTGAATTCTCCGAGTATATAATTGTGTTCAGTTAGTTGTGCTTGTGCTACTGTGAAAATTTTGTGGACATCGTAATTAGAGTGCAAATACTATCAGCAGTTCTCCGATTCAAACGAGACACAGCAGGGCTAGGCCCAACTAAAAACAGTGAAAACAGTGACATTTAATTCCGAGGATTTTTGTAATTCTAAGTTAATAATAGGGACTAGTTAATTGTTCCGCTTCACCAGTGAAAGTTTCACGAAAATCGCGAGCAGCGTGTAATTTCTACAAACATTGTCAAAGAATTATTAAAGATAGCGTGGGTACGCAAAAACGTGTTGTAGTGACGTCAGAGGCGTGTTGGATAAAGTACACTTAAAATGCTACTTAGTACACTTAAAATGCTACTTATAGAGAGCGCCAAGTAGCCGGGTGGCTAGGAGTGCCGAAATATTTTTGTAAATTGTTTTCAATTGAAAATAATTCCACAATCCTGAAACAATAATGTGCGGATTTTAAAGTTCGCGAATATAAACAATATCACTAAATCGCGTGTAAAAACCACAGCAACAGCACTCAGCTGTCTGCCAAGCTGAGGGACCCGGGTTCGGAGCGCGCACGAGCCAAGTAATCAAAATCAGCAGACACAGCTAGAATGTATATCTGCAACGATTCAGAATATAAAGACCAGCTAGCCGCCAAAGCTAATGAGATAAGGGCACTACTCAACCGAGACAGAGACAATACAATGAATCATCAATCCTCTCCTGAAGCCTTTAACAAGTGGAATGTCAATGGAAACGAACCAATCTTCGAGTTACAAATTCATATCGAAAGAAACGACGACTCAGAACGTCACATTTAGAGGAAAGCAAATATGTTACCCTCAAACTGAAATGAGCACAAAAAGAAAACGGCTGCAAACAGGAGCACCGGAGAAAATCCAACTCCAGTACCGATATGAGGTTCTCTCTGACCTGTCAGATGATCAAGACGGGGATGATGAAAGCGATGACATAGCATCCCAATTCACGTCACAAACAAAGAAGCGTTGAAACACCCGAGAAAAACAAGGCGCGGAGAAGACAGTCCCAGCCCAGACAAGGAAACCGTCAGTACCTCCACTTATACTACGAGGTATCAGTGATACAAATGAACTACGCCGAACAATTAGCGGTATGGTGAAAAACGGCTTCACGATCCAACCTGAAAGGGACACGATAAAAATTAATATTGATGACATAACAGACTACAGACTGGTGAAGAACAAAGGAGCATTCTTGACAAAGGAGTCCAACACCACACCTTCTCGACAGGAGAAGACCCGAAGAGCAGAAAATACGTCATTCGCGGCCTACCAATAGATCAACAAGTAGAGGAAGCCGTTGAAGAGGTGAGAGCTATGGGGTACAAACTCCAAACAATTACTCAAATGACGACAAAACCACAAGCAAATAACCAATGCCGCTGTTCGTCGCTTCATTTGAGCACGACCCCACAGAGAATCCCGCATCAGACATCCGGTACTTGTGCCACTGCAGGGTGAGGCTGGAAAGCTACAAGCCACCAAGGGGCGTAATGCAATGCTATAACTGCAATAGGTACGGCCACCACGCACTATTCTGTAACAACGTGACGCGCTGCTTCAAATGCGCAGGCACGCACACATCCAAGACCTGCACCAAATCCCCAGATATACCGGGAAGATGCTGCTTATGTGAAGGAGACCACATAGCAAGCTCCAGGGTGTGTATCTGCTACAAGAGGGCCACCGAGGCACAAACAACGGCCAACCAATACCGAACTCAGAGACAACCAAATCGTACACCGAGACAGAGGTTCGAGCCAGCACCCCCACCAACCCATGGCAAGAACCACACTCCGGACCATCAGAGGTAAAATGCGAGAAAAACTTTCCGCCCCTCAGACCCCGGAACTAGGCTGCTCCCCAACAACAGGAAGCTCCACCCAGAACAACCGGAACCAACAAATTCAACCCTCATCGACCTCCACCCCAGAATGATATGGAACAGGGATCTTCCGAACAGGAGAGTGGAAAGAAGAAAACGTGGAAAATGATTGCAGGCATCGCCCAAGGCATCATGGAACTGGAGACCTCTCCAATAGTGAAAGCAATGGCAGCTCTGATTATTCAACTGATTCAGGACGAACCAATGAACGCTTCTAATGGCAGTCCCTAGAAAACTAACAATCGCCTCCTGGAATGAATGAATATTTAGGTTTTACGGCGCATCAACGACGAGGTTATGTAGCGCCGGTTTAATATAAAAGGTAATAAACGAATGCACGGTATACACTGGTTACAACGGGTTTGCATTTTCAAAACATACTAATTCAAAAGAGCAATAACGATGTTATAAAGGAGGCCCGGTGTAAAAGGCCGGAACCTCTCAGTTGTAACATATATGAATTATATTTGTTGTAAATTATGTACTAATGAAATACGATAACTAAATAACCACTACGTACTAATGAAATACTAAAAATAAATAACAACTACGTACTAATCGAAGAGGATAATATATAACACATTAAAACGCTGCCCCTGTTTAAAAGGCCGGAACCCCACAGTTGTCACATGTGGGTTACACTTGTTCAAAACTGAATGAATGAGAATGAATATTAGGGTTTAAAGGCGCGTCGACAGCGAGGTCATTTTGCGCCTATACGTTTTATAATAATGAATCTATTGTATGGCACTATTTATAATAAACGATTAAATTGAATACAATTATCATATGTGGCAGGTGTAAATAGCCATGCACACAATGAGTAAAAATGGGAGTACACATGGAACACTGGTAATGCTTTTCCAATTTCAATAGTTGGTAAGGTCTAGATGTTTGTATAAAAAACGACATCTAGTCTTAATGCGTACGAGATTAAAAGTTTCTAATTGCTAACAGATACTTATGATAGTAAAACGGTCAAACACTTGTTAGATAGTTGTAAGATAATGTAACTAGCCTAATATCACAAGATATTATAAATCTAATTTCTACTGACTAAGCTTAATACTATTATCACAGAATATGCATATATGAGTATGGTGTAAAAGGCCATACACATAATAAATAATAGTAATACAACTAACTAATAGTAAGACTACGCTAATATCACAGAATATTATAATTTCTACTATCTAATCTTAATACTATTATCACAGTGTATTCTAATCCCAATTTCTACTATCTAAGCTTAATACTATTATCACAGTGTATTCTAATCCCAATTTCTACTATCTAAGCTTAATACTATTATCACAGAACAGCATAGTATATGAGTATGGTTTAATACCATACACATACAACACAAAATACAGGACGACACAAAATAAATAACATATGAGTCAAGTTAAAAAGAATCCAATAACTTAGCACAGCTAAGGAATTTAAAAGTTTTGTCCACTGATTTAAAATTGTTTTCTAGTATTTTCAGAAGTGTATCTTCCATAGAAAATTGTTGTCTAATCAGCGCGTATTTGTTACATTCTGTCAGTATATGCTTAATGGTTAAAATCACGTCACACGTATCACATCGGGGGGGTATCTTTTCTGGTGTGAAGAGGTAAGAATGTGTAATAAGAGAATGACCAATACGCAAACGAGTCAAGACAACTTCTTCCCGTCGGGAACCTCGGACAGAGGAGTCCCAAGGCTCTACACTTGGTTTAATTTCCTTCAGCTTATTGTCCATCTGTAGATCCCATTCTCTCTGCCACTTCGCTTTGAATACTAGTTTAAAATACGATTTAAGATCATCACATGGTACTCTAAGGTCATCAATGAAAGGTTTTTGTGTAGCGTCTTTTGCAGCGGCATCAGCTCGTTCGTTCCCTTCGATTCCCACATGTCCAGGTATCCAGCAGAACACTGCACTAACATCCTGCGAGGCAAGGGCGGTTAGGAGGTTCTGCACTTCCTGGACAAGGTGGTGAGGTGGGAAGATTTGAGAGATTGCTTGAAGGGAGCTTAACGAGTCTGAGAATATAAGGACATGTTTCTGTTTGCGTTTCTTTATGTTTGTTCAAAACTGTGTACTAATGAAATACTATGACTAAATAACACTATTTATTAATAAAATACTATAACTAAATAACCAATACGAACTAATCAAAGAGAATAATGAATAACACATTAAAAGGCAGACCACGGTGTAAAAGGCCGGAATCTATCAGTTGTCACAAACAAATATATTATCCTAGAACTAGTAACTAAATCACATTATGCAAACTACTACTAAATGCTAATATAACGCTTATTACTAAATCACAGGTAGGTATCACAGGTAAGTATCACAAGATCTGTTAAATCTTGTCCAAGAGGTTTGTTAATTTCAGGAACCTAAAAAGCTTATCGATTACTCTAATGTTGTTTGTGAAAAGTTTAGAAAGAGTAGTTTCCATAGAAAGTCGTTGTCTAATGACAGTGTGGTCACTGCATTCTAGTAAAATATGTTTCACGGTAAAAAACTCATTGCAAGTTGAACATCTGGGTATAATCTTTTAAGGGGAAAACAGATAGGCGTGAGTTGAAAGAGTATGCCCTATCCGAAGACGGGCTAGGACAACTTCTTCCCGCCGTGAACCACGGGTGGACGAATCCCAGGGCTCGACGGTAGGTTTGATTTCTTTCAGTTTATTAATAACTTCAGAATCCCACATTTGTTGAAATTGTCTTTTAAAAATATGCTTATAACGTGCCTTCAGGTCATTAAAAAGTACTCTAGGGGAATCAACGCCAGTTTTCTCTGTTGCTTCTTTGGCCAACAAGTCAGCTTCCTCATTACCCTGAATTCCTGCATGTCCAGGTACCCAGCAGAACACTACACTGACATCCTGCGAGGCAAGGGCGTGTGACGTGTGGGTTTATCTAGCTGTCTATTCTCGGCATTTTTTGGTATTATTTTCAGGTTAAATTTTGATTTTAATACATTCATATTTTTTTTAACATATTAAATTTCAATATTGGTTTCTCTGTGTTATTTTACCAGAATGTTTAATACGAAGATGTAAATTGTAAATACGAAGTGTGTAGGCCTATGTCACAATTTGTTATTGTGATGACCAATGTTAATTGCCCAACCATTTACGCCTCAGTTCAACTAGTTCTAGAAAGAATTATTAATCGAAACTCCGACCGGTCAATGCTTGACGACCGTAGCTTCGAGATTTTTTTATGATGTGCAACAGCGTCAGTCAGGGAGGCTCCAGTAGCGTCACAAAACCGAGACTCGCTCTGCATACAATGTTGGCCTTGGGTCACATAGAAGTGTGTGCCACAGCTAGTCTGCGATCTCTGGTAAATCACGACGCATATCGAAGTAGCAGTGTGAACAACCAGAAGAAAGAAGACGACAACAGATCACGCTGTACTGTCAAGGAACACGGACGTGTTGGGGAAGCTGCCATTCGCGAGACCATCTTCGACACGCAGCAATGAAGCGGACAAAGGAAAAGAAATAAGAAAAGAGAAACAAGAACAAAAGCGAGGCAAAGGCACTATCTACGATTGTCACACGGTACCAACAACAATTTATTTCTGTTAAAGGCCTATATGGTTTGTTTGATTTTTTGTTCATTGTTAAAATAACGTAGAATTTGTTGACGGTTACGTCACAGGAATTTAGAGAGAGAAACTAAATTTGATGTATCAATATTAATAATTGGTATTTACTTTATTAATTAATTGGTCAATTAATCGACGGATTGGATGAGCAATTAAATTTCCGAAGTTTATTTTTGATAATTTTTGACGTAATTCATATCTGGTTTGTATTTGTTTCATCCTATAGTAAATTGGGAATGTAAAATTTGATTTGATTTCGACTCGGTATTTTTTCCAGTAAATTCCCAAAAACCCAATTTGTTAGATCCTTCCGATCTTCCTTTTTTCTAAAATCTTTCCGATAGGAAGTCGTTTTTTGTTATATTTTATTTTATTTAAAAAAAAATTGGAGTCTCGTGGTCAGCGGAGTTAGCGGCGAGGGCATCATCACACCAGGTAGGCGGCTTGGCAGGTGACAGGCGGTCAGGAGTGTCTGCACTTCCTGGATCAAGAAGTTTTCAGGGTAAATACGGGATATTGCCTGAAGCGCACTCAATGAATCAGAGCAGATTAAAACTGCTCTCTCTTTGTTTTTCAATATGCTCTAAAGATTTCAGAATGGCAAACAGTTCGGCGGTGTATACACTGCACAGTGGGTTCATTTTTGTGCGCATAGACACTGTGCTGCTATAGACAGCACAGCCCACTTCGCCATTGATTTTAGAACCATCCGTGTAATATATGTAAAACCCTCGATGATTGGAGCACAATTCATTAAAAAGTCTTTGGTACATGATATTACTAGTGTCTGCCTTTTTAAGGTTGGCTAGTTGCATCAAACATTGAGGCCTTGGAACTGACCAGGGAGAAGTTCGACTAAAAGACACAGGGTACACATTAGGACGGACAAAGTTCATACTAGTTAAAAAACGGTCTAGTCGGATACCCGCAGGCACCGTTGCCGAAGGTTTTGCATCGTACAGAGGTTGATATCTAGGATTACAAACAAGTTGATTCGAAGGATGGTTTTTCATGCACAGGAGTTTTGAAGAATATGAATTGAATTGAATATTGGGGTTTAATGGCGCGTCAACGACGAGGTTATATTGCGCCGGTAAATAATATGTTATTCACGTTGAAATGAGCACTACAATAGAGATAGTATCACAATCATTTTCACGCTAAAATATCCAAATAGCGGTTATCTACTAACAGCATTGTAGAAGCACTGATACATAACACTTATGTTAAGTTATTTAATCGGTACTTTGATTCTAATGAATCTTATATCTACAGCTATGGTTTAAACTAACTGAATAACTAGTAACACTAACATTGCACAATCAGAAACATGCTCCGGTGTAAAAGGCCGAAACAGGTAGAGTGCGAACTCGAATAAATAACACTTATATTAGATTAAAAACACCCGACTCTTTCAGGAACACCATCAGGCGATCAACAGCCGCCTGGTCGTCACCTAGGACCAGTGACGGGTCCTCCGGCATGCGCAGGCGCCGGCGCAGATCCCTGAACCTGTCACAGTCGATCAGGAGGTGACGAACAGTGAGTGGCTCGAGGCACTCTTCACATTCAGGCGGCTCTTCTCGCCTGAGGAGATAACCGTGTGTAAGCAGGGTGTGTCCAATACGGAAGCGAGCTAAAACAACCTCCTCCCTTCTAAATGCCCTGCTTGAAGAGCTCCATGAATTGACAACTGATTTGATTGATTTTAGTTTATTAACAGTAACCAAGTTCCATTGATTCTGCCATGAGTCCTTGATATATATTTTAAAATCATTCTTCACATCACTTGATGGGACATCCCTGAAATCCGTTCGTGTCCTAAGAGTAGCTTCCTTCGCTGCCTGGTCTGCCTTCTCGTTGCCAAGTATTCCCGCATGACCAGGAATCCAGCAGAAAGCTACCTTACAATCACGAACCTTGAGATCGGCAAGAAGAGTTTGGATCATCTGAATCAGTTGTTGGGTGGGGAAGATATTGGTAATGGCCTGTAGTGAACTAAGAGAGTCGGAGCAGATTAAAATATTTCTCATTCCTCGATGCTCAACATAAGACGGCGCTCGATATATTGCGTAGAGTTCCGCTGTTCCGTGACACTACATGAAGGATTTAGTTTAAATTGCACACTCACGGCACCCATGGTAAGAGCACACCCTACTGCTGAATTCAACTTGGAGCCATCAGTATAAACTAGGAAAACGCAGAATATGCGTTGTGAGATGAGCTTGAGAAGTATGGGAGTAAGCTTACTCTATACCCACAGATCTTGGATTCCTCCAAACGTTCAAGAACCCTAACTGCTCCCTGTTGATATTTATATAGTACAACATGGTGCATGACCACTTGCAACACCTTTGATCTCAACATTCAATGAAATGTATAAGCCCCCTTTTTATGACGTTTACTTGGTTGTTTCTCATCCGATTATAGTGAAAATCAATGAACATATGTGAATATATGTGCGGTAGTTTGTCTCATATTCGTGTAAATATTTGACCTCACGAAGAATTTTAGTTATCCAAGTATTTTCCCTCAGGTTATGGTGAATTTTCCGAATTTTCCGAACTTTCTGATTTTTTCCGAGTGACTCATTCAACCGATTTTTCTGATAAACAATTCCAACCCATTCTG
This sequence comes from Brachyptera putata, assembly GCA_907164805.1. Taxonomy (NCBI): domain Eukaryota; kingdom Metazoa; phylum Arthropoda; class Insecta; order Plecoptera; family Taeniopterygidae; genus Brachyptera; species Brachyptera putata. The sequence goes on from OU015465.1 coordinate 30,002,187, forward strand.
GTGCAACACCAATGTACAGAAAAAGTTTCAAGCCTATGGTTCCTTTTCCTGACTTGTGAGCCGCGTACAAAAAAATGAAAATAAAAACTTATGACATGACTACCTTCTAGAATCTTCGATTTGGCTTCATACTTAGACAAATTGATTCAGCGTGGAGGCATACAATATCAACTTTTGTGAGATTTGTATATTGCCACGTCTTTTTGGTACGTTATGTGGGCCTAATATTCATGATATATTATCATGTTTTTGCTATCTACTATGATAGCGACTGTGTAACAATCGATTTGATTGGGCTATTGATTTGGCTAACTTGGTGAGATTTGTTATATAATTCATGACTCATTACTTATAATATGAATTGGCCCCATTACATTCTCATCTTAGTACCAATCACATATATACAATGTTTGTTATGAATTATTACTTTGGTTTAGTGGTTGAATCAACGTCTCGTACGCGATTTTTGTTTGTTTTAATAACATCGAAACTTGATAAAAAAATCATTGTTCCTCTATTAAGGCTAAGAATGAGAGTAGGATCGTTTGGACGGGGCACCACAAGGGCGATCGTACCACCCCATTTGATCATTATTTTAAATTGAAAGCATTTAACAACAGGTCTACGCTGTCTGTGACCACACTTCTTCACCGCAGATAAAGGTCTTCAGTTTACCGAAATTCCGGAACACATACGTATAAACTGTTTTTGCGGTATATCTGGACAATACTAACATTGGTATTAGGAATAATCCAACCACATGAATGTTGATATCTTTCACTTTGAACTAAGTGTCTTAGGCAATGTTCACTTCTTCCAATGACAGCAGATGCAGAGTTCATCACCCTCATGATGGATATATATAAAAAAGTAAACTCAAAATGCCGAAGATGAGTGGAAAGTCAGCCAAGAGAAGGGCAGTGAAAATGTACGAGAAAATATACGAGAAGTTGTGCATCTCCAAAGAGAGAACGAAACCAATGAAGAGATGGCGAAAAGAAGGAGAGAGCTTAGCTACTCCTTCGGAAAAAAACGATCAGGCTGAGAATAGACGTCAGTGCAGTAGAGCTCGTGTTGCTCAATCTAGGATGGAAGAATCGTTAGATCAGAGTCAGGCGAGACGGCAACTTAGCCTAGAGAGTGTTACTAAACGCCTGAGACAAGAAACACCGGAACAGAGCCAGACAAGACGACAACTTAGCCTAGAGCGTGTCACTGAACGCATAGGACAAGAAACACCAGAACGGAGTCAGGCGAGGCGCCAACTGAGTCTAGAGTGTGTAACTGGACGCCGAGGAGCAGAAACACCAGAGCAGAGTCAGGCGAGGCGCCAACTAAGCTTGGAGCGTGTAACTCGTAGCCTAAGGGAGGAAACACTACAGGAAAGTCACGACAGACGTGTACTCAGTCGACAACGAGTTGCAGAGTCTCGCAGAACTCAAATCGCCATCAGTTGCAGCGGATATACGATGTGCACATGCTTCTGGGACAGCAAGAAGACGACGTTCAGAGTCCGCAAATGTTCGTCCAGAACGTCAGGGACTTGACACACGAAGACATAGACGCAATCGTGATCGTTCACCATCGGACAGTATTATGCGTGAAAAATTTGAGAAATACATGCGAGAACTAAAATACGTATCCTGCTCAAGTTGTGAGATTCGATTTCCTGGCTTGAAATCGACACACGGAATCTGTTATAACTGTAAAAAGTTTCCCGGCATGTACACTGCCGCTAATAACATGGACCCAGGAGTCGTTCCAGACGAACTCTCTTGCCTATCTATGATCGAATCATTGTTGATAGCTCGCATACATCCTGTTGTGTCTGTGTATAGGGTCCAAGGCCAGCAATATGCTTACAGTGGAAATGTGATAAGCTTCCCACAAAATGTCAATTCCTTCGCCAATCAGCTGCCGCACGCGTTGGACAACTTATCTTCTGTGATAGTTGTTCGACGTATCTCCGCCAACAATGACAATATTGCTGACTTTAACGTTTCTTCTCGTCGATTGCGCAAAGCTCTCCTCTGGCTTAAAAATAATAACCGCTATTACCGAGACATTGATATTGCTGAAGATATCCTTCTGAACCTGCCGGCTGACGGAAATGTGTACGGTACCTTGGAGTACATGGAGATAACCGGGACCAGCAATGAGGAAAATGATGGAATCCTCGAACACAACAGCGTGCCCCAGGTGATTCCTTTGGATCACAGGGAGCGTATTGCTGCTGCCTTACAACCCGAACCGCTACCGTGGCCCGCGATAACTTCCAACCCTATCAACGAGTTCACAACAGAAGGCTACATTTGTCAAGCTTTTCCCACCCTTTTTCCTACTGGCTATTGTGAATGAATGAATGAATGTTGGGGTTTTGAGGCGCGTCGACAACGAGGTCATTTTGCGCCTGTTATATGATTTTCAGAGTCCTCCAGATTAGATCATGAATCATTAGAATCAGACACCGGTGTAAAAGGCCGGTACCTGCCAAATAATACGGAATATACTATTATCTAATTACTAATTTAATATCACTTTAAGAACATATATTACAAACTACTTATATACTAAATAACAAACTATCTAAACAACGTAGGAACTAAGCCTATGTACTAACTTCACAAGAGAAAGGAAAATCAGGCACCGGTGTAAAAGGCCGGTACCTGTCAAGTGATATGGGAAATTATACCAACTAAATAACACCTAATGATAGACAATAAAAACACTTAGATACTAAATAACGAACGTAAATAACAAAAGGTACTAAATTCACGAAGACCTAACTAAAAATCAGGCTCCGGTGTTAAGAGCCGGAGTCTAATGTTGAACATAGCATAATAAAATTTGGACCTAAAAACAATAAACCGTCACTATTTCAAATGAGATCGATCATATTGATAAGGTTGAGGAACTTCAGGGTTCTGTCAATTGCCTGTGCGTTATCTGCTAAAATCTTGGCCATGGTGTCTTCCATGGTTAATCTCTGTCTAATGTTCCCATACTTGGCACAGTCCAGTAAAATATGTTTGACAGTTAAAACCTCATCACAGTCATCACAGCGAGGAACAATCTTCTCGTCAGTGAATAGGTAAGAGTGTGTGACTAGTGTATGTCCTATCCTTAGACGAGTTAAAACAACTTCTTCTCGCCGTGAGCCTCGGATAGACGAATCCCAAGGCTCAACCGTTGCTTTTATTAGTTTCAACTTGTTATTTATTTCTAGGTCCCGATGTTTTTGGAATTGACATTTATTGATATGTTTGAAATATGCTTTCAGGTCATTATACGGGACTCGAGGTTCATCGATCGTATCCTTTTCCGTCCCTTCCTTAGCTGCCTTATCTGCTTTTTCATTACCCTGGATTCCTACGTGGCCAGGTATCCAACAAAACACTATTCTAGCATCCTGCAGAGCAAGGGTGGTCAGAAGTGATTGTGCCTCCTGTACCAGGAAGTTTTCAGGGTAAGTTTTCGATATCGCTTGCAGTGTACTTAACGAGTCAGAACATATTAGGACTGCCTTTTCTTTCAGCTGCTTGATATGCTCTAAGGCTTTCACAATAGCAAATAGCTCTGCTGTGTATACACTGCATGAAGGGTTCAATTTAAAACATTCAGTTATTGTAGTGCCGGAGCAAAAAGCACTGCCAACCGCACCATTCAGCTTGGACCCGTCTGTAAAGTATTTTAAAAAGTCTTTATACTGAGAGCATATTTGATTAAAATATTGTTGGTAAACTAATGGACTGGTATCCGCTTTTCTATGCCTACTGAGCTGAGTGAGGCATACTGGTCTCGGAACCAACCAAGGGGCAACAGTGCTAAAAGATAAAGGGAACACGCTGGGACGGACGAAACCGATGTCTCTAAAATAGCGCTCAAGTCGGATTCCAGCTGGTATTGTTGCCGAAGGTTTAGCTTCATAAAGAGGCTGAAACCGGGGGTTTAAAACTGGTTGGTAGCTGGGGTGTTTCTTCATACATAGCAATTTGGCTGAATAAGAACATAGTAGGTATTGCCTTCTCAGTTTTAGCGGGGGCTCAGCAGCCTCACAATACAGGCTTTCCACCCGACTGGTACGGAGTGCTCCAGTAGCCAGTCGGATGCCTGTATTGTGAACCGTATATTGAATTTGTCTTGTTTTACGGCGCTTCAACAGCGAGGTTATTTGCGCCGAAAGTGTTACATAATGCGTCGTATTGTTATGTAAAGTGCGTCTTCAACAAAGATATTTGTCCGATGAATATTTGGTTGAAAGTGAAGATGAATACAAACTATAGAAAGTCAAGTTCCGGTGTAAAAGGCCGGATACAATATCTACACAAAACTAATACTATACTAATACTAATTATAACACTAATCCTGATAGTACTGGTCACAATTATTGATACTAATACTAATAATACTGATTACCATTATACTAATCCTAATAATACTGATTCTTATAATACTAATCTAATCATAATCGAGATCAAAAGAGAACAATCCGGTGTAAAGGGCCAAGATCGGTGAACTATAATTACAATATTGAATGTTTAAGAAATAAAAGCTATATCTAGGATGAATGATGCCAGTTAAAACACGGCTTCGGCGTATATGGCCGATAACCTATGATGTACCAAGTAAAATTCTAAATAGAAGATAAAAGTTCTGTTTGAACTAAAAAGTCTAAAATCTTATCTATCTCATTGGAGTCGTCATCTAAAAGAGTCTTCAAGTCGTCGCTCATGTTCAGTCTTAATCTTATATCACAGTATTTATCACAGGTGGTTAATATATGTTTTATTGTGAGCTGCGTGTCGCAGTCTTCACACTCTGGAGGTTCTTCGCCTGACAGAAGGAAACTGTGGGTGAGCCGACAATGACCAATACGGAGGCGTGAAATGACGACCTCCTCACGACGCGACTGCCGGATAGACGATTTCCATGATGTGACAGATGTTTTGATTTCCCTAAGCTTATTATTAACTGTTGAAGTCCATGCGGTTTGCCATTGATTACGTATAATTTCTCTCACTGATGCTTTCACGTCATTATGTGGCACTGAAAGTGAGTCGACATCGGTTCGAGAGGTCGCTTGTTTGGCGAAGAAGTCTGCTCTCTCATTACCATGGATGTCAGCATGGCCAGGAATCCAACAAAGCAGTACCTTCCTTCCCTGTTTGTGAATCCTGGTAATTAGCATTTGCATGTCTTGAATCATGGGATGAGTGGGGTAACACTCCATCGCTGCTTGGAGGGCACTCAGGGAATCGCTAAAGATTATATAATTAAAACCTGGATCACTAAGAATAAAATTCAAAGCTTGAACAATTGCATGAAGCTCAGCGGTGTAGACACTACAAGTCGGTTCAAGTTTATACATAAAATGTTGATTTCTCACGACGAACGCACATCCCACTGCACCGTTCAGCTTGGATCCATCGGTATATAAAAATTTAAAACCACCATATTTATGAATGAGCTCATTGAAGAGTTGTTGGTATACTTGTGGAGCTGTCGTGGCTTTCGTGTTCTCCGCCAACGAGGTGATGATAACAGGTCGATGGACCGTCCAAGGTGCCACAGCACTGCTCCTCACTGCCACTACGTCCGGAAGACTGTAGTCTAGGCGAGCAAGGAGTTCAAAGACTCTGATTGCAGTTGGACGGGTTGTGGAAGGACGCGAGGAATACTGAAGTGAATACGATGGCTGAAGGTTGAGAATGATGTGGTTGGTTGGGTGATTCGGCAAACCTTTCATCTTGGCTACTAGACAGAGCAATAGATAATCTCTTCAGTAAGTTAGTGGTGGCTCTCCAGCATCACACAATAAGCTAGGTATAGGGCTGGTGCGAAAAGCTCCAGTACATAACCTGAGTGCTGCATTATGGACCGGGTCAAGCATTTCAATATAAGATTTTCTGGCCGAGTTGTACACTACACATCCGAAGTCAAGCTTGGAACGTATGAGGGAGCGATACAATCGGAGCATAGATGTACGGTCTGCGCCCCAAGAGGTGCCGCTTATCACTTTCAGAATATTCATTGCTTTCAAACACTTGCTTTTAAGAAGTTTGAAGTGGGGAATCCAGTTTAGTTTCTCATCGAAGGTCATTCCTAGAAAACGGACAGTCTCTGTAAAAGGTAAAACGTTATTGACTAAAAACAATGAAGGGTGTGGGTGAAATGTGCGGTGACGACTAAAATGCATGCACGACGTTTTTGCAGGTGAAAATTTAAAACCGTTCTTGTCAGTCCAGCTCTCCAAGCGATTGATTGTTAGCTGGAGTTGTCGCTCGGCTGAGGCAAGGTTCGCAGATTTATAAAAGATGGCCAAATCGTCGACATATAAAGAGGCACAGACAGGTGCACGCACACACGTCGTTATTGAGTTGATGGCAATAGCGAATAATGTTACACTTAGAACAGAGCCTTGTGGCACTCCGTTTTCCTGATTGAAAGATGATGATAAAATATTTTCTACTCGGACGCGAAATGTACGATGCGACATAAAATTGGAGATGAAATTAGGCATGTGCCCACGAAAACCCCATTGAAAAAGAGAACGCAAGATACCATACCTCCAAGTAGTGTCGTACGCTTTTTCGAGATCAAAAAATACTGCTATCATGTGTTCTCTTCTTAAAAAGCTGTCTTGTATTATTCCTTCTAGCCGAATAAGATTGTCAATCACTGAACGATTTCGACGAAAACCTGACTGTTCTATACATAGGAGGTTTTGTGTTTCTAGATACCACATGAGTCTCTTGTTAATCATCCGTTCTTGAATCTTACAAAGGCAACTGGTAAGGGCTATGGGTCTATAGCTAGATGCTTCTGTCTTATCTTTACCAGGCTTAAGGATAGGAATGATGATTGACTCCCGCCAAGATGTAGGAAAGTCATCGGTGGACCAGATACGATTAAACATAGATAATATGAACAATCGTGCATCCAAAGTGAGATTTTTAAGCATCTGATAATGGATGTTGTCGATACCTGGAGATGTATCTTTGGCTTCTCGAAGAGCTGATTCAAATTCCCAGATGGTAAATGGTACGTTATACAGTTCTCTATTATTCGACGAAAAGTTGAGGCATTTTCTCTCTTCAATTTCTTTCGTTCTAAGAAAAGTATCGGAATAATTACTGGAGCTGGACACCTTCGAGAATTGCTCGGCAAGGACATCTGCTATTTCAGGAAGAGAAGTATGTAGTTGGCCAAAGCTCACGAGTGCTGAAATGGACTTATACGATGTTTTGCCGCTGAACTTCCTAATCTTATCCCACACCCGCGAGGATGGTGTTCTGATATTGATGGAAGAAACATAGCGGCTCCATGACAACCGTTTTGACTCTTTAATGATTCGACGAGCTCGTGATCGTACTTTTCGGAATTCTTCGAGGTTCAGCTGGGTTGGGAATCGCACGAAAGTAGCGAGGGCTTTTTTGCGATGTTTGATAGCCGACTTACATTCATCTGTAAACCATGGAACAGGAAGTCGGTGAGGTCGAGCGGAAGATTGAGGTATGGACTTCTCAGCGGCGGTAATAAGATTCTCAGTCACATGATCAACAAGAGAGTTAATATCGTTGAAATCTCTATCCCGATCAAACTTGAGCTCATCTCTAAATTTAGTCCAGTTTGCGCGTTTCAGTATCCACTTCGGTTTTCGTGGCGGTACACTCTGAGCGTCAAAGAGTGAAACGAGTACAGGGAAATGGTCGCTCCCGCAAAGATCATTATGAACGTTCCATTCCGAGGCAACTGACAGGGTTGGAGTACAAATAGTGAGGTCAATACAAGAGAAAGATCCGGTGTGCGAGGTGAAGTGTGTACTATGGCTATTATTAAGGATACATAAGTTATTGTTAGTGATTATGGTTTCTATGAGTTTTCCTCGACGGTCACTCGAGCGACTTCCCCACATGGTGTTATGGGCATTGAAGTCGCCGAGAAGGAAGAAAGGTTGTGGAAGTTGTGCTATGAGCTGTAGAAGACTTTGGTCGGATATATTCTCACCTGGTGGGAGATATATATTACATAAGGTTATTGCATGTGGAAGAAAAACTTTACAGGCGACTGCCTGTAGAGTTGTGGTAAGAGTGAAAAATTCAGAATGATAACTATTATGTACTGCAGTTGCCACGCCCCCTTGCGCTCGGTCACCAGAAATATTGTCGGATCGGAAGAATTCATAGTTTCTTAAATTAGGGTCATCTGTCTGTTTGAAATGTGTTTCCTGTAAACATAAGATGATAGGTTCCTGATCAGACACAAGTTGTTTGACCTCTTCTCTGCGGACTGCGTACCCTCGTACGTTTCACTGGATGATTAGTGCCATCTCTGATATGACTTCCTTACTCTTTAGGAGTCGGGTCCGTAGACCTCAGATTAGGATTAGGAGGGGGAGGAACTGTAGGACGTTCCTTAACCTCAACCTCCATTCTATCATCTTCCGATGTGGGTTTCATCGAATCCCCACGATTAAGAGTAACAGGTCTTTTTTTGACCTGATTCGGTTGTAGTTTAGTAGATGCTTGTTTATGTGGTGCATTTTTAACTTCTTCGATCTGCTTTGTAAGCGATGCTATTTGTTGAGAAAGAAGATTAATTTCAGTTGCTTGTTTTTGTAATAGGTTTTCCTGAAGTTTGATCTGTTCGGCCTGTATGGAGAATTGTTTGGTATGTGCGTCAATAATGTCTGATTGTTCAACTAGTTGTTTTGCTTGCTTGGCTATTGTTTTCTTCTGCTCGTCAATGATTTTCTGTAGTTGTTCAACTTCTGAAGGTGTGGAAGTGTTAGGTTTGCCAACAATCGAAGAGAAACTTTTGGAACCAGTTTGTGGGTAAATTTCGTTGAAACGCTTGCGTGCTTCGCCGAAAGATATGTTGTTTATAGTTTTAATTTCCTGTATCTTCTTCTCCTTCTTCCACCGTGGACAGTGACGAGAAGAAGAAGGGTGGTCGCAATCACAGTTCACACAGTGCACATTGAGTGTGCAGGCATCTGGTTTGTGACTGTCAGCTCCGCAATATTCACATATCTCTTTGTCGTTACAATTGATGTTAGAATGATTATACTTTTGACATTTTCGACAACGTAATGGGTTTGGTATATATGGTCGAACAGGTAAGCAAACAAACCCAGAGTATATTTTTAGCGGTGGGGAAGAAGTGGAGAAAGTCAAAATCAGGATAGGTGTTTTCTGTGTTTAGGGGTTTCAAGTAGCTCTCCCGGGCAGAGTCGTAGACTACGCTACCGTAGTCCAATTTGGACCGAACTAATGCCCTATATAAACGAAGCATGGAGGTACGGTCAGCTCCCCATGATGTGCCGCTTAAATAACGAAGTAAGTTCAATGATTTGAAGCATTTTATCTTAAGTTGAGCAATATGAGCTTTCCAATTCAACTTACTATCGAAAGTGAGGCCGAGAAAGTTGGTTGATTCAACAAAAGGCAAGACCTCCCCACGCATTGTGATATCTGAGTCTGGGTGGAGCCCCCTCTTGCGATGAAGGTGCATACATACCGTCTTCGTAGTTGAAAATGTGAACCCAGTATGATCAGCCCAGTTCTCTAGTTTGTTTAAAGTGCATTGAATTTGTCGAGAAGCAGTCGCAAGCCTAGCAGATTTTGCGAAGATAGCTAAATCATCGACAAACAACGATGATGAGACTGATGAGTTGATGCATTTCACAATGTCGTTAATTGCAACTGCGAAGAGTGTGACACTCAAAACAGAGCCCTGAGGGACACCGTTTTCTTGAGTGAAGAGATCAGATAATACGTTTCCGACGCGAACGTAGAACTGTCTGTCTTTCATAAAATTAGCTATAAAATTCAACATATGTCCTCTCAGACCCCATTTTGATAAAACACTCAATATATTGAAACGCCAGGTAGTGTCATAAGCCTTATCTAGGTCAAAAAATACTGCAATCACTTCCTGCTTTGTGAGAAAGGCATCTTGTATACAATTTTCCATTCGCAGTAGATGGTCTAAAGTGTTTCTGTTTTTTCTGAACCCAGACTGTACTGTGCAAAGGAGGTTTTTTCGTTCCAACCACCAATTGAGGCGGTTGTTCAACATTCTTTCCATCACCTTGCACAGACAGCTGGTCAGCGAGATGGGTCTGTAGCTAGTGGGCTGATGTTTGTCCTTGCCTGGCTTTAAAATAGGGATTGTGATGGCTTTTCTCCAACCATCAGGAAAAGTATCCGTGTTCCAAATAGAATTAAATAATGAGAGAAGACTGTCAATAGAATTTGGTGATAAGTGTTTAAGGAACTGATTATGTATCCTATCTTCTCCAGGCGACGTATCTCTTGACCGTTCTATGGCGTTCTCTATTTCCCATCGAGTGAATGGCAGGTTAAAATCCTCAAGATTATCAGACGAGAAGTTGATACGTTGTTTTTCTGCCTGTAGTTTAAAACTGAGAAAGGACGCCGAATAATGGTTGGAGCTCGAGACTTTCGAGAAGTGAGCACCTATGGCGTTAGCGATATCTTTAGGTGCTGTTACAAGGTTGTTTCGTATTTCTAACCCCGAAATTATCGATGTCTTAAACTTCCCATCTATTTTACGCACTTTGTTCCACACTTTTGTTGGTGGTGTATGTATGTTAATGGAACTGACATAGGCATTCCATGAAGCTTTCTTAGCAGCTTTAATTGTGTAGCGAGCCTTTGCACGGAGTCTCTTGAAGGCCATCAGGTTCATGTTAGTAGGGTACTTATTGAATATTCTGAGCGCTCGCTTTCTTATGCGGATTGCTTCCTTGCACGCATCATTCCACCACGGAACGGGCAAATGTCGCGTGTTGGTAGATGTGAAGGGAATACTATCCTTAGCTGCACCCAAAATCAAATTAGTTACTTCCTCTACTCTAAGGTTTGTATCTCTGATATTATTTGAGTCTTCTAGACGACAAAGGCTGGTAAAAAGACTACAATCCGCACGGCGGAGATTCCATTGAGGACTTCGTTCAGGCCGAATAGGGTTTAAGAGTAGTTGAAGTAAAATCGGATAGTGGTCGCTGCCACATAAATCACTGTGCACAGAGAATTCAAAAAGTGGAGCTATTGACGGGGAATAGACACAAATATCTATTGCTGAGGATTCGCCATTGTAGGCATTAAATCTGGTCTTTTCTCCATTATTCAGTAAAACAAGGTTGTTAGCGTTAAAAAGCTCTTCAAAAAGTCGTCCTCGGCCGTTACCATCTGCCATAGTGTCCCCCCAAAGGTTGTTATGAGCGTTAAAGTCTCCTAGTAAAATATAGGGACGAGGAAGTTGTGACACGAGGCGCTGTATGTTGGTTTTCGTAACTGGGGCCCATTCTGGAAGATATATTTTACACAATGTGATCGGTTGTGGCAGAGCTATTCGAATTGCCACTGCCTGTAAAGGTGTAATCAGTGGCAATGGACTTACGTGAAAGTCATCTGACACAGCCGTGGCCACTCCTCCATGTGCTCTCGTTCCCGTTAGGTCGTCTAGCCGATAAAAAGTATAACCTCGTTATAATGGAGAATCTGATGACTTAAAATGTGTTTCTTGAAGCAAGAGACACAAGGGTTTAAAATCTGAAGTCAACATCCTAATTTCCTCTTTGTGTCCGTTGAAACCGTTACAATTCCATTGAATGAAAGTCATTTAGGAAATGTATAGAAGATTATTAAAAGCCCTCGAATTAAAAAAGTTGTTGTTAGGATCTTTTAAGGTAAGACGTTCTTCCTCCTGGCGGTTTTAAGGGTATGCCGAGCGCCGCGGCTACATCCTTCTTCGTTGAGGAGGTATCGTCCTTAACCTTTCCTCGATGTTTAGGGAACGTAAAATCCTGGCCGTCAACTACGCTCGTTGACGCCGATGATTCGATGGAAGTATCGGCATTGAATTCCGTTGCTTCCATCTCCTCAACGGTTTCGCCCTCAGTCACTGGAGTACTCTTCTCCTTCAGTATATTTATAAGCTCATCTATTTTAGCTTGCATGCTGTCCATTTTTTTATTCTGCGCCAACAAAGTCTCTTCTAGTAATTTCTGCGAAGCGATGAGTTTCTTATTTTCCTCCCTTAACGCAATTAGCTCTGCTGACTGCTGAGGTGTTACTGCAGCAGCGGCCTTAGCATAGGTGGTGGACAAAGGTAGCGTGGGGTAAAGTTCTCTATATTTAATGCGCGCATCTCTGTATGAAAGTTTCTGACGGGCTCTAATTTCACAAATCTTTTTTTCTTCACACCACTTCCTGCAGCTTCTGGACCAGGCCGGGTGTCGATCACCGCAGTTGATGCAGCGGATGTCGCCAACACAAGGTTCTTGGCCGTGATCGGCTAATCCGCAGGTAGGGCACATCTTTCTACGCTTACACTGAGTTGTGGTATGGCCAAATTCCTGACAGTTGAAACATCTCGTAGGATTAGCGATGTACGTTCTAACATTAAGAGAATGATATCCCGCAATAATCTTTGCAGGTGGCTCGCTAGTAGAGAAGGTAACTATCAAAGAAGCGGTGTCGGTTTTCTTACCGTCTACTGTTCGAGGAATACGATACACATCAGTAACGTTCTGACTGGAAAGCTCCGTTTTCAACTCATCAACAGTGCAACACATCAAATCGCTGCAGGTAATAACTCCTTTCGAGGTATTCAGGAAAGCGTGAGGGGTGACTTTAACGGGGAATAAATTTGCGAAATTTGTGGTTTTCAATAGATTGGTGGTTTGAATATCACTTGCGGTCTCTACAAGTAAAACAGTTTTGTTTCTGATTTTCGTGATGCTTTTTACTGCCCCTGCAAGCCCGGCTATGCCTTTTTGAATTGCGAAGGGTGAAACATCACAGAAAGTCTTACCTTCGTCGGATCGTTCGATCAACAGAAATCTTGGAGTGGACGGTTTATTCGGATTGAGATTTGATAGAATTTGTTCTTTACTGATCACACGATCAAGTAAAGCTCCTGGTCTTTCCTTAGGGTGGAATGGATTTGTGTTTGTTTGGGGCAGGGAATTGAGGTTTGAATTTATTGTGTTCATTGAGGTCCCACGAGAAGCTAGGGAATTAAACAGTCAGCTCGCACAGAGCCCCGCGTGTGCAAGTAAGGTAAGTGTGAAACTGGAGGTCACCAGGTATTCAGAGTTCATCGTGTGCGACTACATTGACCCGTAGCCATTCAGCTCCTCGGCACGATCGATTACACCTTGAGCTTAGGTTTCATGTCCTTGTACCTAGCCATTTTTCGTCAACAGATGTGGGCGTTTGAAGCATATGAAGGGAGCCGGCAAGAAGAATGAAGGTGAGGAAAGACAACAGAATAGAAGACGATAGATGAGGAGAGAAATGAGAAGAATCGAGCAACGCTCAGCACTCCCTCCATACACTCCGGTCACCAAAAGGCACCCACTCGACCGACGGTCCGAACTTGGTCTGGACCCTCCCTCCAGACCTTATCGCCATGGGTGACCCTGCTGGGAGCAAATAATTTGCTCCCGACGATAGCTCTGAAGATCACGGGGCCACGCAAGCCCCCACACCACGTCAAGGTGTCCGGATCCTTTGAGGGGGCTGGCTATTGTGATTTGAGAGACTGTGGTAGATTGAACGTGATGAAACCCACGCAGTACTCTCAATTTCTCATGAAATATAAGGATGGTAGATTCGCCAAAGATAATAGATTTCGTTTTTTCGCATTGAATTCTATACTGCGATGGAAAGCAATAAGCCAGGGGAACATTCTGGTCAAAAACACATATCTGAATGGAAAAACAGCTGGTCAGTTAACAGAACTGCTAAGAATAAGACCGAATTTAGCGAACAAAGTTATGTTTTTTGCTTCGTCTTTGAGAATCACAACATCGTATTGGTTTAAGCGTTCAGGCGAGCTGAAAGACATGGTACAATTCCTAGGAACACCGACACTCTTCTTCACTCTCTGTGCGGCGGACCTACATTGGCCTGAGCTATATGACATCCTAGCTCCTGGAGAAGTCTTTGAGGATATGATCCCTACTGTAGCTGCATCACGGCGTCGCCAACTCCTCTGTCAAAACCCATTGATCGTTGCTTGGTTCTTCCAAGAGAGAGCGTCTTTCTACATAAAGAACATTCTCAAAGCAAAGTTTAGAGTCAATGACTTCTGGTATCGATTCGAGTGGCAGCATCGAGGAAGTAGTCATATTCACGGATTGCTGTGGCTTGATGGCACACCCGATGTGGAGACTCTGGACTTCGGAATTCATGAAGACGTGGAGAATTGTATTTCGTTTTTTGATGATTTGGTATCAACAGTTAATCCGGGTCTGAACGAACCACCTCCTCTGATTCACCCGTGCCAAAAACGAATGAGTGACGTACTCGATCAAGATCAAGACCTGACCGATTTGTTGAATAAGGTACAAAGACATACTCGGTGCTCTGAAGGATATTGTCTGAAGAGGAAAAATAATTCGAGAGTCATGACTTGCCGATTCAAGTTTCCATTCAATTTGTGTGAACAGACAAAATTTGTGAGAAATGAAAATGACGGTGCCGTTAGTATCGAAACGGAGAGGAACGATCCACTTCTCAACCGTTACAATCGATTCATTATTCAGTCATGGAGGGCGAATATTGACGTGAAGGCAGTTGTCTCAAAAGACGCAGTACTGAATTACATTGCTAAATACGCGTCCAAAAGTGAACCATCTTCTCAGTCATTCAAGGACCTGCTGTCAAATATTCTCGCTAAGGACGTGAGAGAGCACGAGCCTGCCAAACTTGCTGTCCAGAAACTCATCATTCAGTCACTAGCCGAGCGTGATTTATCTGCCCAAGAATGCTGTCACATTCTTATGGGCTATCCGTTGTATCACTCGACAAGGACGTTTGTAACCTTGAATATTGGAGATGAGAACTGGGTGCCTTTGCTTTCTGGGCCTCCGGTCGAACAGGCTGATTCAGACACAAGTTTTGTAGCAAGGTATCCCGGTCGTCCAGAAAATATGAGTGATCTAACTTTATATGCATCTGCTTCTCAGTACTACTGGCAAAAGAGATGGATTCGTAGGAGGAAAGCTGCTGTAGTTAGAGTTTTTCCAAGGCTACATTTGACTGAAGATCCTGTCAATAATGAGCTGCATTTTAGGCAGCAAATTCTGCTGAGAACTGCCTGGCGTAATATTGATGAACACAATCCACTCGTCAACGAGACATGGAGTGATGTTCACAGGCGGCTCGGTTTAGCGTGTGTTGAGGAGCTCGTGCCAGATCTTGGTAGCGATGATGAATACGAGCAGGACGATGCAGTTGAGCCCGATAGACAGCAGAATGAATGGATGCAAGTAGCTGCCATGAGCCCAAATAACCAAGTAGTTAGAGCAGAGCTTGGTACCAGAGAATTCGATACGATGTTTCCCTGGACCGATTCTTATTCAACTTATCCCTGCATTGACACCGTCAACAACTTTCATGAAGACGTACAGAGTGTTGAGTTGATCGAAGAAGACGGGGTGCATCAGTCGCTCACATTCAGTGCAGAACAACAGAGAGTGTTAACGGTTCTCGACTCTCAAATAGGTTCTCTCGATGGCACTGCAAGAGGGACAGAACCGGTGCGAAGGCTGATAGTGCAAGGCACACCTGGCACGGGAAAAAGTACAATCATCAAGGCTATGACAACTTGAATGAAAGAGGAATTGGGAGGTGACAGCTTCATGCTTCTAGCACCTACTGGAGTAGCTCCTTTAACATACATGGTGCCACACTCCATTCGGCGCTACATATTGGTACCAATTCTTCCAAGTTCATTGAGTTGCGGGGTAAACAGGAGAGAACGTTCCAGCTAGCTATGAAAAAAGTGCATTTCATTCTGATAGACGAATATAGCATGATAGGCTGCACTCTTTTAGCAATGGTTGACAAGAGATGTCGACAAGCCAAACCAAACGGTGGGATTCACCCGTTTGGTAATATGTTCGTCTATCTGTTTGGAGATATTAAACAACTGCCTCCAGTATGCGATCGAGCTCTCAAAATGTGATCTCACAAATGACGGTATGCTTGCATATCGTTCTTTTTCTCACAGTGCTATACTTTCTGTCGTACAAAGACAATCGGGAAAAAGCTCACAACAAGAACTATTTCGTGGTTTATTGTCGAGACTGAGTGAAGGTTGCTCCACACTTGATGACTGGAAGATTCTTGAAACTAGTATCAAGACTTCACTGAGTCTTGAAGAACGGCTCAGTTTTACGAACGCACTTTACATTGGCCCTACCAAAGATATAGTGAAAGCACATAACTTGGATAAGTTAACTCCACTGAGCAATCCAGTGGTAAAGATAGCTGCCAAACATAACTGTGCCACTGCGGCTCTTGGTTCCGAAGATTGTGCACAGGGTTTGCATCCAACGATCTATCTCTAATGTTAGGGTTTATAGGCGCGTCGACAGCTGGGTCATTTTGCGCCTTTTCAATGCTAAAATTTTGAATAATGTATTGAATACGCTATTTGTTACTAACTAAACTTATTATCACAGAATAATGCAATAACTAACCAATGTGTAGATATATACACATTTAAATGTAGATTTGATGTGGAACCCGGAACCTATTCTATATATGTACCGGACTATATATCTAATAACAAGTGAGTGTAAGGTGTAAAGGATCATACACACACGCTAAACAATAAATAACAACTATAGCTTAATGTTAGATGTAAATAACTAATAGAACTCGTGACTTATCATTAAATGACAATCCAAACATACTAAAATCGAATGTGTGTTTGGAGTAAAAAGCCATACACACAGGACATAATAGATAACAGTGAACACTAACTAGAACTAATAAAACGAATTAAACCTAATGTGTGTATGGTGTAAAAGGCCATACACACGGGACACCAAGTACTAGACGACATATTGTAAACTAAACATTCAAGAAATTAAAATGTATCAACTAAGTTAGCAAGTCTGAGGAATCTAAAAATTTTGTTAATTGAGTTACAATCATTTCCCAAGATTTTTGGAAGGGAGTCTTCCATTGATAACTGATGTCGGAGAAGTGTGTATTTTCTACAATCTAATAAAATATGTTTTATTGTTAGGACCTCATCACAGTTATCACATGTGGGAATGACCTTCTCTGGTGTAAAAAGGTAAGCATGAGTGAGCAGGGAATGACCAATACGAAGGCGGGTTAAAATGACCTCCTCTCGTCGGAATTCCCTAATAGAGGAGTGCCACGGCTCTATTGTTGGTTTAACCTCTTTTAATTTATTATTTACCTCATCATCCCACTCACTCTGCCACCTATGTTTTAAAATCTGCTTGAAATAAGCTTTGAGATCGGTATGTGGGACTCTCGGATCATCCACTTCATTATGACTTGTGGCGTCTTTGGCTGCTTCGTCTGCTCTTTCGTTCCCACTAATGCCCTCATGCCCAGGAACCCAGCAGAACACTACGCTGACATCCTGCGAGGCAAGGGTGGTCAGGAGCGTCTGCACCTCCTGGACAAGAGAGGCATTAGGGTAGATCTGAGAGATGGCCTGCAGGGAGCTCAAAGAATCGGTGCAAATTAAAAATTTCTTTTCATTACGGTGTTGTATATGCTCCAAGGATTTCAAAATGGCGTATAACTCAGCTGTGTAAACACTGCAGGTTGGATCAAGTTTGAAGCCATAGGAAGTTGTAGATCCAGTGATGAAAGCGCAACCAACTGCATTGTTAATTTTCGATCCATCGGTAAAATATAATATATGATCTCTATAGTGAGAACATAGCTCACCAAATAAGGCACGATATACCCGTGAGCTTGTATTTACTTTACTAAGCACAGATAGGCTATTGTTGCACAGAGGGCGAGAAACCAACCACGGAGGACAACTCTGGTAAGTTATGGGGTAAGTACGAGGATACACAAATGTTTGGCTTAATAAAAAGTTGTTCAATCTTATGCCCGCAGGTAGGGTTGAGTTTGGTTTGGCACCATAGACAGCTTGGAAATGGGGATGTAAAACAGGCTGGTAAGTTGGATGCTTCTTCATGCTGTAGAGTTTCGAGATATAGGAACATAGAAGATATAAACGTCTGTGCTTCAAAGAAGGCTCACCAGCCTCACAATACAGGCTCTCCACCCGACTGGTCCGGAGTGCTCCGATGGCCAGGCGGATGCCTGTATTGTGGACTGTATTTAAAGGCTTGAGGTAAGTATCTCGTGCTGAATCGTAGACAAAACTACCATAATCTAATTTTGATCGCACCAATGCACGGTAAAGCCGAAGCATAGTGGTGCGATCAGCTCCCCACTTCGTACCAGATAAATATCTAAGAAGATTGATTGATTTAAAGCATTTATCCTCAATCGAGCTATGTGAGCTTTCCAATTGAGTTTGGTGTCGAACGTTAATCCCCAAAACTTGGTAGATTCAGCAAATGGCAGTGTTTCTCCACGGAGATGAATAGTTGGGTCCGGATGAAGTCCTCGCATGCGGTTAAAATGTATACAAGTAGTTTTGGTTGTTGAAAACTTAAATCCAGTTCTGTCTTCCCACTTCTCTAGTTTGTTGATCGTGATCTGAATCTGCCTCGTAGCTGTTGCGGTTCTCGCAGACTTGCAGAATATAGCTAGGTCATCAACAAACAGAGAAGAGGAGACAGGAGAACGAATACAGCTAATTATATCGTTAATAGCAATGGCGAATAACGTGCAGCTTAAAACAGAGCCTTGGGACACACCGTTCTCTTGGATAAAATTATCGGACAACACATTTTGAACACGAACACGGAAACGACGATTAGACATAAAATTAGTGATAAAAACTGGGAGATGGCCTTTGAAACCCCATTTACTTAGAGTATTTAAAACATTATATCGCCACGTAGTATCATAGGCCTTCTCAAGATCAAACAATACTCCCACTACATGTTGTTTATTTAGAAAAGCATCCTGAATGTAGGCTTCCATTCGGATGAGATGATCTTGAGTGCTGCGGTTCTTCCTGAAACCAGACTGCTCTGTGCAAAGGAGGTTTTTACTTTCCAACCGCCAAACTAGGCGGTTGTTTACCATTCTTTCCATCACTTTGCACAGGCAGCTGGTCAGGGATTTAGGGCGATAACTACTTGGCGATTTTTTGTCTTTACCCGGTTTCAGTATGGGTACCTGAATCGCCTCTTTCCATTTATCAGGGAATGCATTTGTACTCCAAATTAGATTATACGTAGAAAGAAGATGGTCTAGGGCATTCGATATTAGATGTTTAAAAAACGAGCTGTGGATATTGTCAGCTCCTGGTGATGTGTTGTTGGAGGTACTTATCGCGCTCTCCAACTCCCACCTACTAAACGGCGGTAACGTCCTAACTCATCTCATTCCGAACTCATCTCTTTCCTAACTCATCTCTTTCCTAACTCATCTCTTTCCTAACTCATCTCTTTCCTAACTCATCTCTTTCCTAAGTCATCCCTTTCCTAACTCATCTCTTTCCTAACTCATCTCTTTCCTAACTCATCTCATTTGAAACGGACCCGTATATTGGCTGTCCTAACTCATCTCTTTCCTAGCTCATCCCTTTCCTAACTCATCTCTTTCCTAACTCATCTCTTTCCTAACTCATCTCATTTGAAACGAACCCGTATATTGGCTGTCCTAACTCATCTCTTTCCTAACTCATCTCATTTAAGCTCCGCCTATACCAGTCTGGTCTCATTTAAACCCCGCCTACTTGCGTTAGTCTCCGCCGCCTCTTCTTATGAACAACCAATGGGTCCCTAGTAACCATCCATAATACAAATGCTACATACAATGTTAAAACACAATAGACCCACAGTATATCTAGCATAGCTTCGCTATGCTTCAGTCAAGTCACTTAGGTAGTCTCAGTCCTCCAGATGTAGTTCTAATTGTTGAACCAATAGAATATGATATTGAAAGAAATTAATATTCAGAATTCTTTAAATTGATGTAAAAACGTTACATAATAATTTTTATCTTCAAGGCGACTTATCCGATTCAAGTAAAAGTTTGTATTTATATGTATAATTTATGTGCTCACATGCCGTAAAAATTTGAATCCAATCGGAGATAATTATTATTCAATTTTTCTCACTCTGGGTTATTGTTATGGGGTTTTTCAAAACTTCGGAATCATTTTCCTCAGAAGTTGACCGTTTCCAGGTGTTTCCAATTTATTTAGTCAATTTTGTAAACGTTTCTATTCAGATAATTTCTTAAAATACCAGATTGGCATGTCAGTATTGAAAGATGCAATACGTATTCTAAGGAATCATCTTTGTAATTAACTTTTCATTTATGGACTTGGATTTTTTTTATATTTTTCATGTAACTATATGTAAATATATATTTAATCGTTCTGTTTTGTGCGTTACTGTTTGTTCTGATGTCTATATATCAACTATTTCACTTCCTTTTTTTATTTTGTCACTTATACTTATTACTTATAATTTGTTCTGGTAATGTTGTTATGTAATTTTGTTTATTGGTTTTTATTCTGTAACAATTTTGTCAGGGACGGGAAAAAGGTATTATATATGCACACAAAATCTCGCTCATCCTACAACGCATATGCTGCGTTTGACTAGTTTTATATAGGAATATTATTATCTTGAAAATTAAAACTAATTTCAGTTGTCAGTTATGTAACACATTTCGATACAGAATCACTGCCGAGATTCTCGCGCGTTTACTAGCGGACGTACTACCGCACCCTGTGATTGGTTACGGCGAGGACGACAAGAGGTCTCGCATCAACTTTCTCCAACCAAACCCATTTAAAATTGACGCGGAATTCAAATTCAAATAACATGGGAATCGAAAGTCGAAAATGTACTTTAAAATTGATAATGTCGAAGATAATAAATGCCTATTAGTTTACGCACTCACTTATACTAAAAGTGTGGATGTTCATTCGATAATATTATAAGCCAAAGAACTTCCTTATATTCTTTATTTCGCCCTTGTTTTCTTTATAATCATTATTTAAATTGTCATTCTCTATATTTGTTGGAAAAATTAATTGAATCCACTTAAGAATAAGATACAGCTTGGATTTGTTGAATACACGTGCAATAAGATACGTGCTATTCAATTATCATGGAATATACACGTAGACCGCGTATAGTTCCATATTATGTGGAATTAGTAATGTAGATTTTATGATATATTTATTATTGTTCGGCACATGTTGCCCAGTGCTAAAGCACTTGCTCCATTCGGGAGATGGGGATAGATCGGACTTCGCTACAGTTGATCTTTAGAGGTTTTTCGTGGATTCCTCCTGTATCCTACGCTAATGCTAGAATGGGTCCTACAATATAGGCCACGATCGCATCCTTCCCACTCTCCTTCTCCCTAAGAGACCATATCATCGATCATCTCTCCTCTTATTAGATGTTAATTGCCATTCTAATGCGTCGTTTTATTACATGCAATAATAGACCCATATAACTAAATAATAAAATAACACATATTATTGATATACGTATTGCCAAGACTGCATATACGCATTTAAGAAAGAGTATAGTAAAGAGTATATAGTATAGTAAAGAGTATAAACAAGGACACGGAAAACAGAAGATTTTTTCTTCATAAATAATTAATAGTTTTTATCGAAGCATTTTAAACATAGCAGTGGCGTGGCTAGGATATTAGCAGAGTCTATTAGCACGTAGCTAGGGGGGCAAGAATTCTGAAAGGGCGTCCTGTGTGCATAAATAATTATAATAGGCCTATAAGTGCGAAGTCTAGAGCAAGTCAAATAGACAGCGAAGTACGCGTTTGTATGAAGCCAGTACGTGCCTGATAATCACTCCTGCACAAAAAGTTGCATGTGATATAGAAATCTCATATTATGTATTCAAATAAAACTATTCACATTTTTCCCGCTATATTATATTTTTAATGTATTATAATTTTGTCAAATGATGATAGTTGCGTTGAAAAATCACCAAATGTACTCTAAACCAATGCAGATCTAATCGATTATAACGAAAATAAACAGTAAGATTTGCGTTAATAGTAAATTGTGTGTAAGACCATATTGTGTAGGTATATACGGCTTGTGACTGAATGATACAAGAAATCATCAACTGTTATTATGCGCATTGGTCTAAATGCAAAATTACATAGCTTTTAGTGCAGCATCAACTTAAGATTCCTGAAAAGATCATTGAAAGGTAATTTTGACGGTATAGTAAAAGCAGTTTCAAAAAAGAATTTGGCATGATTAACGTTTATCCTATTTACGATATTTATTTTTCAATTGTGGATATATATATATATATATATATATATATATATATATATATATATATTTGTGTGTGTGTGTTTGTAGGCCTATACATGGCGTATTATACCATAATATATGTACGTGTTCTAGCTGTATCCTTGAAAAAAATAGGCCTGGATTAGGTTCCAATTGACTGTTATCCATCTCGATCACACCACTATCTCATACCACGTATCCCGTACCGTGATTCGCTCCCTCAATTTTTTAGTAGATACAAAGGTAGTAGAGAAAGCATCCAGTCATGTAGCTTGGATGGCTACAGCATATAACGCTTCCAAAGTATCGGCCATCGTCGATTTGATACGAGCGTACGTCCACGAAACCCCACCCCAATATAACACGCCCACTGTAAAGGTACCTGACTATCGTTCGGACATAAATGAGGAAGTCCTAACTCATCTCTTTCCTAACTCATCTCTTTCCCAACTCATCTCATTTGAAACGTACCCTTTTATTGGCTGTCCTAACTCATCTCTTTCCTAACTCATCCCTTTCCTAACTCATCTCTTTCCTAACTCATCTCTTTCCTAACTCATCTCATTTGAAACGAACCCGTATATTGGCTGTCCTATCTCATCTCTTTCCTAACTCATCTCATTCCTAACTCATCTCATTTGCTGCATCAACTGCTTTTCAATGGATGAGATGAGTTAGGAATGAGATGAGTTAGGACATAACCCTAAACGGCATGTTATAGTCCTCGTTATTTGCAGAGGTGAAATCGATAGTTCTGCCCTCTGCAACACGCTTATACTGCTGAAACGATGCCGAATAGTGATGGGAGGAGGAGGCGTCAGAAAACTGATTACCTATTGCACGGGCAATTTCCATGGGAGATGTAGGCCTAATTATAGCACCGTCAACTTCAACACCAGATATTGTTTGACTCTTGAATTTGCCGTCGATCTTTCTTACCCGGTTCCAAACTTTGGTAGGAGGTGTATTATTGTTAATTGAAGACACATATGCATTCCATGAAGCTTTCTTCGACTGTTTTATGGTAAAACGTGCTTCAGCACGGAGGCGCTTGAAGGCCAAGAGGTTTGTAGTGGTAGGATACTTACTAAAAATCTTTAGGGCTAGTTTACGTTTGCGGATCGCCTCTTTACACTCTCTGTTCCACCAAGGAACTGGAGCGTGACGCGTGTTAGTTGAGGTTTGAGGGATACTCGCTTCTGCTGCATTAGTTATACTGTCAGTAACATTGCTAACTCTAGTATCTATATCCATGATATCAATTGATGAACTAAGATCTGCTAGACCAGTGAACATGGGCCAGTCAGCACAGCGCAGGTTCCATTGCGCACATCGCTTAGGCTGTTGATGGTTCGTATGGGTATCGTATATGAGAGGAAAATGATCGCTCCCACAAAGGTCGTCATGAACAGATAGATCAAAAAGAGGAGCACAAGATGGTGAACACACACAGAGATCAATCACAGACTTCACACCAACATCTATATTAAATCTGGTTCTCTCTCCATTATTAAGTAAAATCAAGTTATTATTGCTGAAAAATTCTTCAAACAGACGTCCTCGGCCATTGGCATCAACTATATTATCGTCCCATAGTTGACTATGGGCGTTAAAATCCCCCAGCAAAACATATGGACTAGGAAGTTGGTCTACAAGACGCTGAAGGTTATTAATTGTGACAGGAGCCCATTCTGGCAAGTAAATATTACAAAATGTGACCGGCTGTGGGAGGTGTGCTCTAATTGCCACTACTTGGAAAGGTGTTTGTAACTGTAGTGGACTTGCATAGCAACTGTCGTGAACAGCTGTTGCCACTCCCCCACTTGCTCTTATTCCAGTCAAGTCGTCTGATCGATAAAACTTATAACTACGTAATAATGGAGAGTCTGACTGTTTAAAATGTGATTCTTGGATGAAGATTAAAATGGGTTTAAAGGTGGATGTCAAAAGCTTAATTTCTTCTCTGTGCGTATTATACCCATTGCAATTCCATTGCAGCAGTGCCATCTTTGTATTTTATTATTGATACTAGCCCGGATAACACCTACTACCGTTTGAGGGCTGGAGTTTTGGCCCCTGTCGGTTTTAAGGGTATGCCAAGATCGCTGGCTACTTCCTTCTTCTGACTGGGGGGGTTTGCTTTATTTTTCCCTCTGTTTCTGGGGAAAACGAAGTTTTGATTTTCAGGTTCTGGGCCTGAAGCTGATGGTCCAATTTGAGATGGTTTTATATTATCAACGATTTCCATAATGTTCTCTGTTGATTTCGTTGTTGAAATTCCTTTTTCTGGAGCAAGTTTCTGTTGGATGACAAGAATAAGTTTTTCTATTTTGGATTGCAATTCGTCAATTTTCTGGTTTTGAGAGGATACAATATTTTCCAGCTTCGTTTGAGATTCAACGAGTCTTTTATTCTCTTCTCTCAGAGTTAGCAATTCTGTAGATTGTTGAGGCTTCTCGGGTACTGTAGCTACAGAGGCATAGGACAAGGGTAACGCAGACACTGGAAAAAGTTCTCTATATTTCAGACGGGCATCTCGGTAAGATAATTTGCTGGTAGTTCTGAGTTCATATATCTTCCTCTCTTCCAACCACTTCTTACAAGCCTTCGACGACGCTGCGTGTGCTCCACTGCAGTTGACGCAATGCACATCTGACACACAAGGCGCCTCGCCGTGGTCGTCCAGGCCGCAGTTGGGACAGGTGGGTTTACCTTTACAGCTTTGTCTCGTATGGCCGAATCTCTGACAGACGAAACATCTGATCGGGTTAGGGATGTAGGGCCTAACGTTCACAGAGTTATAGCCTGCCATTACCCTAGTTGGAATTGAATTAGTACAGAAAGTCAATATTAACGTAGCAGTTGGTATAATTTGGTCTTTATCACGTCTTGTTATCCTATAAACATCAATTACCATCTGAGAAGCAAGTTCTCTTTTGATTTCTTCCACAGAACAACACAGAAGGTCGACACAACTGATCACTCCCTTAGAAGAGTTGAGAAAGGGATGAGGAGTTACCTGAATGGGGCACAAATTGACGAAGCTAGTTGTCTTGAGAAGGATGTTGGATTGAATGTCGCTTGCAGTCTCAACAAGTAATGATGTTCTATTGCGAATAAGTGTGACACTGCGAACAGTCCCAGCTAGTCCTGCAATGGCCTTTTCAATTCCAAATGGAGACACATTATTGAACGACTTATTATCTTCCATACGTTCGATTACGAGAAATCTAGGGATAGGCGGAGTTGTGGATGAATTATTCACCGTCTTTAGTATTAGCTCTTGAGAAATGTTGGTTTCAAAAAGAGATCGTTGTCTTTTCTTTGGGGGGAAAGTGTTTTGACAATAAGAGGGTTCCATAGGATATTTGGGGACAACCAACAACAATTGCTCGGACCAAAGGACTCAACTAACCCTGGCTGGTACTACCAGACAGGGCCTTGTAAACAGAACCAGGTCTAGGTCCTGCAGCTGCTAGACCTGATCAACAACACTGCAGGACAAAGAGCAAGTTCTGACTTCCTAAGCAGCAAGCGGCGTGCAGGAAAGTGCCAATTTTACGTCCGGGCGCACATAGACGCAATTGACCTTTTCACTGAGTATTCGGAATTGTCATTGTCGAACAAGACTTCTTACCCAGCTATTGCAGCCAACGCAATCTATGCACGAGCCCAAGTGCAATTTTAGCCAGTAGAATCCTAATCAAGTCCTGGCCATTAGAGGTGTCGTCAACAGTTGTGGGCGGTTTAAGCAAGTGAAAAAGAGCTGGCACGAAAGAGGAAACTAAGAGAAGTGGATAGAAAAGAAGATGATAGATATGGAAAGAAGTAAGAAGGACACAACTAATGCTCAGTGCTCCCTTCACCTACTTCGGTCACCTAGAGGTACCCACTCGACCGACGGTCCGAACTTAGTCCGGGCCCTCACCCCAGACCTTATCGCCATGGGTGACCCTGCTGGGAGCAAATAAATTGCTCCCGACGATAGCTCTAGGGATCACTGGGCCACACAAGCCCCCACACCACGTCAAGGTGTCCGGATCCTTTGAGGGGGCGATCTATCTCTCTCGTGGGAGTCGTGTTATGTTAAGAACAAACTTATGGACGGCACAAGGGCTTGTGAATGGTTCAACCGGAACCGTTTTTGATATCATCTACGCACCACACACATCTCCTCCACACGATCAACCTCTGTGTGTGCTTGTTGAATTTGATTATTTCACTGGTCCTTCTTTTCATCATCCGAAAGTTTTTCCCATATGCCCCATGTCGCGATCTTGGACTAAGGTTGAAGTTAACTGCACGCGCATCCAGTTCCCCCTGCAACTTGCTTGGTCTGTCACCATCCACAAATGTCAGGGTATGACCCTGAATGCTGCTGTTGTTAATCTTGGCACGAAAGAATTTGCAGTCGGTATGAGTTTCGTGGCTCTGTCTAGAGTGCGTGCTCTGAAACACCTCATGTTTGTCCCGGCTTTTCCGTTTAATAGAATAAACTCTCTCAGTACATCACTCTCTTTGAACGAGAGGAAAAGAGAGGAGACTCGATTGGATTCTATCAAATTAACTGAAATGTGAATAATGTCCGGTATTCCACCACCTCCATTTCGCTTCGGTATGTGTTTTGTATTTTATCATGTATTAGTAGCAAGTATTTTATTATAACTCTTTTTTCTATCGTTTTATCCTGTTATCAGGTAAGGGTTGTAATCAGTAGGGTCAGTCGTTTCACAAGCCCTACTGAGGAGCTTTGTATATCCTTCCCGTCTTGACGACGAGTTATCCTATAAACGTCCGCCACGTTTTGCGCAGCCAGTTCGTTTTTTGATCCAGTCAACTTCGCAACATATTAGATCGCTACAGCTAATAACTCCCTTAGAAGAGTTAAGAAAAGCGTGAGGTGATACTTTTATATCAAACATGTTCGAAAAGGATGTCGATTTGAGCAGTAGTCCGGATTGGATATCGTTGGCAGTCTCAACGAGTAACACAGTTCTGCCTTTTACCTTTGAAACGTTTCGTACAGCTCCAGTTATACCAGATATAGTTTTCTCTATACCAAACGGGGAAACATTTTCGAAAGTCTTTTTACCTGTAGGATCAATTCTCTCAATTATCAGGAATCTAGGGCAAGATACTGGAGTGGTGTTAAGATTCTTCAGAACTTGATCTTTGCATATGGTTGTCTTAAATAATGATCGGGGTCGCTTTTTTGGGGGGGAGGTTGGGTTTGAATTGGGTGTGTTCATTTTGGTCCCACGAGAAGCTAGGGATATAAAGGTCAACTCGCACAGAGCCCCGCATGTGAAAGTAAGGTAAGTATAAAACTGGAGGTCACCAGGTATCCAGAGTTCATCGTTTGCGACTACACTGTTAAAAATCGCATTCACCCCGGGGAGGGGTGATACATTTCTAGCTCTTTCTGGGCGTTAGATTAACTCCACCACACTAAAAGCCACAGGAGTCAGAAATAATCTGAGTGAGATATTATTGTAATTAATGAATTAACGCCTATTTGATTGGAAACACCGATAGATTCATTTTTTTTCCCATAACTCTTGTTTGGAGTGGTTATTAGCCACATAAAAGAGTCAGAAAAGCGTTATTCCGTATTTAGCTCCGTTTTAAACCCCTCGCAAGAGGAATTCAGCTTGTGATGACGTCATACTGAGTGAAGCGAGGAGTGAAAAAGTGAACGCACTCGGAGTTTGTCGCAGTCGGTGCCAGCTTGTCGAGACTTGTCCAGAAGACGCGCACATGGGGTACAACAACAGTGAACGGTGA
This sequence comes from Brachyptera putata, assembly GCA_907164805.1. NCBI lineage: Eukaryota > Metazoa > Arthropoda > Insecta > Plecoptera > Taeniopterygidae > Brachyptera > Brachyptera putata. The sequence goes on from OU015465.1 coordinate 30,030,228, forward strand.
AACCGAATCTTTTACACTATACTTGAAATGTCACTAATTAGATTGTCGTATTGTGGGGAAAAGAAATATGTAAGCGTACCGTCAATAAATTATTATGAAGTGATATGTGCAGGTAGGCTTGGGCTATGTTAATTATAGTTAAACTAGGCCTGGTGAAAAACAAATTGTTGGTTAAGTAGGCCTAGCCTCCAGTCCATCTCTCAAGTTTGCAATAATTTCTATTACTTAACCAAGCCATCAAGTATATAAACACTATATACTTAATGACCAAGCTATAGATTTTATGAGGACAAAATCAATGGCCAAGCCAACATTTTCCGTTAATTCTACAACTTATGTGAATTTCCCTCTATATTACGTGTTATTGAAAGTGGAAATGTGTTCAAGTTTCAAGTAAGCCCAAGTGTAGGCCTAGGCCTAGGAGTGTCTAGTGTCGATTTCTATGGTAGGCCTAGGCCTAATCCTGGTAGGCCTACATACCAGTTTTCCTAGGCCTACTTGATTAGCATTGATTAAGCGTAGGCCTAATGCATGACCATGTTTCAATTATAGGCCTAGGTCGATTCTCGACAGTTTTAGTTGTAGGTCCAGTCCTATCGTCACATTCTTCGGAATCGACAATAGACAATTGATGCTGTAGTCCACAACCGTCCTCTCAATTTCAACTCAATTCCATTTCGTTACGACCTCGATAAAGTCCCGAGTCACGACCAACCATTAGGCCTATATCCTCCAGAAAAAGTGGGGAAGTTGAGATTTGTTGGCTTTTATAGTTTTTAAGCACACTCAAATCTGATGGTTTTTGTACGTTGTTTGGGAGTGGGGGGGGGGGTGCTGAAGGGGTGATTTTTGTTGGTTAGGTTAGTTGGGTAGATTGATGCTTTTGTTGGGGAGGGGGGGGGCTGCAGGAGGGTGTAATATGTTGGTTAGGTTAGTGGGGGAGGTTGGGAAAAAACACAAATAGGCGTGCTCAGTGTCTCAGTAATTATACTGAAGTTACGACTCGGTTGTGAACCGAGCTGGTTTCGCATGGTTCTAAAATGGAGACCAAGACTACGACTGGAACAATCGTTGAAAGTGTTGTGAATCTGCTAATTAATTCGTTGTACTATTCACTGAAACTCATTTAAATTGTTTTACAGGAAAAGCAAAGTTTGGGGTACCGTGCGATCATATTGTAAAATTGGCTGATGAGGACGGTGTTGATATTGACGAAGAAGTGTTCGATCAATACATGTCCCTACATAGTGGCACTAGCTGTCCATCATTACTTTTAAAGAATCAGTCTGAAATAGTGGATTTACACATATTTGACCTTGACAATGGCTGTGAAGGGAGCCTGGACCTTGTTGCATCGTCAACACCGTCAACTTCGTCAAGGGATGTCAGTGTTGCAAGTACCGCTTCGGTGGACCCAACAGCCACACTTTTTCGCACTGAATTTGAAGAAAGATTCGTCAAGAAGCCGTGTGTTATGATCGAGGGGAATAGTCAGAACACATTTTCAAAGGTAAAGTATTCTCTCACTGGTCAGGCATTGATTTGATGTGCTAAAATGTTGCAACTGCTGTTCCACCTGTATTTCAGTACCATACCTTCTGTTGCGAACAGTCCCAGCTAGTCCTGCAATGGCCTTTTCAATTCCAAATGGAGACACATTATTGAACGACTTATTATCTTCCATACGTTCGATTACGAGAAATCTAGGGATAGGCGGAGTTGTGGATGAATTATTCACCGTCTTTAGTATTAGCTCTTGAGAAATGTGGGTTTCAAAAAGAGATCGTTGTCTTTTCTTCGGGGGGAAAGTGTTTTGACAATAAGAGGGTTCCATAGGATATTTGGGGACAACCAACAACAATTGCTCGGACCAAAGGACTCAACTAACCCTGGCTGGTACTACCAGACAGGGCCTTGTAAACAGAACCAGGTCTAGGTCCTGCAGCTGCTAGACCTGATCAACAACACTGCAGGACAAAGAGCAAGTTCTGACTTCCTAAGCAGCAAGCGGCGTGCAGGAAAGTGCCAATTTTACGTCCGGGCGCACATAGACGCAATTGACCTTTTCACTGAGTATTCGGAATTGTCATTGTCGAACAAGACTTCTTACCCAGCTATTGCAGCCAACGCAATCTATGCACGAGCCCAAGTGCAATTTTAGCCAGTAGAATCCTAATCAAGTCCTGGCCATTAGAGGTGTCGTCAACAGTTGTGGGCGGTTTAAGCAAGTGAAAAAGAGCTGGCACGAAAGAGGAAACTAAGAGAAGTGGATAGAAAAGAAGATGATAGATATGGAAAGAAGTAAGAAGGACACAACTAATGCTCAGTGCTCCCTTCACCTACTTCGGTCACCTAGAGGTACCCACTCGACCGACGGTCCGAACTTAGTCCGGGCCCTCACCCCAGACCTTATCGCCATGGGTGACCCTGCTGGGAGCAAATAAATTGCTCCCGACGATAGCTCTAGGGATCACTGGGCCACACAAGCCCCCACACCACGTCAAGGTGTCCGGATCCTTTGAGGGGGCGATCTATCTCTCTCGTGGGAGTCGTGTTATGTTAAGAACAAACTTATGGACGGCACAAGGGCTTGTGAATGGTTCAACCGGAACCGTTTTTGATATCATCTACGCACCACACACATCTCCTCCACACGATCAACCTCTGTGTGTGCTTGTTGAATTTGATTATTTCACTGGTCCTTCTTTTCATCATCCGAAAGTTTTTCCCATATGCCCCATGTCGCGATCTTGGACTAAGGTTGAAGTTAACTGCACGCGCATCCAGTTCCCCCTGCAACTTGCTTGGTCTGTCACCATCCACAAATGTCAGGGTATGACCCTGAATGCTGCTGTTGTTAATCTTGGCACGAAAGAATTTGCAGTCGGTATGAGTTTCGTGGCTCTGTCTAGAGTGCGTGCTCTGAAACACCTCATGTTTGTCCCGGCTTTTCCGTTTAATAGAATAAACTCTCTCAGTACATCACTCTCTTTGAACGAGAGGAAAAGAGAGGAGACTCGATTGGATTCTATCAAATTAACTGAAATGTGAATAATGTCCGGTATTCCACCACCTCCATTTCGCTTCGGTATGTGTTTTGTATTTTATCATGTATTAGTAGCAAGTATTTTATTATAACTCTTTTTTCTATCGTTTTATCCTGTTATCAGGTAAGGGTTGTAATCAGTAGGGTCAGTCGTTTCACAAGCCCTACTGAGGAGCTTTGTATATCCTTCCCGTCTTGACGACGAGTTATCCTATAAACGTCCGCCACGTTTTGCGCAGCCAGTTCGTTTTTGATCCAGTCAACTTCGCAACATATTAGATCGCTACAGCTAATAACTCCCTTAGAAGAGTTAAGAAAAGCGTGAGGTGATACTTTTATATCAAACATGTTCGAAAAGGATGTCGATTTGAGCAGTAGTCCGGATTGGATATCGTTGGCAGTCTCAACGAGTAACACAGTTCTGCCTTTTACCTTTGAAACGTTTCGTACAGCTCCAGTTATACCAGATATAGTTTTCTCTATACCAAACGGGGAAACATTTTCGAAAGTCTTTTTACCTGTAGGATCAATTCTCTCAATTATCAGGAATCTAGGGCAAGATACTGGAGTGGTGTTAAGATTCTTCAGAACTTGATCTTTGCATATGGTTGTCTTAAATAATGATCGGGGTCGCTTTTTTGGGGGGGAGGTTGGGTTTGAATTGGGTGTGTTCATTTTGGTCCCACGAGAAGCTAGGGATATAAAGGTCAACTCGCACAGAGCCCCGCATGTGAAAGTAAGGTAAGTATAAAACTGGAGGTCACCAGGTATCCAGAGTTCATCGTTTGCGACTACACTGTTAAAAATCGCATTCACCCCGGGGAGGGGTGATACATTTCTAGCTCTTTCTGGGCGTTAGATTAACTCCACCACACTAAAAGCCACAGGAGTCAGAAATAATCTGAGTGAGATATTATTGTAATTAATGAATTAACGCCTATTTGATTGGAAACACCGATAGATTCATTTTTTTTCCCATAACTCTTGTTTGGAGTGGTTATTAGCCACATAAAAGAGTCAGAAAAGCGTTATTCCGTATTTAGCTCCGTTTTAAACCCCTCGCAAGAGGAATTCAGCTTGTGATGACGTCATACTGAGTGAAGCGAGGAGTGAAAAAGTGAACGCACTCGGAGTTGTCGCAGTCGGTGCCAGCTTGTCGAGACTTGTCCAGAAGACGCGCACATGGGGTACAACAACAGTGAACGGTGAAACCGAATCTTTTACACTATACTTGAAATGTCACTAATTAGATTGTCGTATTGTGGGGAAAAGAAATATGTAAGCGTACCGTCAATAAATTATTATGAAGTGATATGTGCAGGTAGGCTTGGGCTATGTTAATTATAGTTAAACTAGGCCTGGTGAAAAACAAATTGTTGGTTAAGTAGGCCTAGCCTCCAGTCCATCTCTCAAGTTTGCAATAATTTCTATTACTTAACCAAGCCATCAAGTATATAAACACTATATACTTAATGACCAAGCTATAGATTTTATGAGGACAAAATCAATGGCCAAGCCAACATTTTCCGTTAATTCTACAACTTATGTGAATTTCCCTCTATATTACGTGTTATTGAAAGTGGAAATGTGTTCAAGTTTCAAGTAAGCCCAAGTGTAGGCCTAGGCCTAGGAGTGTCTAGTGTCGATTTCTATGGTAGGCCTAGGCCTAATCCTGGTAGGCCTACATACCAGTTTTCCTAGGCCTACTTGATTAGCATTGATTAAGCGTAGGCCTAATGCATGACCATGTTTCAATTATAGGCCTAGGTCGATTCTCGACAGTTTTAGTTGTAGGTCCAGTCCTATCGTCACATTCTTCGGAATCGACAATAGACAATTGATGCTGTAGTCCACAACCGTCCTCTCAATTTCAACTCAATTCCATTTCGTTACGACCTCGATAAAGTCCCGAGTCACGACCAACCATTAGGCCTATATCCTCCAGAAAAAGTGGGGAAGTTGAGATTTGTTGGCTTTTATAGTTTTTAAGCACACTCAAATCTGATGGTTTTTGTACGTTGTTTGGGAGTGGGGGGGGGGTGCTGAAGGGGTGATTTTTGTTGGTTAGGTTAGTTGGGTAGATTGATGCTTTTGTTGGGGAGGGGGGGGGCTGCAGGAGGGTGTAATATGTTGGTTAGGTTAGTGGGGGAGGTTGGGAAAAAACACAAATAGGCGTGCTCAGTGTCTCAGTAATTATACTGAAGTTACGACTCGGTTGTGAACCGAGCTGGTTTCGCATGGTTCTAAAATGGAGACCAAGACTACGACTGGAACAATCGTTGAAAGTGTTGTGAATCTGCTAATTAATTCGTTGTACTATTCACTGAAACTCATTTAAATTGTTTTACAGGAAAAGCAAAGTTTGGGGTACCGTGCGATCATATTGTAAAATTGGCTGATGAGGACGGTGTTGATATTGACGAAGAAGTGTTCGATCAATACATGTCCCTACATAGTGGCACTAGCTGTCCATCATTACTTTTAAAGAATCAGTCTGAAATAGTGGATTTACACATATTTGACCTTGACAATGGCTGTGAAGGGAGCCTGGACCTTGTTGCATCGTCAACACCGTCAACTTCGTCAAGGGATGTCAGTGTTGCAAGTACCGCTTCGGTGGACCCAACAGCCACACTTTTTCGCACTGAATTTGAAGAAAGATTCGTCAAGAAGCCGTGTGTTATGATCGAGGGGAATAGTCAGAACACATTTTCAAAGGTAAAGTATTCTCTCACTGGTCAGGCATTGATTTGATGTGCTAAAATGTTGCAACTGCTGTTCCACCTGTATTTCAGTACCATACCTTCTGTTTGTAGAACATTCGGAAATAAATCAACTTGGGGCCCTACCCTGTATCAAGTAGTGGGCTATATTTTCCCACTTGTCATTTCCAAGGTTTGCAAAAACCGTTAATATAAACTATAACTAAAAAAGCCCGCTTAGTGTCACTAGGCTAAGGAACCTTAATCAACCGTGGTTGGCATAACCGAGGTGTAATATTTTGCAGGACCTGGAAAAATATTTAAAGGACAAACCAGGGGGACAGGAGATATTGGAAGAAAATGCAAAGAAGGGCAAGCTTTCCGACCAAAGCCGTAAACGGCTTGTTTGTATCGTAACTGACTACCTTGTCTTATGCCATGGGCTACACCCTAGCCGGGATGCCAAAATCATTGCAGCCAAAGCAACTATCCAGCTTTTTCCTTTCTTGAAAGATCCAGGCACCCCAGAAGGCTATGTAAGTTCATTTTTTATGTAAATATTAGACGAGTGTAGCGAAGACTTCCATTTCACATACCAACAAAAATGAAGCTTCAATTTTTTTCATCATTATAATCTTGTGCGCGGCATGTACATGTCAGACGAAGTGTTCAATCGACTTGACATTTTTTCTGAAATATGGTGTCATATACCAGAATAGGTTGAAATGTTTTTTCACGCACGCTCCACTCTCTCCCTCCGAGGATTTTAATATAGAGTAGATAAAGTCGATGTTTACCCCAGAGTACACCGTAATGTGTAGATCTACTGTCTATAGATTACTTGCACTACTAGGCCTAGGCCTGATTGTCAATTTAATTCAGCATTACATTGTGAATGGGGTATTTGGAATTTGAGCCATGAAAGTGTGTATCAGTCTCCTCACTGGTAAGATAAGATAAGTGGTAACATGTGTTGCAGGAAGTATTGTATGACCCAGTGAACCGCGGAGGGTACTTGGGCTGGAGGCTGAAAACTCTTCGAAAGAAATCCCCAACTTCGAAACCAAAATTGAAGCCAAGATTGGCTGACTCGCACCAAGAAAGTCACTCTGAACAAAAAATCATTCCAGAATTAGTACCGGAGGTTGTGGATCGTATGATCGATTCGACTTCTGTCTTGGCTGACAATGACGAGAAAGATTGCATTCATGATCTGGAGCACGAAGCCTCATATGAAATAGACGACCCGGAAGTTCCGGATGTCTCCGATGAAAATATTCTGAAAATTCTAGACGAGCAAACTCAGGAAATTCCGGGCGAAAGAACTCTTCCGGAAATCTTGGAGAGCTCTGAAAACACACAAAACACTGAAGATATACCTCATGACGAGTTGCGATCTGGGATTATTTGGCTCAAATCTGCTACACCCACATATCAACTGGATGAGATACACGACAAAATGAAAGTTACATTTCCATTACGCCAAGTGATGCGATCAAAACAATCAGACTGCCAGCAACTGTTGATCGAGTATCCACGTTTTCTGGACACACCGGAGTTGGTAAGTCATGCTTTAATTCATGTATAAATTCCCTACAAAACGTGATCAATCGTCTGTCGTTTACGCGGACAATAGAATGGCATTCAACCCGAGTCAATACCTGTACGTACCAAGTTTAATTATTGTAACTTCTACTAGCCCAAATTGTCTACGCCACTGTGTACGTTCTAGTTTGGTACAAATGCTTTTGAAAAGGAGAAATTATGACTTTAAAAAGTTGGTACTTATGCAGACCCTGACGTGAAATGTATAGTGGTTGGATTTTATGTGGTTTGAAGTGGACCAAATACTACTAGACTTATAGGCCTACTTATCAAAAATGCTTCAAAAAAATCCTCAAATGCTTCCTACATCCAAGAATGAAAAAGTTCATTGCAAGAACTTGCTTGCTCATCCACCAGACAGTTTGATTATCCTAATATACCCAATTGAAACAAAATATGATTATTTTCAGATCACAAATGAATTCAAACTGATGTACCCAACAACCGTGAACAAATTTCTGGGAACGTTGCCACAAATTATGACCAATGTATTTGCAGTTTGGCAAGATGTGAACAAAAGTACCGAGGATAAGAAAAATATATTTTCGAACGACGATAACCTGGATAGCGAAAATCGTAAGCTAATTTAGATGGAATTTTTTGACATGGTTGTTATGATTGTTCTGCATTCTGTTCTAGGTTTTTTGTTTCATGCATGTATTCTATAATATTAGTATGACAGTACTCGCATTTCAAAATTTTATGACAGCACATGGAAAGAGCCTTTTCTAACCCAAATGTCATGTGGTTATAGTCTTATAATAGTCAACTCGTTGAGTTCAAGTGTCATCTGTGAAATAGCACAGACATTGGCCATCCTAAATGTCATACATTTGAACAATACCCTAAATAGATCTGGTTTATACTCTCCGTTATTGTAGTAGGTGCAGCTGAAGATAAGATCATCTTCAAAACATGCGACAAAATCGTATAATTGTTCGGCTAATTCGTTGTTCACTATCGTTTTATGTCTATCCTTTTCTAACATGCACGTTAGGGTACGACTTTCTTGTCGAGCTACTATCTGTCATTTACTCTGATGATAGCATGTCATTCAACTCGAGTCAATAGGCCTACCTATACGTAGTCTATCTTTGAGGGTAAACCCAAGATCCCGCGCTACACTTGGTCAAATTTTACCTACCAAAATTTGTGTAAATAAGTACAAATGAATCTTGTATGAAATCAAATTTAGATAATAATTTTAATATAATTCGTAGTATGTATAGGCCTGTCAGTACTCAATAATATCAAAGTAATTACATTAGGATACTTGAGATGAATCTGTCATTTAATAGGCCCACATACATTTTTACTTTTCATTTCAGTTTGGGATGAAACCACTCGGTGCTTGATTGCACTACTGCATTTATTGCCTCCAACTTTACGAGGAAAAAAATGTACTGATCGCCTTGGGGTCAGCGCTGCAGTTGACCGGCTTATAACTTTTCACAAGGTATGGTCTGCAATTTGAGGCTCTTTGATTGATTTATTGAATTCGTTTTCCTATTTTGCATAACTCAAATAACTATTCTGTTGCTCACAGAAATGATGACCCCCCCCCCCCCTTTAATGAAGTCACAATCCAGTTATATTCATAATTATAGAATTATAGAATAATTATAGATTAAAGAAGAACCTATTCTTTTTTTCACAGATTGGAGTCCCTACCAAAGTTAGCACCAAGGATGAACGTCAACCATATCTTCTAGCTGTCGGCCCCAACAAGGCTTCGATATCAAGTTACTTCGTAGTTGTGGACACAAAACTGATTCCCTGCGGAAAAGTTACCAGCGCTCAAGCTTTCGATATCCTGTTCAAATCCTTCTTTGTTTTCAACTGTAAGTACGATGATAATCTCGTATCATTTTGGCGCTTCTTGGATAGCGTCACATTCAAACTGGAAAAAGTATGTGTGACTGCTCGAATGCGCGACATTCGTACCAGACTGTCTTTGAGCTCAGCATAACACTAAAATCATCCAGCTCTTAAGTCGACAGATATGACACAATAGAATGGTATAAATATCGGGACGACGGGTAATTACGTTCTTTTTCGAACTACCGAATTAAAAGTATCTAACGCATATTCATGATGGTACTCATTTGTTATATTTGTTCCTTGCAATGTATTGATGTGCGTCAAGCAATTAATCACCTTAAAACTGTGCATGCAATCTATGAGGGGGCAAAACTTAAACTGTCGTGTTTGAGATTGCTCTGTCCACACACGTTTAGTACATTTAGCGGACTTCGACGACATATGTTGAAATGTGATTTCATTCAAGAAGCTGGCAATGGTAATGTTGCACCAATTGAGCATCTTCCTCTCGACAATAATTCACCAAATACTTCCCAGGAAACAGCATGTGGTCCTGATGTTGCGTATATTCAACCAGTTGATGTAGTTCCAATACCAACAGTCAATAAAGTTATCACTCGAGAGACTGTAAAGGGTATGGCATACACATTTTTGTCGCAATTATCTGCTCTTGGTCTACCACAAAGTACAATCGACATCATTGTTTCTAGTTCAAAGGAGATGTTACAACCAATTGGAGATGCTGTGAAGTTATTGGCAAATGACAATCACATTGATAACGCATTGAAACGAAAGTTACTGTTAGAACATGCTGATTTATTATCCGACCCATTTCAAGGCCTCGATTCAGCATACAAACGAAAAAAACATCTCGGAGCTAAGTGCCCTGTGCCGATTAGAAAAGCATTGTACGTGAGTGGAGATAGAGTGTGGGATGCACAAATTGGTGCATATGTGCCAAAACCAGCTACAAACATATTCATGTACATATCAATATTAGAAACACTCAAGTTTCTTCTAAGTAATGAATCACTTCAGGCCTATATTCTGTCAACAAACCAGTCTGATGATCTGTGTTATAAGCATTGTAGTGATGGTTCGTACTTCAAGAACAATCCTTTATTTTCACATGAAAAGTATGCCTTGCAGTTACAAATATTTTTTGACGAGTTTGAAACCGTTAACCCTATTGGATATAAACGAGGAATTCATAAGCTTGGAGGAATATACTTCACAATTCAAAATTTGCCACATAGACTTCACAGTCAGTTGGAACACATTCACTTGATTACATTATTCCATGCTGCTGACGTTAAATTAGATGGAGTTGGATTTGACAATATTTTGCAGCCTCTTATAACTGACATCAAACTATTGGAAACCGTAGGAGTTGAAGTTGACTTTATTCCCGGTCAGGAGTTTCTTAAAGGTAGTATATTGTCAATGAGCTATGATAATTTAGGTGTGAATTCATTGTTTGGAATGGTCGAGTCTTTCTCAGCTAATCACTATTGTAGGTTTTGTTTACTGGATAAAGAGACTTGTCAACATGTTTTTTCTGAGTCTAGTGACTTGGTCGTCATAAGAACTAGGGCACTATACAATGAGCATTTGTTACTTCGTCAGAGCCAACCAAGGAATGATCTAATCGTGTATGGAATAAAAAAGAGCTGTTTACTAAATTACCTAAAGTATTTTCATACTTTTGAATCCCTTAGCGTTGATATTATGCATGACATACTGGAAGGTGTTGGCCAATATGAGATGAAACTATTCTTGAAATATTTGATCTTTGAGAAAAAAGTTACAACATTAGAAGTTGTAAATGATCGTATACAGAGTTTTGATTTAGGATTTCTGGAGAGGTCAAACAGGCCTAGTCCTTTGAACTTGGATAAAGGTGGTGCTAATGTTGGCCAGAAAGCTGCTCAAGCCTGGTGTCTTTTGAGGTTCTTACCACTAATAATTAGCGATTTTTTGATAGATGATGCAATCAAAGAAAAGTGGACTGTCCTTACTTTGCTGTTGAGTTGTATGAATATTATTTTTGCACATAAGATAACTTTGAGAATGACGCATGATCTAAATGACCTCATTGTAGAGCATCACAGTGCATTTGAGAAACAATTCCCATCATACCGATTCATTCCAAAACATCATTTAATGATACATTACCCAAGAATAATTCGGAGCATGGGACCACTTGTAAATTTGTGGGCAATGAGGTATGAAGCTAAGCATTACTATTTCAAGAAGGTGGCTGCAAAACTTGGTAATTTCATCAACATTACTTATACTTTATCTAATCGACACCATGAGTACATCTCTTATCACTGGGAGAATGAAGATTTGAACTTGAAAGTAGAAGTGCAAGGCAGGAGTAATTTGAAAAAACTAAGACTAAGTGTACATGGTGAATTGATCCGTGATCATCTCGATTTGGACATAGATGACTCGGTCCTAGTCGTACAAAAAATTAAGTTGGGTTTTTGGTATCAGAAACATTTTGTAATATGTACAGACATTGATGATGATAGTCAGCTTCCCCTTTTTCATAAGATACTATTCTTGTTTATGTATGATACAAAGCCATTTTTTGTTGGAGAAAGATACATTACCGTGAACTATGACAAGAATTGCAATGGATTTCAGGTTAAAGAAGTGGATTATTCAATATCATGAACATAGCACTATTGCAAAATTTTGATTACCACTCTCCTCTTGAGCTTCACCAAAAATTTGAAAGCACTAACTGGTATGTAATTCCAAGACACAGTATTTTTTAAAGTCAAGTTACCATAGGACCTAATTTGTGATAGGCTTCGCACATAGATGTGCATAATTTGCGAGGGTTCACCAGCCTAACAATACAGGCTCTCCACCCTACTGGTACGGAGAGCTCCCGTATTCAGTCGGATGCCTGCATTGTTGACGGTGTCAAGTGGTTTGAATAACTTCCTCTCGCTGAGTCGTAAACTATGCTACCACAATCTAATTTGAACCTGACTAATGCTCGATATAAGCGAAGCATGGCTGTGCGGTCAGCCCCCCATGATGTGCCTGTTAGATACCGAAGTATGTTTAGTGATTTGAAACATTTAACTCTGAGCTGAGCGATATGCTGCTTCCAATTTAGTTTAGTATCAAATAGTAGTCCCCGAAATTTGGTAGATTCTACAAATGGCAGCAGCTCTTCCTTGAGTTTCATTTCTGGATCCGGGTGAAGACCTCTCATGCGGTGAAAGTGCATGCAAACGGTTTTTGTGGATGGAAATTAAAACCCAGTGTTGTCTGCCCATTCTCCTAGCTTGTTCATCGTCATTTGTATTTGTCGAGATTCCATTGAAATCTTGGTAGATTTTGCGAAAATGGCAAGATCATCGACGAATAAAGAAGATGAGACTGGTGGATTGATCATGGACTTATAATGTTACTGGACATGCAACTACTAGTTATCTCGTGTACCACCAAATCATACCGGAAGTTTCGTGACGTATCAGCCAGAACACCACACGGCCGCCATTTTAGCTCTTCAGTTTGCTGTCCAAACCGTGCTTTATACGTTTTAGTGTGTCGTCTGTTACGCTTTTTAATATTATAATTAAAGTTTAAAGCTAATATTAAAATGTTACCTACCACAGGAAGAACAAGACTGAAAGCAGCTGTTAAAAGAGTGTATTGTGCTCACGGCATATGTAATACGAACTCTGTAGACAATATAAATATTCCACTTGTGCCATTTCCGAAACCATGTAACATATTTATTTCTACATTGGTAGACAATTCCATAATTCACAACACTAAACAGTGTCCAAAATGCAGCAAATGTCTCCGCTGGATTTATTTGTGCAAACGTGCAGATTCGCGATTGCAGAATTTGATTGACATAACACCTCGAACCTATGTGTGTGCAAATCACTTCGGAAATGGATTACCCACAGAAAATGATCCAGATCCATGTCCAGCCACCAAGCCTTCATTGTTGGTGAGTTTCATGCTTTTATAAATGAACTGTAGGGCTATTGTTGGAATAATTAATGTAGGCATGGTTTTTTGTAGGGCCTATTAATGCTAGGCCTAGGCTCTTGACCAAAAATCAATGTAGGCCTGGCTTATGTCTAGGCCTAATGACCGAGGACTAGGCCTAGAGGTTTCTTATATGACTAGGCCTAGGCCTAGTCTAGGTTTAGCCACGAAATTAAGTGTAGGGTCTAGCATCAACGGGATTTTGTCATTTCAAGTACTTAGACTTATGCCCAATGGCTCATGAGATATATATTACTATTTTAGGGAGAGACTGCACCGAGACCTTCGCGACGGCCAGCTCCAAAGAATAGGAGTGGTGAGCCCTGCACTGTGACAAAAAGAAGCCGAATGCAACTCGATGAAGATGCATCACTTCCGTTACCTGACTGTGTCGGAATGGACAGTGCAACAACTGTTCAACCAACCCTGTCGAGTGAAGGAACCGACCCGAGTCTGACAGTTGTGCCTACTGCACCAATCCGTTCAACACTAGGCCTACCAGATGACAACCAAACCAACATCAGCCCTAATGTGTCACACGTAATAGACAATAATTGAACATTAAAACAGATTGCGTATACCCTGCTTTTGGAAAATGTGAATGTTCAATTTACTGATGAACTTGTCACAATATCGTACATTGTGAATAATTTAGTGTTAAAAACTTGTGCCATCGACCGACAATTGAATGTAAATGTTCATATTTTGAACCAACCAATAACGGCAGACCATGCAATTTGGAAGACATACCCCATGCAGTGGAGCAGTGGCTTTAATTATGTTTTATTCATCAAGGACCTCTTCCAGAACTGGCACGCCTGCAAGAGCTGCGACGATGTTCGTGTAGTGAGAAAGATTAAAGCCAAGCTTAATGAAAAGGATTCCTTCATTTATGATATCCACACACGCAGCATTCGATCAAAAGACTGTAACTTCTTAAGCAAGAAACCCGTGTGCTTTTACTGTAAGAAAATGATGAGGATAAACCGATACAAATTTCAAAACTTACCACTATTTAGGCCTAAATCGAAAAAAATCAGCCAAATGACTAGAGAAGAAGCCCTGGAAACAGTTCGACAAACCAAAGTTGAAATTATGCTCGAAAAAAGAAAAAAATAACAGACTGCGTGCCAAGCTCAAAACCCTAATTGGTCAGGGAGTACATGTTACCGACGCAGACAATGGGGATTTGCTGTCAATACTCACCGATGACACAATAAAACACCAAGTTCTGCCTTGGCACGAGTATTTTTCCAGGAGCAGATGAAGGCTGCCAAATCTAAGTCTTCCAGAGGGCATAGGTGGCATCCATTGCTTATAAAATGGTGCCTGTACCTCCGAAGTAAATCTGCGTCCACTTACTCTGCACTCCGTAAAGTCATAACACTTCCTTCAGAAAGAAGATTGTACGACCTTCAAACGTTGAATCATGTGAAGCCTGGCTTTCACGACGATGTCTTGGAAACCATCGTCAAGGAATTCGACGAGTCTGGTAGTGAAGACCACCGTCGCTACTGTAGTCTCTTGCTTGATGAAGTCAAAATTCAGGAAGACTTGGTATACAAGGGAAGTACTGGGGAGCTGATTGGGTTTGTTGAATTAGGTTCAACGGATCAGCTCTTAGAGCAAATGAGCAATGAGGCCTCAGGTGTTCGGAAAACAGACCAACCATTAGCAACACACATTCTACAGCTGATGGTGAGAGGTATAACATCATCCATTGAAACCACCTACGCCTATTTCCCAACTAAAACTATCAAAGGCCATCATCTTCTTGAAGTAGTTTGGGAGGCTGTTCGGCGTTTGGAAGGTAAAGATGTCCGTGTGCTCGCTTGGGTCTCTGACGGAGCAGCTGCCAACAGGTCGATGTACCGAATATCTGCTGATGAAGGGACAACATGGTTTACACAAAACATATTTGCCCCCGAAAGAAACATTTACTTCGTGTGCGATGTTCCTCATTTGCTCAAGACGACAAGAAATGCTTTTGCCAATAGCGGTTCTCACAAAAAATCACGGCTTCTGTGGAAAAACAGTAAGCACATTGAATGGTCACACATAGTAGCGGTGTACAAAAAAGATCTATCCTCTTCATTCAGAACACTAAGCCACATCACCCACGATCATCTATATTTAACCCCTACTACCTTGATGCGGGTCAAGTTCGCTGTTCAGGTGCTATCGAATAGAATGGCAGTGGCACTTCGAAAACTGGGAGGTGACGAAACTACAGAAACTGTCATTTTCATAGAGATGTTCAACAAATTCTTTGATCTAATGAATGCTCGACATTTGAAGGAGGGAGTGTACACCAGAAATCCAAATGTTGATCCGTTCACTAGCCCTGACGATGAGCGGTTAACTTGGCTCAATGAAGAATTTCTATCATATCTGGAAGAATGGAAGAATGAAGTCAAGGAGAGACCGGGGAACTTCACGCTGCAACACAGAAATAAGATGCTCCTGAGCCGTGAAACACAAGAAGGATTATTCATTACAGGTACGCCTAAGCATAAATCTTTTACATAGGCCTAAAATTGTGTTCATGTGGAAAGTTGTGTACCGTACCGGTAACGAGCCCCACTTCATCAAGTTATGAAATGTTTTTATGAAACTTATAAACATTAGGCCCAGTTGTTTACCACAATTTTATCTATGATTTCAGTAAAATCTGTAACTGCCGCAGTCAAATTCATGCTCGATGCGGGGGCACCATTTGTTCTGACGAACAAATTCAACCAAGATCCGTTGGAGATGATTTTCTCAAAACACAGGGGCGCTTCGGGAGCAAACACCAATCCCAATGTGGCCAGGTAATAGTTGTTCATAAATAATAATAGTGGTCAATAAAGTTTCTTTCATTACTGTGAGTCTTTAATATGATTTGTTATTTTGTAGGCGTAGGCTATATTAATATCGTGCCGGTACCTAGATATAAAAATGTATATAAAAGGATATGATAGGCCTAATAACTGTAAGAGAATTTCAAAATAATAAAATGAAGACTGGAAAATCACCAGGTAATATTACAAAAGATGCAGATCTTTTGCAGATGGGAAATTTTCAAACACATGATTTTAGGCTTAAAGAAATACTAGGAAAACGCCTTATATGCGTTGTGAGATGAGCTTAGAAGTATGGAAATGTAGAATTAAGAACATTTGGTCAGCTCAATGTACATATACAGGCCGTGGATCACTTCAAAGGTTTAAAACCACGGCTGTCTGTTGGTATATGGACCTTGGTTTCCAAACAATTATACCAGTGCCTTCTTCATATCCATCACAGATTTTAAACGTTTTAATTTATTGGTGACACTTGTTGCTCACATTTAATAGTTTCTTAATTGCTTTCTTAATTGCTTTCATTGATGTGTAAAAAAGTACATTAAAAATGCGTTTTCTTCGTTATTTCACATCCGATTGTTCCATAAGTCGCTTAAAATGTGTATGATAGTTCTTCCCATAAACAGTATAAATTTGAGTGCTTTTGAAAAAAAAAAAATTCCAAGTATTTCTCCCCTGGCCTATTCTTACGGGGAATTACCATACTTTCCAATTTTTTTCCGGAAAACCGTTCGACCGATTTTTCTGAAAAACAATCCCAACCTATTCTGGTATAACACCAATTTGTAAAAAAAGTTTCGAGTTGATTGAAACTTTTTCCTGACCTGTATGCCGCGTACAAAATTACACACAAAAAAAAAAAAAAACATAAAAACCAAGCCCAAAATTTTTCGGTATATGGAATGAAAATCTTCGCTACGCTCATCTAATAACTTTTTCAACTAAACAGGACAATTATTTTCCAGGTACGGAGACAACGATGGAAAATTGAAGTGTCTCAAGGAGTACGCATACTTTGGTAAAGGTAACATTTCACAATCAAAGTGAATGTGCATGACGGCGGTTTGGATTGGGAATTGGTTTAGGTCATGTAGAAATATGTTAGGTCTACATATTTTTACAACATAAAATGGATGATATGGCAAACACATGTAATATCACCATGGCATTTCAAGGCCTAGGCCTAGATAAGTATCTTTGCTGTAACACAGTTAAATTTTGTAAATAGTCTTTATTGTTCATAGCTTGTTGTTGACGCGCAGTTAAACCCCAATATTCATTCAATTGAAAACGTATTGATCAATCTAAGTACAGTATGTCGAATCTTCATGTTGATCGAATGATGGGATGTGTAGTTTTGCTCAGTAGAATCCAATGACGTGAGGAAGTAGAAACTTGACGAACTCTTCACTATGTTCGAAGTTTGGGCCTAAGTACAAAACATTCTGTCACAAGTAGTGTCAATTTTTTTTATTTTCAAGACTGATCTAACGGTAGCATAATAGATGATACCGGTCCCATATTTAGTAATGTAGTTAATATGATTTAATATAATGAACTGGAAGGTATTGTTAAATTTTAGATCTCGATTGATACAACGCAACTAGGAAAACTCGCATTTGCTGTGGGTACCAGTATTCATTTCTAGATGAGAAAAGACCACAATGAAAGCATATTTCTAATTATGCGACCAAAGAGCATCTTCCAAAAGCATAAAAGATTATGTGACTTCCAACGGTTTTACAAATATTCAGTTTGTAGATGAACTTCTTTCGTGTAAACAAAATCCCACCAAAAACCCTGACGGGTAAAAACTTGGAGCCAAGGCCTGAAATATTTCAACAACTACAAAAACTTCTTCATATAAAAGGTGTGAAATCAAAACTGTATGCCAAGTGCAACTTATTATTTATCAATACGGCATGGAAAATAACAGGAAACACTTGGCTCATTGCCCCCCACGTCCCCTCATATAACACCAAGCAGAATTGAAGTGAAGTGCATGATGCTATGAAATGGGTAACAATGATAAATGGGTAATGGGTACTTAAATGGGTACGTGTTTGGTATTAAATTATCAAAATATCGACCTTTTTCAATGTTGTATTTGTAGCTCGAGAGAAGGCAAATACTGACTTTGACCAGGACATACATTTCTTCGTCGGAGTATAATAAATTATTTCAAATAAAAAGAATATAAAAACAATTTGAAATTAAACTTTAAATTGGAAAGTAATTTTAGTATTTATGTTATATTCATATAACCCGAATTACGAAATCTCACACGATATTCATAAGTTGGGTTTCATGAACTTGATATTGAGATGAGGTAGATTAATAATAATTACAAGATATTTTTGTTATTCAATTCTATTCATTTCGTGCTTAGGCATTCTGTTACCTAATATTTAATTATATAATTAGATGAGCGATAGCGAGAACATCCATCCCACTCTTCTGGAGCTTTGTCTGTGTGTTTTTGTTTCTGTTTGTTTGTAAGTAACTTATGCTGCACAGGTCGCAGGTTTTGACTGATGAATATGAACTTTTTATGCTCATCCAACTTGGAACTGTATAGTTTTTGAGTCAAATAGGTCGGGCCAATTTTGAGAAACATTATCTGAAACTATCTGAAAACATCATGAGATCAGGGTGAGCAAGAAAATTTGAGAAATAAAATCCCTCCAAATAGCTTTAAATTGTCACTGAATGTAAACACATGAAGTATACTAATTTGTATGATGCATGTTTTGATACACGTACATACGAATTTGTATGCAATTCGGATCAACCGTCCAAGAAAATAATTTCATAATTGTTTCTTTTCTTCAAATAGCCTAGATATGAATGTAGATAGAAATGTAGGCTTTAAATTTGAGTTTTCTCAATTACAACCTACAAAATGACACCAAGTTGAGGGAAACCGAAATTTTATAATAGAAAATAGACGGAAGGGCAAGTTTCTTGAATCATATTACCCTGTGCCAGGAACGTGAAGTTACCCATTTCATAGCATCATGCACTTCACTTCAATTCTGCTTGGTGTTATATGAGGGGACGTGGGGGGCAATGAGACAAGTGTTTCCTGTTATTTTCCATGCCGTATTGATAAATAATAAGTTGCACTTGGCATACAGTTTTGATTTCACACCTTTTATATGAAGAAGTTTTTGTAGTTGTTGAAATATTTCAGGCCTTGGCTCCAAGTTTTTACCCGTCAGGGTTTTTGGTGGGATATCAGTAATTTTTGTTGCTTCAAAATGATTTGCTCGACCAGAATAGCATCAGAATATATTTATCAGAATAACTGAATTGATGTAAGTAATGAACATTTGTTAGAATATTTACAACACATGGGCCTAGGCAGGCCTACTAAATCGTAGACAAACAATAATTATGGGCCTAGCATACGAATTAATAATATTCAGCTATTCGATTAGCCTTCGATTAGCCCCGCATGTTGGACTTACCTTCCGTTTCTATAGCTGTTTGCTGTTTCTTCTCCTTTTCTCAAGTTTGAGGATCCCAAATTGAATAGACCAACGGCAAAGAGCTATCAATGTGATAATTTGTAAATATCAGCTGTTTCATTTGACATTCAGTTGTGTCTGGTGGGCGGTGGCGACTAAAGTTTTCGATGTTTCATTGGTGGCCGTGATTTAATCGTCGATACGACAGTATTCTACATTTTCTGTACGTTATTATTTCAATCTTTTCCAATTGCAAATTATCAATTGACAAATCTCTCACACACAATCGATTTGGTATATCTATACAAATATATCGTTGAAATTTCATTGAAATATGTTGTAACATGATTTTTAAAAATAATGAAAACTTGAAGAAGGAGTGTAAAATGGCATTACTTCCGGTTTCTAAAACTAACTTCCGGTTAAATCATACAAAAGGCACATCTCCATATGGGTTCACATATTCCCTGAACAAATCAGACAAATCGGAGAATTCGTTTGGCCTGTAGCCCATTTCGTATGTGACGACGGAAGGAGGAGGAGGAGGAGGAGGAGGAGAAGAAGAAGAAGAAGAAAACGAAAAAAGTACGCTATTCGCAGTGCTATAACTTCCAGACGTTTGGTCCGATATAGCTGAAATTTGATATCCCGTGTCGTGTATGGCGCCTCATTCCAGTACAACAAACTAGAGGTATCTAAGTTCATTAGTTTCGGAGATACAGTATGCTCAAAACCGCCTGTAAGTACTTCGTGTAAACAGTGTAAGCGTGTAGCTGACTTCGCGCGGACTTGGCTCCCGTCGAGCTACCGCTCGACTAGATATTAACAACCTATCAGATAGGCCCTATCTGTCATCAAATATGTGCAAAATGACCTCGTTGTCGACGTGCCTTTAAAATCTAACTCAGACCGTGGCTTTTTTTTATATTGGGTTCTAACGACGCACTGTAATGATGACTAAGATCTATTGGCGTCGGATGGATGATTAAGAGATGATGGGATGATGAGATGAAGGTTTATGATGGGTAATGGAAAGGAAGCGGTTGTAGCCTATATTGTGGGAACCATCCCGGCATTAGCCTAGACTACAGGGGGAAACCACGAAAAACCCTTGTGAAGATAGACGGTAGCGGGAATCGAACCGGGTCCGATATGCCCACTGCCTCCCGCGTCACATGAAGCAGGTGCAATAACCACTCGGCTACATGTGTCTGTACCGTGGACTTTAGATATGTAATAAAATCTACTCTGATGAGCTAGCTGTTATTTTTACAAAATAGTTACGGTATATTAAAAATAAATATATAAGCCTATAAATACAAGATTCAGCACATGTATTTAATTTCTTTCAAAGCACCATTACAATATCAGTCTTATTACAATATCAGTCTTTATTGCATTACGCGGAACACAACCTAATTTTTGGAATTATTTGCTAGCTGTTGCCTTAAAGGTTTTTTACTCCTGGCCATTCTATTGCCCGCTTTGTGATTGTCCTTAACGAACTTGACAAATGCTCGTGTCCTACCACCGACATGCAGTCTAATTGCCTCTTCTAATGATGCCATCTGTATTGCTATATTACTACCATGCCACGGAAGCTCTAACCATTTTTGAACGACATCTTTATCATTGGTTATATCTTGTCGTAGTGTGTATGTGCCGGTACATTTAATCGATGATTTGAAAAAAATGTCTTCGATCGACAAAACTAACTTGAAAAAATTATAAACTATATCGGTGCAGAAAATCAATCCACCCCGATTGATTCCTGCCGTCCACCACAGGTTCTCAACTAATTCTTGGTCTCCGGCCGCTTCCATTTCATGGGTCTTGAAGTTCCTCAAATGGCTGTGTCCAAATTTCTTTCCGAGTTGTAGAAGCACAAATCCGATGTAGTACCTGTGTGCAGACCCTGTAGTCTCCGTGTGCTGGAGCTCGGCTTGTGGTTCTTTCGATTCTTCAAAACTCTTCGTGAATACCAAAATTTTGTCGCAAACAAGCCCTATGATACACTGCGCATTGTAGTGCAATTGTTTATCTGACAATTCTTGAGTCTGTTGGGAATATACAAAATAATTAATAGATAGTAGGCCAAGTTTAAAAACTGAACAGGAAGAATTGTATTGGAACAGATTATTGGTGTAATCAAATATAAGCTTCGTGTGTTCATTTACTGGGAAAACGCCTTATATGCGTTATGAGATGAGCTTAGAAGTATGGAAATGTAGAGGATTGTCAGCTCAATGTACATATACAGGCCATGGATCACTTCAAAAGTTTAAAAACCGCGGCTGCCTGTTGGTATATGGACCTTGGTTTCCAAACAATTATACCAGTGCCTTTTTCATATCTATCACAGATTTTAAACGTTTTAATTTATTGGTGACACTTGTTGCTCACATTTAATAGTTTCTTAATTGCTTTCTTAATTGCTTTTATTGATGTGTAAAAAAGTACATTAAAAATGAGTTTCCTTCGTTGTTCCGCATTGTCTCACAAATCGCTTAAAATATGTATGATAGATCTTTCCACATTCAGTATAAATTTGAGAGCTTTTGGAAAATTTTGGTTTTCCAAGTATTTCTCCCCGGCCTATTCTTATGGGGAATTTCCATACTTTCCAAATTTTTTCCGGAGACACTGTTTGACCGATTTTTCTGAAAAACAATCCCAACCTATTCTGGTATAACACCAATTCAGGAAAAAAGTTTCGAGTTGATTGAAACTTTTTCCTGACCTGTATGCCGCGTACAAAATTACACACACAAAAAAAAAAAAAAAAAAAAAACATAAAAACCAAGCTCAAAATTTTACGGTATATGGAATGAAAATCTTCGCTACGCTCATCTAATAATGTTTCTCACGTGTAGGTTAGGCCTACTAGGAAAACGCCTTATGTGCGTTGTGAGATGAGCTTAGAAGTATGGAAATGTAGAATTAAGAACATTTTGTCAGCTCAATGTACATATACAGGCCATGGATCACTTCAAAGGTTTAATAACTGCGGCTGTCTGTTGGTATATAAACCTTGGTTTCCAAACAATTATACCAGTGCCTTCTTCATATCCATCACAGATTTTAATCGTTATAATTTATTGGTGACACTTGTTGCTCACATTTAATAGTTTCTTAATTGCTTTCTTAATTGCTTTTATTGAAGTGTGAAAAAGTTCATTGAAAATGCGTTTTCTTCCTTATTTCACATCCGATTGTTCCATAAGTCGCTTGAAATGTGTATGATAGTTCTTCCCACATTCAGTATAAATTTGAGAGCTTTTGAAAAAAAAAAAATTCAAGTATTTCTCCCCCGGCCTATTCTTATGGGGAATTTCCATACTTTCCAATTGTTTTCCGGAAAAACCGGTCGACCGATTTTTCTGAAAAACAATCCCAACCTATTCTGGTATAACACCAATTTGTAAAAAAGTTTCGAGTTGATTGAAACTTTTTCCTGACCTGTATGCCGCGTACAAAATTACACACAAAAAAAAAAAAAAAAAAAGAAAAAAAAAAAAACATAAAAACCAAGCCCAAAATTTTTCGGTATATGGAATGAAATCTTCGCTACGCTCATCTAATTATATTTCATAGAAAATAATTACCTGTCTTGAAAAAACCTGTACGGAGTTCAAAATATTGACCAATGTGCATGTACAAACATTAAATAAAAGTATACCAGAAGAACTGTAATTGTGAATTACTTACTTACAAAATTCCCTTTTCCCTGTCATAAATGATGCCCCTTTCCTCATTTACTTCTATTGCAATAACACGATTTTAAGTTTCTATAGAGAAGATCTGTAGGCCTAGGCCTATACAGTAACAGTAATGAATCAAAATATCTAGGCCTAATTTATTTTAGGAGGCCTATGTTAGTTGAAGTGTAGGCCTATGATAATTTATGTTCAAACAAGTGTAGGTTGCATACCAAATATTTAGAAATGAACTCTCTGATTGGTAGAACGAAGTCTTCATCTTTACGGAGTTTTAGACTTGTAGCCCAGAAAGTGTCGATATTTTTGGTTAAGAATAATGGAAGGGCTAAAGTTATCCAGTCATCAATGAAGTCAGGTAATTCTTCTGAAGTAATCTGAATACTGAGGAACTCACTACTCGACAATGCTAGCATTCCTTTCAGTTCATTATCCATCTGTGAAAAAACAGCAAATAATCAAACTTAACCCAACTTTTTGAACTGTTGAGTATTGGGTAGGTGCCTGTATGATTATATAATAAATGAGTAATTCACTAGATATATTAATGTTTACTAGATGTATATCCTCACGCAGGACTAGGTTTAATTAGTACCCTAGACATGTATAAGTCCATGTAGGCCTATATGGCTGTCATGTCAAAATATCAATAGGCCTAACCTTGGCTTACAGCTACTGAACAAATCATCTGTTTTAGTTTATATCTCGGATAGAATGAATCTACAACTGATAACAATACATAAACAGTAATATTACACTGCTAATTTGAATGAGAAAATATTTTTATAATTGACAAATATGCAAAATACTTACTTCGAACTCGCACACTTCAGCTACATACAACTATGGCAGTATGAACTGACAGATGATCTGGTAGGCTAAAATGGCCGCCATGGCCACCGGCGCATAAAAACCGGAAATGAGAATCTGCGACGCATACGTTATATAGAGTTGCATGTCCAGTAACGCAGTTACTATTATAAGTCCATGGATTGATACAATCTACAATGTCGTTTATAGCTATAGCGAAAAGGGTTACACTTGAAACTGAGCCTTGGGGAACTCCATCATCTTGTGAGAAGGAATTTGATAAAATATTGCCGACACGAACTTTGAATTGTCTATCGTTCATAACATTGGAAATAAAACTCGAAATGTGTCCTTTCAGACCCCATTTATGGAGAGTTTTTAAAATATTAAAACGCCAGGTAGTGTCGTAGGGCTTCTCTAGGTCGAAGAATACGGCTATTACTTCTTGCTTCGTAAGAAAGGCATCCTGGATAAAACTCTATATTCTAATGAGGTGATCATTTGTGCTTCTATTTCTTCTGAACCCAGACTGAACATGGCACATGAGGTTTCTCTCTTCCAACCACCAAGTGAGGCGGTTATTCAGCATCCTCTCAAAAACTTTACATAACCAGCTGGTCAGAGAGATAGGTCTATAGCTGGCTAGCAGTTTCTCATCCTTTCCTGGTTTTAAAATAGGGATTATAATGGCATTTCTCCATGTTTCAGGGAAAGTGTCGGTGCTCCAAATAAGATTGAAAGTAGATAAAAGACAGTCCATTGCTGCTGAAGATAGGTGTTTTAAAAAATGGTTGTGAACCATATCTTCTCCTGGCGCTGTATTGCTTGATCTTTCTATCGCATTCTCTAGCTCCCATCGAGTGAACAGCACGTTGTAGTCTTCATTATTCGCGGATTGGAAGTTAAGTTGTTGTTTTTCTGCTTGAAGTTTTACTGCCTGAAACGGTAGATAGATACACACGAGAAGTGTGCACCGATGGCGTCAGCAACATCTTTCGGTGCGGTTACCAAGTTGTTATGAACATCTAGCCCAGAAACTATCGCCATCTTGTATTTACCATCAATCTTCCTGATTTTATTCCAAACCTTATTTGCCGGCGTGTGTATGTTAATAGAGGATATGTACGCGCTCCACGAGGCTTTCTTCAATGTGTTAATGATGTAACGAGCTTTAGCGCGGAGTCTTCTGAAGGCCATGAGGTTCATATCATTCGGATATTTATTGAAAATTCTCATAGCTCGTTTACGTTTCATTATTGCTTCCTTGCACGCTTCGTTCCACCAGGGAACAGGCACACGACGTGGTTTAGAAGACGTAAGCGGTATACTTTCCTTTGCTGCTGCAATTATTCTATTGGTGATATTTTCAACTCTTCTATCTACATCTCTAATGTTCTTGGAATCTTCTAGGTTACAAAGACTGGTGAAGAATTTCCAGTTTGCACGACGAAGATTCCATTGCGGGCATCGTTTCGGGGCTGTAAAGTCTACGAGCAACTTGAGTAGAAGAGGGAAGTGATCACTGCCGCATAGGTCGTTATGCACAGATAATTCTATGAGTGGAGTAAGAGATGGAGAGCACACGCACAGATCTATTGCAGAAAACTCACCATTGAACGCGTTGAACCTGGTGTTCTCACCGTTATTCAAAAGGACTAAATTATTGTTGTTAAAAAAGTCTTCGAAAAGACGACCTCGTCCATTAGTATCAGTCATTGCGTCACCCCACAGTGAATTGTGGGCGTTAAAATCTCCTAATAATACATAGGGTTGTGGGAGTTGTGACACAAGATGTTGCAAATTGGGTTCAGTGACCATTCCCATTCCGCCCATTCCATTCATTTGGCCCATTCCGGAAGATAAATGTTACATATGGTGACGGGTTGTGGGAGAGCTATCGTATTGCCACTGCCTGAAGAGGTGTTGTTAGTGGCAGTGGACTTGCGTGGTAGCTGTCTGACACAGCCGTCGCCACTCCTCCATGAGCCCTGAGGCCAGTCAGGTCGTCCAGTCGGTAAAATGTATAGCCTCGAATAACTGGTGAGTCGGTTTGTTTAAAATGAGTTTCTTGGAATAAAAAACATATAGGGTTAAAATCTGAAGTTAAAATCCTAATCTCCTCACGGTGCCGGAAGAAACCATTACAATTCCATTGGATAAAATGCATATTTGTATTAATAAAAAAAATATATATATATATATATATATATATATATATATATATATATATATATATATATATATATATATATATATATTGATATAACAATGAATCAAGATTCACTTTGCACCTCTTTTACCTATATCGTGTCCTTTAGTTCGGATCTGGTCCACTTCCATACTCTCAATGGAAGCAGAATCTTTGGATGAGGATACAGGGATAGTTGCATCCAACACGTCCGCTTTGTTAGAGATCAAAACTCTTTCCTTAGACGAAGAACGGCTAAGCTTAACAACAGTTTTAGGTGTGGAAGATTTCTGTGGTTGATATATTAGTTTCGTAGACAGATCCTTTACAGTTTGATCCTTCATTTCAATTTCTTTAGTAAGCGTCTTTATTCTCTCATCTTGCTCTATAATCTTATCATCCTTAGCTTTCAACTGTTTCTCTTGTTCTGATATTTGACGTTGGTTGTCGTTGATCTGTTCTTTCATCAGGGATAATTGAGCTTGAAGCTCTTTTATAGCCTGAGTATCACTGTCGATAGTGTTAGGAGAAGTTTGGATTGGGGTAACTTGTTGTTGTTGTAGGGACTTAATATCTTTGGCCTGCAATAAAATAAGTTCTTTTATCTCGGTAAAGTCAGATTTTGTTGACGAGTCACGGTTGTTGCTCGAAGCAACTGCGGAGAACGAGAAGTTGAAAGAACTGGCATAAAAGAGAGTGTTAAATTTTTGACGAGCATCATACGCAGAAATCTTCTCAGTCACCATGTATTCTAAAATTCTTTTTTTTTTCCAGATCTTACATTCCTGAGATGTCGCCGATTGGCTTTCCTTGCAGTTGATGCAGAGGGGGGCAGACTGGCATGGCTCCGGTCCATAGTGATCCTTGGAGCAAGAAGCACAGGTCTCCTTCCCTTTGCAATTAGGAATAGTGTGGCCAAACCGCTGACATTTAAAACACCGCATGGGGTTCGGTATGTATGGTCGGATACTCAATTTATGGTATGCAATGGTTACGTTAGATGGCAGAACAGGAGATTCAAATGTAAGGATGAGAGCAGATGTCGGCTTCAGTAATCCACCGCGACGAGATTTTATCCTGTAAACGTCGATAACTTTCTGATCAGCGAGCTCGGTCCTAATCTCCTCTTCGGTGGAGTCGAGGAGGTCAAAACACGAGACTACGCCTTTCGAGTAGTTCAGGTTTTTGTGTGGCGATACTTTTATAGAGAAAAGTCCATTTAGTTTAGTGGTCTTCATAAGGAGAGCTGATTGGGGAGCGTGAAGCGTCTCAACCAAGACAGTACCATTACTCAGTCTTTTAATGGACTGGAGCCTTCCGGTAACTGTCTCAATCGCTTTCATAATCTTGAGAGCGTTCCTGGGAAATACTTTTCCCGCTTCTGTGATTTCGATTATATAGAATCGAGGGGTCGTAGCAGTCAAACAGATCATGTCTTTGGGGTTGATCCTAGTTTCCATTAAAGGTCTGGGTCTTTTATTATTAGAATTAACACTGTCCAGGGGAGCGAAAGAAGGGTTCGAATTTGGTTTATCCATTAAGGTCCCACGAGAAGCTAGGGAAATGAAGGTCAACTCGCACAGAGCCCCGCGTGTGAAAGTAAGGCTAAATTAAAACTAGAGGTCGCCAAGTATCTAGAGTACATCGTTCGAGACTACTTCAGCCTGTAGCCATACAGCCCCTCAGCACGATAGTTTACACCTTAGGCTTAGGTTCATGTCCTTGTACTTTGCTTTTGTTGTCAACAGATGTGGGCGATTCGAGCATATGAAGGGAGCCGGCAAAAAGGGTAAAGGTAAGAGAAGACGAGAGGACAGAAGACGAAAATAAGAAAAGAAATGAGAAGACAACCCGCAACGCTCAGAACTCCCTCCAGGTACTCCGGTCACCAAAAGGAACCCACTCGACCGACGGTCCGAACTTGGTCTGGACCCTCACCCCAGACCTTATCGCCATGGGTGACCCTGCTGGGAGCAAATAAATTGCTCCCGACGAAAGCTCTGGGGATCACGGGGCCACGCAAGCCCCCACACCACGTCAAGGTGTCCGGATCCTTTGAGGGGGGAAGCGCTGTGCGCAATGGAATTTACACCGTGCTAAGTGGCCACTTTTCACCAGTCTGATGAAGTTACAGGATATAAACACTACCAATGACATAGAGGAGACAGTCTGCAAAATCACTCAATCCATTGTTCGTGCGGCTGAACAGAGTATACCTGTTACGTCGACGAATCCACGACATATCACCGTTCCCTGGTGGAACGAGGATTGTAAAGAGGCTATACGCAAACGCAAACAAGCTCTGAGAATTTTTAATAAGCATCCCAATAACATTAACCTTATGGCCTTCAAAAGGTTGCTAAGCGCGTTTTGTTATAAAGACATCGAAGAAGGCGTCATGGAATTACTATATTTCTTCAATTAATGTCCATACATCGTCAACCAAAGTGTGGAATCGTGTCAGAAAGATTGACAGAAAATTTAAAACACATGCGATAGCAGGAATAGAAGTCGATGGTATAATAACAACTTTGCCCCATGAAATGTCCAACGTTATTGGGAAATATTTCGCAGATGTGTCTGGCTCTCACCACTACTCGGCACCGTTTCAGAGCTACAAACGCCGTACAGAAAGCAGAACATTTGATTTCAGTTCAGCTTCTTACGAGGACTATAACGTGCCGTTTAGTCGGTGGGAGCTAGAGAATGCCGTAGAACACTCCAAAAATACAGCACCAGGGTTGGATAGAGTCCATAATGCATTTATCAAGCATTTCGCGTCTGCAGACCTAGACACTCTCCTGGATGTTTACAACATTATTTGGACTACTGGTGTATTTCCCGAAGACTGGAAGCAGGCAAAAAGCTTCCGTCCAGTTACCGCCCTATATCCCTGACCAGCTGCCTGTGCAAGGTGATGGAGAGAATGGTAAACAACCGCCTTTCATGGTGGTTGGAACGCCGAAACCTCCTTTGCACAGAGCGGTCTGGATTCAGAAAAAAACAGGAATACCCTAGATCATCTCGTTCGCATGGAAAGCTTCATTCAGGATGCTTTCCTGAATAAGCAGCAAGTTATAGGCGTCTTCTTCGACCTTGAAAAGGCGTATGATACCACTTGGCGCTATAATATTTCGAGTACTTTGTTTAAGTGGGGTTTTGAAGGTCATCTCCCTATTTTTATATCCAATTTTAAGTGTAATCGACGTTATAATCTGACTTCGCAACTCAACAATGTACAACCCGGCAATGGACACGGAAACGACTATGGTAAAAAATACAAATAACTCTAAGGATCAGATATCTGATGATATTAGTAAAGTGTTGGACAATACATATAGTGAATTGAACCATGCGAACACTCCAAGGGATAAATACTTTTGATTCAAGTAACAATCATTGCCAAGTTATCACACTGTTGATATGGCGTACAAATCCACTATGGGTATGAGGCCAAAGCGAAAACGGCCCATCGCAAACTATTCAATGCGTCATGTAGGGAGCTACCAGCAAGATTTGGACAATAAAGGCTATCAAATGCCGACAAAGTTCAACAAAATGACTAATAATGATACAAATCATCCCAACTTGACCCCAAGTGAGATTAAACTGAGTAATCAATACGCCAGACTTGAGAATGACAATCTTCAAGATGAAGAATATGTCTCGTCTGATCAGGGAAACAGGAGAAAGAACACGTCACCACCGACAAGGTGGTCACGTACACCATCGCAGAAATCATTCTACCATCACTCCTCAGAGAGCGCTGACGTCGCATTTAACAATGCGATTCAAATAAGACACTCTCAGCGCTCAAACCTGCACTCAACCTCAGGGTTTATTTCTAACATGAACCAAGGGCGATGAACAATATTTGTGTTAATTTCCTATTATTTCTTATAAACTTTAATTTGATGTGAGCAAATGACCACTTAGTGTGAACTTCGCCCACACCAGCGCTAACACGCCACGGGAGCCACAAGGGCGATTCTGTTTCGTGTGCAAACGGTGAACAATAATTAGTTCTGAACGAATGTGTAGATATAAACTAGTGAACAGGACTAATTTAGCCGCCACTAATCAATTATATTAAACTTTTTCTAATTTTAAATAGTTATAAGTGCCACGCTCAAAAACATTATGGCCGACACGGGCACCAGTGCGTGGGTGACCGTGTCAACCGGTTCGGTTGATGGTAGGCGGACGCCGCGCAAGCAAGCCCGCCCCGCGACGCCGCCGCCAGTGACCGAAACCACGAACATGGTCGACCCACCGAGCCCCGCCCAGCCACCCCTCGTACAGGACGTCTCGGCAGGGCGTGTCATACAGCCACGCTGCATCAGGCGAAGAGTTCCCCCCTCCCCGCTCCGCCTCCCACTCGACCTCAAAGGACCGAGCGCGCCGACCAGGTGCCGCGCCCGATCCACCGCTCAAATGATATATAGGCCACCATATCCATAATATCAGACACAATAGCCAGGACGGAAGGCGTCCCCCCTACCATCAAAATCTTACTACAACTCCTCACGGAACTGCTAAATGCACAGCATCCCAATGCCAGACAACCGTGATTCCCCCCTCCTCTGGTACTGGAATGCCAACGGAGTTCGAACCCAAATCCCAGAACTCCAACATTTTCTTCTCGCAAATGAAGTGAAACTATTGCTCATCTGCGAGACCAGATTGAAACCAAAGGACCATTTCAAACTACAAGGCTTCACCATCTACAGGACCGACCGACCGGGCGCCACCCCCGGAGGCGGCACAGCAATCGCCATCCGAGCAGACTTCACCCATCAGGCACGCATCACTCCCTCACATCCCTCATTAGAAACCACAGGCATAACCATCTCCACCACCACCACCCCCACCCCCATCAACATCATAGCCACCTACGCTCCGCCCCAGGCTAAACAAGACCCAGCTATTCTGGACGCTCTGCTGGCCACGGACGCGCCGACCATTATAGCTGGAGATTTGAACGCCAAGCACAAATCGTGGAATTCGAAGGTGAATAACAAACGGGGAACCAGACTGTTCTCCCATTCCCTTCGCAATGACTATGTAGTAGCCGGTCCCAGTGAGCCCACGTTCATTACAAACAACAGGCGCCACCATAATGACGTGCTGGACATCGTGCTACTGAACAACATCAGGTGTCAAGTGTACCTAGACGTGCTACACGAGCTGTCGTCAGACCATCTGCCAGTCTCGGTCACTCTAGGCACACAACTGCTGGCCGCCCCCGACGCAACTTCCGTAAAACGGACTGGATGGCCTTCAGATCCAACCTCAACGGCCTGATAGCAGATCCAGTCGATATTACAACGACGGAAAACATTGACGCCGCCGTCACCTTGCTCACAGATGCGATCAGTAAAAGTGTTGCGAAATCGGTCCCCCTCACAAGATCGACAGGACCCAACATCTTTGACTTACCACCTGGCCTCGAGCGTGCGGTGAAACTCAAAAACAATGCCCGCCGGCGGTGGCAACGTACCCGCTCGCAGGACGATAAAAGTGTATATAATAGGCTAAATAATCAATTACAGCTAGATTTAGTGGCACATCGCCGTGCACTGTGGGACAAGACAATAAGTGTGCTTAATTTTAAAGACAATTCGTTGTGGCGCATGGCACGCGTCATCAACAAGCAACGCCCCCTCAACAAGCAACGCCCCCCCAGCACCCCCCTCCAAGGCCCCCATCACATCATCTCAGACGACGCAGGCAAGTCCAACCTTCTGGCTGATGTGCTTGAGAGGTCGTTCACACCGAACGAGCCGTCCCCGAACACAGCTGGCGTGGAGCGTGACGTCACAGTCTTCTTGACGGCACACCCGATCGGCAGGCGGCTCGAGACACCCGACCGCCAGGCATGCACGACGGCCGAGCTGCTGGCGTTGCTGGCAACAATGCAAGCAGGCAAAGCTCCCGGTGCCGACGGCATCACGGTACTGATCATACGTAATTTATCGGTAGGCCTACAGGCAGGACAATTATTAACTAATTTATTTAATGCCTGCCTGGACCTGTCATACTTCCCGTCCGCCTGGAAGACGGCCAAAGTGCTGGCCTTCCAAAACACGCAACCATTGCATCTAACCGTCACACATTCCGCAGCGTGTTGAAGACCGTCTCACTCAAACACACACAAAACAGCATATAATATGCGATCTTCTCAGAGCGTATTATTATTATTCCCATTTATAAAATAATGTTAAAATTTCTCCTGTACATATTCCTAATATCATAGGCCTTACCTATTCCTAATCTGCAAATATCACATGCTCAAAGTCAGTGTTACCACGCAAAACGAGTCTGATTCTACAGACGACACACTAGTGCGCACTGACTTTGCCCCCTCAACCCTAGTACATATGTTACCTCTCGTCTGTAAATAATGATAGATCCTAGTTCTATCCTTTCAATATATTCTCAAATAAGTATATTTTACTACAAATATACATTATTCCTAATTTTCCTAGATATAATTTTCCTAGATATAATCTTAAGTATTTTCTTAATATAAAGAAATATTTAATCCCTGTACATAAATAGACGTACATCCGCACAAAATATTGTTGCATCACTCGTCCTACCCCATGTAAATTACACCCCCCTGTAATTCCTTTTATGGTCGCGAGACCGGCATTGGAAATTGTAAATATGTCCATCAGAAATATTCTGATGAGCAAACAGAACTAGATCCCCTAACTCTCTCCTCCGATTCGCATTCGGAGTCGTGCTCGCTCGCCTAGCAGCTGCTTATACGTGCCCGTACTTAACCTCAGTTACACGCGTTCGTGTTTTTCCAGTTTATGTCATACACAAACTAAACAATGTAGACGTAACCCATATCACTGTGTCTATTGCTTACCGTGTTCGCGACCCGTGTGAGTGGCCACAAGGGCAATTGTCATTATATTCCTCTATTTGTGTTTTTTTTTTAAATGTGAAATGATTACAACCGTGTTATAGCCTCGCAAAAGGGTGAGAGTGACGTGTTCGGGACTGTTCCCCTGCCCCTGACATGAACCAACGGCGATAAACAATATTTTTAATTCTTACTTGTTAGTTCATATAAACTTCAATTTGCTGTGAGCAAATGACCACTCAGTGTAAATCTCGCCCACATCAGCGCTTGCACGCCACGGTAGCCACAAGGGCGATTCTACGTTATTCTTAGGCCACAGACTATAAGTGAAGACATTACTCACGAGTGTATCATTATTATTTCAACCCAGTGAATAGTGACACTCAATTAGCATAAATAAACAATAAACAATAAACACACACTTGTTGCCTCGTGACGACGTCCACCCTAGGGGACTGGTACACGGTGCAGGAGTCGACAGATCCCCGCCGCCGCAAGCGCCAGCGCACTGAAGCCGCCCCGACGCCACCCCCGTACGAAACAAACAACCCCTTCCACCCTCTCGCCGACGACTCTGCCCCCACCGCCTCCGAACAGGAAGAAACCATCGAGGTGGACAATGATGAATGGGGAAAATATCCTCAACGAGAAGATTCCCCCTATTGTCATCTCAGGGGTCAAGGACAACGCCCCCCCTCGTCGCGCTCATCAAGCAGTACACCACTGCGAAAGATTTCTTTCTAGTCGCCCGATCCGAATCAGTTAAACTGCAACTGAAAAACAGGCTCGACTACGTCAACTTCCTGGGAATTCTGAGGACAAACAACTTCAGATTCCACACGTATGAACGTCAGACCTGAAACTGACGAAATATGTCATCCGGGGCCTCCCGGTCACATGCAGTGTCGACGACATCAAAGCCGACCTACTCGCCCAGGGACACAACCAACTACACCGCCCGACTGCGGCCAAGGAGCCGATGCCACTTTACTCGGTGACCATCAAGCGGGTCGCCAACACAACTGACATCGTCAAAACTAAGGTTATCTACCACCATAGAGTGTCAGTGGAACCGTTCAGAGGCCAAAAAGGGCCTCTGCAATGCTTCAAATGTCAGCTATTTGGACATAGCAACCTTTTCTGCAACAACACTACACGTTGCTTTAAATGTGCAGGACACCACGAGAGTCGTGAGTGCACCAAGCTCCCCACAGTCCCCGCAAAGTGCGTGAACTGCGGTGACGCTCACCCCGCCAGCTACCGCAAGTGCGAGGTTTTCGACCGTGCGCAATCTGGCAACACCGGCTCACGCAACTCGCGTGCTCAGCCAGCTCGCCCCCCCCCCCCCCCCCCCCACCGCACACCAGTCAACCTGAGACCCGCCCCCCGCCTCGTCCTAGCCGCCCGCGTCGAGAAGACTTCTCATACAGCGACGCCGCCGCCACAGCCTCAGCCACAGCGACCGACTCGTTCGTCAGTCCCGCCCCCCCAAGGCAACGACATCTGGGCAACGGTCAACCTCATCAGTGATGCCATTGCTCACAATGCAGGAGTCCCGCCCACGATCAAGGTGCTACTGCAACTACTCATAGAGCTGGTCAACGCCCAGAATCCCACCTACAATGGCAGCCATCCCTAGATCGCCTCACAACGTCGTCCTGGCATACTGGAACGCCAACGGCATCAGAGAGAGGAGAGGTGAGTTACAGCACTTCCTTCAATCCCACTCTATTCAAATCCTTCTTGTCTGCGAAACCAGACTCAAACCAGACATCCCCTTCGCAATCGCGGGTTATGCAACCATCCGCACAGACCGGCCCGGCCTCAAACCTGGGGGCGGGACAGCGATAATAATCAATTCCAACATACCATTCGATCCTTATATTACACCACTCACCCCCTCTATCGAACACACAGCCTATCTATCGAACCTCAGGCCAAAAACTGAACCTGATAGCCGCCTACAGCCCTCCAGGCACTAAACTCATCCCCCAAGACATCCTTTCTCTACAATCCTTTCTCCGACAATAAAATCCCAACCATTCTGGCACGCGATCTGAATGCCAAACACTCCACCTGGAATTCCAAATCGAACAATAGCAGAGGCAACCTACTCTACTCCCACTCCCTAAAAAACAACTACATCGTCGCGGCGCCCTTCGAAGCGACGTACGCCCCCCTCCGCTCCAACTGTGACGTGTTGGACATAGCGATACTCAGCAACATCACCTCTGCAAAATAAATAATAGGTTTTAACGGCGCGTCAACGACGGGATTATTTTGCGCCGATATATCACATGGACACGCTTATATCTAGTTACAAAAAACACGACATAGTAAAACACATGATCCGGTGTAAAAGGCCGGAACCTCTCGTTAACATGACTAGAAGTATAATAACAGTAACTTAGAACTAATATCACAGAACCTATAGTAACTATCACAACTAACTTATGAATAAATACGCATTAAAACCTTATAAACTATTCACATTACACCTATTCTATGACAACGAGTACCTATATATCTAGTAACAAATTGTGTGTACATGGTGTAAAAAGCCATATACACACTCTAAATAATTAATAACAGCTATACTAACTTACACGTACAATACTAAATGTTTGAATTGAATTGAATATTGGAGTTTAGAGGCGCGTCAACGACGAGGTTATTTTGCGCCTTGTGAAAATTTGATTTAAAACAAGAATTTTACATTTCTACTTTCTGATGAACATAACGGGAATACGGATGAAATAACAATAGAAGCTTATCAAAAAAACAGATGCTCCGGTGTAGAAGGCCGGAGACTGCCTCGTCTTGAACAAGAATAACTAACACTTACTAACTAACAACAAATAACAACAGTAACAAACTTACAATGAGATCGTTAACTAATATAACCGACATATGAATAATTACACATCAAAACACAGGTTCCGGTGTAGAAGCCGGAACCCAACTACCTTACTAACTAACACTAGCTAACGATACTATATAACTAATAACATGTGTGTGTATGGTGTAAATGGCCATACACACACGTTAAATACTAAATAACAAATTCAATAACTTACAAGTCTAATGGTAAACATCAATTCCTCGTAATACTTATAGCTATTGTAGACAACATGTGAGATCAGTGGACAGAATTACAATAGATTAAAAACACCAGTTTCTTTCAGGAAAACCAAGAGGCGATCGACAGCCCTCTGGTCATCACCCAGGATCAGCGACAGGTCCTCTGGCATACGCAGGCGCCGGCGCAGATCCCGGAACCTGTCACATTCAACCAGGAGGTGGCGAACAGAGAGCTGCTCGATACACTCCTCGCACTCTGGAGGGTCCTCACCCCGAAGCAGGAATCCGTGAGTAAGTATGCTGTGTCCTATTCGTACTTGAATTGAATTGAATGTTGGGGTTTAAAGGCGCGTCGACAACGAGGTCATTTTGCGCCTGCGACTTAGTTTTATAAGAATCCTCGATTATAAATTACGAATTGGTGGAATCAGGCACCGGTGTAAAAGGCCGGTACCATTAGAAAATATATGACTAACACACTAAATCTAACTACAAACTACGCAACATGTGTAAAACGAACTTAAATACTAAATAACAAACAAAAGTACTGGTACCTAAAACCTATCTTCTAAATTGACAACATGCAACTACGATAACTAATAACAAAAGTAAACTATGAGCTAGGTAGTAAAACTTACAACTAATATCACATATCACTGTTGAAACTGATATTATTAACTAGGCAATACAATTTAGAATTAATTTCACGAATATTATTAAGTAGGCAATGAAACTTAGATTTAATATCACGAATATTATAAACTACGCAATAAAACTTAGAATTGATATCACTAACATACAATAACTAATAACAAGAGTAAACTATGAACTAGGTAATAAAACTTACAACTAATATCACATATCACGGTTAGAACTATATATTATCAACTAGGCAGTAAAACTTAGAATTAATATCACAAATATTATCAACGAGGCAATAAAACTTAGAATTATTACCACGAAACACGGATGAAACTAAGAACTAGTATCTATGTTTAATAAAACTTCTAACTAATATCACAGACTACGGGACTGAGAACTATTTTCTACGGATTAATAAAACTTATAGCTAAATGAGATCAATTAGGTTCAAGCGTCTGAGAAATGTGAAAACCCTGTCTATGACTCGACTATCATTTGATAAAATACTTGCAAGAGTGTCTCCCAAGGATAGCTGCTGCCTGAGACGACTGTGCTCCTGACAGTCTAAAAGTATATGTTTAATTGTTAAAATCTCATTGCAAGTATCACACCTAGGAGGGACTTTTTCCGGTGTAAATAAGTATGCGTGGGTGAGTAGCGAGTGGCCAATTCGCATGCGGGTAAGTACTACTTCCTCTCGACGGGATTCTCGAATAGAGGAGTCCCACGGTTCAATTGTACTTTTAATTTCCCTGAGTTTATTGTTCAAGACCTCACCCCACTCTTTCTGCCATCTACATTTGAAAAGTTGTTTAAAATATGATTTCAAGTCATTGAAAGGTACTTTGAATTCATCGACTTGATCTCTTTGTGTTGCATCCTTGGCAGCTTCATCAGCAATTTCGTTCCCCCTGATTCCCACATGTCCAGGTACCCAGCAGAACACTACACTGACATCCTGCGAGGCAAGGGCGGTCAGGAGGTTCTGCACTTCCTGGACAAGTGGGTGAGTCGGGTATATTTGGGAAATTGCTTGTAGTACACTCAGGGAATCAGAATAAATAATAAAATACTTTTCGAGACGTGTCTTTATGTGATGCAGGGTTTTCAAAATAGCATATAGCTCCGCTGTATATACACTACACTTGGGATTCAACTTAAAACCAAATGACGTGTCAGTTCCAGTAATGAAGGCACTCCCAACTTCATTATTCAACTTGGAACCATCAGTGTAATATTCAATATGGTCTTTAAAATGATAGCTAAGTTCACTGAAGAGTCGATGGTATACAGGGGCACTGGTGTTTGATTTATTAAAACGGGAGAGTTGTAGATGGCAGACAGGGCGAGGAACTAGCCAGGGGGGAGATGCTTGGCATGCTATTGGGTACATCCTCGGATACACAAACCTCTCCTCGATTAAAATTTCATTGAGGCGTATTCCTGTTGGCAATGTGGGGTTATTTTTAGCGGCGTATAAAGCTTGAAAACGAGGATTAAAAACTTGTTGGAATGTCGGGTGTTTTGGCATACACAAAAGTTTTGAAGCATAAGAAGTTAAAAGATATTTGCGCCTGTGTTTAAGAGATGGTTCCCCAGCCTCACAATATAAGCTCTCAATCCGACTGGTACGGAGTGCTCCAGTAGCCAGTCGGATTCCCGTATTATGGATGGTATTGAGGGGTTTGAGATATGACTCCCTAGCAGAATCGTATACTAGCGAGCCATAATCAAGTTTAGATCTCACCAGAGCTCTGTATAATTGTAGCATTGTGGTTCTATCTGCACCCCATTTTGTTCCTGTGAGATAACGTAAAAGGTTGAGTGATTTAAAACATTTAATTTTCAATTGAGTGATATGCGCCTTCCAATTCAGTTTCACATCAAACGTAAGTCCCAAATATCGTCCTGATTGGAAGAAAGGTAGTAAATTACCACGTAGGCTGATATCAGGATCAGGGTGCAAGCCTCGCAGACGGTGAAAATGCATACAGAATGTTTTTGTTGTAGAGAAGTTAAATCCAGTTTCACTCGACCATTTCTCCAAGTTGTTAATTGTTAGTTGGATTTGCCTAGCTGCTGTTGCAAGTCTTGATGACTTGCATAGAATAGCTAGATCATCTACAAATAACGTGGAGGTAACTGGCGGTCTTATACATTCGACTATTCCGTTAATGGCGATTGCGAAGAGTGTACAACTTAAAACCGAACCTTGCGGAACACCGTTCTCCTGAGTAAAAGTTCGCGATAAAACGTTCTGTACACGAACATTAAAAACTCTATTCGACATAAAACTAGAAATAAAACCTGGAAGGTGGCCTTTAAAACCCCATTTGTGTAACGTAGATAAAATATTATACCGCCAGGTCGTGTCGTACGCCTTCTCTAAATCGGAAAAGACGGCGACAACGTGTTGTTTTGTTAGAAACGCATCTTGGATGTAGCTTTCCATTCGGATTAGATGGTCCTGTGTGTTGCGGTTCTTCCTGAAGCCAGACTGCTCTGTGCAAAGGAGGTTTCTCTGCTCCAACCGCCAAACTAGGCGGTTGTTCACCATCCTCTCCATCACTTTGCACAGGCAGCTGGTCAGGGATATAGGGCGGTAACTGGAAGTGCTGTTTTTGTCCTTATCAGATTTTAAAATGGGGATGTCAATAGCAAGCCTCCAATTGTCGGGAAACGTGTCAGTGCTCCAGATC
Source organism: Brachyptera putata (assembly GCA_907164805.1). NCBI lineage: Eukaryota > Metazoa > Arthropoda > Insecta > Plecoptera > Taeniopterygidae > Brachyptera > Brachyptera putata. The sequence goes on from OU015465.1 coordinate 30,069,757, forward strand.
AAGTTGAATGTGTCGAGCAGATGATCTACGGATTCTGATGTTAAATGCTTGAAGAAAGAGTTGTGGATTCGGTCAGCGCCTGGTGATGTGTTCTTGGAGTTCGTAATGGCATTTTCTAACTCCCATCGACCAAACGGTACGTTGTAGTCCTCATGATTTGCGGAGGTGAAATCGAGTCTTCTACTCTCCGCAACATGTTTAAATCTTTGAAACGGTACCGAGTAGTGATGGGAGGCTGACACGTCTGAAAAGTATGCACCTATGGCATCCGCGATCTCATTTGGGGCTGTGATGACATTATCACCAACTTCTAACCCAGCAATTGAGGAAGACTTGAATTTCCCATCGATCTTTTTCACGCGGTTCCACACTTTGGTTGGTGGCGTGTTGTGATTAATCGTGGACACATACGAGTTCCACGAATCTTTTTTGGACATTTTAATAATATACCTGGCTTTGGCACGTAGTCTACGGAATGCACTTAAATTAATTTCATTTGGGTATCTTCTGTAATTTTTGAAGGCCTGCTTACGTCTCTGTATTGCCTCTTTGCATTCGACGTTCCACCAGGGAACGGGAATGCGACGTGGGTTGGTTGACGTCAGAGGAATAGACTTTTCAGCAGCGCGAATTATACAGTTAGTAACACTTTCCACTCTTTGATTAACATCCATTATATTGTTCGCTTCTCTCAGATCAACGAGGCATTGGAAGTTTTGCCAATCAGCACGGCGCAGGTTCCACTGCGCGGATCGCTTTGGTTCCTCGTGGCCTGAGGGAAGGTGCAATATTAGCGGAAAATGGTCACTACCACAGAGATCAGGATGAACAGAGAAATTAAAAAGTGGAGCAACGGAAGGTGAACACACACAGAGATCTATAGCCGATAACTCACCATTAAAAGAGTTAAACCTAGTTTTGTCACCGTTATTAAGGATAATGAGATCTTGATCATTAAAAAACTTCTCGAAAAGGCGACCCCGACCATTTCCGTCTACCATTGTGTCACCCCACAGTTGGCTGTGGGCATTGCAGTCACCTAGCAACACGTAGGGACGTGGCAGTTGTGACACAAGGTTAATCAGGTTGTTTTCTGTTACAGGGGCCCATTCCGGTAAGTAAATATTGCAGAAGGTAACAGGCTGAGGGAGAGCAACTCTAACTGCCACTGCCTGGAGAGGTGTTGTAAGCGGCAGTGGACTTACGTGACAGCTGTCTGAGACAGCTGTGGCTACTCCCCCATGAGCTCTGTTACCCGTCAAGTCATCACATCGATAAAAACTATAACTAGATAAAATAGGTGAGTCATTGTGTTTAAAATGTGTTTCCTGAAAGAAGAAACACATAGGTCTAAAATCCGATGTTAAAACCTTGATCTCCTCTTTGTGTCTGTTAAAACCATTGCAATTCCATATGATAAAAGCCATACTTAGAACTACGAATAAAAGAAACTACCAACTATGTGTGTACTAAAATATAAACTATATTATATTCGGATACACTAACTAGTCTGATGAGCTACTTTCTTTCTACTGTCGTTATCTGTAGTTTTACTTTCATCTACTTCCATAGAGGAAACAGAAGTATCCCCTCTGGAACCTTCTGCCTTCCTACTTAGAGACTCTTTGGAAGTGGAACGATTCAGCCGCGTTTGAGCTGGTGTTGCATTGGAAACAACAGTTTGTTTTCTTGCTTGAGCAAGAAGATCCGTCGTAACTTTCTCTTTTTCTTTAATTTGATTCCTTAGGTCTTTAATTGTTCTAGCTTGCTCTTTCAGTTTCTCGTCTTTTTCTTTGTTCAATCTCGTTTGTTCTGCAAGGTCATTAGCTTGTTTATTCAGTTGCTCCTGCATTGCAGAAACCTGTGCCTGTAAATCTTTGAGTGCTGACTGAAAACTATTATTTGATGCATCCTTAGCTGGCACTTCTTTTGGTATAACTTGCTCTCGCAGAGTACGAATTTCTCTCCCTTGTGCCAGAAGCAACTCCTTGACCTCGGCCATGGCATCATTGGTTGGTGTGTTTTTATTGGCAACCACAGAAGAGAACGAAACATTGAATGTATTTGTAGGGTAGAGAGTGTTGTACTTATGACGGGCTTCTCCTGCAGATAGTTTCTCAGTCACCATGAACTCCAGGATCTTCTTCTCCCTGGTCCATACAGTGCACTGTTGCGAGGAGGCTGAATGATTGCCCTTGCAATTGATACATAGGATTGGAGTTGTACATGGCTCTCCTTCATGGAGATCCATGGAGCATGAGGCGCATGTTTCTTTCCCTTTGCAGTTAGCAACCGTGTGACCGAACCGTTGGCACTTATAGCATCTCATCGGATTCGGAATGTAAGGCCTAATATTTAATTTATTGTATCCTGTCATTATTGTTGAAGGTAGAATTGTTGATGCAAAGGTTAGTATTAACGCAGAGGTCGGCTTAAGTATTCCACCGCGGCGAGATTTTATGCGATACACTTCTATCACCTTATATTCCGCAAGATCGTTCAGAATTTCTTCTTCTGTAGAATCAAGAAGTTCATAACAGGATACGACACCTTTTGTATAATTAAGATTCTTATGCGGTGTAACTTTTATATTGAAGAGTCCATTAAGAGATTTAGCCTTGATGAGTAGGTCAGATTGAACAGAGTTCATCGTCTCTACCAAAAGGGTGCCATTTCTGAGTCTCTTAAGGTTGCTCAGCTTACCAGTAATCTTTTCTACCGACTTTCGTATTTTTATCATGCAGATTCTCGAAAAAGTCTTCCCTTCTTCCGCGCTTTCCACGATGTAGAAGCTTGGAGTCGGGGGTAAAGAGGTCAAACAGTTCAAGTCCTTAGGGTCAATAGGGTCATCAAATATAGATCGGATTCTTTTATTGTTTTGATTAACTCGGTCCAGGGGGGGGAATGGGGTTTGACAAGAAGAGGGTTTCATATATAGTAAAGGGGACAACCTGACACAATATTTTGGAATAGGGACTCAACTAACCCACGTCGGTACTACCGCATAGGGCCTTGTAAACAAAATTAAATCTATACCACATAAAATAAATACATGCTATACAGTTAATTAATGATTTCCCATGCATCAAAAAGCGATCAGGAAATAGCCAATTTTACGCCCGGACGCACACAGACGCAAATGGCCTTTTCCCTGGGCAGTCAGAATTGACATTGTCATACAAGACCTCCTGCCCAGCTATTGCAGTCAACGCAATCTGTGTACGAGCCCAAAGCAATCGAAAACCAATAAAAGCCGTGTCATGTCATTGTTGCGTAGCCATTGTCATCAAGAATCGTGGGTGTGAGTGGACATAGGGATTCGGCATGGAGGTAAACCGAAGCAAGAGTTTGAGAGAGAGATAGAGAAAGGGAAAAGTATAGAAGATGGAAGAGAATGATGATGAAGACCGTGATGATGGATGATTGCACGAGAAATCCCTATGTCTTCTCCGGTCACCAGGATGGGCACCCACTCGACCGACGGTCCGAACTTAGTCTGAGCCCTCACCCCAGACCTTATCGCCATGGGTGACCCTGCTGGGGGCAAATGAATTGCTCCCGACGATAGCTCTGGGGATCACTGGGCCACGCAAGCCCCCACACCACGTCAAGGTGTCCGGATCCTTTGAGGGGGCCTATTCGTACTCTTGTGACAACAACTTCCTCCCGTCTAACACTTCTAGACGAAGAGTGCCATGGCTCAATTGACGTTTTGATAGATCTCAATTTATTATTTGATACTCTATTCCATGACTCTTGCCAAGAGGACTTCAACCGTTGTTTAAATGCGTTTTTAAGGTCTGTATTAGGAACGAATTGATAATCGACCTTGGTCCGAAGAGTAGCTTCTTTTGCTGCCTGGTCTGCCTTTTCGTTACCAACTATTCCAGCATGACCAGGAATCCAGCAGAACGCTATCTTGGACCCACCAGCCTCAAGATCAACCAACAGAGTTTGAATCTCCTGCGTCAATTGTTGTCCTGGGAAGAGACAACAGATCGATTGAATGGAGCTCAGAGAGTCAGAACAAATTAAAAACTTCGTATTGATGTGCTGTTTGGCAAATGTAAGTGCTTGGTGTATAGCATAAAGCTCAGCAGTATAGACACTGCAGAGTGGGCTAAGTTTAAAACCAAAACATCGGTCACCAACAGTGAAGGCACATCCGACTGACTCGTTCAGTTTAGATCCATCAGTAAATATAATCTGGTGGTTTTTGTACAGATCACACAGTTGGTAAAAATATTGTTGATAGACCGAATGTGCGGTACTCGCTTTCGCATGCTGTGCCAATTGGGTTAAACACACGGGTTTTGGAACAGTCCACGGAGCAGTTGAACTAAATCTTAGGTTTTTTACTCTGGGAAGGTGGAAATTAAGTGAGTCCAGGAGCTCGAACGTACGTATTCCGAGGGGTCTCGTAGCCTTCTCTCTTGTCTCATATATTGGTCTAAAGTTGGGAGAGAACAATTTCTTGTGAGTGGGATGATTGGGCATTCCACCTAAATTCGACAGATAGCTACACATGAGATAATCCCTCCTGTTGCGTAGGGGTGGTTCACCTGAATCACAATATAAGCTGACAACGGGACTTGTTCGAAATGCCCCGATCGCCAGTCTTATTCCGTTATTATGCACCGTATTGATAGTTTTTAGATACGACTCCCTAGCTGAAGCATATACAATACAACCATAGTCTAATCTTGATCTAATTAGAGCTCTATAGAGCCTGAGCATGACCACTCTATCAGAACCCCATGCAGTACCACTCAATATCTTCAACAAGTTCATTGATTTCATACACTTGACTTTTAGGTGTTGTAGATGAGGCTTCCAGGTTAGTTTCTGATCGAATATCATCCCTAAGAATTGGATTGATTCAGAAACAACCAGGTCTACTCCACCTAGCGTCAGCACTGGCTGAGGTTGCAGCATTCTAAGCCGATGAAAATCAACACAACTGGTTTTGCTGGGGGAAAATTGGAAACCAGCCCTATCAGCCCACCGTTCTAAACGAGTAATTGTTAGTTGGAGCTGGCGCTCTGCTGTACTAAGTTTGGCCGATCTGTAAAAGATTGCCAGATCGTCAACAAAAAGCGAACAACTAACAGGTGGTTTGATGCATGTTACAACATCATTTATGGCTATAAGAGATAACGAGCAACTTAATACAGAGCCTTGTGGGACACCATTCTCCAATTCGAATGAGGGTGATAGTACATTGCCAAGACGCACCCGGAAACTACGGTTCGACATGAATTTGGAAATGAATATGGGAAGGTTTCCTCTAAACCCCCATTGGTGGAGAGTTTTGAGAATTCCGTATTTCCACGTAGTGTCATATGCTTTAGCTAAATCAAAAAATACTGCTACTAGGTGGTGTTTAGATATAAAAGCATCTTGGATGTTAGCCTCAAGAGTAACAAGGTGGTCCATTGTTGAATGTTGACGGCGGAAACCAGATTGTTCAACAGCAATTAGGTTCCTCGTTTCCAAGATCCAGACCAGTCTTCTATTCACAATCCTTTCTAGTATCTTACACAAACAGCTTGTAAGGGATATCGGACGATAGCTTGAAGCTAGTTTCCGATCTTTCCCAGCTTTTGGAAGAGCAATTAGTATAGCTTCAAGCCACGAATCCGGAAATACATTTTCAAGCCAGATATGGTTGTACAGTTTCAGAATATATGAGCACGCATCAGAGGATAGATTCTTCAACATCATGTTGTGGATCATGTCACAGCCAGGAGAGGTATTTTTGGAATCATTGATCGCCGACATAAGCTCCCAATCACTAAAAGGCATATTATAATGCTCACCATTGTTGGAGGCAAAGTTCAAGACTTTCCTCTCCTCCACAGTCTTATGAGCAAGAAAAGTAGCAGAATAATGTTGGGAACTGGATACATCAGCAAACTGCTCAGCCAAGGCAAGCGCTATGTCATCTGGAGATGTTTTGACACTATTGCCTATTTGAATTCCAGGTATACCTATATTAACACACCGGCCAGAAATCTTCTTTACCTTGTCCCACACTTTCGATGCAGGTGTCTGTTGGTTGATAGATGAAACATAATTGTGCCAAGATGATTTGCGGGATTGTTTGATGGTGTATCTGGCCTTAGCTCGAAGTTTACGAAATGAGCTCAGGTTCACTTGAGTTGGGTATTGATTGAAAATTCGAAGTGCTCGCTTCCGTTTCATTATGGCATCAGCACACTCCTTGTTCCACCATGGAACTGGAGTTCGGCCACGTTTCCCAGACGTCTGAGGTATGGTCGCTTCAGCTGCCTTTATAATGGTGTCGGTAACGTAAGTTACTTGATCTTGTACATCAGGGAAATCTTTGTTATCATCAAAGATGACAAGTTCCCTGAAGCGACCCCAATCGGCATACTGAAGCTTCCATTTCTTGTGTCTTGAATTGCTGGAATGCTTTAATGTTTTCAGGATAATGGGGAAATGGTCGCTACCACAGAGATCGGCATGCACCTTCCATTCAAAATCAAGTGAGATGGAAGGGGAACAAGTCGCTAGATCAATCATCGATGTGGTACCATGGGCTGAACTTAAGTAAGTGGCAGCACCATTATTTAAAAGAACCAAATTATTATAAGATATGATGTTTTCAATAAGAGTTCCTCTACTGTCAGTGTGATCACTGCCCCATAGAATATTGTGAGAGTTGAAGTCTCCCACAAGTAGAAAAGGCGGAGGAAGCTGATTAATAAGGTTATTCATGTCTCGTTCAAGAATTCTATCCGTTGGTGGTAAATATAGGTTGCATATTGTTGTGGGGCTAGGGAGGGACACTCTGACAGCTACTGCCTGCAGAGGCGTCCGCAAGGTAATTTCTTCTGCATAGTAGCTGTCATTAGTGGCAATTGCAACACCTCCACTAGCCCGTTCACATAACAGTTTATCTTTCCGATAAATTGAATATCCTTTTAGATTGGAAACATCACTTGGTTTGAAGCGAGTCTCTTGCAAGCATATACATATGGGGTTAAGATTTGAAATGAGAAGTCGAATTTCCTCAAAGTGAGCTCTATAGCCGTTGCAATTCCACTGCAACAAGGCCATTATTAGATGAAACAATTCCTGACTCTCTCGGTACTAGCTTGAGCTAGTCCTTGACAATGAATTAGACCTTTTGAGAAAGGACTGTTTGTCTTTTACTGAGGAGTCAGAGGTCGTAGCTAGATCTTTCTTTTGCTTGGGTGTCCCGTATTTTATTTTCCTATTAGTTTTAGGGTGCACAAACTCCTGATCATCAGGCACAGAACTACCTGATTGCGAGGGTGTGGTAATTTCCATTTGATTTGTTTCAGTTTCTTCCGTTAAATTCACAGGTAACGTTTCTGTTTTTGAAGACGCGTTCCCCTGAACGAGTCTCACCAGTTCATCAATTTTTTGTTGCATTTTATCCATTTTTTCATTTTGAGCCGAAATTGTTTTCATTAGTGTCTTTTGGAATTCAACAAGTCTTTCATTTTCTGCCTTCAGTGCAATCATCTCTGCTGATTGTTTGTTAGATGTATCAGTGGCAGCTTTAGCGTATGAAGTCGGCAGCGAATGAGTTGGATGAATATCAATATATTTTTGTCGGGCTTCTCGGTAGGATAGTCTCTCGACAGTACGGTATTCACACACCTTCTTCTCTTCGTGCCACTTTCTACAATCTTTGGATGATGCCGCGTGTCCCTCGTTGCAATTTATGCATCGGAGCTGTGACACACAGGGCGCTTCGCCGTGAGCATCCAAAGCGCAGTAAGGACAAGTAGGCTTGCCTTTGCAGGTGAATTCAGTATGGCCATAACGATGACAGGTGTGACACCTGGAAGGATTAGGAATGTAATGCCTGACGTTGATACAATTGTAGCCAGCAATAACCTTCGAGGGAATGCTACTGGTGGCAAAGGTCAATATCAGAGTGGCCGTTGGCTCTTCTTTCCCATTTATACGTCGCTTAATCCTATACACTTCTGTGACATTTTGGCTAGAAAGCTCAGATAGAATTTCCTTCTCATCGCAACATAACAAGTCAGCACAGCTTATCACACCTTCAGATGAATTGAGGGAAGAGTGCGCAGTGACTGAGATGGGGAACATATTGGCAAAGCTAGTAGTTTTAAGAAGTAGTGAAGATTGAACGTCGTTGGCAGTTTCTACTAAGAGTAATGTACGGTTTCTCACCTTCGACACATTCCGAACCGATCCTGCAATACCTTGCAGAGCTTTCTGAATGGCAAAAGGTGATACATCGACGAAAGACTTATTTTCTTCAGATCGCTCGATTATCAGAAATCGAGGGCTGGGCAGTTTATTTGGCACAAGGTTTTTAAGGACTTGATATTTTATCATTCGGTTATCGTTCAGCGAACGAACTCTTTTTGATGGGGGGGAAGTTGGGTATAAATGATTTGAGTTCATGTTTGGTCCCACGAGCAGCTAGGGAAATAAAGGTCCACTCGCACAGAGCCCCGCATGTGAAAATAAGGTAAGTATAAAACTGGAGGTCACCAGGTATCCAGAGTTCATCGTTAGAGACTACATTAACCCGTAGCCATTCAGCTTCTCGGCACGATTGATACACCTTGAGCTTAGGTTCTTGTCCTTGTACATTGCCATTTTTGTCAACAGATGTGGGCGATTCAAGCATATGGAGGGAGCCGGCAAGAAATAGGAAAGTGAGAGAAGAAGAGAAGAAAGAAGACAAAAGAGAAGGAAAGAAGTGAGGAGAACAATTCAATGCTCAGTATTCCCCCCACATACTCCGGTCACCGAAAGGAACCCACTCGACCGACGGTCCGAACTTAGTCTGGACCCTCACCCCAGACCTTATCGTCATGGGTGACCCTGCTGGGAGCAAATAAATTGCTCCCGACGATAGCTCTGGGAATCACGGGGCCACGCAAGCCCCCACACCACGTCAAGGTGTCCGGATCCTTTGAGGGGGTACTAAATGTTGATGACTATTAAAACGTATTACTAGTATTCATAGAAAACAAGTTAAGGCCTAGGATTACTTATTAAAACTGATACATAAAGATTTTATATAAAACGTCTTTATGATCATACTTATTCTGCTGCCCGTGAAGGGCATCTAAACCTAGTACTAACTACCTATTTTCTATAAAACAATACACAAAACAACACGAATAAATAACACGTTAAAAAGCCTACGTAAAACTGATATGAGCATGTTACAGCGTGGATTGCGGAACATGTTAGATGGCGTCCATAAGGTTAGTCAATCTTAAAAACACGAATAGCTTGTCAAGTGACAAAGGATTATTCTCGAGAACTTCTTGTATTGTGTCTCCGAGTGACAATTGTCTCCTTATGGCGCTGTATTTGTTGCAGGCTACTAAAATATGTTCGACTGTTAAAACGTCATTGCACGAGTCGCACACTGGAACGAGTTTCTCAGGCGTAAAAAGGTAAGAATGCGTTAAAAGTGTGTGTCCTATTCTAAGTCGAGTTAAAATCACTTCTTGTCGCCGTGAGCCACGGATAGAAGAAGCCCAGGGATAAATTGTCGGTTTTATTACCTTTAGCTTATTGTTAATTTCGTTATCCCACGCATTCTGAAATCGATCTCTGAGAAGTTGTTTAAAATGTGACTTAAGGTCGTTAAAAGGAACTCTGGGTGCGTCAATTTGTAGCTTTTGCGTCGCATCCTTAGCTGCCGCATCAGCTTGCTCATTACCCTGAATTCCTGCATGTCCAGGTAACCAACAGAACACTACACTGACATCCTGCGAGGCAAGGGCGGTCAGGAGTGTCTGTACTTCCTGGATCAAGAAGTTATCAGGGTAAATCTGAGCAATAGCCTGGAGCGAGCTCAAGGAGTCGCTGCAGATCAGACATTTCTTTTTGTTCCGCTTCTTTATATGCTCAAGAGTTAACAAAATTGCAAATAATTCCGCAGTATAAACACTACACAAAGAGTTCAGTTTAAAATTCCTACACACTGTATCACCAGAGCAGAAAGCACTTCCGACTTGGCCGTTGAGTTTAGATCCGTCTGTATAATATGTGGTAAAATCATGGTATTTAGAACAAATTTCCCGGAATAGTTGCCTATAAACTAGTTGACTAGTATCAGCTTTCTTGTAATTAGAAAGTTGAAATATACAGTTGGGTCTTGCAACTAGCCAGGGGGCGATCTAACACACTGACATAGGGTACATTTGAGGACGACGGAACCGAACATCAACTAAAAACCTATCGAGACGGATACCCGCAGGCGCCGTTGCCGTAGGTTTCGCATCAAAGAGAGGCTGGAAACTAGGATTAAAAAGACAGTTAAAAGTAGGATGTTTCTTGATACAGAGGAGTTTCGAAGCATATGAACAAAGTAAGTATTGTCTGCGCAGTTGGAGAGAAGGCTCACCAGCCTCACAATACAGGCTTTCCACCCGACTGGTACGGAGTGCTCCAATAGCCAGTCGGATGCCTGTATTGTGGACGGTGTTCAAGGGTTTCAGGTAACTTGCACGCGCCGAGTCGTAGACAACACTGCCATAATCTAATTTTGATCGTACTAAAGCACGGTATGAACGAAGCATAGTGGTACGATCAGCTCCCCATTTGGTGCCGCTCAAGTAGCGTAACATATTCAAAGATTTAAAACACTTTATTCGCAGTTGAGATATATGATTTTTCCAATTTAATTTTTTGTCGAATACCAGACCCAGAAATCGTGTCGACTCTGAGAAAGGTAATGGATCTCTGCCGAGGAAGATGCTTGGGTCTGGTTGTATACCTCGCAATCTACAGAAGTGCATGCAGCTAGATTTTGTTGTGGAGAACTTGAATCCGGTTTGGTTTGCCCACTTCTGTAGTTTGTTAATTGCTATTTGTATTTGTCTAGTTGCTGTACCCGCGTTTGCTGACCTGCAGAAGATGGCCAGATCGTCAACAAACAGAGAGGTGGAGACAGGGTATTGCACACATTGGACTATGGAATTAATAGCAATCGCAAATAAAGTACAGCTGAGAACAGAGCCCTGTGGCACTCCGTTCTCTTGACTAAAATTAGCGGATAAAATATTTTGAACACGAACACAGAAACGACGATTGGACATAAAGTTTAAAATAAAAACAGGAAGGTGACCTTTGAACTTCCATTCATGCAAAGTTTTCAAAATGTTATACCGCCAGGTTGTATCGTAGGTCTTTTCAAGATCGAAAAATACACCTATCACGTGTTGCTTGGTCAGAAAAGCTTCTTGGATAAAACTCTCCATCCGGATGAGGTGATCCAAGGTATTACGGTTCCTCCTGAACCCAGACTGATCCGTGCAGAGGAGGTTTCTTTTCTCTAATAACCAAACAAGTCTGTTATTCACCATCCTCTCAATGACCTTACACAGACAGCTGGTTAGGGAAATGGGCCGGAAACTTGAAGGGTTGCTTTTATCCTTGGCTGGTTTTAGAACGGGAACTTGTATTGCTTGTCTCCAGGAATCAGGGAACGTATCAGTTGCATAGATAACATTATACAGATCAAGAAGTCTGTCTAATGCATCTGAAGGAAGGTGCTTTGAAAACTGATTATGTATACCGTCGTTCCCTGGAGCTGTATCGCGCGAGCGTGCTATTGCGCAATCCAGCTCCCACCTACTAAACGGCACATTATATAGCTCGTTATTCGCAGAAGTGAAATCCAGTGTTTTTCCTTCTGCAATACGTTTATGTCTTTGAAATAGTGCCGAATAGTGCTGGGAGCTGGATATATTACTGAAATATTCCCCAATAGCATTAGCTATATCCAAAGGCTCTGTTAATAATTGGCCGTGAATATCTAATCCAGATATGGATGATGACCTGAACTTGCCGTCGATCTTCCTAACTCTGCTCCAAACTTTGGTGAGTGGAGTATGCAGGTTGATCGACGATACATATCGGTTCCACGAATCCCTTTTAGAACATTTAATTACATAGCGCGCCTTTGCACGTAATTTCCGGAAGGCCATCAAGTTAAGATTATTGGGGTATTTAATAAAGATTTTCAATGATCGCTTACGCTTTTTAATCGCCTCCTTACAATCCTCGTTCCACCAGGGAATGGGAATGCGACGTTGGTTGGTTGACGTCTGAGGGACACTTTTCTTCGCTGCAGTAATGATCGCATCTGTTATACTCTCCACTCTAATGTCAATATCTCGTATTTTAGTCGAGTCCTCTAGGTTGATATGGCAGGTAAATTGCTTCCAGTCAGCGCGACGCAGATTCCACTGCGGGTTTCGCTTGGGCTACTGGAAGTTGATTAGACTGAGGATAAGTGGATAGTGGTCACTATCACACAGATCTTGGTGCACAGAGAAATTGAAAAGAGGTGCAACAGAAGGAGAACATATACACAGATCGATAGCTGAGAAGCTACCATTAAAAGAATCAAACCGAGTCATCTCACCGTTGTTAAGAATTAAAAGGTCGTTGTCGTTAAAAAACTGCTCTAAAATTCGACCTCTACGATTCGTATCTCCCACAGCATTTCCCCACAAATCACTGTGAGCATTAAAATCTCCTAATAAAACAAATGGACGAGGTAATTGTAATATTAGGGACTGAAGAGTTCGATTGGTCACAGGAGCCCACTCTGGGAGATAGATATTACAAAAGGTAACAGGTTGGGGAATAGCTACTCGGACCGCCACTGCCTGTAAGGGTGTTATTAGCGGCAGTGGACTTGCGTGGTAGCTGTCATTGACAACTGTAGCTACTCCACCATGAGCCCTGTTACCAGTTGTATCATCGCATCTATAAAAATTGTAATTCCGTAACAACGGGGAGTCGGTAGGTTTAAAATGCGTTTCTTGGATGAAGAAACACACCGGATTGAAATGAGAGGATAAAAGTTTGACCTCTTCTTGATGTCTTGTAAAACCATTGCAGTTCCATTGGATAAAAGCCATTTTATGATATATAGGTTAGGTATATGAAAGCTTTGGGTGTAAAATAGAACTGCAAGGAGAAGAGTTTGTGATTAAAATTATGTGTACTATCAGTAATAAAATACTAATACTACACTGACTAGATTAGGTTTCCTTACCAACTAAATTCGACATGCAATTACTATTGACCTCGCTAGTTTCAGCCTTTTCTTTACGAGGTTCGTGCTTCTTGGAGGAGCAAACCGCTTGCCACTCCATACCGCCGCCATCCACCCGAGGTGGAGACAGGGAGACGGCTCTTTGTGCGGGCGATTTGTCCTTCTCGGTCTTATCGTCGAGTTTGGAACGAGATTGACGATTCAGTCTCTTATAAATATTCGTGTTAGATTGCGGAGCAGGAGTTGTCGACTGCTTCGCTAATGACTGTTTGAGTTCTTTAATCTCTTTATTTTGTGCTTTCATAATGTCTGTGTATTGTTCAGCTTGTTCCTGCATTGCCGTTGCTTGATCTGCCAGTTGTTTTCTTAAAAGAGCCATCTCCGCTGCCTGAGTCTTCATCATTTCTCTCATCTCCGTGAGGGCTGATTCGACTGAGGGACTCGCAGGAATTTGGGTGGCAAGTTGAAGTTTCTGTTGTTCAATGACAAGCTCAAGTTTTGTAATCTCGGCATCGCTGGATTCGAGAGGGCTTTGTGCAACAACTTGAGAAAAAGATTTTTGAAGTGTCGGAGCGGGATGTTGTTCCCTATATCGCCGTTTAGCTTCGTTGATCGAGATGTTATTCAAAGTTTTCAGCTCTAGAATCTTATTCTCCTTCTGCCAGAGCGGACAATTTCGGGACCACGCCTGGTGGTCACCGTCGCAGTTCACACAATGGACAGGTTTAATACATGCATCTGGGTTGTGTTTATCAGCAGCGCAATTCTCACAAGTATCTTTACCTCTGCAGTATTCGACGGGATGCCCATAGCCCTGACACTTGTAGCATCGTCGAGGGTTGGGAATGTGCGGACGCACCGTCAGGCACATGTAGCCCGCGAACACTTTCTTAGGTGAAGTAAGAGTGTTGAAGGTAAGTATAAGCAAAGGTAACTTCTTGACACGATATACGTCTATAACATTCTGAGACTTGAATTCTTGTTTCAGTGTTTCCACCTCAAGATCGACAAGGTCATGGCAAAATATCTTTCCCTTAGATGTATTCATGAATTTATGAGGAGTGACGTCTATCAGGTAAGTGAGGAATAGTTGAGAGTTCATAAGAGTTTTGGTCTGTTCACAGGTGAATGTCTCGACCAGAAGGGTGCCGTCCTTCAGAGGCTTAGAAGACTTAACTTCACCGACCAGGCGGTTGAGTCCTCTCTGTTGTTCAAAAGGCGAGATGTTTTTAAATGTCTTATTGGGAGTGGTAATCTTAATTATGAGGAATCGTGGTTCTTTTGATAATGGTGCAAGGTCATCGACGGAGATTGAATCGTCCATCAAAGCCCGCTTTTTATTCCTATTCGTTTGTACAATATTTTGCACAAAGCTCTGATTTTTTAATTGTAGGGGAGGGAAGGTTTCATTTTGAAGATCCATATGAAGAATTTCAGGTTCATCTCCTGGAGCCCCACCCACCACGGAGCCCAACGAGGGGACGCTGAACTTCAGCGCCAGGGTTGTCCAGGAGATATAGAAGATGCAACACAGGCCGACATGAGTGGGGACACACCGGACTGGGACAGTCGGTGTGTACCATCATGACTCCTGTGTCCATAGTCTCATCCATGCTGTTGCTTTAACACATACGAGCAAGCCGATTGGCTAGGGGTGGATTAGCCCCTAGCCTCCCGTTTCAGATGAAGCAGAAGCCAAAGAAGTGTATCAGCTACTCTAGTTTTATATACTATTTCGCCTCAACTGCCAGGATCGTCTTTTCCATCTTTACAGGTCACCGCGCACGGCAAACACGCAGGTGGGCGTTTCAAGTGTACAGAGGGAACCGGCAAGAAAAAAGAAAAATAAATGAAGAAAGATTCGAAAGAAGATGAAAGGTAAGTATAGGAGTGAGAAGAAATAAACAAAAGCACAGTGCTCCCCCTGCATACTCCGGTCACCGAATGAAACCCACTCGACCGATACGGTCCGAACTTAGTCTGGACCCTCACCCCAGACCTAATCGCCATGGGTGACCCTGCTGGGAGCAAATAAATTGCTCCCGACGATAGCTCTGGGGATCACTGGGCCACACAAGCCCCCACACCACGTCAAGGTGTCCGGATCCTTTGAGGGGGATCACCTCTGCAGTAACGCTATCTACCATCACCGAACTTTCATCCGACCACCTTCCCGTGCTGCTAACACTGGGGGAGGAAATAAATACCACACCACGGCCGGCACATTTCAATTATCGCAAGGCGGACTGGCCCGCCTTCCGTGCAGCCCTGCAGTCGCGGTTCAGCGAGAAACCCGTCCCCCTCACTACAACAAAAGCCATCGACGAGGCGGCCAAATACATAACCACTGCAATTCAAGACTGTGTCGCATTGGCGGTGCCCAAAACCACCCACCGCCCAACAACCCTATTCGACCTACCACCCGGACTCAAAATATTAGTCAAGACCAAGAACGACGCCCGACCACGCTGGCAACGCCTAAGGACGCCGGACTCAGTCACACTTCAATCGACGGCAAAACCTGTGGGACCAGACCTTATCGGAGCTTAACACCAAGGACCAGTCCATATGGAAGATGTCCCGCAAACTCAACAACACACGAGAGCGAGACACCCCACTACAAGGGCCGAATAACCTCATCACAGACAACCAGCTAAAAGCGGAATTATTGGCCGACACACTCGAACAATCATTCATCCCTAACCCGCCTAATAAATATTCAACGCGCGTGGAAAACTGTGTCTCTAACTTCCTGCGTGATTACCCCGTAGGCCGCTATAACGTGGTAGGCGGCCTGCTGCCTCCCCTCCCCTCCCCGCCACTGCCTGGCCCGCTCAGCTGTGGCACCAGTGACCCACTGAGCGAACGATCCGGGACGCCCGTGCCGCCAGACCCCGCCTGGGAGACGGACGAGCGCCTGTGCACCATCGACGAGCTGATTGAAGACGTCAAGTCCAGGCGAAACGGTTCTGCTCCAGGCGCGGACTCAATCACAAACCTCGTCGTCAAGCGCCTATCGAACGACACGGGCAAACACATCCTCAATCTCTTCAACTCCTGCCTCACCCTTTCCTATTTCCCATCCATGTGGAAAACTGCTAAGGTCCTAGCTTTCCACAAACAGGGGAAACCGCCAAGAAATCTAGCCAGCTATCGCCCGATCTCACTACTACCGGCCCTTTCGAAACTGTTCGAGAAAATTATCCTGAACAGAATTCAAAAACACATTGACGCCACCAAATGCATCCCAGAAACTCAATACGGTTTTCGTCAGAATGAATGAATGTTGGGTTTAGAGGCGCGTCGACACCGTGGTCGCCTGTACGCTGTAATAAACCGATGTAATGGATACGATGTAATGAACCGGATCGTGAAACCAACAATATGTTGGAAACGGCACAAGAGGTGGGTTATGGACTAAACATATCACAGAACGGTTAACAAATACGTGGACATTGAACGACTGTGTGTATGATGTAAATCGTCATACACACAATGAAACACTTGATAGCTGAACAAAATGATTGTATAAAAAACGTCATTTTGGTCGTCTGTTCAATACTAAGAGGAATAAATCTCAAGAGATGTGTCACACAGTTAGGATAGATGTCAAGTTCGCATTCATACTCACATACACACACACACTTATACTAATAAATTACATGCATACAAACAGGAACATTCACACACGAGTTGCAACTAAAACTACGATCATCTTTGAGTCAAGTTATATTGTCACGCTGAATCCCGTCAACCCTGGAAACCCGCTAGCCCCATAACACCTAGGCTAAGCGGGTAGACTACCCAAAACCCGGCAGGGGTACGAAAGGCATTACCATACGCGCATGCGTACAACGTCGTACCTACTGCCGGGTGATGCGGCTAATGAGGAAGTGATTGACGACAGAGACGATCTAAGAGAGCCGAAGACGACTGGTGAAAGAACAAGGACACGGGAGAAGAGTCCGAGATAGGTCTTCAGGAGCATCGTCTTCGCGACCCCACTCTGGCGACCCCTCAACTGCGGGAGTACGGTAGGACCTGTTTAACAGGGGTGGGTTTATTGTTATTTGGGGCTTCACCCAGGGGTGGGTTTATTGTTATTTGGGGCTTCACCCAAAGGTGACTTGTACTTGTGAGGTTCCGGGTCCACATGCACCCATATAAATAATTAAACAACCTTTTTCTCAACCATGTCATTCTGAGTTCTTTGAGAGAGAGAGAGACCCAGTCTGGTACGAAACCCGGTCCCGCAACTTGGCTTACACCCCTTATGCAAGATCAAGTTGTAACACTGGTGGAGGTGCGGGTTTTCTTTAAGTCTTGTCTTATCGATACACTATGGGTTCGTGGCCAGTTGTTTTTGATAGTTTTCTCTCCGCCATTTCAAATGAATGTTTTAAGGCATCATACTGAAGTAGGTAGGAACGAATGTTGTTTCTCTATGCAATGGTGCAGGCTTGGTTTCCAGATAGGGTCGCTTTACGTTAGTTATGATTAGTTTTCTTATGAGTGGAATGATACGATTTCATTGTGTAGTTGTTATGGTTGGTTGTTGAATGTGTTGTGCGTACTTGGGCGATTGTTGTGAACAAAATTTCAAATTTTGATTATTCATTTTCAATGTTTTTTTTTAACGATTCCTAAAACATTAGAATAACATCGAATGTCAAACACTCAAGACAACAGCTGCAGTATTGTTCTCGGCAGACTGTTATATGACGAAGCTTGTGGGGGAGTTATTAATCAGGAATATGCTGACGACGTATTTAAGGAAAACGATTCACCTTCCGCGCTATTGGATGAGCTTGCAACAAAAGTTAAAGACCAACAACTCTCGTTAGAGGCTTACGGAAATATTCTAAACAAGGTAATTAAAGAGCCAACGTACTTGGAAAATACAAGGGCAAGTAGACGACTTCTTGACTTGAGTGCTGAGAAGGTTGGTGAACTCCCATCGTTTCGTCATAGGACTAAAAGTGTAGGTCAACGGAGACATATCGATAGCGAGGATTTTGCATTTAGTGATCGTTTCGTGAAACCAACAATGTCGATGATCGTCAAGCCTAAAGTGTTTCGTTTCAAGGAGGAAACTTTTCACGATTGGTTCGGTCGATTTGAGAGAGCAGCCGATGCCAACTCATGGGATGGTGGCAAAAGAGTTGCGTGTTTACCATGCTATTTGGATGGTCCGCCTTTGCAATGGTGGTTGTCTTACCAAGAAAATGTCAAATCTACAAAACCTGCGATTGCTATCACCTGGCAAACTCTGAGGGAGGCTATTGTGAATAGGTTCGACACGGATGATAGGTCTGAGAATTGTCATTTCAAGTTGAAAGATAGAGCGCAAAGGCCAGACGAGTCGGTGATGGAGTACGTTTATGACGTCATCTCCCTATGCAACAGGGTGGACAAAAATATGACTGAAAAGGCAAAGGTGTCACACGTCATAATGGGTCTGTCTCCTAGCTTGTTAGATAAGGTTTTGTTCATGGAGAATGGTTCCATAGATCAGCTGGTTGCAAACATCGATAAGGTAGAGTCGGCCAAGTCTTCGATTCTTTACAGGGTCGAAAAATCTTTGAGTCAGTCTGGGGCTAGCCCGTCTTTGGAGAAAGTTAGCAGTGCAACTACAAGGGTAGAAGAACAAGTGGCAAAGTTGACAGATATGTTCCAGACTATGCAGGTAAACATGCTACAGGCTCAACAGCAACAATTTCAACAACAACAACAACCACAAAATAGCCAACAACAACGGTCTAATTTTCGGCCACAAAATGAAGGTTTTTCGAGAAGACGGTATTTTCCCAATCAGGGCAATGACAGGGGTCAACAGCGCAGTCATACAGGGAGGCCTGCTTGTTTCTTATGCCGCAAGGTCGGACATTACATTTTAAAATGTCCCAATTTACAGAACGCAAGGGAAATATGCGATCAGGACGAACAGGGGGCTGGACATTCGAATACGGGGGGAAACTCTTCCCCATAGACTCTCAATCAGGAGGGGAGTCTGTGGGTAAGGTTAAATATAGGAGTCCTGAGTTTTATGAGTCAATCAAGCGAGAAAGAGATGTTTACATCCGAAACTTTCGTTCATTTTATCCATTCTCTATTAAGGAAATAGAAACCAAGGATCACAGCATCGAACTTCAAATCGTTGTCGTACGGACGATGGGATCACTCCACATTAAAACGAAAGTTGAAAATCAGGATGTTAGTTCACTTTTGGATTCAGGAGCAGCAGTGTCTTGTGTGGACGAGACTTTAGTTCGTGATTTAGTTCATACACCGGTACGAAACTTAATTTTACGTGCAGCAAATAATTCAACGTTGAAAGTCGTAGGGAGAGTAGATGCTACAGTGGAGATAGGGAATGTTAAATTTATTATTCCTATGATAGCCGTGCGAGGTTTGTCAACAGAATGTATTCTTGGTAACGATTTCTCCGAAAAACATGAGGCAACTATTTCCTATGGCAAGCGTAAAGTATGGCTCGCGCATGGAACTGATAACGTCGAAGTCGCGTTTGATAACGGGGAGGTATTTTCCTTAGACTCGCCCAATCTTTCGGTCCCCGCAATTTCGAAACTTACGGTGTCCGATGTAACAGGGAAAGTAGACATTAACCCAGAGTTAGATATGATTCAGACAGAAAAATTAACAAACCTACTGAATTCTTTCTACGATCAGTTTGCGTGGTCGTTAGATGACATGGGGTCAACCACTATAGGCGAATGCCACTTTGACCTGTTAGATCCAAAACCTGTACATAAACCTCCTTACCGGGTCAGTATGAAAGAAAGAGAAATTATAAGGGAACAAGTTCAACAAATGGAAGAAAATAAAATCATACGTCCTTCAAGATCGGGGTACGCTAGTCCATGTGTTTTGGTCAAAAAGAAGACAGGAGATTGGAGATTTTGTGTAGATTATAGAGGACTTAATCGTGTGGTGAAACCCGATTCGTATCCACTTCCGTTAATCGACGACATACTTTCATATCTTAATGGAAGCCAGTTCTTTTCGACATTAGATTTATTTTCGGGATACTGGCAATTACCTATAGCCGAAGAGTGTAAACACCTAACAGCGTTTATAACACCCGACGGCCTGTGGGAATTTAACCGACTCCCTTTCGGCATGGCCGTTGCACCAGCACTTTTTCAGCGTTCTATGGACCTTGTTCTTTCGGGTTTGAAATGGAATTCGGCATTGTGCTATCTCGATGATGTAGTGACTATGGGGTCAACCTTCGATATACACATAGATCGCTTGAGAGCGGTACTAGAGAGATTCAAAGAGGCCGGTCTCAAGTTGAATCCAGCGAAATGCACTTTCGGTTACACGAAAATAAAAATCCTAGGTCACGTGGTAGACAACCTCGGCATCGCTCCGGACAAAGATAAACTCAAAGCGGTATCCGATTTCCCGACACCCCAAAAACTCAAAGACGTTCGATCATTCTTAGGCCTCGCAAACTTTTATCGCAAATTCGTGCAAAGTTTCTCGACGGTGGCAGCACCGTTGACTGAATTAACACGAAAAAATATCAAATTCATTTGGGGACAAGCACAGGAAGAAGCTTTTAGAGAACTCAAATCAAAACTTCTCTCAAGTCCTATTCTACGTCACTTTAAGGACAACAATGACATCGAAATTCACACGGACGCTAGTCTTAAAGGGGTGGGTGCAATCCTACAACAACGTTTCGAGGGTGAACTTCATCCCGTTGCGTACGCGTCGAAAAAGTTCTCAGACGCAGAGATGAAACTAAATACTACACAGCAAGAGTGTTTAGCAATCGTTTTTGCACTTAGGACCTTTCGACCGTACATTTGGGGTCGTTTTTTCACCATTGTTAGTGACCACAATGCACTATGCTACCTTCAGAATAACACAGACGCGTCAGGGAAATTAGTGAGATGGAGTATTATGTTACAGGACTTCAATTTTAAAATTCGTCATAAGCCCGGCACTTTACATATGGGACCGGATTGTTTATCACGGTACCCACTCGATTATGGTTCACCAGTCGAAGGCAAGGGGGATGAGGGCGACGATGAGGTCAAAGTTTTTTCGATAGACATTTCTGATATAGAAAGACTACAACAGGACTACAGTAAAAGCGACTATAAATCTAGTAACGGTAAAAACGACTATAGGTCTAATAACAGTAAAAACGACTATATATCTAATAATTGTAAAAACGACTATAAATCTAATAACACTAAAAACGACTATGAATCTAATAACACTAAAAGCGACTATAAATATAATAACAGTAAAAAACGACTATAAATCTAGTAACAGTAAAAACGACTATATACCTAATAACAATGAACGAACACAACATATTGAAACACAGGCTCCGGTGTAAAAGGCCGGAACCTGCTGTTGACACGACTATAAATCTATTAACAATAACAAACAACATATTAGAAACAATGACCGAGATCAGTCTCTAGTAATGGTAAAGTAATAACAATAATAAGGAACTTGCAGACTAGAAATTGACTAGATGAGATCATAAAGACCAGACTCTCTGAGAAACTGGATAAGTCTATCCATCGCTATCTGTGAGTCCTCAAGGATTTGTGATAAAACAGGTGGCATTTGTAGGCGACGTCGGATATTATTGTATTTCTCACATTCAGTTAACATGTGCTTCACAGATAGCGGCGCATCACAGACATCACAGAGCGGAGGATCCTCACGCCTGAGAAGGAACCCGTGGGTAAGGAGACAATGTCCTATTCTAATTCTAGCAATGACGACCTCTTCTCTACGAGATCGACGAGACGAAGAGGTACATACACGACAATTGTCTTTAATCTCTCTCAGTTTATTATTTGTTATTGCTTCCCATGATGACTCCCACTGTCTGGTGAGTATTCGTTTAAACATGTTCCTCGCATCAGATGATGGTATTTGCGTGTGGTCGATATGATCTTTATTAGTGGCTTCTTTTGCAGCTTTGTCCGCTCTTTCATTACCAGCGATGCCAGCGTGGCCCGGTACCCAACAGAACATCACTTCGGTCCCTCTGGCATCCAGCTTGGTAAGTATTTGTTGTATGCACTGCGTCAATTTATCCATTGGGAAATAGCCTCTTAAAGATTCTATTGAACTGAGCGAGTCGGAGCAAATTATAAATTTATTATGATCTACATTTAGGATAAACTTGAGGGCTTCCAAGATTGCGTATAGCTCAGATGTAAATACACTAGCGTGTGGACTTAGTTTGAAACCTAGGCTAGTATTTCCCAGAGTAAAAGCACAGCCGACAGAATCGTCCTGTTTGGAGCCATCTGTGTATATAAATATGTGGTGTTCAAAATGGTTACGAATGAGATTGAAATTCTGCTGGTATACAACTGGTGGGGTGGTAGCCTTGGATAGCTGAGTCAGTTGCCTCAGACAGACTGTTTCAGGTGTAATCCAAGGAGCTGTTTTTGGAAAGTCTATTTCTGATATGTCGGGTATATGTGTGCCTAGGTTTACAAGCAGTTCCTGTATTCTTATGCCAAGAGGCCTTGTTGCTCTGTCCCTTGTCTCGTATATTGGACTAAGAGGTGGATGGAATATCATCTTATATACTGGGTGGTTGGGCGTACTGCGTAACTTGCATATATAGCTGCATATAAGGTAATTGCGACGCATTTCGATAGGTGGTTCTCCTGCCTCACAGTAGAGGCTCACCACAGGACTCGTACGAAACGCCCCGATAGCCAGCCTCAAACCCGCGTTATGAATTGTCTCCGTACACTTTAGATATGATTTCCTTGCCGAGGCATAGACAATGGATCCGTAGTCAAGACGTGAACGTATAAGAGCTCTATATAATCTAAGCATGACCACTCTGTCAGCACCCCAGCTCGTACCAGAGGGGATTCTTAAAATATTCAATGATTTTGTACACGTTATCTTCAATTTCTGAAGGTGAGGTTTCCAATTGAGCTTGTTGTCAAGGATGAGGCCGAGAAACTTGACTGTATCACTACAGACTAATGGTGTCCCCGCTAACTCGGGAGTTGGAGATTGTTGCATTCCTCTTAGGCGATTAAAATTGATGAATGTTGTTTTTGCTGGCGAGAACTTGAAGCCCGTTTCGTCTGCCCAACTGGTAAGTCGATTCATCGTCATCTGAATTTGCCTTTCTGCGATACTGAGTCTGGGGGATTTACAAAATATGGCTAGATCATCAACGAAGAGTGAATAGCTCACAGGTCGTCGTATGCATGAGGTGATTCCATTAATTGCAATTAAAAATAGAGTACAACTCAAAACGGAGCCTTGAGGAACTCCATTCTCGAGTTTGAAAAGTGTTGACTCAGTAGATCCAAGTCGAACACGGAATCGTCTATTCGAGAGGAAATTTTTAATGAATGCTGGTAAATGCCCTTTAAAACCCCATTTGTTCAGTGTTCGTAGAATCCCATACCTCCAGGTCGTATCATACGCCTTTTCCAAGTCAAAAAACACAGCAAGGAGTTGTTGCTTGGAAAGGAACGTGTCTTGGATCATAGACTCCAGATTAATAAGGTGGTCGAGAGTTGATCTGTTCTTACGGAAACCAGATTGTCCTACTGCTAATAAGTTTGATTTTTCTATCACCCATATTAATCGTTTATTAAGCATCCTTTCCATGATCTTGCATAGGCAGCTTGTAAGGGATATTGGTCTGTAATTAATGGCATATTTCTTGTCTTTTCCAGGTTTGGGTATTGCTACTATTATCGATTCGAGCCACGTGCTAGGAATTTGCTCTTCATGCCATATACGATTAAAAAGGTTTAAAATGTACTGAACGGATACATCTGGTAAGTTCTTGAGCATTTTGTTATGTATATTGTCGGGACCTGGAGCGCCGTCTCTCGATTCTGAAATCGCAGACTTCAACTCCCACATACTGAAAGGCTTATTATACATTTCGTCATTACTGGAGTTAAAATCAAGCGTGTTCAACTCTTCCCTATTTTTAATTGTTAGAAACTTGTCCGAATAATGTTCAGAGCTAGACACTTTTTCAAAGTGGGCTCCCAGAGCATTAGCAATTACAATTGGCTCTGTTATGAGAATATCGTTGACAAGAATTCCAGCAGGTATCCCCGTATTTACGAATTTACCTGAAATCTTTTTCAATTTATCCCACACCTTAGATGCTGGAGTATGATGGTTAATAGATGATACATAATGTTGCCATGATAGTCTCCTAGCTTGCTTGATTGTATAACGTGCCTTCGCACGGACTTGACGGAAAGAGCACAGATTTTCTCGAGTGGGATATTTCTGGAATATAGCTATTGAGCGGCGTGTATTTTGAATTGCCTCTTTGCACTCCCTGTTCCACCATGGGACAGGGGTACGTCGAGTTTTCCCAGTAGTCAAAGGTATTGATTCTTGTGCAGCATGAAACAGTATGTCAGTAACATACTGAGCTCGACTATCAATATCAGGGAAATTTTGTTCTCGAAATACAGCAAGTGTCTGGAAGCGTGCCCAATCAGCTCGAGGAAGTTTCCATTTCCTATGTCTGAGCTGTATATTGTTGGGTGCAGTAGGACGTAGAATGATAGGATAGTGGTCACTACTGCGCAAGTCAGAGTGAACACTCCACTCATAGTTCAGAGCAACTGAAGGACTGCAAAAAGTGAGATCGATAGCTGAGAAAGAGCCTGGGCCGGAACTAAAATGTGTCGGGTCACCATTGTTTAAAATAACAAGATTAAAATCCACACATAACTTTTCTAAAATCCTGCCTCTACTGTCGACCTGATCGCCACCCCATAAAATACTCTTAGCATTAAAATCACCATAAATAATAAAAGGACGAGTAAGTTGCGTTAAAAGATCGACTAGGACACGTTCGGTGACGACTTCCGACGGAGATAGGTAAATATTGCACAAAGTTGTGCGTTGAGGTAGGTGTGTCTCAACCACCACTGCCTGCAGTGGGGTACGGACAGGGACCTCCTCAGCGTATATGTCATTGCGGACAGCGATTGCCACGCCTCCACAAGCTCTATCCCTCGTATCATTGTCCTTACGATAAAATGTAAAATTCCTCAAATTCGGAGTATCGGTCATTTTAAAACGTGTCTCTTGTAAACAGAGAACTGCAGGGTTGAAATTTGAAGTTAAAAGTCGAATCTCTTCTCTATGTGCATTAAAACCATTACAATTCCATTGGATAGAAGCCATTTTAAAATTTAAAAGACAACTAGAATAAATCGAAATTTTTTGGAATGGTTAAGAAGAGATAAGAGTTAAAAATAACACTAGACTATATCACAGATTATCAGACTAGATCTTAATTCTACCCTTTTTTGCACCACCCGGGTTGTTATCCGGGTTGGTGTCAACCTCCATGTCTGTGCTGGAGCCAGTTTGTGGTATTGCTTTCTTGACTTTTGCCGATCTCAGGTCCTCCGTACTGACGTTGGACGCCGAGCGGCTCAGTTTCGACGTCGCTCGTGCGGCGCTTGTCGGTAAAACAGCTGCCTCAGAACTGCTATTGGCAGGAGACTTGGCCTCTTTGTTCTTAAGTAGTTTCAGCTCAGATTCCATGAGTTTGTTTTTCAGCTTCAATTCTTCATTTTCTTTACGTAATTCCTTTATTTGCTTCGTCTGTTCATCGATTTTATTGGTTTGTTCTTCAAGTTTAGATTGCATTTCAGTTTGACCTGATAACAGCAGCTCCATCATTTTCATCATACTTTTTAATTCCGATTGGTCTGTTGTTGCTCGAACTGTTGTTGGTTCGGCATGTGTTACTATTTTGGCATAGGTTGGCTGATTGGTTGTACTACGTGGATATAATTGTAAGTACTTGGATCGAGCATCCTGAGGTGAGATCTTTTCTTTTGTTTGTATTTCTATAATTTTCTTTTCTCTCTGCCAGGATGGACATTCGCGTGACCAGGACGGATGGTTTCCTTTACAGTTGACGCAGAACGCTTCCTCATCGCATGGCTTATCGATGTGTTTGTCAGAAGCTCCACACCGATCGCACGTCTGTTTCCGATCACATCTGAGGTGAGTATGGCCAAGATGTTGGCATTTAAGGCATCGATATGGGTTCGGAATATGTAATTTTACAGGAATGCGAATGAAACCGGCATAAATGAATTCTGGGAGAACAGTGGTGTTGAATGTTAAAAATAGCAGAGGTGATGGAGCGAGTATCCCATTTCTTCGTTGGTTAATTCTTTTGATCTCTATTACATTTTGAGTTTTAAATTCCAGGAGCAGCTCTTCTTCAGACAGGTCCAGTAGATCCCTACAGTAAATCACGCCTTTAGAAGAGTTTAAAGTTCGGTGTGGTTTCACGCATATGGGGAATGTACCAAGTATTTGCAAGGACAAAAGTTTTGTTGCTTGTTCAGCTGAGGCGGATTCCAGTAGCAGGGAACCGTCTCTCAATCGTTTCAAGCTTTTTGTTTTTCCGATGTATTGGTCGACAAAGCGTTGGATCTTAAAAGGTGAAACGTCAATGAAAGTTTTGTTTTCTTCTGTTCTAGTGACCAGAAGAAATGTAGGTGGAGTTGTCATTGGCGTGGCATTAGGGTCGATGATCTTATCAAACAGAGATGGAATTGTATCATTATTAACTTGGGGAGGGGGGGTGTTAAGGGGAGGGCGGTTTTTTGGGGGAGGGGGGTTGTTTGGGGATGGGGGGGGTTGTTTATTTGAGTTTTGTTTCATGTTTGGTCCCACGAGTAGCTAGGGAAGTAAATGTCCGCTCCCACAGAGCCCCGCTTGTGGGAGTAAGGCTAGAGTAAAACTGGAGTTCGCCATGTGTCCAGAGTTTATCGTTAAGAACTACTATATCCCGTAGCCATCCAGCCCCTCAGCACGATGAATTACACCTTGGGCTTGGGTTCATATCCTTGTTCACAGCGAGATCGTCAATATAGTCGTGGGTGTGAGTGATCAACGGGAGTCGGCACGAAGATAAGAATGAAGGTAAGTCAAGGAAAGAGAGAACACAGAGTAGTAAAGATTATGGAAGTGGGTGATAATGATGAATGATTGCACGAGAACTCCCTATGACCACTCTGGTCACCGAGATGGGCACCCACTCGACCAGTTAGGTCCGAACTTGGTCTGGACCCTCACCCCAGACCTTATCGCCATGGGTGACCCTGCTGGGAGCAAATAAATTGCTCCCGACGATAGCTCTGGGGATCACGGGGCCACACAAGCCCCCACACCACGTCAAGGTGTCCGGATCCTTTGAGGGGGCCGGGCTTCTTACGCCAATACCAGTAGGCCCAATACCATTCACTCTGTGTGGGTGTGACATACTAGGACCGTTTCCTAAAACAGATAGGGGTAACAGGTATGTGATATGTTGTACCGATTATACAACCAAATGGTCTGTAACCGGGTGTCTACCTACAGCAGGGGCCGCCGATGTAGCTGACTTCATGGTAAAACATGTTATCTGTAAACACGGCTGTCCTAAAGAGAATTTGACAGATAGAGGCAAAGTTTTTCAATCGAGTCTAGTAACCGGTATTTTACAGGGGTTGGGTACTAGGAGTTCATTCACTACTTCTTACAAACCAAGTACAAACGGATTGGTAGAGAGATTTAATGGGGTAATGGCACAAATGATTTCGATGTACGTGAATTCAGCCCACAACGATTGGGACTACTTTGTA
The DNA here is from genome assembly GCA_907164805.1 of Brachyptera putata. Lineage (NCBI taxonomy): Eukaryota > Metazoa > Arthropoda > Insecta > Plecoptera > Taeniopterygidae > Brachyptera > Brachyptera putata. Next base: position 30,097,486 of record OU015465.1, read on the forward strand.
GACCTAGTGACATTTGCCTATAATACTGCAACTCAAGAAACCACCCGTTACTCCCCCTTTTACCTTCTATACGGCCGTCAGCCAGTCCTGCCTATAGACGCATCTCTCCGACAGGGGTTGGACTTGACAGAGGATGCACAGGACGTGATTATTAAAGTCAACGACGCCCGGAAACTCGTCGTAGAGAGGATAAAATTAGCTCAGAGGAAACAGAAAGAACGATACGATGGTAAACATAGACACGCGGAATACAAAGTAAATCAATTAGTAAAAGTATATTTTCCGACTAGAAAAGTGGGTCTTTCGGATAAGCTCCAAAAACGATGGAGAGGTCCGTATCGTGTCGTTAGTAGGTTATCTGACCTTAACTACGTGGTCATACTCTTCCAATAGCGAGCCTCTCGAAAGCGTCAAGTCGATTCGGGACCTTGGAGTCATATTCAACAGTGAGCTCTCATTCAAACAGCATATCAACTCGTCAAATGCAAAAGCGTTCAAAATGTTGGGTTTCCTAAAGCGAAATTGCCTGAAGTATTTCTCTGCTCGCACTAATAAACTTCTCTACCTTTCTACAATTCGTCCCCTTATTGAATACGCTTCGGTCATCTGGAATCCCCACCACAAAACACTTAGTGCTGCTACTGAGAGGATTCAGCAGAGATTCATCAAGTGGATGTGCCTCAAGACAGATAAAGAATACCGTTCGGCGAACTATAGCATTACGTGCGCAGAACTGAAAGTGCCTTTACTCACGAGACGCAGGGAGCTGTCTGACCTGTGTTTTCTCCACAAACTTCTCAACAATGTAATTGATTGTCCCCAACTTATCAACAAAATCAACTTTTTTGTTCCCCCGCGCGTTACACGTCAACAACAACTGTTTCAAACACTCAAAAGTCGGATTAACCTGTTCACACATGCAATCATGAACCGAGTCATGCATACATTTAACCGCTTCGCTGTAACTTTTCCAAATTATGACCCCTACTCAGATTCACTGACAAAACTAAAACGTATTTTTCATAGTAATTCATCTCCAAATGCTTAGCCTAACTTGTAGTCTTCATTCTTCCTTTGCCTTTCTTCCTTTGTCTTCTTCTTTCTGTTTTCATTTTGTATTGTTACCCTACGTTAATCTATCCTTTATTGTTTTTCTTATTTAGTATTGATAGTGGTTTTGTATTTTTTTTTTTTTTTTTTCCTGTGATATCTTGTGTCGAATTTAATTTTATATTATTTTATATATCATATTGCACTTGTGGGATACATGTATTCTGTTGTTAATAAATAATAAATAATAATAATGATCAAAAAGGGTAGAAAACTAGTTAGAGACACCCTGCATGTCAGTAGACTGAAACCCTTCTATTCTCCAGACGACTGGCGTTTAAAAGGGGATGTCAGTACTGAAGACGTAGATGCGTAGATGATCCATGTAGTTATTATAATATAGTTATCATCATATAAATGTTATGGTAGAGTTATTATTACGCAAGTTATTTTATAGATTCATGGCTAACTAATGAACATACGTAGTGTAACTTCGGACGTTTTTTTTTCTCGGTACATCACTTTGCTGATGATTTAGGCTAGAAAAGGTAAATGTGTTTTCTGTTTGTTTTGACACTGAATCAGGTGTGAGTAATATTTTAGCATAAACACAGACAATACAGCGTCACGTTTATAGAGTACACGTCTTGAAGTTGGCGTGATGTAGCAACACACTGAACAAAAACATTTACAAATAACAATTTCAATAAAGGATTTTGATTTTGAATGTGGGTTTGTTTTACGGAGTCAAGTGAAGTGAATGTTATAGGTTACACATGGATGAACCATAAACAAACAGGATTTTAGGGGTGTAATGGGCTAAGGTGTTGTAAGTATAGGGTAGCTCCCAACTTGATAGTTTACAGTCACGATGTTAGATAATGTAGATTATTCAAGTAATTTTCAATTCCATTTTTTTTTCTCAAAAAAAAAATAAGAAACGACTGATAGTACATTGTTTTTTCGCTGTGCACACGGAGAAAATTATTTGTATTATTAGTGGTCACTACACCATATTTGTTTCTTAGGAGTGCACACCTGGGAAATAAATTGGAATAGTGTAGGTATCCTTCACGCATTTTATTCATTTATTTTGGGGAGGGGGTAATTTTTTTTTTCTCACAAAACGTTTGTTAACCTTTTTCCATTGTTGTTTCATTTACGTCAAATGTGTTTTTTCTCAGGGGGGGGGAATGACTATAGTTGTTTAACATCGTGATTTGTCAATGGTTTTACCACCAGCAGTTTTTTGTATAAATAGACACCCCTATACAAAACAATATAATGGATATACGGTGTATCTGTCTTGACTCGGTATTCGAACATTGGTTAGTTTTTGTCTCGGTTTTTGTTTTTGACGTGTTAGCATAAAAATGATCGTGCGGCTGACAACAAGTATAGTAAGACGCGAAAGACGTTTCAACTTTCAAGTCCAGCGGCTCATGGGAAACAAGGCAGTCAGCAAAATCACACCTGACGAACGGAAAGTATAGGTGCTGATGTAGGACAATCTCGTGTATTCATCAACGAGGCATAGTATCCGACACAGTATCTAAGTTCATCATACTGAATCATTACATAATAATAGTTAAAGGTTAATAGTTAATTGTAGTTAATGGTTTAATCACTTTGAGTATTCGTGTCCGAGTGTATTTATAGTTATCGCACAGATTAGTAATTATTATTTCATCATTTTAAATATTTAGATACGCGCCTAGGGGAACCATCTAAACCTTTTCCAAAACCGCGGTTGCAAACCATGTAAGAGAAACCCAGATAACATTTTCATGTGTTAATTGTTTGGCGATACTAATTTTGTCATATGTCACAACAGCGAGGATGATATTTGATTCGCTTCGCTCCACGTGCATGTGTGTTGACGACAGATAGCTGAACCCACACAAGGCCGAGGGAGATTGCGTACAGCCTTGCTGCGGGATGCACGAAAGACGCTGACAGGGCAGTGATTGCTGATGTATGTAAGATTCGACAAGGCCGTGGAAGATTGCGTAGAGCCTTGCTGCGGGATGCAAGAAGGACGCTAACAGTGCAGTGCCCTGCTGACTTATCTATAAGCGTCAAGTTTCCTAATGTGATGTCGTGTAACTAGAAGTGTTCGGACTAGAAACACGTGGGGACAGCGTGATACACTCACATGACATTACATGTGCTATTTTTCTTCATCATAAGTATGTTATAGGAATTACGTCTCTCTTTATTAACGTACATGCACATTATTTTATCATCAAGTTTTATAATAAGGTTCTTCTCAATTTACCAATGACCTATATTGGCATGTTTTTTTTTTTTCTCTTACTTTTATAACGTTAAATTGCCTACTTTGACAATTGTTATGGTTCATTATTATTGTTGTGTACAGATTGGGTTTGATTTTCTTTCACTGGCGCTAGGAGGTTGGAACTTTGAAAATCTTTTAGGTTTAGTGGGTTCTACTTCAGTGGCTGGTGAGAGTTGGAGTAGTACGAGGAGGAAGAGGATGGCTGTGAGGCTCTGTTCAACAAACAATGTGTATTGATGGATCTGCATTTTGTTGTTTAAAATAAGGTATTTATCTTATGTGAATTAAGCACATTATGATAATGTGTATCTTCTAGGTGTGGATGACAAATTACAATTAATTCAATTGCAATTTGAGGATTTACTTTTTCTTATAGTTCGATTTTAGTTTAGCTCAATTTGAAAAGGTCTTATGGGACAAGTGAATAGTTATAAGTTTCTTAATTAGATGGTTGGTTGACATCCACATCGCTTATTGTAATCTTCTTCATGTCGTCCAATGAGAGCCGACTGCATGTGCCATGTGGGCGTACAAGTAGTTGATAGTGAAAAGATAATAAAATAACAATCTGTCAACCAAAGCAGGAAAGCACGTACATCCAGCAGCCATCATTGTATGGGAGGGACTAGGTTTCAAGCTGCCACCTCTTTCTTAGTGAACACAAAATGACATGTTTAGTCTTTAATTTTTTTAAATCTTTTTTTTCTTTAAATTTTTTTAAATCGTCTTTAAAAGGTCGCCAACAGTTGATCGCCGCCAGAGAAGTCGGATGGCGATGGTCTAAAGGATTGGGATGTGAACCTACTATTGTCCAGAAGTGCTCGTTATAGTGAACTAGTTATAAAAGTTATAGTATTGGAGAATGACAGACATTAAGAAGAAAGATTCATCTCCAATGTACTGAGCATGACATTGATGTCACCATGGACACTGACGTGACATAGTTCATTCATGAGTGCAGTGACAATTACAATAACATATTGTGCGTATTATGACATTGTCCATGTTTTTTTTCTGTACGTTATTGTTTCTATGGACACTGACGTGACATAGTTCATTCATGAGTGCAGTGCCAATTGCAATTACATGTAGTTATTGTGACATTTTCAATGTTTTTTTTTTCTATACGTTATTGTTTCTATGGACACTGACGTGACATAGTTCATTCATGAGTGCAGTGCCAATTGCAATTACATGTAGTTATTGTGACATTTTCCATATATTTTTTTCTATACATTATTGTTTCTATGGATACTGACATGACATAGTTAAGTCATGAGTGCAGTGGCAATTGCAATTACATGTAGTTCTTGTGACATTTTCCATTTTTTTTTGCCATATGTCATTAATGTGAGAATTATTATGATAATTATTATAATTTAAATGATTCTATTTTTTCTGTAACAAAATGACATTTTTCGATGAACAATACGATATATGAGATTATTATACCTGATGTAAACATGTATTTCCCCCGGAACCCTAAATTGGAATAATGTGTATTGTATTTTTATTTTAATAATATTTGGAAAAGTGCTGAGGTATCATTTGAATTAAATTTAAGGGGTTCATGAAGGTCGCCTAGGTGATTCCAGCTGGAGAGGGACGTCAGAGTGGCATCGAGTTGAAGAGAACAGGAAGACGAGTAGATTCAATGGAGACAGGAGGACCAACCCCAACCGAGTGAAAGAGGGATGCGACCAGCGGTAGCTGCGCAGAGATAAGTTCAAGGTGAAGGATGGAGGATCCCATGGAACGAAAATCGGGACGATTTTTAAGGGAGGTGGAGGTGTGTCACGCTGAGTCCCGTCAACCCTGGAAACCCGCTAGCCCCATAACACCTAGGCTAAGCGGGTAGACTACCCAAAACCCGGCAGGGGTACGAAAGGCATTACCATACGCGCATGCGTACAACGTCGTACCTACTGCCGGGTGATGCGGCTAATGAGGAAGTGATTGACGACAGAGACGATCTAAGAGAGCCGAAGACGACTGGTGAAAGAACAAGGACACGGGAGAAGAGTCCGAGATAGGTCTTCAGGAGCATCGTCTTCGCGACCCCACTCTGGCGACCCCTCAACTGCGGGAGTACGGTAGGACCTGTTTAACAGGGGTGGGTTTATTGTTATTTGGGGCTTCACCCAGGGGTGGGTTTATTGTTATTTGGGGCTTCACCCAAAGGTGACTTGTACTTGTGAGGTTCCGGGTCCACATGCACCCATATAAATAATTAAACAACCTTTTTCTCAACCATGTCATTCTGAGTTCTTTGAGAGAGAGAGAGACCCAGTCTGGTACGAAACCCGGTCCCGCAACTTGGCTTACACCCCTTATGCAAGATCAAGTTGTAACAATATCAAGTTCAAAAGTCCTGCTTTCCTTATGAACTCGAGGACACAGGATACGCTATCTGAGTCTTTTTATTTATTTAACTAATTTTCAATTAACTAATTACAGCTTTGGACTCACATCCGGTGGCAGTTTTTTTTTTTTGAATAAGAAATATGAATATGAATAAGAAATATGGAATAATAATAACGAATGAATGGTTAATGAATGAATGAGTAATATATACAATTATGATCATAAAATAAATGGTTGTGATGAAGGTGATTAGATTACAAAAACATATTGGGTGCATTAGAGAGGCTAAGATCTGTCAACATTTTGTTGAAGGCAGCGGGCTTGAGTAGTGTCTCCATTCTATTTTTCGGGATGCCATTCCACAGACGAATGGATCTACCCAAGAATGATTGAAGGCCAGTGTTTGTGTTGTGCCTGGGTAGGTTAATCTTGAGTTGGTGGTCATTTCGGCTGATGAAGGAAGGCTTGGTAAGTCGGGCAGTGTTGCCAGATTGGGCGACTTATCGCAATTTGGGCGACCAAACAATATTATTAGCGATCAAAATAATTACAGTGTCGCCTGTCGCCAAATTGGGCGACTTGAAAGACGACTGTTATTACTTTCAATAACAGCTGAAAAAATAAAATTCTATTCATGTTGACGTGTTTATTTTTCAAATGTAATTAAAAATGGATAAAGCAGTTTTTTCAGTTATCGGCCGAGGTATGACATGATATTGGTTAATTTTGGTGCTTCGGGAGCGCGAACGAGAGCGCGAAATATGAACCCCTTTATAAAAATAAATATTTTGAATAGCCCCAAAGGCGCACCCGCACCGCGCACGTGAAACGACAAAAGCTCGAGCCTCGAGTCTATTTGTCTTTCTTCTGTTCTTCATTAGGTCAGTTGACAATAATTGACAACCTGTCATCCTAATAATGGGTAAATACGGGAAGTATGAGAAGAAATACAAGTTATCATGGGAGAGCTTACCAGAAATGAAAGGTGAGAATGGTTATTTATCACTGTTTAGTTCCCTTTTGTTCCAGATCGCGTATTTATACAATAAATAATAATTAATGTGGTGGGGTGTTCTCGTGTCTCTAGGCTGGTTGATGCAAACACCGACCGGTGAGGCGTATTGCAAAGTATGCAAACAACGCATGCGACCGCAGTTGGCCGATTTGAGAAAACATGGTCTAACAAAGCAACATGTTTCAAAAATGTCGACTTTGAATAATCAGAATCAACCTACACTCAATAAGATGGGTATGTTCTATCTCATTTATGTCATGCAGTTATAAATAAATTGGCTCAAGTATTCTAAGAAACCTCGCATTTTTTATATAGGTGTTACGTCTACAGTGACGGTGTCGGAGCAGTCAAAAGCTATAGATCTGCAGATAGCATTATACATTGCAATGCACAGTTCGATACGTAGCATTGACCATTTGGGGGAGCTATTGAAGAAAGTTGGAGTCGGCAGCAGGCTTGAAAACTTACGTCTGCATCGCACTAAGTGCATCACTTTAATTAAATCGGTTATTGCGCCGGCCATGCTAACAGCACTAATAGCAGACATAGGTGAGAGTGGATACTCGTTGATTGTAGATGAATCTACAGATGTGTCAGTGAACAAATACATGTGCATGTGCGTTAGATACATGAGTGTGTCAAATAACAAGATCGTTACTGATTTCTTAGGGATTTTCGAAGTAGTTCAAGCCACTGCGAATGATTTGTTCAAGGGACTTTGCCTTTATTTGAGTACTGTTGGTCTTGATCTGAAAAATATGGTTGGACTCGGCACAGACGGCGGCAGTAATCTTTGTGGTAGAAACCATTAGGTCTACACTCTTATTAAGGAAAAAGTACAGAATGTACAGCTAATAAAATGCGTGTGTCACTCGATACATTTGTGTAGTTCAAAAGCTGCTGAAGAGCTACCGAGTACAGTCGACTTTCTAATAAGAGAGACATACAGCTGGTTTAGTTGTAGCTCTTTGCGGCGTCATAAATATAGTGATATATATGAGGCTATGAATGATGGAGATAAACCATTACAAATGGTTCAACTTTCTCAGACACGGTGGCTTTCGAGATACGGAGCAGTTAGTAGAGTTTTAGATCAATGGCACGAACTTGAAACTCATTTTCAATTGGCTGCTGGAACAGAAAAGTGTTATTCAGCCAGACTGTTGACGGAGATGTATAATGACAATACGAATCATTTGTATCTTTTGTTCCTCAAGCCAGTGCTTGCTGAGATGCATTTTATTAATGTCAACTTCCAGCACACGTCAGCAGACATAACGAAAGCATATGGGGATTTAAAGGTACTACTTTTGTCTGTGGCCAAAAAGGTAATCAAACCGTCATTTCTTGACGTACGTTCGAGAGGCAATTTGATGTTGAAATTAGACGACATCGCATGTGTCACAAAGGCACTTGACAATCCGCTATCTCATTTGGAGATTGAGTCTATTGATTGTGGCGTTCATTTCAATGTGAGATTAACCCAAGCTAAAGTATCGGATGAAGATTTAGCTAAAATGAAACAACGATGTTTTCGATTCCTGAAAACTCTGTGCTATGAGCTGACCAAGAGGTTGCCAGAAAACATGCACGCAGTAAGTGCGCTGAAGAACTTCAGCCCAGAAGTTTGTCTCAATCAAATTCGTCCTTCATTCCAAAGCCTGCCCTTGCAGCTTCTAGATGACGACGGTAAGAAGAATCTAGACGTATTAGAAGTACAGTGGTAGAAACTATTGGCCGTCAATTGAAGCAGTTACTTTCCAGGAGGACAGATTGAAACCGATACTGTTCAATTTTGGATTTTTGTAAGCTCCTTTAAAGACGCAGGAGGACGTCTTGTCTTCAAAGATTTGTCAAAATTTGCTCTGCGATTACTTTCTCTTCCACTTAGTAATGCAGTTGTTGAACGTGCTTTCAGCGTTATTAATACAACGAAAACTAAAACCAGAAATCGTATGCAAATGACTACTCTGGACGCATTAATGCGTATTCGCATTCATTCCCACGTTACAAATGTCTGTTGTAACAACTTCTATCCATCGCTCCCAATGCTCCAAGCTTTTACGTCAGACATGTATGTCACTCTGACTAATGCTCCGGATCAACAAGCACAGACATCTGAGGGTGATGCTGGGCCGGACGAGTTGGAAGAGTATGTGGAGGCTATGGAGCTCCTCCAAACTGATGAAGAGGAATTACATTTTCCAGTGTTGTCTCTTCCAGAATGAACAATCAATATGTCAATCAAGGTGCCACTAGTCGCTCGTAATATTATTATTATTATGTAAATAAAAATTCCGAATCGTAATAATACAAATATATGAAAAAAACACCTTCCCTCCCTCCTTCCCCAACATAGTATAATAACTACAAGGCCTTTTTTTGAATATCAAAAAATGTCGGCGACTTTGGGCGAGTTGATAGATGTCGCTGGCGACCTATGAGCTTTCCGATCTGGCAACACTGAAGTCGGGCGGTAACAACCTCCCATGCTGGTTGTTTTGTGACAGCTTTGTACAGCGACTTGAGGGTAACTCGGGCTCTTCGGATCTTCAACGACTCCCACTTCAGTTCCGCTTGCAGTTTGGTTGTACTCACTACTGGCCTCATATGTTTAGCTGACCAACGCTGGTGGATGTTCTTCACGTACCTAGCCGCTTTACATTGGACCTGATTAATGAGGGTAATGAGTACTTCTGTGTGTGGGTCACTGCAGTATTCAGGAAGAGGTCTAATGAGGCACTTGTATGCGTGCTCTTTAGTACCTTCGGTGCTGCCCTTGAGGTTCCGCATGACAAAGTGCAGTGAACGCTTAGCTTTGTTGACAAGTTTGATAATATGATTGGTCCAGGTCAAGTTAGATGAGAGATTGATACCTAGAAATTTACATGATTCTGACTTGACATCTGGATTGCCATTTACACCGTATGAAGTCATCATTGGGTGACGGCGATTAGTGAAACTGACAATTGTGGTCTTAGCTGCGTTTAGGCTCATTCCATTGGTCACAGCCCAAGCGTAGACTTTGTCAATGTCATCTTGCAATGTCACTTGAATGAATGAATGAATATTGGAGTTTAGAGGCGCGTCAACGACGAGGTTATTTTGCGCCTTGTGAAAATTTGATTTAAAACAAGAATTTTACATTTCTACTTTCTGATGAACATAACGGGAATACGGATGAAATAATCATAGAAGCTTATCAACAAACAGATGCTCCGGTGTAGAAGGCCGGAGACTGCCTCGTCTTGAACAAGAATAACTAACACTTACTAACTAACAACAAATAACAACAGTAACAAACTTACAATGAGATCGTTAACTAATATAACCGACATATGAATAATTACACATCAAAACACAGGTTCCGGTGTAGAAGCCGGAACCCAACTACCTCACTAACTAACACTAGCTAACGATACTATATAACTAATAACATGTGTGTGTATGGTGTAAATGGCCATACACACACGTTAAATACTAAATAACAAATACAATAACTTACAAGTCTAATGGTAAACATCAATTCCTAGTAATACTTATAGCTATTGTAGACAACATGTGAGATCAGTGGACAGAATTACAACAGATTAAAAACACCAGTTTCTTTCAGGAAAATCAAGAGGCGATCGACAGCCCTCTGGTCGTCACCCAGGATCAGCGACAGGTCCTCTGGCATACGCAGGCGCCGGCGCAGATCCCGGAACCTGTCACATTCAACCAGGAGGTGGCGAACAGAGAGCTGCTCGATACACTCCTCGCACTCTGGAGGGTCCTCACCCCGAAGCAAGAATCCGTGAGTAAGTATGCTGTGTCCTATTCGTACTCTTGTGACAACAACTTCCTCCCGTCTAACACTTCTAGACGAAGAGTGCCATGGCTCAATTGACGTTTTGATAGATCTCAATTTATTATTTGATACTCTATTCCATGACTCTTGCCAAGAGGACTTCAACCGTTGTTTAAATGCGTTTTTAAGGTCTGTATTAGGAACGAATTGATAATCGACCTTGGTCCGAAGTGTAGCTTCTTTTGCTGCCTGGTCTGCCTTTTCGTTACCAACTATTCCAGCATGACCAGGAATCCAGCAGAACGCTATCTTGGACCCACCAGCCTCAAGATCAACCAACAGAGTTTGAATCTCCTGCGTCAATTGTTGTCCTGGGAAGAGACAACAGATCGATTGAATGGAGCTCAGAGAGTCGGAACAAATTAAAAACTTCGTATTGATGTGCTGTTTGGCAAATGTAAGTGCTTGGTGTATAGCATAAAGCTCAGCAGTATAGACACTGCAGAGTGGGCTAAGTTTAAAACCAAAACATCGGTCACCAACAGTGAAGGCACATCCGACTGACTCGTTCAGTTTAGATCCATCAGTAAATATAATCTGGTGGTTTTTGTACAGATCACACAGTTGGTAAAATATTGTTGATAGACCGAATGTGCGGTACTCGCTTTCGCATGCTGTGCCAATTGGGTTAAACACACGGGTTTTGGAACAGTCCACGGAGCAGTTGAACTAAATCTTAGGTTTTTTACTCTGGGAAGGTGGAAATTAAGTGAGTCCAGGAGCTCAAACGTACGTATTCCGAGGGGTCTCGTAGCCTTTTCTCTTGTCTCATATATTGGTCTAAAGTTGGGAGAGAACAATTTCTTGTGAGTGGGATGATTGGGCATTCCACATAAATTCGACAGATAGCTACACATGAGATAATCCCTCCTGTTGCGTAGGGGTGGTTCACCTGAATCACAGTATAAGCTGACAACGGGACTTGTTCGAAATGCCCCGATCGCCAGTCTTATTCCGTTATTATGCACCGTATTGATAGTTTTTAGATACGACTCCCTAGCTGAAGCATATACAATACAACCATAGTCTAATCTTGATCTGATTAGAGCTCTATAGAGCCTGAGCATGACCACTCTATCAGAACCCCATGCAGTACCACTCAATATCTTCAACAAGTTCATTGATTTCATACACTTGACTTTTAGGTGTTGTAGATGAGGCTTCCAGGTTAGTTTCTGATCGAATATCATCCCTAAGAATTGGATTGATTCAGAAACAACCAGGTCTACTCCACCTAGCGTCAGCACTGGCTGAGGTTGCAGCATTCTAAGCCGATGAAAATCAACACAACTGGTTTTGCTGGGGGAAAATTGGAAACCAGTCCTATCAGCCCACCGTTCTAAACGAGTAATTGTTAGTTGGAGCTGGCGCTCTGCTGTACTAAGCTTGGCCGATCTGTGGAAGATTGCCAGATCGTCAACAAAAAGCGAACAACTAACAGGTGGTTTGATGCATGTTACAATATCATTTATGGCTATAAGAAATAACGAGCAACTTAATACAGAGCCTTGTGGGACACCATTCTCCAATTCGAATGAGGGTGATAGTACATTGCCAAGACGTACCCGGAAACTCCGGTTCGACATGAATTTGGAAATGAATATGGGAAGGTTTCCTCTAAACCCCCATTGGTGGAGAGTTTTGAGAATTCCGTATTTCCACGTAGTGTCATATGCTTTAGCTAAATCAAAAAATACTGCTACTAGGTGGTGTTTAGATATAAAAGCATCTTGGATGTTAGCCTCAAGAGTAACAAGGTGGTCCATTGTTGAATGTTGACGGCGGAAACCAGATTGTTCAACAGCAATTAGGTTCCTCGTTTCCAAGATCCAGACCAGTCTTCTATTCACAATCCTTTCTAGTATCTTACACAAACAGCTTGTAAGGGATATCGGACGATAGCTTGAAGCTAGTTTCCGATCTTTCCCAGCTTTTGGAAGAGCAATTAGTATAGCTTCAAGCCACGAATCCGGAAATACATTTTCAAGCCAGATATGGTTGTACAGTTTCAGAATATATGAGCACGCATCAGAGGATAGATTCTTCAACATCATGTTGTGGATCATGTCACAGCCAGGAGAGGTATTTTTGGAATCATCGATTGCCGACATAAGCTCCCAATCACTAAAAGGCATATTATAATGCTCACCATTGTTGGAGGCAAAGTTCAAGACTTTCCTCTCCTCCACAGTCTTATGAGCAAGAAAGGTAGCAGAATAATGTTGGGAACTGGATACATCAGCAAACTGCTCAGCCAAGGCAAGCGCTATGTCATCTGGAGATGTTTTGACACTATCGCCTATTTGAATTCCAGGTATACCTATATTAACACACCGGCCAGAAATCTTCTTTACCTTGTCCCACACTTTCGATGCAGGTGTCTGTTGATTGACAGATGAAACATAATTGTGCCAAGATGATTTGCGGGATTGTTTGATGGTGTATCTGGCCTTAGCTCGAAGTTTACGAAATGAGCTCAGGTTCACTTGAGTTGGGTATTGATTGAAAATTCGAAGTGCTCGCTTCCGTTTCATTATGGCATCAGCACACTCCTTGTTCCACCATGGAACTGGAGTTCGGCCACGTTTCCCAGACGTCTGAGGTATGGTCGCTTCAGCTGCCTTTAAAATGGTGTCGGTAACGTAAGTTACTTGATCTTGTACATCAGGGAAATCTTTGTTATCATCAAAGATAACAAGTTCCCTGAAGCGACCCCAATCGGCATACTGAAGCTTCCATTTCTTGTGTCTTGAATTGCTGGAATGCTTTAATGTTTTCAGGATAATGGGGAAATGGTCGCTACCACAGAGATCTGCATGCACCTCCCATTCAAAATCAAGTGAGATGGAAGGGGAACAAGTCGCTAGATCAATCATCGATGTTGTACCATGGGCTGAACTAAAGTGAGTGGCAGCACCATTATTTAAAAGAACCAAATTATTATAAGATATGATGTTTTCAATAAGAGTTCCTCTACTGTCAGTATGATCACTGCCCCATAGAATATTGTGAGAGTTGAAGTCTCCCACAAGTACAAAAGGCGGAGTAAGCTGATTAATAAGGTTATTCATGTCTCGTTCAAGAATTCTATCCGTTGGTGGTAAATATAGGCTGCATATTGTTGTGGGGCTAGGGAGGGACACTCTGACAGCCACTGCCTGCAGAGGCGTCCGCAAGGTAATTTCCTCTGCATAGTAGCTGTCATTAGTGGCAATTGCAACACCTCCACTAGCCCGTTCACATAACAGTTTATCTTTCCGATAAATTGAATATCCTTTTAGATTGGAAACATCACTTGGTTTGAAGCGAGTCTCTTGCAAGCATATACATATGGGGTTGAGATTTGAAATGAGCAGTCGAATTTCCTCCAAGTGAGCTCTATAGCCGTTGCAATTCCACTGCAACAAGGCCATTATTAGATAAAACAATTCCTGACTCTCTCGGTACTAGCTTGAGCTAGTCCTTGACAATGAATTAGACCTTTTGAGAAAGGACTGTTTGTCTTTTGCTGAGGAGTCAGAGGTCGTAGCTAGATCTTTCTTTTGCTTGGGTGTCCCGTATTTTATTTTCCTATTAGTTTTAGGGTGCACAAACTCCTGATCATCAGGCACAGAACTACCTGATTGCGAGGGTGTGGTAATTTCCATTTGATTTGTTTCAGTTTCTTCTGTTAAATTCACAGGTAACGTTTCTGTTTTTGAAGACGCGTTCCCCTGAACGAGTCTCACCAGTTCATCAATTTTTTGTTGCATTTTATCAATTTTTTCATTTTGAGCCGAAATTGTTTTCATTAGTGTCTTCTGGAATTCAACAAGTCTTTCATTTTCTGTCTTCAGCGCAATCATCTCTGCTGATTGTTTGTTAGATGAATCAGTGGCAGCTTTAGCGTATGAAGTCGGCAGCGAATGAGTTGGATGAATATCAATATATTTTTGTCGGGCTTCTCGGTAGGATAGTCTCTCGACAGTACGGTATTCACACACCTTCTTCTCTTCGTGCCACTTTCTACAATCTTTGGATGATGCCGCGTGTCCCTCGTTGCAATTTATGCATCGGAGCTGTGATACACAGGGCGCTTCGCCGTGAGCATCCAAAGCGCAGTAAGGACAAGTAGGCTTGCCTTTGCAGGTGAATTTAGTATGGCCATAACGATGACAGGTGTGACACCTGGAAGGATTAGGAATGTAATGCCTGACGTTGATACAATTGTAGCCAGCAATAACCTTCGAGGGAATGCTACTGGTGGCAAAGGTCAATATCAGAGTGGCCGTTGGCTCTTCTTTCCCATTTATACGTCGCTTAATCCTATACACTTCTGTGACATTTTGGCTAGAAAGCTCAGATAGAATTTCCTTCTCATCGCAACATAACAAGTCAGCACAGCTTATCACACCTTTAGATGAATTGAGGGAAGAGTGCGCAGTGACTGAGATGGGGAACATATTGGAAAAGCTAGTAGTTTTGAGAAGTAGTGAAGATTGAACATCGTTGGCAGTTTCTACTAAGAGTAATGTACGGTTTCTCACCTTCGACACATTCCGAACCGATCCTGCAATACCTTGCAGAGCTTTCTGAATGGCAAAAGGTGATACATCGACGAAAGACTTATTTTCTTCAGATCGCTCGATTATCAGAAATCGAGGGCTGGGCAGTTTATTTGGCACAAGGTTTTTAAGGACTTGATCTTTTATCATTCGGTTATCGTTCAGCGAACGAACTCTTTTTAATGGGGGGGAAGTTGGGTTTAAATGATTTGAGTTCATGTTTGGTCCCACGAGCAGCTAGGGAAATAAAGGTCCACTCGCACAGAGCCCCGCATGTGAAAGTAAGGTAAGTATAAAACTGGAGGTCACCAGGTATCCAGAGTGCATCGTTAGAAACTACATTAACCCGTAGCCATTCAGCTCCTCAGCACGATTGATACACCTTGAGCTTAGGTTCATGTCCTTGTACTTTGCCATTTTTGTCAACAGATGTGGGCGATTCAAGCATATGGAGGAAGCCGGCAAGAAGGAGGAAAGTAAAAGAAGAAGAGAAGAAAGAAGACAAAAGAGAAGGAAAGAAGTGAGAAGAAAAGTTCAATGCTCAGTACTCCCCCCACACACTCCGGTCGCCAGAAAGAGCCCACTCGACCGACGGTCCGAACTTAGTCTGGACCCTCACCCCAGACCTTATCGTCATGGGTGACCCTGCTGGGAGCAAATAAATTGCTCCCGACGATAGCTCTGGGGATCACGGGGCCACGCAAGCCCCCACACCACGTCAAGGTGTCCGGATCCTTTGAGGGGGAATGTCACTTGATCTTCAGGCTTTGTGATAAAGTGGTAAACAATGCAGTCATCTGCAAAAAGGCGCATGAAACATTTGATATTCTCAGAGATGTCGTTTATGAACCCGGTAAAGAGGAGTGGTCCAAGCACTGTACCTTGGGGTACACCTGACGTGACTTGGACTGCTTGCGATTTACTGTCACCTATTTGGACCACTTGAGTTCTGTTTGTTAGGAACTCTCTTATCCACGACAACAACCTCGGGTCAATACCCATTTTTGAGAATTTATCCATGAGAATGTTGTGTGGTACTACGTCGAATGCTTTTGAGAAGTCAAGAAGAACCGCATCCACTTGACCCCCACCGTCGACGTGATCTGCGAGCTCTTGTGTGAAGCTGGTAATAGAACTCACAGGAGAAGCCTGCACGGAAACCATGCTGGTGAGCGAAGAGCCAGTCCTTTGCAGCCCATATATCTTTGATGTGGTTTGAAATTAGCCGTTCCAGAATTTTGCATATAATTGATGTCTTGCTAATAGGCCGATAGTTAGCTGGGTTACTCCGGGCGCCGTTCTTGAAGATGGGAGTGATTATGGCAGTAAGCCAGTCATCTGGTAGCCTCGAGTTATTACCATCAGGGCCCGGGGCAGTATTAGACTTGAGGCGTTTAATTATGTCCAAGATTGACTGCGTTGAGAAATGGAAGTTTGAGGTAGGTTTAGCGCCAGGGGAAATGGATGGCTTATGGTTTGTGATGTGCCATGAGGGATCGGAATGAAACACGGAGCTTAACAGGTACTGAGAGAGTCAGCCTTCTCAATGTCAGTGGTGGCAAGGACACCATCAGGTCTACTAAGTACGGGAATAATATTATGGTCACCTTTCTTACTGTTGATATGTTTGTAGAAACGACTCCAGTTCTTTGTACCGTCAGACTCTTGTAGTAGGTTCGAGAGGTGTTTAGCGAGAGCTGCCGATTTGCATCAATTGAGTTTTTCTGTTATTTCTTTGAATTTGCCGTTGTCGTTCTTCCGATGCTTAAAAGCACGCCTACATCGTTTTTTCAGTGATGTAATTTCTTTTGTGTAGTATATTGGGTCAGGGTTTGATTTAAGAATTCGTTGTGGTACAAACCTGGTTCTAGTATTTTCAATCAAGGTCTTGAGATTTGACCAGTGAGTTTCGACGTCACCCTCGGAAGAGCTCCAAGTGTTAAATGCATTGCGCAGAAAAAGATTGATTCCGATCGTGTCCGACTTCTTATATTGCCAAATCGTTCTCATTTTCTTTGACGTGGCTCGGTTGGAAGGTAGGTTCACCACAATTCGGGTAATGTTGTGGTCACTGATTGGAGGTTCCCGCTACCGGATAGCCAGATCTCTGGCGGACTAACTAGAAAGATATCCAGCAAGTTGTTCCCTCTAGTGGGTTGTTCTATGACTTGAATCATGTTGTGGTCGCACAGTAAGCTGTTAATGGCTGACTGGACTGACTTGCGGACATCACCAAGGATCCGTGACAAGTCATCCGGCATACGCAGGCTCCGGCACAGACCCCGGAACTTGTCACAGTCGACCAAGAGGTGGTGAACTGTGAGTGGTTCAAGGCACTCCTCACACTCAGGCGGCTCTTCTCTGCTCATAATGAATCCGTGTGTCAGATGAGTATGACCAATGCGCAGGCAGGCGACAACAACCTCTTCTCTGCGGACTCTTCTACAAGACGAGTGCCATGGTCTAACTGTTGATTCAATTACCTTCAGCTTGTTGTTTGTTACAGCATCCCACGACACTTGCCAGGCACTCCTCATTTCTCTTTCAAACTAGTTCTTCAGGTCATTTATATGCAGACGGGAATCGAAGGTAGTCACAAGAAGAGTAGCCTCCTTCGCTGCTTTATCAGCTCGCTTATTGCCTGGGATTCCAGCATGCCCTGGCACCCAGCAGAAGACAACCTCGCATCGCTGAGCTGCAAGCTCTGCAAGGAGGGTCTGAATGTCCTGCACAAGATGGTGAGTTGGTGAGAAAACATCCAGGGCTTGCAGGGAACTGAGCGAGTCTGTACAAATCAAGAACTTTTTTCGATTGAGTTGCTTGATGTGTTTCAAAGCTTGGAAAATCGCGAACAGTTCAGAGCTATACACGGTACACAGAGAGTTGAGTTTGTATTTAAAACTAGTTGAACCTATGGTGAAGGCACAACCTACCGCGTCGTCTGTCTTTGAACCGTCAGTAAATATAAAAACATGGTCCGAAAAGGAGGCTGCTAACAAATAAAAATATTGCCTATAGACAGAGTCAAGTGTGCTGGCCTTAGCGTGCATTGCCAGCTGAGTGTCACAGACTGGTCGAGGAACGGTCCATGGGGCGACTTTGCTGAAACCTGAGGCGTATACAGCTGGAAGCTCGCTCAGTGGTTTCCCATACAGCTCCTTCGCTCAGATGGCTAATGGTCTTGTTGCTCGGTCACGTGCGTCATACACTCTCGCATAACAAGGACGGAATACCTTTCCATATGTCGGATGTTTGGACTTGCTACTGAGAGCAGATATGTAGCTGAACATGAGGTATCTCCTTCTCAAGTCTAGAGGGGGTTCGCCAGCCTCACAGTACATGCTAGTAACAGGACTCGTCCGGAAAGCTCCCAGGGAAAGCCTGATACCAGCATTGTGTACAGTGCACAGAGGATTCAAATAAGAAGGCCTGGCGGAAGAGTACACGATACAGCCATAGTCTAGCTTTGAGCGGATCAGAGATCTGTATAGGTTGAGCAAGACAGTACGGTCAGCACCCCAGCTGGTGTGGCTCAACACTTTCAGTATATTCATACTCTTCATGCAATTTGTTTTCAATGCCTGAAGGTGCACCTTCCAGTTTAGTTTCTGGTCGAGGGTCATCCCAAGAAACTTGACTGTATCGGAAACAGAAATGTTCGCACCCTATAGAATCAGCGAGGGATAGGGGACTATTCCTTGTATGCGATTGAAGTCAATGCATACGGTCTTCGTTGAAGAGAACTTGAAACCAGTTTCATTTCCCCAGTGCTCCAAGCGATCTATGGTGAGTTGGATCTGACGCTCTGCAGTGCTCAACTTGGTGGACTTGTAGAATATCGCGAGATCGTCGACGAAGAGCGAACAGTTCACCGGAGGCATGATACAGTCAGAGATACCGTTGGAGATACGGAGATACCGTTGGAGATACGATACCGTGAGATACGGCTTGATACAGTCAGAGATACCACCAGGAAAAGAGTACAACTAAGGACAGAACCCTGCGGCACTCCGTTTTCCTGTACATATGGTGTAGATATATAGCTATCAAGGCGAACTCTGAAGGTTCGATGGGACATGAAGTTGATGACGAAGGTGGGAAGGTGATCCCTAAAACCCCATTGGTGTAGTTTCTCAAGTATACCGTACCTCCACGTCGTGTCATAAGCCTTCTCCAGATCGAAGAATACTGAGAGAAGGTGTTGCTTGGAAATAAAGGCATCCTGGATTAGAGATTCTAATGAGATGAGGTTATCTAAGGTCGAACGATTTCGGCGGAATCCGGACTGTTCGACTGCTATGAGATTCCTAGTCTCCAGGACCCAAACAAGTCTCTTGTTGACCATCCTCTCAAGTATCTTACAAAGGCAGCTTGTGAGCGATATCGGACGATAACTAGAAGCATCCTTCCGATCCTTGCCAGGTTTCGGAATGGGTATGGTTATAGATTCAAGCCAGGATTCTGGAAAATCTTCACTTATCCAAATTCTATTGAAGAGTTTTAAGAGGTACTCGACAGAGTCAGAAGAGAGGTTCTTGATCATAGTGTTATGGACTGCGTCAGGGCCAGGAGCAGTGTCACTAGTCTCCTTGATTGCAGACGTCAGTTCCCATAAGTTGAACGAGTTGTTGTACACTTCTTCTGTCGATGTTCTGAAGTTCAGACATTTCTTCTCTTCAGTAGGTTTTATTCTTAGGAAGTTCGTCGAATAATTTTCCGAACTGGACACTAGAGCAAAGTAACTACCCAGAGCGTTAAGAATGGCCTCAGGAGAAGTTTGAAGTATGCCATTTACCACAAGACCATTGATACTGGTGTTCACATTTTTCCCTGAAACCTTTTTAATCTTATCCCATACCTGAGTAATCGGTGTTCGATGGTCAATCGAAGACACGTACCTCTGCCATGACACCTTCCGTGCCTGCCTGATAACGAGCCTTGCTTTCGCGCGTAGCCGTTTAAAGGAGATCATGTTGACCTGCCTTGGGCACCTAGTAAAGACTCTAAGCGCTCTCTTGCGATCTTTAATGGCTACAGCACAAGCATCGCGCCACCAGGGAACAGGGGTACGGCTCGGCTTACCGGATGTTAATGGTATCGAGGCCCCAGCTGCACGTACTATCACATTGGTAGTGTATGTCACATGGGATTGAACATCAGGGAATTCTTTCTCAACATCGAAAACTGCAAGCTCTCTGAAGCGACACCAGTCTGCAAGCTGTAGTTTCCACTTCTTGTACCTACAGTTGCTACTTCGAGGTGTATTGGTCTTGATGGTAATTGGGAAGTGTTCGCTTCCACACAGGTCAGGATGTACTCTCCAAACGACAGCAAGAGAGATGGATGGAGAGCAGACCGTCAAATCAAGCGACGAGGTGGACCTGTTGGCGATAGTAAGGTGAGTAGCAGAGCCATCATTCAAGAGTGTCAAGTCATTGGCGTCGAGGAAGCTCTCAATCATTCCACCCCTAGCGTCATTTGCCACACTTCCCCACAGGACGTTGTGGGTGTTGAAATCCCCCGTGATTATAATTGGAGCTGGCAGTTGCGCTAGGAGGCAGTCCAAATCTTGGATATGCACTCTCTCAGCAGGTGGAAGATAAAGGTTGGAAACAGTTAGAGGGCTAGGGAGATGCACTCTGACAGCCACAGCATGCAGAGGCGTCCGAATCGGTATTTCCTCTGAGTAGCAGCTGTCTTGAATCGCGATTATGACACCT
The DNA here is from genome assembly GCA_907164805.1 of Brachyptera putata. Classification (NCBI taxonomy): domain Eukaryota; kingdom Metazoa; phylum Arthropoda; class Insecta; order Plecoptera; family Taeniopterygidae; genus Brachyptera; species Brachyptera putata. The sequence goes on from OU015465.1 coordinate 30,118,328, forward strand.
CCACTAGCCCTTTCACACAAGGTCTTGTCTTTTCGGAACATAACGTAAGATCGTAATTTTGGCCTATCTGCTAGCTTCAATCTCGACTCCTGGATGCAAATGCACCTTGGGTTCAGATCAAGTATCAGGAGCTTGATCTCTTTCAAATGGCAAAACATTCCATTGCAATTCCATTGCAAAATATCGGTGTCTGCCATTTCTGCTACTTCACTACTCGGTCCCCTCTACTTCCACTACCTCCCTCGTCTCCCGTGGATTTTCGGTTCAGAACTAGCCCCTTTTTCTGTTTCGAAACGACCGTTTGAAACCCTGGGCTCTGTTCTGTGCCGCCAAGAGACACATTGGAATTGAACTGCTTGCTCAGAGGAGCAACGTCTTTCCCGTCTGTGTCATCCCGCGGTCTGGTCGATGTTGAAGGTCCAGTTGGAGTGGACCTAGGTGTAAGTTCAGGTGTAGACTTACTGTTTATCAAATTCAAAATATTCTGTTGCAAGTCTGTGATGAGCTTGTTTTGAGTTAGAATCGTCTCCTGGAATTTCTGAGCTTGTTCAGCCATCTGTTTTCGGAGAGCTGTCATCTCTTGAGCCTGAGCCATCAAAATCTCCTTCATGTCCAGGAACTGGAAATTTAAAGAAGCCTGAGTTAGTTGTTTTACATATTATTACATATTTATTTATTCATTACAGATTGTTCATAAAACAGGTGGTAATGGTTACTATACCTAATGCAATTACAGTCAAACATACTCGATTTAATTATACTTCATTTTTTTCTTAGCTCTCTTCTTAAATCACCAATCTTCGTTATGTTCTTGATATCTTCTTCTAATTCATTCCATTCCCGCGTCGTTCTTTGTATAAACCCATATTTACCTACTTCTCTATCCACTTTTTCCACTTCCATTCTTACTCCTCCCCTTGTACTTCTTTGTAATCCCTTTCCAATTCTATTGCTTAATTCATCCCATCCTGTATATTCATTCTTGACTCTAACAAAATTGCACATTCTTTCTATTTGTCTTCGTTTCGCCAAATTTTCCCATCCCATTTCCTCAATCATTTTACTGGGTCTTTCTATAACTTTTTCAACCACATCCTTATCGTTCCTGATAATCTTCCAGCGCTTCTCTCTCCCCAATACCCTTCTTGCAGCAACCCTTTGGACGTTCTCCACAGCCTTTATTAGTCCAACTTCATGCGGATCCCAGACTGAACTAGCATACTCAAGCATTGGCCGAATCAGACTCATGTATGCCTTCTCTTTTATTTTCATCCCTGTCCCCTTCAACTGCCTCATAATAAAGGATCGTATTCCCTTTTTGAGATATTTCTAACATGTTCCCCCCACCCTAAGTTTTTATTTATGTAAAGTCCAAGATATTTATATGCTTCTACTTCCTCAAGTGTAGAATCTCCCATTTTATAAATCTTATTCACTTTTTTCTTGTTACTGCTGCTAGAGAAGTGCACCACTTTACATTTTCCAACATTTAGTCCCATTAAATTTATTTTAACCCATTTATTAATTCTGTCCAAATCTCCTTGTAACTGATTTTCCTCCCTCTCACTCCTAATGGTGCTATATACCACACAGTCATCAGCAAATAGACGAATTCTTGATTGAATTCCGATTTGAAGATCGTTTATAAATATATTGAATAGAAGGGGTCCAATTACACTTCCTTGTGGTACCCCAGAAGTAACTTTTACCATATCAGAAATTTCATCACCTACTTTTACTTTTTGTGATCTACCTTTTAAGAAGGACTCCACCCATCTTGTTATCCTCTCATGTTTTGTTATTTGTTTCAACTTTGAAATCAGAAGTTTATGAGGTACTTTGTCAAAAGCTTTTTCAAAATCCAAAAAGACGGCAGATATTTTACCCCCCTTGTCCAAAGTATCAGACAGTTCCTGCGTGAATCCTTGCAGTTGGGTTACACATGAGTAACCCTTACGAAAACCATGTTGTCCATAAAATATTCCACCATTATTATCAACAATTAATTTGATTTCTGTATCAATTAACCTTTCCATAATTTTGCATATTGAGGAGGTGAGGCTAACTGGTCTGTAATTACCCAAATTTGATTTTTCTCCCCCTTTATGTATTGGAGTGATCATTGCTTTTTTCCAGTCCTCGGGCACAGTTCCTGAATCTATTGAATTTTGAAAAATTAACATTAAATACGGTATTAACTCTTTTCCCGCCAACTTGATGAATTTGTTATTAATCCCATCGTGACCGGGAGCTTTATTTCTATTCAGTTTATCAATTATTCTCTGGATTGCTGTTGAAGTGAATTTTATTTTATTTTCCTCTACTCCCAATTGATGAATTTGATCATTCTCTACTTCGTTCTCCCCATTCAAAGTCTGTTTTTGAAAAACTTCACCATAATAATTATTTAATGCGCATGCCTTTTCTTTATTCGATATGAACCCCACTCCATTTCTGTTAATAAGAGTTGGCATATCGTTTCTTCCTCTTTTAGTATTATTTATGTACTTGTACATATTATTCCAACTTTTATTCTGGTCCTGCTCATCAAACATACCCCGTAGAAACTTATCCTTTGCACTTTTCTTTTCTTTATTCAGATCTGATCTGAATTTCCTTCTCATTTCTATATCTCCCCCTTTACCTCTGTTCATATTATGAAACTTTCTTGCTTTCCTTTTCAATTTTTTAATTGATTCATTATAATAGATTGGATCTGCACTTTCAGATATTAATTTATTGGGAACAAACTTCTCAATAGCGTTTAAACATATGTTTTTGAAAGTGTCCCATTTTTTGTCTATATCCCCCTTCTCCTCAATCCAGTAATTCCTCCAATAATTTAAATGTAACCTAATTTTGTTGGTATCCGCCTTTTTATAGAACCAGACTTTCTTCTGTACCTTTATTTCATCTTTTACTCTATTTGCAATTAATTCTACTGTTGGAATATTATGGTCACTGATACCAACGTCCACGATAGTTCTTAACCACTTTTCCGGTGGTCTGACTAGGTTAACGTCCAAAAGGTTATTACTACCTGTCCTAGTTAATCTAGTACCCTCCGTAACCGTTTGCACAAATCCTTCACTCATTATTTCATAAACAAGTTCTTGCCTTCTATTCGTGCTACTTCCTACAGTCCCTTCTTCCCAATTTATTCCTGGTAAATTCAAGTCTCCAGCAACTATTACATTCCTTTTATTAGCACGTTCAACCACTCTTTCCCTAATCTTGACAAAAATATCATTATTAGAATTTGGTGGCCTATATCCCGCAATTATTATAAACATTTCTGTTCCGAACTTAATTTCTAATCCCATTAACTCTACTGCTTCTTCTATCCACAAGATTCTCCCATTCAACTCATTTTTTAATCCCAGCAATATACCACCCCCATGTCTATTTCTGTCTCTTCTGAATAAGCTGTAACCCCCAACCTCTATCTCTTTATCGGTGTAGCCATCGTCCAGCCAGGTTTCCACAAGTACGAAAATATCGGGATTTATAGTGTCTACTACTGTTCTTAATTCGTCGAGTTTATTGCATATACTTCTGCAATTAACTAATGTTATTTTCAATGTATTTTTTACTCCCATCTCAATATCCTTCTGTTTCGATTTGTCTCCCCTTTCCATATCATTTCCTAGGCCTACCTCTATTCTGCTACTTTCATTGTTGATTCTGGTTCAGTATCATCTTCTGCTGATCGTCAATAATTGCCTGTAGTCTGGTGACTCCAGCAGGTGCAGCTTGTCTCGTGACTTGACTGAATGTTTTGGACGACGTCTCGGGGTACAGCTCAGCATAAAGCTGGCGGGCCTCACCGATTGACACATTTTTAGTTGTCTTCAGTTCTTCGATTTTCTTTTCTTTTTTAAATCGAGGACAGTCACGAGACCACGCGGGATGTTCACCGCTGCAGTTGACGCACTTGACCTTGCTGGTACAAACTTCCGGTTTATGTCCCTCCGACCCACATTTACCGCAAACCTCACAATCTTTGCAATTCGCGCTTGAATGGTTGAATTTGTGACATTTAAAGCAGCGAAGTGGGTTTGGGACATGGGGTCGAACGGGTATTGACATATAACCGACCAAGATGTTAGGTGGCGGTGTTGGTGCAGAGAATGTAACGATAAGCAGAGCTGTTTTTTGCATCGTGTTATTCTTACGGCTTACAACTCTGAAAACATCAGTCACATTCTGGGAAGCAAGTTCGTTTTTAATCTCACCCTCTGGAACGTTAAGGAGGTCGTGGCAGAACACGACACCTTTACAAGAGTTGAGTGACTTGTGTGGCGATACATTGACGAAAGCAGTACCGAAAACAGTTGTACCGAGAAGAAGCTTTGATTGATTGCAACTCGCAGTCTCAATCAGCAGCGTACCATTTCTCAATCGCTTCATCTGTTTGACGTCTCCTGCAAGTTTTAAAAGGTCCTCGGCAATTTTGAAAATGGACATATCTGCGAAAGATTCATCACCTTTCACAGACATTATCAGAAAACGTGGCTGTGTAGCTTTCGGGACAAGATCTTTGGCGGGGATTAAATCCTCCATCAAGTTTCTTGGCCGTTTCTTGCTCTGTTCTGTGGTTATTGGGGGGAATTGACAATCGGAGGACTCCATAGACTGGTTAGGGGACAACCTACAACAATTACTTGGATCAAAGGACTCAACTAACCCATGTCGGTTCTACCGCATAGGGCCTTGTAAACACAACCAGGTCTGGGTCCTGCAGCTGCTAGACCTGATCAACAACACTGCAGGACAAAGAGCAAGTTATGACTTCCTAAGCAGCAAGTGGCGTGCAGGAAAGTGCCAATTTTACGTCCGGTGTGGTGGCATTTCTATACTGTAGCTGATTATTACACCCCAGTAATGAAATGCTGGCTGATGATTACTGTACGGTAATCATCAGCCAGGCATTTTATTACTGATCAGTGCAAATATGCTGGCAGATGATTACTCCCTCTGATTCCTTATTACTGCTATATTATATGACCAGATTAATAATAATTCAGTGGATCTTTACTGAATGAATGAATGTTAGGGTTTAGAGGCGCGTCGACAACTAGGTCATTTTGCGCCTTTACAATCTAAAAGTATAAATCAGGTATATTTAAAACGTCGCAACAGCTCGATAAAATACCTCATAACAAATTCTAAGAGTAAATAAATGATCAATCAATAAAGTGTGAAGGACCAAACAACTACAAATAACTACTATAAAACTAATACTACTATAAAACTGACAATTAAGATGACTAGATTGGAAGACAAGCCCCGGTGTAAAAGGCCGGAACCTGTATAAAATAGACTATCCTAACTAACAACTACATTCTAATATCAAAGACTACAAACCTAAAACAATGACTGGAACACAATGACGACACTTGACTGATTAACACAAGATAAAAGATTCGGCACCGGTGTAAAGGGCCGGTACCTATCAAACGTCAAAGTAACAACGCTTACAAAAAGAACAACATTGAACACTTTAAAATACTAATATTAATAATACTGGAACAGATAGAATAGTCAGGCACCAATGTAAGAGGCTGGAACCTGTCAGATTTTATCTACTAAACTAGTCAGTCTTAGGAATTCGAAGGTTTTATCAACTATTCTACTGTCATCTGTTAAAACCTGCTCAAGATTATCGCCCATCGCCAAGTTTTGTCGAACGGCTCTGTGCTTGCGACATTGAATTAAAATATGTTGGACAGACAAAACCTCGTTGCAGGTTTCACACCGTGGGATAACTTTGTCAACGCTGAAGAGGTAAGAGTGAGTTAGGAGGGTATGTCCTATCCGGAGACGGGTGAGGACTACTTCCTCGCGCCGTGAGCCTCGGATAGAACTACTCCATGTCCCAACGGTCGGCTTCACTACTTTTAGTTTGTTATTCAACTCTCTATCCCATTTTGCTTGAAATCTGTTTCTAAAAAGTTTTTTAAAATACGCCTTGATATCTTTTATGGGTACTTGTGGGACATCGATTTCTGTTTTTTCTGTTGCAGCCTTAGCCGCCTGATCTGCACGCTCATTGCCTCGAATCCCCACGTGGCCAGGGATCCAACAGAATACGACTCTGACATCTTGCATTGCAAGGGCGGTCAGGATAGTCTGTATCTCCTGGACTAGAAAGTCATCGGGGTAAATCTGAGATATTGCTTGTATGGCGCTCAAAGAATCAGAAAAAATGATACAGGATGTCTCCTCATGTTGTTTAATGTGCTGAAGAGCTTGTAGTAAAGCGAACAACTCTGCCGTGTACACGCTGCAGTGAGGACTCAACTTGAATGTACACGAGGTTGTGGAACTCGGGCAGAACGCACTTCCAACATGTTCGTTCAACTTCGACCCATCGGTGTAATATCTAGTATAGCCGTTAAAATAGGAACAGATCTCGAGGAACTTCTGTTGGTATATGAGATCGCTTGTGTCATGCTTCCTGAAAGAACTGAGTTGAGTGATGCAATGGGGCTGTGGAACCAGCCACGGTGCAGACACGCTATACGATATAGGGTACACTCGCGGATACGAAAAATGCTGTTCTATTAGAAACCGGTTCAAGCGTATTCCCACCGGCAATGTGGCTGAAAGTTTAGACCCATATCAAGCCTCAAATCGAGGTTTAAAAACAGTTTGATGAGTTGGATGCTTCTTCATACAGTACAGTTTAAAAGCATATGCACATAGTAAGTATTGCCGTCTGTCTTCGAGCGAGGGCAGCTTCACAATACAAACTAGCGACTGGACTTGTACGAAATGCTCCAATCGCTAGGCGAATACCAGTATTGTGGACTGTGTTCAGAGATTTGATATAGCTCTCACGTGCAGAATTAAAAACAATACAGCCATAATCGAGCTTGGATCGAATGAGGGCCCGATATATCCGCAGCATGGTCGTTCGGTCGCCTCCCCAAGATGTTCCGCAGAGATAACGCATCAAGTTCAGGGATTTCATGCACTTGATTTTAAGCTGAGCAATATGCGGTTTCCAGTTGAGCTTCGTATCCAGAGTTAAACCCAAAAACTTGCATGTTGTAGAGAACGGCAAATTCTCCCCTTCCATTTTTAAAATGGGGTCATGGTGAATGCCGCGTAGACGATGAAAATGCATGGCATTCGTTTTACTTGTTGAGAACTTAAATCCCGTTTTATCCGCCCATTGCTGAAGACGATTTATGGTCAGTTGACATTGACGTGCTGCAGTGGCGATGTTTACAGACTTACAGAAAATAGCTAAATCGTCTACAAACAATGAGGCATTTACCGGAGACTTAATACAATCAACAATTCCGTTTATTGCAATGGCGAAGAGCGTGACACTCAACACAGAGCCCTGGGGTACACCGTTCTCTTGAATAAAATCACCAGACAGACAATTACCTACACGAACACGAAACATGCGATTTGACATAAAATTTTAGATAAAAATGGGAAGGTGACCAGCAAATCCCCACTGTTCGAGAGTTTTCAGAATGTTGAAGCGCCATGTCGTGTCGTATGCTTTTTCCATATCAAAGAATACACCCAATACATGTTGCTTGGTTAAAAACGCGTCTTGTATGAAAGCTTCTATCCTGACAAGTTGATCAATGGTAGTTCTATTCTTCCTGAAACCAGACTGCTCTGTGCAAAGGAGGTTTCGACGTTCTAACCGCCAAACAAGGCGGTTATTTATCATCCTCTCCATGACTTTGCACAGGCAGCTGGTCAGGGATATTGGGCGGTAACTAGAAGGAATGTGTCGGTCTTTGCCAGGTTTCAAAATTGGAATAGATATAGCTCTCCTCCATTGCTCAGGGAATGTGTCAGTTTGCCAGATTAAGTTGAACAATGCGAGAAGACTGTCGGCCGAGTCTGATGACAGATGCTTGAGAAACTGGTTATGGATCATGTCCTCTCCTGGAGACGTATCTCGGGATCGCCTGATCGCATTGTCAAGCTCCCATTTACTGAATTGAACGTTGTAGTCCTCGCTGTTACTGGACGAAAAATCTATGACACTTCGTTCTTCCAAAGTTTTATGTTGTTGGAAGATTGCCGAGTATTGTGAGGAGTTGGACACATTCGAAAAGTGATCACCAATCGTATTCGCAATTTCGATTGGTGTGGTTACTACATTTCCACTTACATTCAAGCCCGAAATAGTCGTACTCTTGAATTTCCCGTCAATCTTGCGAACCCTATTCCATACTTTGGTAGACGGCGTTCGGATATTTATGGTAGATATATAGGAATTCCATGATGCTTTTTTGGAAGATTTTATTAAATAACGTGCTTTGGCACGGAGTCTGCGGTAAGCACTCAGATTGACCATTGTGGGGAACTTTTTGAATATATAAAGAGCACGTTTTCTTTTCATAATGGCATCCTTACATTCGGAATTCTACCAGGGAACAGGAATTTTACGTGCGCTAGTCGACGTCATAGGTATACTTTTCCCCGCGGCTCTAGTAATTGCGTGTGTTACCCAAGAAACTCGATCGTCAACTTCCGGTATGTTTTCCGAATCCTTCAGATTTGCGTTGGTGGTAAAGGTTGACCAATCAGCTCGCCGCAAGTTCCAATGCGCACAGCGCGTTGGCTCCCGTAAATTTGTGGTGATTTTTAAAAACAGAGGGTAATGATCACTGCCACATAAATCAGAATGAACAGTGAAATTGAAAAGCGGTGCTATAGAAGGAGTACAAACAGAAAGATCAATTGCCGATGATTCTCCATTAAAAACGTTGAATCTTGTTTTTTCTCCATTATTAAGTATTATTAGGTCATTATCGTTAAAAAACTCTTCGAATAGACGACCTCGTCCGTTTCCATCCACCATTGTATCACCCCATAAGCGATTATGAGCATTCAAGTCGCCTAGAAGGACATATGGACGTGGGAGCTGTAACACAAGGCAATCAAGATTTCTCCTCGTAACTGGAGCCCATTCAGGTAGGTGAATGTTACGGAAGGTAACAGGCTGAGGGAGAGCAACTCTAACTGCCATTGCCTGTAGAGGTGTTGTAAGTGGCAGTGGGCTTACGTGACAGCTGTCATGGACAGCTGTGGCTACTCCCCCATGAGCTCTGTTACCTGTCAGGTCGTCACAACGATAAAAACTATAGTTACGTAATAAAGGAGTCAGCAGTTTTAAAATGTGTCTCTTGTAAGAAGAAACACAGTGGTTTAAAATCGGAAAGTAAAAGCTTAATCTCTTCTTTATGACGATTATACCCATTACAATTCCACTGCAGCAGAGTCATTCTTGTTAAAATCACTACTAAACTCTAGTTCTAAAATTTGTACAGTTATTATAAACTAGTTTATCTACTTCTTTTTGCCTCGAAGACTAGATAAAAACCTCTCGTGCACGTCCGTGGCCTTTTCCTTACGGAACCCATTTACTCTCGAATGAGCTGGTACCGTCTGCCACTCCATGTTTTCGCCACTCCGTGACGGAGACAGCGAGAGAGCTCTCTGACTGAGTGAGGTGGTATCTTTTTTCTTTTCGATCTCTTTAGATCGAGATTGCCGGTTAAGTTTGGTATTTTTTTATTCAGCTGTCTCTGTCGTTTTAATTCCTATGACTGTTGTTTGCGAAGCAGGAGTCTTCAACTGCTTCGCAAGTATCTGCTTGAGCTCGCTTATTTCTTTGTTTTGAGATTTAATAATGTCTTTGTATTTTTTAGCTTCATCCTGCATTGCAACAGTTTGATCGGCGAGTTGCTTCCTAAGCGCTGTCATCTCCTCAGCCTGCTGCTTCATCATCTCCCTCAGCTCCGTGAGGGATGACTCGACTGAGGAGCTGGCAGGGGTCTGAACGGCAAGCTGGACTTTTTGTTGTTCAATGATAGATTTGAGTTTCGAAATTTCTGTTGTTGTGCTTGTACTTTGTGATGTTGCTTGTGGGAAAGATTTCGTGAGATTTGTAGGGGGATTAAGCTGATTATATAACCTTCTTGCATCAGAGAGCGATATATTCTGAAGGGTCTTCATCTCTTGAATTGTCTTTTCTCTTTTGAACAGCGGACACACCCGAGCCCACGCCGGGTGGTCTCCATCGCAGTTCACGCAACGGGCGCTGTTTTCGCATGGTCCCGAGCCATGTCGGTCTGCAGCGCAGTTACCGCAGGTATCTCTGCCCTTGCAAGATTCGCTGGGGTGCCCAAACCTCTGGCACTTAAAGCACCGCAGAGGATTGGGTATATGCGGACGCACTGTCAGGCATATATAGCCAGCGAAAACCTTCATGGGCAGAGTGGGAGTATTAAAAGTCAATATCAGAAGAGGAGTAGCAACAAGTTAACCATTACGACGACTATCGATTCGATTCACATCAGTAATGTTCTGGCTTTTAAACTCATTTTTAAGTGTTTCAACATCGATATCAAGTAAATCATGACAGAATATTATGCCTTTCGAGGTGTTTAGGTTCTTGTGCGGCGAGACATTAATAAGGTAAGTAAGAAAAAGTTGCGAGTTGAGAAGAGTTTTTTTCTGTTCACCGGTTTTAGTCTCAATGAGAAGGGTGCCGTCACGAAGACACTTAGACGACTTGACCTCGCCTACAAGACGATGCACTCCTCTGGCCTGATCGAATGGTGAAATATTCTTGAAGCTTTTGTTGGGCGTCGTTATTTTTATTGTAAGATAGCGCGGCTCTTTGAATTCTGGTTGAAGGTCTTCAATGGAGATTGGATCTTCCATTAAAGCTCGCTTCTTGTTACGATTGATTTGGGGAGGGATTTGTTCAGGTTCCTTGGGGTGGGGTGGTTGGGGGAAGGGGTTGAGGTTTATATTGTTTGTATTCATGTTTGGTCCCACGAGAAGCTAGGGAATTATGAGTCAACTCGCACAGAGCCCCGCATGTGAAAGTAAGGCTATAATAAAACTAGAGGTCGCCAGGTATCTAGAGTACATCGTTCGAGACTACATTGACCCGTAGCCATCCAGCTCCTCGGCACGATTGTTTACAACTTGAGCTTAGGTCTGTCTCGTGTCCATGTACATTGCAATTGTCGTCAACAGATGTGGGCGATTCAAGCATATGGAAGAAGCTGGCAAGAAAAGGGAAATTGAGAGAGGACAAGAGAACAGAAGATAATAGAAGAGGTACAGAAGTGAGAAGAAAAAACAATATTCAGCACTCCCTCCACATACTCCGGTCACCAAATGGAACCCACTCGACCGAGGCGGTCCGAACTTGGTCTGGGCCCTCACCCCAGACCTTATCGCCATGGGTGACCCTGCTGGGGGGAATGGGAATTGCTCCGACGATAGCTCGGGGTCCGGGGCCACGCAGCCCACCCACGTCAAAGGGGTTCGGTCCTGAGGGCTTTCTGATTCCTAAACGAGTAATAAAATCCAGCATTTTTTTTACCCCCTGGGGTGTAAAAACCTGAATGTGAATCGAAATACCGGGGTAAAAAAAATCCCGGCAAAACTTTCCCTGTCATTTACCCAGATGGGTAAAAAATAATCGGGGCAGTCTTTACTTTTCTTTTTTTAAAAATCTTTTTTTAAACGATACTTGAGTTTATAATAATCGGGGGCAAAATCTTTTACTGTCTTGTTTCTGGATACTTTTTTTCTCAAAATTTGGGGTAATAAAAAACGGGCCCATCTTTACTGTCTTCTTCTGAATACTTTTATCAACGATACTTGGGGTAAAAAAAATCTGACAAATCTTTTAACTGTCTTGTTTAAAAATACTTTTTTCAACTATATTTGGGGTAAAATAACCCAGATCTTTACTGTCTTGTTTCTGAATACTGTTTCCAACGATACTTGAGGTAATAATAATCTGGCAGATCTTTACTGTCTTGTTTCTGAATACTGTTTTCAACGATACTTGAGGTAATAATAATCTGGAAGATCTTTACTGTCTTGTTTCTGAATACAGTTTTCAACGATACTTGAGGTAATAAAAATCTGGCAGATCATTACTGTCTTGTTTCTGAATACTTTTTTCAACGATACTTGAGGTAATGATAATCTGGCAGATCTTTACTGTCTTGTTCCTGAATACTGTTCTGAACGATACTTGAGGTAATAATAATCTGGCAGATCTTTACTGTCTTCTTTCTGAATACTGTTATCAACGATACTTGAGGTAATAATAATCTGGCAGATCTTTACTGTCTCGTTTCTGAATACTGTTTTCAACTATACTTGAGGTTATAATAATCTGGCGGATCTTTACTGTCTTGTTCCTGAATACTCTTTTCAACGATACTTGAGGTAATAATAATCTGGCAGATCTTTACTGTCTTGTTCCTGAATACTGTTTTCAACGATACTTGAGGTAATAATAATCTGGCAGATCTTTACTGTCTTGTTACTGAATACTGTTTTCAACGATACTTGAGGTAATAATAATCTGGCAGATCTTCACTGTCTTGTTCCTGAATACTGTTATCAACGATACTTGAGGTAATAATAATCTGGCAGATATTTACTGTCCACCGAGGTTCAAATGTTCCAGCATATGATTACTCCCTCGTATTCGTTTCAACTGATATATGAAGTGACCAGATCAATAAAATTTCAGCGGATCTTTACTGAATTCTATACAACGGTGGTAATAAGAATCCAGCATTGTTTACTCTCTCGGATATGAAACATGAATATTGATCACAATATTGAGGTAAAAATGATTCGGCGGAACTTTACTGTCATGTATCAGATAGGTAAAAATAATCTGGCAGATCTTTACTGTCTACTGAACATTGTGATACTGATCGGTACAAATATACCAGCATATGTTTACGCCCTCTGCCCTCAACTGATATATGGAATGACCAGATTAATAATAATCCAGTGGATCTTCACTAAATTCCATACAACAGTAGTAATGAGAATCCAGCATTTGTTTACTCCCTCGGATGTTAAACATGGATATTCATCGTACTATTGAGGTAAAAATAATCTAGCCGAACTTTACTGTCCTCTATGAGAGAAGTGATTAGAATCTAGCCTCCATCTTGTTTCCGAATACTGTTTTCAACGATATTTTCGTATGTCAACGATCGTTGAAAACAGTACTCGAACAGTAAAGATAAGATAGATTATTTCTAACTCAAGTATCGTTGAAAACAGTATTCAGACAGTGAAGATCAGCCAGATATTTTTCATCTCAAATATCGTTGAAACACCATTCAGACAGTGAAGATCTGTCGGATTTTTTCCACCTTTTCTATGGTATTTTTCTATGATTATGGTATTTTACCTTTCCGTAAAAGAGGACAATAAAGTTCCGCTAGATTATTTTTACCTCAATAGTTCGATGAATATCCATGTTTAACATCCGAGGGAGTGAAAAAAATCTGTATTCTCATCACTACTGTTGTATGGAATTCAGTAAATATCGAGATTATTATCACCTCAAGTAAAGTTGAAAACAGTATTCAGAAACAAGACAGTAAGATCTGCCAGATTATTATTACCTCAAGTATCATTAAAAACAGTATTCAGAAACAAGAGAGTAAAGATCTGCCAGATTATTATAACCTCAAGTACCGTTGAAAACAGTATTCAGAAACAAGACAGTAAAGATCTGCCAGATTTTTATTACCTCAAGTATCGTTGAAAACTGTATTCAGAAACAAGACAGTAAAGATCTTCCAGATTATTATTACCTCAAGTATCGTTGAAAACAGTATTCAGAAACAAGACAGTAAAGATCTGCCAGATTATTTCTACCTCAAGTATCGTTGGAAACAGTATTCAGAAACAAGACAGTAAAGATCTGCCAGATTATTATTACCTCAAGTATCGTTGAAAACAGTATTCAGAAACAAGACAGTGAAGATCTGCCAGATTATTTTTACCTCAAGTATCGTTGGAAACAGTATTGAGAAACAAGACAGTAAAGATCTGCCAGATCATTATTACCTCAAGTATCGTTGAGAACAGTATTAAGAAACAAGACAGTAAAGATCAGCCAGATTATTATTACCTCAAGTATCGTTGAAAACAGTATTCAGAAACAAGACAGTAATGATCTGCCAGATTATTATTACCTCAAGTATCGTTGGAAACAGTATTTTGAAACAAGACAGTATAGATCTGCCAGATCATTATTATACCTATCTGATAAATGACAGTAAAGTTCCGCCGGATTATTTTTACCTCAGTATTTCGATTCACATTCATGTTTCACACCCGAGGGAGTAAACAAATGCTGGATTCTTATCACTACTGTTGTATAGAATTCAGTAAAGATCCACTGGATTATTATTAATCTGGTCATATAATATAGCAGTAATAAGGAATCAGAGGGAGTAATCATCTGCCAGCATATTTGTACTGATCAGTAATAAAATGCCTGGCTGATGATTACCGTACAGTAATCATCAGCCAGCATTTTATTACGGGGGTAAACATAATCTAGCAGTACAAATATTCCGTTACACCGGGCGCACATAGACGCAATTGACCTTTTCACTGAGTATTCGGAATCGTTATTATCATACAAGACCTCCTACCCAGCTATTGCAGCCAACGCAATCTATGTACGAGCCCAAGTGCAATAATATCCGATAGCATACCAATCAAGTCCTGATCATTGCTGGTGTCGTCAACATTTGTGGGCGGTTTGAGCACACGAAGTAAGTTGGCAGAAAAAGGAAAGTAAGAGAAGTTTATAGAAAAGAAGGTGATAGATGGGGAAAGAAGTTAGAAGGGTATAAATAATGCTCAGCGCTCACTCCACGTACTCCGGTCACCTAACGGCACCCACTCGACCGAGACGGTCCGAACTTGGTCTGGACCCTCACTCCAGACCTTATCGCCATGGGTGACCCTGCTGGGAGTAAATGAATTGCTCCCGACGATAGCTCTGGAGATCACGGGGCCACGCAAGCCCCCACACCACGTCAAGGTGTCCGGATCCTTTTGAGGGGGGGGGGGGTTTCATCAGAACAGATCAACTACGCAACAACTACTGAATCTAACTGACAAAATCACAGACACCATGAACAACAAAAAATCCACAGCTATGGCATCACTGGACATAGCTAAAGCTTTCGATCGTGTATGGCACGACGGTCTTCTCTACAAACTTCTTCGTCTCGACTTCCCCCCTATCTCATCACCCTTGTACATTCTTATCTACGTGATCGCAAGTTCTTCGTCTCACTTCGCGAGCACAACTCTTCCCTGCACTCAATCCTAGCTGGCGTGCCTCAAGGGAGCCGGATCGGCCCTGTCCTCTTCAATCTCTTCACGGCGGACATTCCCTCCATCCTCCCTCACACCCAGCTCTACCTCTATGCTGATGACGCGGCGCTGCTCTCAACGTCAATCAAGAAAAAACAGGCCGTCGTCTATCTGCAGCGAGCATTGACCAAGCTTTCATCCTGGTATAATGAATGAAGGATCGAGGTGAATGCGTCCAAGACTCAAGCAATCACCTTCCCGAAATCGAGACAGCCACCTCCTCAACTCCAACTCCACGGCGTCAACATCGAGTGGAGCCCGTCACTAAAATATCTCGGCCTACACCTCGACTCGCGTATGACATGGGGCGTTCATACGCGCAACACCACTCACAAAGCCACAGTTAGATTCGCGGCCTTATGCCCACTTCTACGCTCAAAAAACATTTCCATCGAGAACAGAATCCTTCTATTCAAATCAATTATTCTTCCTATACTGAGTTACGGCGCCCCCGGGGACCTGGGGGGGGGGGGGGGGGGGGTGCGCCCAGTCACACATAGCCTCCATGCAAGTCCTTCAAAACAAAGCCTTGCGCCTATCCACTATTTGCCTCGCATGACCCGAGTAGTGGACCTCCATGATAGACTCTCAATAAAATACGTCCGACAACACCTGCTCGATAGCGTTTCATGAGAACATTCTATCATCTGACATACTGCATATAGCGTCGCTTCCAGTACGTGCTATATTACCGTCTGACACTCACAGGAGGCCTATCCACTCCACAATGGATAACAGGCCGAAAACTAGGGGAAACATACCCGCTCAGTGTACATACTAAAACCCGGCCCCTCCACCCACCTGGAAGAGGACCAACAATATTTCGCCTATTGTTGGACCCGGCTCCTCCACCCAGCTATAAGCACGCCGCTGCTAATAGCTACACATATCGTCAAACAACGCTCGCTCTGAGAGAGAATTCCTCTCTCCCTCTCTTGCTCACCGCTCACGGCCGGCGAACGACTCGTCTCTCGCTACCCCCTCCCCACCCCCCCCACCCCCGCCAAGGAGCTGCTATGTCGCTTCTCGTATATAAACCGTAAAATAATTAGAAAACTCAAGCAAAAACACTAGACTAGAAACGCACTGTATTAATACTCGCACGCATATAATTCAGTGCATACAAGTAGCAAGTGAGCAATCTATTGCCCACATGGAAATACTCTCACTTTTTTCTCCACTATAATTATTATCGTAGGCTTATCAACGTTGAATCTTATATTCAACTCTATCATAATTATTCCCTATCGGACTACTCTCTATTCCATAAAACTCATCATAGTTTTCGATTAGAATTATTATTCCACCTATTCTCGCATAAGAATCGGGAATGGCACTATTCCCTTTTAACTATTACTTATGGGCCTCAGTCGCCTCACTCTTATTTACAAAATCTCATTACACTTCTCGATTAAAAACCATGTTTACTCATATTCTGGCTCGAGAAATGGGTTCTGTAGCTGTTTTCCATAATAACACTCACAGCCCAGTTTCTCCGGCAACAAATATTCACACAACGTCTTGAAAATCAGCTGGTTCACCCAGATGTTTTCTAACTTCCAACATTCCGAGAAACACTCTCGGCCGGCCAGCTATCACGTGCACCCTCAGTGCCGTGGGGGCAGCTGGCCTCGCTCTCACTCTCTCTCTCTCTCTCTCTCTCCCACTACCGAACACTGCAGCTTGCTGCTCGCAGTCTAGCAAGCACACAAAAATCAAGGGCAAACTGACTGACGCCAACAACACACCAGCTGTCAGCCGCCCTACTTTCTCTTCTCGCACAACAAACTCGCTCACCCTGAACTACAATAACTTTGTAAATATCCCCAACAATCAATCAACCAACAAGAACTTGTCGCCATTGTAAATAGTGCTGATAGAAAATATTTCTATCAGCAACAGAACTAGAAATATCTCTCCTATTCGATCTTGTGAAGCGCCTCGCCCAGAAAAATGGCAGCACACCCCAGACGATCTCTGAAAATGCATCTGACAGCCTGGAACGCGAATGGCGGCCCAAATGCGAAAATTCTGGAACTAACCACCTTCATCACAGACCATCGAATAACAATACTGTCCCTCCAAGAAACAAGACTTATTCCTACTGACAAATATTCCTTTCCCGGATTCACGGTTATAAGAGAAGATAACCCCAACAACCACAGGTACGGAGGATTCATCATCCTAGTTGACAACAAGATCGGCTTCGAACAAATTCCACTCCCACAAACCCCTAACCTCGAGACGGTCGGCATCGAAATAACAACAGCAAGAGGCAAGCTACGCGTCATCTCCGCCTATGCCCCACAAAGACAACCATTTATCCCTGCAGACCTGACATCCGTCCTCCAGTCAGACACTCCCACCATTTTAATGGGCGACCTTAATTGTGAGCATCCCTCATGGAATTCGATTAAAGCTAACACCCGAGGAAAGAAGCTTCTCAAGCTATCCATAGAAGAAGCTTTCCTTGTCGCTGGCCTAACTGAATTTACCCACTATGCTGGAGACAGGAGTAATGTCCTCGACATAGTGCTCTTTAGAAATGTGAATCGACTTTACGACATCTCCTCAATTACAGCCCTGTCGTCAGACCACCTCCCCATCCTAGTTGAAATGTCTGAAACTCACACACCCAGGCCTCAGAATGTTATTCTCGATTATTCGAAAGCAAATTGGAACCAATACAGGCTTGTCATGTACGAGTCCCTCTCAGACGTCCCTGACACCATCCACACTACAGCCGAACTGGAGGAAGCCACTGGTAAGCTTTCCAATCTGATTATAGAAGCCTCCAAAGAGAGCATCCCTCAAAAGACACCTAGAAATAGCAATCTGTTGAACATTCCCCCCACCCTTCACAGAGCAATCCAGCTGAAGAATAGTATCAGGAAGTAATATCAGGAATACAGAACCGCAGAGCTAGCTTCCAAACGCAATCAAATCAATAGAGCCGTCAAACTAGCAGTGAGAGAATTCAGGCAAGCATCTGTCAGCATCAGCAAGCATCTTTTTCAAGGCTCTGCCTTGAAAAAGATCAACACCAAAGACAACTCCATAAGGAGGATGGCCCGCAATTTTCAGCGGAAGCCTGAACCGAGCCCACCCATTCAGGGAAGGAACTCCCTTGGAAGCAGACCTGAGGACAAAGCAAATGCTCTGGCTGATGAAATAGAACCCTCCAACACTACCCTCCAACACTGGCCCACGCTATGGAAGACAGCCAAGGTAATCACATTCCTCAAACCAGGCGAACCAGCCCGCTTACCCTCTTTTTACCGCCCAATCTCTCTGCTCCCTATCATCTCAAAACTGGCAGAAAAGATCTTACTCATCAGAGTTAACAAACACATGGAACAAAACAATTGCCTCCCCAACGAACAATTTGTATTTCGATCGAATCATTCCACCGTGCCACAGTTACTCCCGATTCACTGACACCGTAACCAACTCATTCAACACCAATGGCACCACAACATCTGTACTCCTGGACATCTCTAGAGCATTTGACAGGGTTTGGCATAAGGGTCTGAAAAATCAACTTTCTCCGCCTCCTATGGGTCACGTCATTTTCCAGGTTCTCAATAGGGGTCACAAACCTCAATATTTGGGGAAACGCTGAGGTACTCGATGATTCACCGGCAACAATATAATATTATCGGACAAATATTATTATGCAAAGAATAAAATATGAGCCGCCCCGGTGGCCAAGTCAATTACCGCTAATGGTAACTGAAGTCACCGCTGGGAGTGGGTTCGAGTCCCACATAAGGTATGGGTTTTTGTAAACGTCCTTTCACCCATCATCACTTCATCGTTTCATTATCATCCGCTCATTCGTACCCCCGTATAACCTAGCTGTTGGTGGGGTCGTTAAGCAACATTGAAAAAAAATGCAATATCTTCATGAGGATGGTTGAAAGAAGCGCCAGCTGGACAAGACAATGCAGGCGATGAGCGTTGTACCGTTTCCATGACTTTCATGCGTCCACAGCTCGCAGACCTGAAGAAGCATGCGAAAACAAAGGGTCATATTTCGAAAATGAGCAGTCTGAACAGAAACGCACAACCTGTACTTGGTACTTTCGGTAAGTTCGGCAATGGACGTCACATTTACGTTCCTTAACAGAATCTGTTCCATTTCTCAATGATGAATGAATGAATGAATAGTGAGGTTTAACGGCGCGTCAACGACGAGGTTATATTGCGCCGGTAAATTTAACATAGATTCACGTCGAAATGAACACTATAATAGGAGATGAAATAATTTACACACTGAAATATCCAGATAGCGAGACATGATCAGTTGTAACATGCTCCGGTGTAAAGGGCCGTAGAGTATACATAGTGAAGGCACTGATACGAAACACGTATTTCAAGTTGATTAATCTATACTCGGATTCTACCAAATATTATATCTACAACTATAGCTTAAAACTAACTAAAGACCTAGTAACAATAAAAGTGCATAATAAGAAACATGCTACGGTGTAAATAGCCCGAACACGTATGGTACGAACAAAACTAAATAACACGTCATCGTTCGAGATCGTTTCCTACTATTTGACTGGATCTTCCACTAATAGTTAAGACTTAAAACCTTACTAGAGAACTAATAACAAGAACAGTGGACAATTACTGGTCACGTTTGGTGGGTTCGAGTCCCTCATCAAGCATAGGTTTTTGTAAACATTACATCACCTATCATCGCTTCATCGTTTCATCATCGCCCGCTCATTCGTACCCCCATACGACCTGGCTGTTTGTGTGTCGTTGAGCAACATTGAAATAAAATGAATGAAAACTATTTTCACGTAGGGCCTACCCCTAATAAAGCATATTCCTCATTCACAGGTGTCATCTCCACTCCAACTGTATATGAATGAATGAATGTTGAGTTTTAGGTGCATCGACAACGAGGTCATTTTGCACCGTGCACATGTATGTTGAGATCAATTGAGTGGAGTCAAGCGCCGGTGTAAAGAGCCGGAACCTGTTGAACTTGAACAGTAACTATGAACTAATTTCTACTTTCGCACTTACAACAATGATATATAACTGGTTGAAAGAACAGGCACCTGTGTAAGGAGCCAGAACTTGTTGTACATGGATGTAAAACTTACTATACTAAATAACAACTATGAACTAATTTGTACTTTGAAACTTACAACAATAATAGACAGATAACTGGATAAAAGAGAAGGCACCGTTGTGAAAAGCCGGAACCTATTGGACATTAAATAACTATACTATACTAAATAACAACCATGGTCCAATTTCTAATTTAAAACTTAACACTATGATAATAAAACAACAACAGATACCAGGTGAAAAAGTAACATGTATACAAGCCTAGCACTCATAGGTAGTCAACAAGTTTAACACCTGCTCAGAGACTTTCCAATAAATTTGCTATTTTAAGAAATTTAAAAAGTTTGTCTATTGTTTCACTGTTGTTTTCTAGAATCTTTGGAAGAAGAAGATCCAAAGCAACTCGGTTCCTTGCATTGGCATAGCACGTGCATTCGGATAAAATATGTCGAACAGTTAGAAACTCATTGCATGTGTCACATCTTGGGGGAACCTTTTCTGGGGTAAACAAGTAAGAATGGGTCAAGATGGTGTGTCCGATGCGAAGACGTGTCAGGATAACTTCCTCGCGTCGAGATCTTCGGATAGACGAGTCCCATGGCTGAACAAAAGGCTTTATTTCTTTTAATTTATTATTCGTCTCGCTGTCCCACTCGCTCTGCCAACGACACTTGAAAAGGTGTTTGAACAGGGCTTTCAGATCTCCAGAAGGGACATGTGGAGAGTATATCAGGTTTCTCTGTGGCCTCTTTTGCTGCTTCATCAGCTTGTTCGTTACCTGGTATACCCACGTGTGCTGGCACCCAACAAAACACGTCCCCAACATTGCGCGTCCCGAAGTGAGTAAGACGTGATTGTATTTCCTGGACCAGTAAATTTGTAGGGAATATCTGCGAAATCGCTTCAATTGAACTCAGGGAGTCTGAACAGATTAAGAAAGCGTTCTCAGGTCGTTGTTGGATCTTCTGAAGACATTTATATATAGCGTACAGCTCTGCAGTGTAAACACTACATGCTGGGTTCAAATTGAATCCTTCAGAGACATACGCACCAGAACAAAAAGCACTCCCTACTGCATTATTTATTTTAGAACCGTCTGTATAGTAGTGCATATAATTAGTGTATTGCGAGCAGATCTCTCCAAACTTCAGACCGAATTCAAGTGAGCTCGTGGTGGCCTTATTGTTGGCCGCCAGTTCTGTGACACAGTGTGGACGAGTGATTAGCCAGGGGGCATCTGAGCAGAGTTGTATTGGGTAAACAGGCGGAAGAACTAAGTTGACTGCGTCGTTCAATTCAAATAATAGGTTTGAGAAGCGCATTCCCGCTGGTCGAGTCGCTGACGGTTTGGCATTGAAAATATATTCTGATGGAGGGTTGAATATATCATCGTAAGATGGGTGTTTAGCAATTCCTTTTAGTTTGGATGCGTACGCACAAAGGAGGTATTGGCGCCTAATCTTCAATGGTGGTTCACCAGCCTCACAGTACAGGCTTTCCACCCGACTGGTACGGAGTGCTCCAGTAGCCAGTCGGATACCTGTATTGTGAACTGTGTTTAGGGACTTGATGTAACTTTCTCGTGCCGAGCTATATGCAATACAGCCGTAGTCCAGTTTAGATCGTATTAGTGAGCGATATAGATAGAGCATGGACGTACGGTCAGCTACCCAAGATGTACCAGTCAAATATCGCAGCAGGTTCAAAGACAACATGCATTTATTCTTCAGTTGAGCTATGTGCGATTTCCAACTGAGCTTCACGTCAAATGTTAAACCAAGGAATCTAGTCGTTGTCGTGAATGGTAGTCATTCACCCTTCAATGTTATATCAGGATCGGGGAACAAACCTCTCTTACGAGTGAAATGCATACATTTGGTTTTGCTGGTGGAAAATCTGAAACCCGTATCATCAGCCCATTTTTCCAATCGGGTAACAGCGAGTTGAGTTTGTCGCGTTGCTGACATTAAGCTTACGGACTTGTAAAATATCGCTAAATCATCAACAAAGAGAGACGCTTTCATTGGAGATCTTATGCAATTGACCATCTCGTTTATGGCGACTGCAAAAAGTGTACATGATAAAACGGAGCCTTGTGGCACACCGTTCTCCTGATCAAACGTGTCCGATATTACGTTACCGATGCGTACGCGGAACTTACGTTCCGTCAGAAAGTTTGTTATGCATACCGGTAGATGCCCCTTCATACCCCACATCGATAAGTTTCTTAAGATGTTGTAACGCCATGTCGTATCATACGCTTTCTCAAGATCGAAGAATACTGCCACTACATGCTTAGATGTTAAGAAAGCTTCTTGGATGAATGTCTCCATTCGGATTAAGTGATTTTGAGTATTTCTGTTCTTCCTGAACCCAGACTGTATTGTGCAAAGGCGATTTTGCCGTTCCAACAACCATATTAGACGGTTGTTGACCATTCGCTCCATCACCTTGCACAAACAGCTGGTCAGGGAAATGGGTCTATAGCTAGACGAAAGCAATTTGTCTTTTCCTGATTTTAGGATTGGTACCTGCAGTGCATTACGCCATCTACCTGGGAAAGAGTCAGTAGTCCACCGAAGATTATACGCGTCAAGAAGATGGTCCAATGAGTCACTACACAGGTGCTTCAGGAACTGGTTATGTACCATGTCTCCCCCAGGAGATGTATCTCGCGAGCGAGCAATGGCAAAATCCAGTTCCCATATATTGAACGGGAGATTGTAGTTCTCATCATTATTAGAAGAGAAATCTAGTTTCTGGGTTTCGAGAACACGTTTTCCTCTCTGGAAAGATGGTGAGTAATTCCTTGAACTACAGATCTCCTCGAAATATTGACCAATATTATTGGCGATGTCTTGATGTGAGGTAATTAGGGAACCGTTAATCTGCAAGCCAGTTATTATAGTAGATTTAAATTTACCGTCTATCTTTTTAACCCTGTTCCACACTTTAGTCATTGGGGTGGTGTGGTTTATAGCCGAAATATATACTTTCCACGATTCGTTTTTTGACATTTTAATTACTTGTCGTGCTTTCGCACGAAGACGTTTGTATGCCATTAAATTGACTCCAGTTGGATACTTTTTAAAAATATTGAGATATTGCTTCCTCTTACGAATAGCCTCTCTACACGCATCACTCCACCACGGAACAGGAGTACGTGTAGGTTTGGTTGATGTCAGGGGGATACTTTCAGAAGCTGCTTCAATGATTTTATCGGTGATGTGGTCAACTCTAGCATTTGGCTCTATTACATCTTCACTATCCTCGAGAACTGCGAGGCGGGTGAAGAGGGACCAGTCAGCTCGACGTATGTTCCAATGAGCGCAACGTGTGGGTTGTTGTAAAGCCGTGCTCATGTGAAGTAGAATAGGGAAGTGGTCGCTGCCACACAAGTCGGAATGTACTGAGAAGTTGACATGAGGAGGAAAGGATGGTGAACAAACACAAAGATCAATTGCAGAAAATTCTCCATTGAAGGCATTACATCTTGTTTTGTCCCCATTATTTATGATTATCAGATTATTATCGTTAAAGAATTGTTCGAAGAGATGACCTCGTCCGTTCCCATCAGCCATGGTGTCACCCCATAACCGATTGTGTGCATTAAAATCACCTAGTAGAACAAATGGCCTGGGAAGTTGAAGGATTAGGTGCTGTAAATTTATTCTATTTACAGGAGCCCATTCGGGTAAGTAGAGGTTACAGAAGGTGACTGGTTGAGGGACAGATATGCGGGTTGCCACTGCTTGTAGGGGTGTGTTCAGAGTTAAAAGACTAGAGTGGTAGCTGTCATGTACAGCTGTTGCAACTCCACCGCTAGCTCTATCCCTAGTAACGTCATCAAATCGATAAAACTTATAATTACGTAACACAGGGGAGTCGAAAGGTTTAAAATGCGTTTCTTGAAGAAATATACAAACAGGTTTAAAATATGATGTTAAAATTTTAACCTCTTCGTTGTGGAAGTTATAACCATTACAATTCCACTGGATGAAAGACATGATGTAAAGTAAAATTTGAAACGTGGTGTATAAAGTTGAGTAAAAACAGTAAGTAAAAGTGACTAGATAGGTTTCTTTGGTTTGTTAGTTTTCCTTCCGGTCTCCTTCAGGTAGTCGTCAAGAACGATGCGCTGCCTTTGGAGAGGTTTCTCCTTCGAAGAGCAAGCGCCGTCTATCTCCATACCGATTGAATGTGGAGATTCAACACCTGAGGTCTCAATAGTTTTGTTAGTTGGGGGTTCAATCGTTGAAACTGCCTCTTGTTTAGAGCCGAGGCTCATCAGGTCCGCAATTTGCTGTTGCATGGTGGCGATCTGTCGTGATTGTTTTTCTAGAATTTTGTTTTGTTCTTCAATTTGCTTTGCCTGACGTTCAAAGATCTTGTTTTGTTCGTTTATAATCACAGTTTGCTGAGCCAATTGCTTTGCTTGCATTTCTATTGTCATTTTTTGTTTATCGATTACAGATTGAAGCTGATTCACCTCAGCAGATGGGGATGCTGGTTGCTTTGTAACGAAGGAGAAAGTTTTCGAAACAGTTGCAGGTTGATGAAGAACGTCAAATCGTTTCCTCGCTTCATGGAAAGATATGTTTTCTACAGTTTCAATCTCTTAAATTTCTTTTTCCTTTTTCCATAGCGGACAACTGCGGGACCAGGATGCGTGGTCTCCTTCACAGTTTACACAGCGCAGTCCTCCTGCACAGGCATCGGGGGCGTGACTCGCGGCTGAGCAGCTGGCACACACTTCATTATCCTTGCAAGATGAGCTCGGGTGGCCAAACCTCTGGCATTTAAAACATCGAAGCGGATTAGGTACGTATGGACGAACAGGTAGACATAAAAAACCAGCAAAGAGTTTATCAGGAATGATTGGCTGAGAGAATGTAATGACAAGCATGGGTGTGGGTTTCAAGGACCCATCACGCCTGCTATTGATTCTGTAAATGTCCGTTACTCGTTGAGATTCTAGTTCCATCTTCATATCGTCCACATCAACATTCAGCAGGTCGTGACTATACACGATACCTTTTGATGAGTTGAGGGACTTATGGGGGACAACTTCAATGGGGTACGTATGCATCAACTTTGAATTCAATAGTTTCCTGGATTGAGCACAAGTTACAGTCTCAATTAAAAGAGTGCCATTTCTCAGTCTTTTCGTATTCTTTGTTTTACCTGCAATATCAGTTATGCCTTTTTGAATGACGAATGGAGAAACATCATTGAAGGTCTTTGTCTCACATGCCATGCGGATGACTAAAAATGACGGTTCCTTTGCTTTGGTAATGATTTGATCAACATTAATAACATTGCCAAAAGGTGAGTTGACACGTGCACTTTTCCTTTTCAGGGGAGGACTTTGGTTATTACTGTTGTTTGGGGGGGAGAGAATAGGGGTTTTATTGTTTGAGTTCATATTTAGTCCCACGAGAAGCTAGGGAAATAAAAGTCCACTCGCACAGAGCCCCGCATGTGAAAGTAAGGCTAAATTAAAACTAGAGGTCGCCAAGTATCTAGAGTATATCGTTCGAGACTACATTGACCCGTAGCCATTCAACTCCTCGGCACGATAATTTACACCTTGAGTTTGGGTTCATGTCCATGTACATTGCAATTGTCGTCAACAGATGTGGGCGATTCAAGTACATGGAGAGAGCCGGCCAGAAGAAAGAAAGTAAGAGAAGAAGAGAAGAAAGAAGACACAAGAGAAGGAAAGAAGTGAGAAGAAAAATCAATGCTCAGTACTCCCCCCACACACTCCGGTCACCGGAAGGAACCCACTCGACCGACGGTCCGAACTTAGTCTGGACCCTCACCCCAGACCTTATCGCCATGGGTAACCCTGCTGGGAGCAAATAAATTGCTCCCGACGATAGCTCTGGGGATCACTGGGCCACACAAGCCCCCACACCACGTCAAGGTGTCCGGATCCTTTGAGGGGGACTGTATATGAATCTTCGAATGTAATTGACCTCAATGCATAGCTCCATCCGAAGTATTGACCACCTGAGCGAGTTGCTTAAAACAATTGGTGTTGGCAGTAAACTGGAGCATTTACGTTTGCATCGAACTAAATGCTCGAAACTCATTAAGGCTGTTATTGCCCCGTCAATGTTAACGGCTCTAGTTGAGGGTGTGGGTGAAAGTGGATACTCCCTCATAGGGACGAGTCGACGGATATATCCGTATTCAAATACATGTGCATATGCATTCGATATTATAACAAAAATCAAGGAGAAATAGTTACCGACTACTTGGGTATCATTGAGGTTATCGAGGCTACAGCTATCAAACTATTTGAAGGATTGAAAGAATATTTAGCTCATATTGGCCTGAATGTTTCAAACATTGTCGGACTTGGGACGGATGGAGGTAGTGATTTGTGTGGGAAGATCCACTCGATGTTCACGTTGTTGAGGGAAGATGTGCCAAAGGTTCAACTTGTCAAGTGTGTCTGCCATTCAATCCATCTCTGCGGCTCCAAGGCGGCCGAACAGCTACCTAGTTCTGTCGACTTCCTAATCAAAGAAACGTACAGCTGGTTCAGCTGCAGCTCGACGTCACAAGTATCGCGACATCTACCGTCTAATAAACGACAACAAAACACCTCTCAATCTCGTACAACTTTCACAAACGAGATGGTTGTCTCGATACGACGCCGTGTCGAGAATGTTGGACCAATGGATTGGGCTGAGTGCGCATTTTAAGCTTGCTGCAAACGACGAAAAATGCTATTCTGCCCGCCTGTTGGTTCAAATGATGGAAGATAGGAACAACTATCTATATTTGGTCTTCATCAAACCCATTCTACGAGAGCTCAACCGTGTGAACTTATCCTTCCAACATACGACTGCTGACGTGACGAAAGTATACGGAGATCTGAAATGCTTACTTATGTCAGTGGCAAAGCGGTTAATAGTACCAAGTTTCTTGGACTTATCTAGTCTAGGAAATATTTATGCTCAAACGCGATGACATTGCTTGCATCGAAAACGCTTTGAGCAATCCACTCGCCATGTGGCCGTAGGATGCCATTGATTATGGAATCTTGTTCAATATGAAAGTGGCTGAGGATACGGTCGAGCCACAAGCAAAACTCCACGACGTAAAAATTAGGTGCAAGGGATTTCTCCTCAAGCTTACGGAGGAGCTCGTAAAGCGACTGGCAGAGAACATGGGTGTCCTCGATACCCTGAGGAACTTCACTCCAGCAGTATGTTTAGGCCAGGTGAGACCTCCTTTAACCAGCCTACCTCTTCAGTTGCTAGATGACGGAGAAGCTAAGAAAATCGACATGATCGAAATTCAATGGCAGAAGCTGCTCGCTGTATCGTGGACAGAACATTTCACAGGGAACACAATTCCCACGGATACTTCTGAATGTTGGATCTTTGTCCACAAGTTCACAGACGCAGGAGGGCGTCCAGTTTTCAAGGAACTATACAGTTTCGCATTAAAATTGCTTTGTCTACCTCTAAGCAATGCTGTTGTTGAGCGCTCGTTCTCTATCATGAACTCTACGAAGACAAAACCCAGGAACACGCTCAATATGGACACTTTGGATGCGTTAATGCGTATCCGCATCCACTCATCCAGCATTGGTGTATGCTGCAACAACTTCAATCCATCGGCGCTAATGCTGAGTAAATTCACGTCCGACATGTACGTCAGTTTGACGAATGATGAAGACGTATCTGAAGCGCTGGATGAGTTCTGTGAGATTTATCCCGACGATCCTGATAATGACCCAGTCTTCTATGTTCCCGATTTTACTTAGTAGGCCTATCATTCTTAGAGAACAGACAATACCCCTTCGTCGTTGAGAAGATCAATAATTCTGTTGCCATGAATTTGACCTAGTAGGCAAATGGGAAAAGAGGAGATGCATTATGCTAGAAAATGCCAAACAATCTGAATCTTATAACCTTTTCCATAGCGATTGATGAGTTGGATTTTTCCGCTTCTGATGTGGCTTATATATGATAATGAACTTGAGACCTATGGTAGTTCAAGTTTCTTTGTAATAGACCGTGTTATGGCGTTATGTGTTTATGGATCATGAGATGTACATAATATTATTATATGATATCATCATTGTTGTATAATATAATATGATCATAATGGAAGATGCTTTATTTCTCGTCCAAACGATCCTATCTTTCATCCTTGGCCTTGATTGGGGAACAATGATTATGTATCAAGTTTCGATGTTGGTGAAAAGAAAGAGAAAAAAAAATATAAATAAACATTGATTATATAGCGGCAAAGTATTGAATTAAGTATTTCAATTATTATAGCAGATTGATCATATGAAGTAGGCCTATTGTGATCATGTAGGTTGAATTGTGTACATTACAGCGCGTTCAAATTTGATTATTTTTCTTTTGGTCCGATTACATTTCCCATTCAAAATACCGACCAAAATGGAATTTCGGGGACTTTGGGCGACTTCGTGGACCAAGTTGGCGACATGGAAGTGGGGTGAACTGGCAACCCTGGGATGGAGCGATGGCTCACACGTGGCAAGTGTAGGCGTATCACTGGGATTCACTGGGCAACTACGCACTGCAAACTTTGCCGCTCTGTTCAATTGCGTTCTTTTTTTTAAGGCTAAGAATTCACGTGTGCGAAGTATAAATTGCATTGTTATTATGAATAGTGAACGTAAAAGTTCGCCGGATTGGTCTAAGTGCAGGCAGAAATTCAAAATTGAATGGGAGACGGAACTGAAATGGTTAGAAAGGTAAAACTGATTTCACGGCCGTATGTACATCGTGCAATTCCGAGTTTAATATCGTTAAAGGGGGCACCAAATACGTACGATGACACAGCGATTCAGTGTACCACAAAAAGAATCAAGCTGCCAAGGATGAAAGTGCTTCCATGACCAAGTTTGTCACTCAACAAAATCACGATATTATAGATGCCGAGCTGCGATGGTGCAATTTTATATGCGAAAACAATCTGCCTGCAAAGCGCAGTGATAACTTTGTTAAACTAGTTCCTAAGATGTTTCCTGAAAGCGTGGTTGCCAAGAATTTTCACTGTTCTCGCACAAAAACAAGCCAGATCATTGTGCAATCGCTGGGCGCATCTCTCCAAAACAACATTGTTTCAGTCATGAAAAAGTTTCGTTTTACATTATTAATTGATGAGTCAACTGACAAGGCAAATGGTGATTATGGCTCGACATATTGCAAGTAACATTGTTGAAACACATTTGTATCAAGTGCTTGCGTTTGAGGGCCACGCAAAGGGCGAAAATATATTTAATGTGGTAAAAGACGCATTTGAAGCCGATTCGATTCCATGGGAAAACTGTATCAGCATGTCGTCTGATGGCGTCCGAGACAGCTGTGGCAACTCCTCCGTGAGCCCTGTTTCCTGTCAGGTCGTCATGGCGATAAAAGCTATAATCACGTAGTAGAAGAGAATCGATCGGTTCAAAATGTGTTTCTTGTACGAAGAAACACAAAGGACTAGATACTAAAATCTTGATCTCTTCTCTGTGTCTGTTGAAACCGTTACAATTCCACTGTAACAGGGCCATGTTAAAAAAGAATGAGTAAAATATACAGATTAAAATTTGCATTGAAATATATATGAAGGGTATATTTCAATACGACACTAATTCTAGGAAGTCTTGTCTCTCTTTGTATTCGAATGTTTTGTTCCTGCAACCGTCCAATCACTTTCGGGTTCAGGTTTGTCCTTCATGTAGAAAGACACTCCAGTAGGCCTGCTAGGCACTGGAGCTTGAGACAAAGAATCCTTCTTTTGTCTATTAATCTTGATTTCAGTTGATGGTGGCACATTCACAGCAGTGAAAGTGGTCACCTCTGGAGTCTGTGAACCAGCCAGAGCATGAGACCTGTTATCCGGAGCTTTGTAAATGGGATTTAAGAAGCTGTAGATTGCAAGCGTCGTCGATTTTGCCTTTTGGAAGCCAAATTGCTCATTTGATAAAATATTATGCTTATTTAAGAATTTGGTGATTCTGCTATGGATCACTATCTCAAAGATCTTGGAAAACGACGACAGAAGAGCTATCGGCCTGTAATTCTCCACCTTAGATTTGTCTCCTTTTTTATAGAGCGGTTTAATCTTTGCTATTTTAAGCGTAGTTGGAAACACTCCCTGAGAAATAGAGAAGTTTATAATGTCTGTTATAGGTATACAGATGTGTTGTGAGCATGATCGCAGGAAGTTGCTTGGTACTTCATCCATGCCTGAGAAACGCTTTATACAATTGGTATTTATAATCTTGACAATTTCTTGATCGTTGACTGGGGCGAGAAACAAGTTTTGGCTAATTGAGCGATGATTTGTTACCGTGGATGTCGTGTGGTTGCTTCTGTGCCCCTGTGATAAGATGTTGGTCTGGCTAACGTGTACTGCATTGCAAAAGTAGGTGTTTAGTAGATTTGCACATTTTACCGGGTCACTAGTATTACCCTCTTCTGTAGCAAGAGAAAGTTGAGTTCCTGGAATGGAGTTACATTCAGTATTTCCTTTAATGATTCGCCACGCTGCAGAGGCTTTATTACTAGAGTTCATGATGAAGTGATCATTATAGGATTTTTTAGCTAGCCTGATTGATCTCGAATGATGCTTTTTGTGTGTATTATAATTCAACTTGAGATTTTCATTGTCGCAAATCCGTAGCAGGGAGTGCAGTTCTCTCAGCTTACCTGCTGACTGACGTATCTCCTCGGTAATCCAGGTTTTTCTTCGGCGGATTCGAGTTGAGATAGTCCTCATGGGGAAAGCACAGTTGAAGTGATGCAGGAACGTAGTGTGGAATGCGTTAAATTTATAGTCGACTGTTTGGGCCTCATACATATTTCCCCAGTTGGTCCGTGTAAGGAGCTGGTTGAAATATATAATTTGACTTGGAGTGAACGTTCTCTTTCGTACCTTGTTACTGTCGGAGCCTGTCTCGGAGACTTGTCCAGGGATTTTCATCATCTTGTCACGAAGTTTCAACAATTGGCCATTATGATCCGACAAGCATAACTCGATAGATTCGGCATAGAAATCCGGCTTGGAAAAATTTGTGAACATGTTGTCAATCAAGGTGCCACTTTTAAACGTTATTCTCGTTGGCTTATCTATTACTAGGTGAAGGTTGAATGATCTTGTAAGGTCTAATAGTTTTCCCAGTGCAGAGGATCGACAGTTTGGAGTCATATCTATATTAAAGTCACCACCGAGCACTACTCTGGTAGCATTATTGTATTCAGTGAATATAAATTCAAGAACTGAGTCGAGTTTCTCTAAAAATAGCTGCACGTTGCTCTCTGGGGAACGATAAATAGACATCACCACCACTACAGATGTTGTGCTAATGCTCCATTTCACAGCACAGCATTCAAATAATTTATCATTACTTTTCAAGGATATATCAGGAATGTCTTCCACTTTCGAATGAATGAATGAATGTTAGTGTTTATAGGCGCGTCGACAACTAGGTCATTTTGCGCCTTTACAATCTAAAAGTGAAATCAGGTATATATAAAACGTCGGAACAGTTCGATGAAATACCTTGTAACATGCCAGTTTTCCCTGTCTAAATTTTGATGTTAATAAGTTCTTTTTGTTTGATAATTCCCACGTTGTCTTGACTTTCTGAGTCTGTTGATTTTATGACGACCATCCATTAACACCCTTCACCCCGTCATCTCGTGCCTGCATCCCCCATTCCACAAGCACACTTCAGTTGTTTTTCTCAATTGCATTAACTTTCTGTTTATAGTCATCTTGTACCAATGTCTCTAGTGTTTCAAGTGTATTTTGTCAAATGTGTACAAACCATAATTTAATCAGAACACTCGGCATAGGGCAGATACAATAAGTTTAAGAAGTGACAGATATATGACCAGGGGATGCATCAAGCCACAAAAGCCAAAAGCTGATGTATGGTGAATTGTGATTGGTTTAAATTTGTATCCGCATATTTTATTGGTCGAACGAAAGTAAGCTCCTACAGGACAAGCCTGGTGAAACAGGGAGATGAGGGGAGAACTATATAGACAATCAGAGAGACAAGTCAGTGAAAACGTCGACCGGAGATCACTGGTTGGGGGTTCCGACTTCGAACCGGGTAGTTCAGCATCGCCAGCTTGGCGGAGTCCAACATCGCCAGCTTTGTTGACAACGAACGTGGAACAAGGCGAACTCGGTGAGGAGACGTGACTACCCGCCCCGGGACTCGAAGACGCGTGGTTCGGCGGAAACTTGCGTGTGCGCGCGTGGGGTGAGCGAACCAGCGAGCGAGGGACCAATCACGGTAAAATCAGACATTGTTTAAACCAATCTGCCCTGGTCAGTTAAATAAATATATATATTTTTCAGTATTGTTTGTATGAAGGTAGTTTAATTTCTCTTTGTGTCATTTAAAATCGCGTTGTGATCTCAATAGGCCATTGGGATGACAACTTTTCTTTGTTCCATTGTTACAAGATTGAAGTTTTGTGTTTTGTTTTAACGTCATTGTAGTCATTTTGTTGAAAATACACGTAATATTTTAAACTGATTCAAGTTTCAACGAGTTGCTTTTCCCGCAATCCCAGCTACAAAGATCCATTTTTGTTTTTTCAGATTTAGTTTGATTATTTTTAAAATTCAATTCTAATTTTTCAATTTCGATTTAGTCAATTTAGAGTAGGATTGGACAGAAAGCTACAACCTCATAACAACTTCTCAAGAGTAAATAAATTATCAATCAATAAAGTGTAAAGGACCGAACAACTACAAATAACTAGTGGTGATAAGGTTTCCTAGACGGCAGATCAATTACATATATATTATATATATATATATATATATATATATATATATATATATATATATATATATATATATATATATATATATATATAGGTACTATAAAACTATTATTAATATAAAACTCACGAATAAGATGACTAGATTGGAAGACAAGCCCCGGTGTGAAAGGCCGGAACCTGTATAAAATAGACTATCCTATAACTAACAACTACGTTCTAATTACTAAGACTACAAATAATATTAGATGACTAGAAACCTAACACAATGACTAGAACACAATGACGACACTTAACTAATTAACACAAGATGAAAGATTCGGCACCGGTGTAAAGGGCCGGTACCTGTCAAACGTCAAAGTAACAACGCTTACAAAAAGAACAACATTGAACACTTTAAAATACTAATTGGATGAGCGAAGCGAAGACTCAATTTCACTTGACCCGAAAAAAATGTAATTTTTTTTTTTTTTGTTCGCGCTCTACACGTCAGACAAAAACTCAAATTTGATTGAAACTTGGCATGCCCACGTGCCATCATCTGGATTGAATCTCATTAGTTTTTATACGCAATCGATTGCACAACTTCTGAGAAAACTAATTTTCCATTTTCCAAATTACCCATAAGAATAAGCCAGAGAAGAATTTTCGTGAAAAACATGTTCTTCGAAAAAAATTCAAATTTTCACCAGATTTCAATATAATAATGATACACATTATTCCGAACTTTCACTGAAATCCTATCAGTCGTTTTGATATAAAAAATTATATAATGACGAAAAAAAGCAAGAGAAGAATTTTCGTACAGAAAATGTCTTTCGAAAAAATTCATATTCTCACCAAATCTCAATATAATGATGATACAGATTATTTCAAACTTTTACTGAAATCCAATCAGTCGTTTAGATATAAAAAATTATTTAATGACATTTTTACACATGTTTTAAAGCAATTAAGAAAACCAATTAAATCCAAGCAACAAGTGTCACCAATTAGTGGAGAACGCGATTAAAACAGGGTGAAACTTGCAAGCTTTATCTTTTATAATTAGAACAAGCTTTTCAAGTTACCGCCAAAAAGTTTTAAAATATTAATTGAATAATTTTAAAAGTTCAGGCTTTTTATACTATAATAATTAATGGGGCTATTAAGGAAATAGTAGGCTTAATCCTTCCAATAAACAAACTGTAACTCAATTTTACTCCATTTACTGAAATTCCAAAATTTACAAACAATGAAATTCGAATCAATGAATTAGTGCAACAAAAATAAAAAATATTAATAACCTTTAAATTTGGCATAAAAAGTATATGATAAAATATAAAATCGTCAGATCTGTTGGCCAAACAGAAATGCGACAGAACAAAAGAAAATACAATTAACCAAAATTAAATGACAAATTATATATCGTGCACTATTGAATTACAATTATTACATAAGCTAAAATACAATCAAATGATACCGTGTTATTGGTGACGTTTTTGTGGATCGCGGTGAATCTGACAGTTGTGTTGTGCTGACGGTTGCCGTGTATCTCGTGGAGACGACGAGTATATGCTGGTCCGCACGCTGTGAAGTACCTGGTCCACTCCCGCAGCTTGCCAGCTAAGTTACGCCGTGACGTCTCTGAATACCACGTAGTTGCGGCGCCGACTTTGGTTTCGGCGAGTTTACGACGACAATTCAACCGTTTACTTATTAAACGCTTTTGGTACCTTATAGGGTGATTATGCTTGCTTCTTTCTTCTCAGTCGTCGTGGACTTCGGAAGGATAAGAAACGAAGTAAATCAGGATAAGGATTCCTTAGAATCGGTACCAATATTGTAGCGTTTATGTAATTACTTTAGTGTAACGTAATTACCAAGTACAACACTTCTTCCGTTTACTTCACCAACACGTTGGTTCCAACCCGTCACTAGAACATACGCCAGACACGTCTTCACGCTTCCACCATTCCCAGTGATCTGCTTTGTCTGGATTCGATCAACAGCACGCCCTGACTCCATGTACGCAGTTCGTTTATCTAGGCTCGGCTGCCCGTTCTTCGGGTATGAATTGAATTGAATATTGGAGTTTTACGGCGCGTCAACGACGAGGTTATATTGCGCCGGTGAATATCTGTTTGAATATTTAACACAGAACTCCGGTGTATGCGATTCCTTTGAAAATACTATGATTCGTCTAGTATATTTAAATCTGAACTATAGAACTAATAACGGAAACATTTAACCCAAGCTTCAGTGTAAAGAGCCGAAGCCTGTGACATAATAATACAAATAATAACACACGGATTGACTAGTATCACTAAACTTGAAGAACCAATAACAAAACGGTAACAATTGACCCAAGCTTCGGTGTAACGAGCCGAAGCCTGTGACATAACAATACAAATACGAAACGGACCTAGAATCTAAGCAGGTACAAATAATGAAATAGCACTCAATTGAAGCTTATGAATCAACACACAGTGAGATTAGATTAAATTAAAAACTCCTGCGTCTTTTAAAAACACTAGCAAGCGATCAACAGCCGCCTGGTCGTCACCTAGGACCAGTGACAGGTCCTCCGGCATGCGCAGGCGCCGGCGCAGATCCCGGAACCTGTCACAATCGATCAGAAGGTGACGAACAGTGAGTGGCTCAAGGCACTCCTCACATTCAGGCGGCTCTTCATCCTTGAGGAGATAGCTATGAGTAAGTCTAGTGTGGCCAATACGTAGACGAGTTAATACAATCTCTTGTCTACGGTTTCTGCTTGCCGAAGAAACCCAAGGGATGATAAATGGTTTGATCTCCTTCAGCTTATTGTTGTTTATAGTATTCCATGAATCCTGCCAGCAGGATTTCATGGTACATTTAAAAGAGTTTTTAAGATCACTGAATGAGACTTTATTATTGAACGTCCTTTGTTTTAGGGTAGCTTCTTTGGCGGCTAGATCTGCCTTTTCATTACCCAAAATTCCTGCATGCCCTGGAATCCAGCAAAAAACAACCTCCAAGCCCTGATCTCTCATGTCTGAAAGTAGGGACTGTATATTTTGAACAAGGGGGTGTGACGGAAAGAAAGTATCCAGGGCCTGCAGGGAACTAAGGGAGTCAGAGCAAATCATAAATTTAGTATGGCTATTACTCTTGATAAACTTCAAGGCTTGCATGATGGCAAATAGCTCTGAAGTATAGACGCTACAAATAGGATTAGGTTTAAAACAGCGACTTGTGGAATTGGAAGTAAAAGCACACCAGACTGCACCATTGAGCTTTGAGCCATCGGTGTATATAAAATGGTGTTGCTGGTACAAGGTACACAGCTGGTTAAAATATTGTTGGTACACCGAGTTAGGGGTTGACGCTTTGGCATGCTGAGCAAGTTGCGTCAGACACACCGGTCGGGGTACGGTCCACGGAGCAACTTCTCCACAACCAGAAGGGTAAACATCTGGTAGATTGGTTAGAGGGTGACCTAGCTGCTCCATGGCCCGAATTCCCAGCGGTCGTGTGGCTCTGAGTTTATTTCTATAGAGATACTCATGGTTGGGATTAAAAACTTTCCTATAAGTAGGTGTATTCAGTGAGCTTCTGAGACTAGATACGAAGTTAGATATGAGGAAGCTCCTTCTCATATCTAATGGAGGCTCGCCTGACTCGCAATACATACTGACAACAGGGCTGGTGCGACAAGCTCCTATTGCCAGTCTTATTCCTGCATTGTGTACAGTGTTAATAGTGTTGATGTAGGATGTACAAGCAGATGAGTAAACGGCGCATCCATAATCGAGTTTAGATCTGATGAGGGATCGATACAGACGATCCGCTCCCCAATTAGTTCCACTAAGGATTTTCAAGAGGTTAAGAGACTTTCCACACTTGACACGGAGTTGTTTAAAATGTTCTTTCCAATTCAGCCTCCTATCAAAAGTCAAGCCCAAGAACTTGACTGATTCTGATAGGGGGAGAAGAAGGTTTCCGAGCATGAGTGTTGGCTGTGGGTGTAACCCACGAAGCCGGTGAAAGTCTACACAAACTGATTTGGTAGCTGACAATTTAAAACCAGTATTGTTCGCCCATCTTTCTAATTGTGTGATTGTTCTTTGGAGCTGTCGTTCAGCTGTAGCTAACCTGGCAGATTTGTGGAAAATCGCCAGGTCATCAACAAATAACGAACAGGTAACAGGATGGTGGACACACGATGTGATTTTGTTGATGGCTATGAGAAACAATGTACAGCTTAGCACCGATCCCTGTGGAACTCCATTTTCCTGAATAAAAGTGGGCGACAGTGTAGCACCTTGGCGAACACGAAAAACCCTGTTGCTCATAAAATTCTGAATAAAAATCGGGAGATGACCCCTGAATCCCCACTCATGGAGCATTCTCATAATCCCATATCGCCACGTGGTGTCATATGCCTTTTCTAGGTCAAAAAAGACAGCATAAAGATGTTGTTTCGAGATGTATGCATCTTGGATGATTGACTCGAGGTAGGCAAGATGATCTATGGTCGAGCGGTGTCGGCGGAAGCCAGACTGCTCGACAGATATTAGTTCTCTTGCCTCCAAGGTCCAAATCAATCTTCGATTTATTATCCTCTCTAGAATCTTGCATAGACAACACGTGAGCGATATGGGACGATAGCTCTCCACGAGACCACAATCTTTTCCTGGCTTTAGGATAGCTATAGTTATCGCTTCCAGCCAGGAAGATGGGAAGTCATCCCCAATGAAAATGTTATTAAAAAGGTCGAGAATATAACCAGTTGCTTCTGAGGAGAGAGCTTTGAGCATTTTATTGTGGACTGAGTCAGGCCCCGGAGCGGTATCTTTCGCCTACTGTATTGCCGACGTCAGTTCCCACAAACTAATTGG
The DNA here is from genome assembly GCA_907164805.1 of Brachyptera putata. Taxonomy (NCBI): domain Eukaryota; kingdom Metazoa; phylum Arthropoda; class Insecta; order Plecoptera; family Taeniopterygidae; genus Brachyptera; species Brachyptera putata. The sequence goes on from OU015465.1 coordinate 30,156,297, forward strand.
CTGATTATATTGCTCGCTAGATCTAGAAGTGAATGATAAAACCTTCCGTTCCTCCACAGCCTTGGTTCTAAGGAAAGCTGCGGACTAGTGGTCAGAACAAGAGACATGCGCAAAGTATCCGCCCAGGGCTTCGACAATTGCAGCAGGAGATGTTTCAATGGCATTGTTTATTAAAAGACCAGGGATGTTAACATTTGTACATTTCCCTGCAATCTTCTTCACCTTATCCCATACTTTAGAAGCAGGTGTCCGGTGGTTAATTGATGAGACGTAGTTCTGCCATGATGTTCTACGAGCTTCTTTAATGACGAAACGAGCTTTCGCTCGTAGACGTCGGAAGGCGCTTAAATTAGTCTGGTTCGAATGACTCATGAAAATTCTCAAGGCTCTCTTGCGTTTCTTCATTGCCTCAGCGCACTCAACGTTCCACCATGGTACGGGTGTTCGACCAGGCTTGCCGGATGTGAGGGGTATGGTTGCTTCAGCGGCTTTAATGATGGTGTCGGTGACGTAAGTCACTTGCTGTTGAGAATCTTGGAAAGCTTTGTCGTCATCAAAGACGACAAGCTCCTTGAATCGACACCAATCAGCACGCTGAAGCTTCCACTTCCGATGTCGCAGATAATCACTTTGGAAGTTGAGGGGGTTCAAGAAGATAGGGTAATGGTCACTACTACAAAGATCGTCATGCACCTTCCACTCGTAGTTGAGTGAGATGGAAGGTGAGCATAAGGCGAGATCAATCATTGAAGTCAGTCAGTCAGTATTGTTTTAAGGCGCTCAACGACTTGGTTATCAGCGCCTACGGTCGTGCTAATTACATGTACAAAACTTATCGCATAATTATATAACGACGGATTCAAGAACAGGTTCCGGTGTAAAAAGCCGGAACCTGTCATGCTTAGATGTAACCACTACTATACTAAATAACGATTGTAAACTACTTACTACTATAAAACTTATCAACTGTATATCACGTACGAGATCAAGCAATAGGTTCCGGTTTGAAAAGCCGGAACCTGTATAAAAACTACTATACTAAATAACAACTATAAACTACTTACTTCTATAAAACTTAACAACTACTTTGTACATTGCGAGATCGAACAGCAGGTTCCGGTTAAAGAGGCCGGAACCTTCCACACATAGATGTAAAAACTACCATACTGAATGACTACTATACACTACACTACAGATGTAAAATAAACTAAACGAAATATGATGTAAAAGAATTGACTAGAAGTGACTAGATCTGGTTGTACAGCTCAGTTTCTCGGAGGAAAGCCATTAGCGTATCGATCGCTCCCTGATCGTCCTGGAGGATCTTGTCCAGGTCGTCAGGCATGTTCAGGCGACGACGCAGATCTCTGTGCTGTGGGCACTCTACAAGGATGTGTTTTACAGAAAGCGGGGCATCACACACAGAACATCTGGGAGGATCTTCTCGCCGGAGCAGGAACCCGTGGGTAAGTTGACAATGGCCAATTCTCATTCTGGCCGTGACGACCTCTTCTCTCCGCGAAGAGCGGGAGGAAGAAGGCCAAACACGGACAGAAGGTTTAATTATTCTCAACTTATTTTCAGTGATGGAGCTCCACAAAGACTGCCATTGCGATAAGAAGGTATGTTTAAACATGTTTTGCAGGTCTTTTGACGTTGCATGTTTCAGGTCAATGCTGCTCCTAGTAGTGGCTTGTTTCGCAGCTTGGTCCGCCCTCTCGTTACCCGCTATGCCTGAATGCCCAGGTATCCAACAGAAAATCACCTCAGTTCCGTTTGCATGTATTTCGGCTAATTCATTATGTATGCTCTGAAGCAGGTGTTCCATTGGAAAGTAATTCCCAATGGCCTCGAGCGAACTAAGGGAATCCGAGCAGATTACAAACCGTGTTCTCCTGTCTTTCTTGATAAAACGTAGCGCCATTAAAATCGCATAAAGTTCAGCAGTATAAACGCTGCAGTTCTGGTTTAGTTTGAAACATACATCTGCTGTACCCACTGTGAAAGCGCAACCAACATTATCATTCAGCCTGGATCCATCAGTATATATTGCAGTATGATCGTTAAAATGAGTATTGAGCATCGAGTAAAACGTTTGCTGGTAGACAACTGGTGCGGTGGATGATTTCGAATAGTTGGACAAGTGAGTGTAGCACTGAGGCTGAGGTATGATCCAGGGAGCTTTCTTGCTGAAGCTGGACTTGATGGTGTCTCTCACATCAGTACCCATGCTTGCCAATAGCTCCTGTAGACGTATTCCCAGTGGTCTTGTGCTCGTGTGCCTCGCACCATAGATTGCCTGGAGTGGCGGATCGAATACCGTCCTATGAATGAAATGTTGAGGTAAGCTCATGAGTTTTGATGCGAATGAACACATAAGGTATTTCCTCCGTACATCAAGTGGGGGTTCTCCGGACTCGCAGTATAAACTAGTGACGGGGCTTGTGCGGAAGGCGCCCAGTGACAGACGAATACAAGAGTTATGAATAGTATTTATTGATTTGATGTACGAGTCCCTGGCAGATGAATACACAATGCTACCGTAGTCCAATCTCGACCGGATAAGCGATCGGTAGAGTCGTAGCATGACAACGCGATCTGCGCCCCAAGAGGTTCCACTTAAAATCTTCATAATATTCATTGTCTTCATGCATTTAGTTTTCAGATCCAGAAGGTGCGTCTTCCAGTTCAACTTCCTGTCCAATATCAACCCCAGAAATTTAACTGACTCCGAACAGGTGATGTTGGTCCCTGCTAGCGTGAGATCGGGCTGCTGCTGAACGCCTCGCAGGCGGTTAAAGTTCACGGACGTGGTCTTCGAAGGAGAGAATCGAAACCCCGTTCGTTCAGCCCACTGCACAAGACGATTCACGGTAAGTTGGATTTGACGTTCAGCGATACTCAGCTTGGGTGACCGGTAAAATATTGCCAGGTCGTCGACGAATAAGGAGTAACTCATGGGTCTCCTGATGCACGATGCAATGCCGTTGATTGCTATCAAAAACAAGGTGCAGCTCAGGACCGATCCCTGAGGTACTCCATTTTCCAGCGTGAATTGTGAAGATAAAATTGAACCTACTCTAACATAAAATTGTCTGTCCGATAAAAAATTGAGAATAAAAATGGGTAAATGTCCTTTGAACCCCCATGCATGTAGTGACCTCAATATCCCATAACGCCATGTCGTGTCGTATGCCTTTTCCAGGTCAAAAAAGACAGCCAGTAGATGTTGTTTCGAGAGGAAGGCATTTTGTATATGGGATTCAAGGTTCACTAGATGATCCAGCGTCGAGTGGTTTCGTCTGAACCCCGACTGGCCGGGAGTGATGAGATCACGTGTCTCCAGTTCCCAAACCAGTCGTCTATTGACCATTCTCTCGAGGATTTTGCAGATACAACTTGTAAGAGATATAGGTCGATAGCTTGCAGCATATTTTCTATCTTTTCCTGGTTTTGGGATTGCAACCAGGATAGACGTTAACCAGGACGAGGGAAATTGTCCTTGGGACCAAATTCGGTTAAACATATCTAAGATGAATTTTAGTGAATCGGGTGCTAGGTTCTGGAGCATTTTATTGTGGACCGAGTCAGGACCTGGAGCTCCATCACGAGAATCCCGAAGTGCCGACTCAAGTTCCCACATTGTGAAAGGTAAGTTATAACTCTCGTCTCCAGTACTATCAAACGATAGGTGTTTGGATTCCTTCAAATTCTTAATTCTTAAAAATGCTTCCGAAAAATTATTTGAACCGGATACTTCCGCGAAGTGTTCGCCAAGAGCATCGGCAATACACGACCTCGATGTCTCTAAAATACCATTCACCATGATTCCTGAAATAGCCGTGTGAAGATACTTCCCCGATATTTTCTTCAATTTATCCCATACTATGGACGGAGGTGTGTACCTATTTATAGTTGTTACGTAGTTGCGCCATGACATTTTACGGGCTTGCTTGATCGTGTACCTAGCTTTAGCACGTAAATGTCGATAAGCGGAAAGATTAATATTGGTGGGATACTTTTGAAAAATACGTAGTGCTCTGCGCCGTTTTTTGATAGCCTCTCTGCAATCGTCGTTCCACCAAGGGACTGTAACGCGCCGAGGTTTGCCGGATGTTAGAGGAATTGAGTCTGTTGCAGCTAATACAATAATGTCAGTGACGTACGAGACGTGGCTCTGAATGTCCGGGAAGTCGGTTGGAACGAACAAAGCAAGCTTTCGGAAGTGCGACCAATCCGCTTTGTTGATCTTCCATTTCCGGTGCGTTTGACATTGTTGAGGCATAGCGTGTGTACGTATGATGATAGGGAAGTGATCGCTACCGCGTAAATCTGGGTGCACACTCCAATTGTAATTCAATAAAATCGATGGACTACATATAGTCAGGTCGATCATGGAAAAGGTACCATGTCCGGAGCTGAAGTGAGTCGAGTCTCCGTTGTTCATGATGATGATATTCAAGTCTATACAGATCTTTTCTATGATACTTCCTCTCTGGTCTACAGTGCTACTTCCCCATAGTACGTTATGCGCGTTGAAATCACCGCTGATCATGAATGGAGAAGGTAGTTGAGAGAACAGATCAACTAAGGCTCTTTCTGACACTCTTTCCGAAGGTGGTAGATATAAGTTGCAAAACGTTAGCTGGTTTGGGCAGAAAACTCTGACTGCTACGGCTTGCAGTGTAGTTTGAATGTTGACTTGCTCTGAGAAGTGGTCATTCCTTACGGCTATGGCCACTCCTCCACTCGCCCTGTCACATGTCAGATAGTCTTTTCGATAAAAACAGTAGCCTCTTAAAACAGGATTATCCACAATTTTAAAACGAGTCTCTTGTAGGGAGAGAACTACAGGATTAAAATCGGATAAAAGTAATCTGATCTCTTCTTGATGAGCATAAAAACCATTGCAGTTCCATTGGATGTACGCCATGAGCATTAAAAGAGAATATCACAGTTAGAGGTACAATTTATGATAAAAATAAATACTACGGGAATCTAAAAATATCACAGAAGTATCACAGATAAGTATCTACAACTGGGTCAAGACTTTTTTAGAAAATCTGACTTTTGAGGGAATGTCTTCCCTTTAATTTTTGGTGGTCTATGGGTTCCATCATCATCCATATTGTCGTCAGATATGTCTTCTGCCGACAACAGGTCAGGGGTGTTGCGTACTTTCTCCGACGCAACAGATCTGTCCAGCTTCATGCGCTGGGTTTTTACATTTGTACATTGAATAGGTTTCTTTGGTTCAGTTACTTTGGTAGTTTCGGTCTCCTTCGACACAGAAGGCACTGCAAGTGGAGCTGATGCAGTTGATATCCTCAAGGACTGAATTTCACTCTTGAGGTCTGTTATGACGCTCATAAGTTCGAGCAGTTGCCTCTGTGTGACCTCTTGGGCAGCAGTCATTCGAGAAAGTTGTTCTTTTAGGTCCTTGTTCTCTTTCTCTAGTGCCAACATGTTACTTGAGACTCGGGTATCCGAAGTCGAAGCAACCACAGCAGAGAAGGAAAACGGTAACTTCGGCTGAGGATTCATCTCTCTGTATTTAACCCTAGCATCTCTAGGCTGTAGTTTCTGTTTGACGCTTATTTCCAATATTGACCGTTCTTGTTTCCACATAGGACAATTCCGAGATGAGGAAGGGTGACTTCCGTTGCAGTTGACACATCGAGCTTCCCCATTACATGGACCTGGGTCGTGCTCGTCCATGGCGCACATGTTGCAGGTTGGTTTATTCTTGCAATTAGGTTTAGTATGGCCAAAACGTTGACACGCAAAACACCTCATAGGATTGGGGATGTATGGGCGAACACTTAGCATATGGAACCCAGCGCTTATCCTCTGTGGTATGTCTGGAGTACCAAAAGTCAAGATGAGGTTGGGAGTTGGCTGAAGTATGCCATTATTTCGTCTGTTTATCCTGAAAACGTCGGTTACGTTCTGCGAAGCCAGTTCCTCTTTGATTTCGTCAACCGAACTGTTCAGAAGGTCGTGGCAGAAAACGACTCCCTTTGAACTATTCAGTCGAGCATGCGCTGTGATTTTAACTGGGAAGAGGTTGACAAATTCAGTACATTTCAGGAATTTTTCCGCTTGTTTGTCGTTTTGCGTCTCGATCAACAGGGTTCCATTTCTGAGCTTCTGGATGCTCTTAACGTTCTGCGAAACATTTTCGATAGCTTTGTTAATGGCGAATGGCGAAACTTTGTTGAAGTCTTTCTCAGCTTCGTCACGCGTAACCACGAGAAATTTCGGAGCTAGCGATGGTTTGTTCATAATATCTTCGAGGGCAATTCGTGAGTCGAAGAGCGACCTCGGTCTTTTCTTGGGGTGCGAATTTTCTTGGGAGGGAGGTTTTGGGTTTGTAAAGAGATTATTCATATTGGTCCCACGAGCAGCTAGGGAAATAAACGTCCGCTCGCACAGAGCCCCGCGTGTGCAAGTAAGGTTAAAATAAAACTGAAGGTCACCAGGTATTCAGAGTATATCGTTCAAGACTACCTTGACCCGTAGCCATTCATCCTCTCGGCACGATGATTTCCACCTTAGGATTGGGTTCATGTCCTTTGTTGGAGCTTGGTCGTCAAGGAAGCGTGAGTACATATCCTGTTCATAGCCATGATTGTCAACAATCGTGGGCGTTCTAAGCATGCAGAGGGAGCCGGCAGAAACAGAAAGGTAAGTAAAGAAAGATAAAAGAGTGAGAATAAAAGTAAGAAGAGAAAATAGAACTCAGAAATCCCTCCACACACTCCGGTCACCGAAATGGAACCCACTCGACCGACGGTCCGAACTTAGTCTGGACCCTCACCCCAGACCTTATCGCCATGGGTGACCCTGCTGGGAGCAAATAAATTGCTCCCGACGATAGCTCTGGGGATCACTGGGCCACACAAGCCCCCACACCACGTCAAGGTGTTCGGATCCTTTGAGGGGGTCAATCATTGAAGAAGTGCCATACCCAGAGCTGAAATGAGTGGATGATCCGGTGTTTAAAAGAACCAGGTTGTTTAAAATTAAAAAGTCTTCTACAAGAGTTCCTCTACTGTCTACATTATCACTGCCCCATATGTTGTTATGAGCGTTAAAATCTCCAGCAATTATAATTGGGTGTGGTAGTTGTACGATGAGGTTATTCAGTTCACCGGAAGTAACTCTGTCAGCAGGTGGTAAGTAGAGACTGCAAATAGTAGTAGGGCTAGGGAGGGACACTCTGACAGCCACTGCCTGCAGAGGCGTCCGCAAGGTAATCTCCTCTGCATAGTAGCTGTCATGGATGGCAATCGCCACTCCTCCACTAGCCCTCTCACAAGTAACTTTGTCCTTCCGGTAGAAAGAATAACCTCGTAGGGTGGATGTATCTGTGGTTTTGAAGCGGGTCTCTTGTAGACAAAGACATTTTAGATTAAAATTAGAAATAAGTAACCAAACTTCTTCGAGATGTGCTCGGAACCCGTTGCAGTTCCACTGCAACAAGGCCATGTTCTTTGGTTTACTTTTTCTACTCAATTACCCGAGGCCAGCTCGAGCAACTACTAATTATAATACTACGTTCTTTTTAAAAAAAAGGGCTCTACCCACAGGCGGTGAGGGGGAAATGTCGAGCTCTGCGGCCACATTCATCTTCTCTCTGGTGGTAGATTCCTTACTCTTTTTTCTATCTTTGGGGAGTGTGAATCCCTGGGTGTCGGGCGCAGAACCCGAAACGGCAAAACAACGGTGGCGGGTGCATCACCCGACACAGAGGTCTCATCCAACTCCATACGTTGCGGTATTGTCTTTAATTCTTGTTCTGGTTTGGATCCAGAAGCAAAAATTTCGGCAAGTTGTTGTTTGAGGGTATTAATCTCTATGTCTTTCTGTTTCAGCTGCTGTTCGAGGTACTGCTTCTCTTCCTTGTGCCGCTTTTCTAACTCCTCATGACGTTTCGCCTGTACTGCAGATACTTCCAATTGTTTCTTGACCTGTTCACCCAATTCCTTAACCATGTCTCGGAGCTTCTCTACTTCAGGCGATGCATAGTTGGACTGCACGACTGCCTGGGAGAAGGTCTTCGAACAAGTTGAAGGAGGGTGAAGCTCGGCGTATAACTTTCTGGCGGCATGTATTGGGACGTTACGCAGAGTCTTAATTTCCTGGATTTTCTTCTCTATTTCCCACTGCGGACAGTCTCGGGACCACGAAGTGTGGTCGCCGTCGCAGTTCACGCAGTGTACTTCATTTACGCAGTCATCAGGATCATGTTTATCTGCGGCACATTTAGCACAAGTAGCTTTACCCTTACAATCATTGCTGTGGTGCCCATACTCCTGGCAAGTGAAGCATCTCGGAGGATTTGGGATGTGCGGACGTACTGTCAGGCACATGTACCCAGCAAAGATTTTATCAGGTAAAGTAGACGAGGCGAAAGTAAGAACGAGCAGAGGATTCGGGGTCTTGCCACTGGAGCTCTTTCCAGGTATCCTCAAGACATCTATGACATTCTGAGAAGCTAACTCCATCTTGATCTCATCCACTGTAGTATTAACCAAGTCGTGGCAGAAAATTACGCCTTTACGACTGTTAAGTGACTTGTGGGGGGAGACCTCGATGGGAAAAGTGCCGAACATTTTGGATTTCATCAGGTTTCTCGATTGGACGCAATTCGCGGTTTCAACTAGAAGTGTCCCATCTCTGAGACACTTGCAGCTTCTAACATCGCCAGCCAACCCAAGTAGACCTTTCTTCTGTGCGAAGAGCGATATATCTTTAAAAGACTTTCTATCTTGTGTTATCTTAACAACAAGAAATCGTGGCTCTTTGGTAGGTTGTTGCACATCTCTAATCAGAACGGGGTCGTCTAATAAAGAACGAGGCCGTTTTTTGTTTACATTGTTTAGGGGGGGGAGGTTGGGGTTTGTATTTGGATTGTCCATTTTGGTCCCACGAGCAGCTAGGGAAATAAAAGTCAACTCGCACAGAGCCCCGCATGTGAAAGTAAGGCTGAATTAAAACTAGAGGTCGCCAAGTATCTAGAGTACATCGTTCGAGACTACTTCACCTGTAGCCATACAGCCCCTCGGCACGATAGTTTACACCTTGGGCTTAGGTACATGTCCTTGTGTATTGCAATTGTCGTCAACATTTGTGGGCGATTCAAGCATATGGTGGGAGCCGGCAAGAAGAAAGAAAGTAAGAGAAGAGAAGAAAGAAGATAGAAGAGAAGGAAAGAAGTGAAAAGGAAAATCAATGCTCAGTACTCCCCCCACACACTCCGGTCACCAGAAGGAACCCACTCGACCGACGGTCCGAACTTAGTCTGGACCCTCACCCCAGACCTTATCGCCATGGGTGACCCTGCTGGGAGCAAATAAATTGCTCCCGACGATAGCTCTGGGGATCACTGGGCCTCGCAAGCCCCCACACCACGTCAAGGTGTCCGGATCCTTTGAGGGGGTCTTCGGGTATGATTTAGGTATCATTTCAAGCTTGAGAGCGAGTGTTTTCTCTGACGTCTTAGACCACCTACCATCCCTGGTGACATTGACTCACAATGTGGACTGATCCAGTGACCCAAGTGTCGCATTTCAATATCTAGGACCCTCGATCGTCATTGTTGGTGTCTCGAAAAGAATTCCTTCCAGAAGCTACTGATACGTAGTTTACATATTACGCCAGATTATGATATCATTGCTTAGTAGAAACAAAATACATCATTTAACTAAGGCCAAATAACATGTGAAAAAATACATCGAATTTAACATAGAAACAAATATATTGCATTTTAGAACAGAAAAAACATACGTACATTGATGAAGACAATTATAAAACCAAAAAAAAAATCTGTCACAGACAAAAAGAATTTAAAACATCTATTGAGCAATATGGCACGTTACAAGGGCCTTCTTTATTATCGAAGAAATTTTTGAGAATGAGTAATGAATATAAAAGGATGGTCTCAAGGTGTGTATATGTATACAGCTGTCATCACGTCTCATATAGTAGTCTGATATTACATATAATAGTAAATGCATATAATATTTCCTTCATGAGAATAGTCTACGAAATGAACCAACCAAATGGAAAGATTGATTTTCAACTTGAATTCTGTCAAAACATCAAATTGATATAACTTTTTGAAAGAATTCAATGCCATTCTTATTAGCTCATCCATCAACGCGGAAACACATAACGCGTTTTCCTAGTAATAATGATACTGGAACAGATAGAATAGTCAGGCACCAATGTCAGAGGCTGGGACCTGTCAGATTTCATCTACTAAACTAGTCAGTCTTAGGAATTCGAAGGTTTTATGAACTATTCTACTGTCATCTGTTAAAACCTGCTGAAGATTATCGCCCATCGCCAAGTTTTGTCGAACGGCTCTGTGCTTGCGACATTGAATTGAAATATGTTGGACAGACAAAAACTCGTTGCACGTTTCACACCGTGGGATAACTTTGTCCACGCTGAAGAGGTAAGAGTGAGTTAGGAGGGTCGGGTGAGGATTACCTCCTCGCGCCGTGAGCCTCGGATAGAACTACTCCACGTCCCAACGGTCGGCTTCACTACTTTTAGTTTGTTATTCAGCTCTCTATCCCATTTGACTTGAAATTTGTGACTAAAAAGTTTTTTAAAATACGTCTTGATATCTTTTATGGGTACGGTACTTGTGGGACACGGATTTCTGTTTTTTCTGTTGCAGCCTTAGCCGCCTGATCTGCAAGCTCATTGCCTCGAATCCCCACGTGGCCAGGGATCCAACAGAATACGACTCTGACATCTTGCATTGCAAGGGCGGTCAGGATAGTCTGTATCTCCTGGACTAGAAAGTCATCGGGGTAAATCTGAGATATTGCTTGTATGGCGCTCAAAGAATCAGAAAATATGATGCAGGATGTCTCCTCATGTTGTTTAATGTGCTGAAGAGCTTGTAGTAAAGCGAACAACTCTGCCGTGTACACGCTGCAGAGAGGACTCAACTTGAATGTACACGAGGTTGTGGAACTCGGGCAGAACGCACTTCCAACAGCTTCGTTCAACTTCGACCCATCTGTGTAGTACCTAGTATAGCCGTTAAAATAGGAACAGATCTCGAGGAACTTCTGTTGGTATATGAGATCGCTTGTGTCATGCTTCCTGAAAGAACTGAGTTGAGTGATGCAATGGGGCTGTGGAACAAGCCACGGTGCAGACATGCTATATGATATAGGGTAAACTCGCGGATACGAAAAATGCTGTTCTATTAGAAACCGGTTCAGGCGTATTCCCACCGGCCGGCAATGTAGCTGAAAGTTTAGAACCATATCAAGCCTCAAATCGAGGCTTAAAAACAGTTTGATGAGTTGGAATATTGGGGTTTTATGGCGCGTCAACGACGTGGTTATTTCGCGCCAGTTTCTTGAGTAATCTAGTGATGATGAAAAATAAAACGACTTTTATTTTTAGTCCGGTCCGGTGTAAAAGGCCGGAGCCAGTCGTGAACATGACTATAAATCTAATACCAGTGAAAAAACTATAAAACTAATAACGATAAAACAGCTATAAATCTAATAACAGTAACGAATACAACACATTGAAATATAGGGACCGGTGTAAAAGGCCGGAACCTGTTAACGCCAAGTACGAATCTAATAACAATAAAACAACTTTTAATCTAGTAACAGCAAAACAACTTTTAATCTAGTATCAGCAACGAACACAGCATATTAAAACACATGAGTCCGGCGTGCATGGCTGGAATTCGTCGTCAATGAAACTAGTAATAATGATGAACCGAAATGTAAATGCTGTACCAGAAGGTAAGAGAATGAAACCTGAATATGAAGATAACTTGCCGCCTAGGACCAAAGTTATGATGGCACAAAAGGGTAGTATGACAATTCGGAGCATTTTGTTGCATGGCTAGACCATTTCAATCAGTTCAAACAAACAGGGTTTGTTTGAAACAGGGTTCAAACAAACAGCTGTTAATTTTTGATGGTGCTGCAAGCCATCTTGACATTCTATGTGGATAAAGCTGATAAACTTGATATTTCACTGTTTTGCTTACCCAGCAACACAACGCATGAGTTACAACCCATGGACAAATCTGTTTTACGGTCATTTGAACATCACTGGGATCAACAATTGCTTTTTTATTGGGATCGTCATCCAGACCGACGTCTAACAAAGGAACGCTTCGGTCATATTCTTACCCCTGTATGGAAAAAATGCATGATTCAGTCAAACATTGCCAATGATTTAAAGCAACAGGTATTTACCCATTCAATAGAGGCATAATCCCTGATCATGCATATGCTCCGCGCTCAATCCACGAGTGAATGCGAACAACATTTGCGATGAGGTTGAACATTCAAGTGATGACGAAGAGAACGTGCCACTTTCGCACGAAGAGAACCAGCTAGGCTAGCGACTCGTCAAGTGACAGAAAATGTTTCTGTTTTGCCGATAGCAGACCCTCGTGCTTCGTCCACTCCGGTACTGACGTGCCCAAGTAGCGAATCTGTACAACCGTGTACTGCATCGGCTGGATCAAACGTTTCGACTGAAGTAAGTGATAATTCATTCACTAATTTGCTAGTATCGCCAAAGACGTTTACAGGTCCACATACCGGTGCTCCGCGCAAGAAGGCTTTAAACAATAAAGCACAGAGCTTGAACCGGGAACTGTTTTCTGAGCGCGAAAAATCCAATTTAAAGCCGTCAAAGAAAAGTGCAGAGCGCAAATGTAGTGCACCGTCAACTGCTCATAGCAGTAGCAGTCTAGAAGCTGAAAGAAGCTGAAAATAACGACTCCTGGTTTTGCGAAATGTGCGGGGAAGACAGGGTAGCTGACATACGTCCTTGCCACAAATGCAGTGTGTATTATCATGAGGACTGTATTGGATTTGAACCTGATGACACTGACTTATATACCTGCCCTGACTGTCTTGATTAAACTATTATTTTGGGCCTTATTTAGTCCTAGGGCAGAATTAAGGCCCGATTACATCACTTTTGTTTTCAATTTAATTCTATCTTGATATATACATTTCTTTATATATATTCTTCAGAAAGTGTGTGGGACTGATGTAATTCAATGACCATGTATCGTATGTTAATAAAAAACCATTACATTTAATTAAAATAATTGAGGTGGGCCTTATTTGTACTCCTTACCTTAGTAGGTTCTTGCTCTTAGTAGGCGAATGCGGATTCATGTTAATGATATCTTGCTGCGAGTGTATCAAGATGAAGTCTGAAGGTCAGGAAGATAATCATAAAATGAGAATGTATTATAAACGATAAGCTGAATGAATGAATATTAGGGTTTTAAGGCGCATCGACAGCGAGGTCATTTAGCGCCTGTCACAATAATGTGTTCAACATTAGGGTAGATATATGCTTCTCAGGAAAACTTCGATGAAAACTTTTTCAATATTGGAGACTTAAACTTGACAATCAACCGAATCAATAATCACTAAATCAACATGTGTGTGATTTGAAGAGTCGCACACATGCAATAGAAACGAGATCATTTTCAACTATCCCTTTATTACTCGCGTTCTATCGGAGCGGATTGGAGTGAAGACCAACCATTTGAGTACATGTTAAAATATGGTTCGATTTAAAATATCGCTGGAGTAGATCCCAAGAGATGAACATCAACAATCAGTATTAATATCATAAAGAATATACTGGATCAAGACGATTGCATGAAAAACGTCATCTTGACCAGACAGAAAAAACAAAAATCCTCAACAGGACAGTTTGAACATTAATACTGATAAAGCTAATAAATTACACATGCACATTTAACGGTAAGTAAACACAGGGACCGGTGTAGAAGGCCGGAACCTGTTGTTAAAACGACTATGAATATAACAACAGTATAAGAAAACTATGAACCTGATAACAGTAACATAACTATGAATCTATCAACAGTAACAAAAATATAAACCTAGTAACAGTAACAAACCTATAAACCTAGTAACAGCAGTAAAACAACGTATGAAAATACAGGGTCCGGTGTGGAGGGCCGGAACCTGTTGTTAAAACGACTATGAATATAACAACAGTAAGAAAACTATAAACCTATCAACAGTAACAAACCTATAAACCTATCAACAGTAACAAACCTATAAACCTAGTAACAGCAGTAAAACAACGTATGAAAATACAGGGACCGGTGTGGAGGGCCGGAACCTGTTGATGAAACGACTATGAATATAACAACAGTAAGAAAACTATAAACCTATCAACAGTAACAAACCTATAAACCTATCAACAGTAACAAACCTATAAACCTAGTAACAGCAGTACAACAACGTATGAAAATACAGGGTCCGGTGTGGAGGGCCGGAGCCTGTTGTTAAAACGACTATGAATGTAATAACAGAGCTTAGACTAGTATAACGAAAACTACAACTCGGATAACAAAATCAAACTTGCGCAAAATCAGATTTCAACAATGAGCTTGGTCAGTTTGAGAAATTGGAATACCTGATCAATAATTCTGACATCATTGGATAGCACTTTTGGCAAAGAGGTTTCCATCGAGATTTTCCGTCTAAGTACACTGTACATTGGACAATCAATTAAAAGATGTTTGACGGTTAAAATCACATTGCAATTATCACATCTTGGCGGGACCTTCTCTGGAGTGAATAAAAACGAATGTGTGAGAATAGTATGACCTATTCTCAAACGAGAAAGGACGACCTCTTCACGACGAGACATCCTAATCGACGACTCCCACGGTTCTATGCTACTCTTTATCTCTTTGAGTTTGTTATTCATCTCAAGATTCCATTGTTCTTGGAAGCGACATTTAAAAAGTTGTTTAAAGTGAGACTTAAGGTCATTGTGGGGGACTCGAGGGGCGTCTATTAATTCTTTCTCTGTTGCTTCTTTTGCAGCTCTATCTACATTCTCGTTTCCCTGGATACCTACATGTCCAGGTACCCAGCAGAGTACTACACTGACATCCTGCGAGGCAAGGGCGGTCAGGAGCGTCTGCACTTCCTGGATCAGGTAGTTATCAGGGAACACTGAATTTATCGCTTGGATAGTGCTGAGAGAATCTGAGCAGATCAAGAACAACTTTTCATGGCGGCGTGTAATGTGCTCCAAAGATTTAAGTATGGCATAGATCTCTGCAGTGAAAACACTGCACATGGGGTTCAATTTGAAGCCAAACGACGCAATGCCGTCAGCAGACCAGAATGCACTTCCAACTGCACCATCAAGTTTTGAGCCGTCTGTGAAATATTGGACATGGTTATGGAATTTGTAACATATTTCTCCGAAGTTCTGTTGGTCGACGACCGGACATGTCGTATCTTTCTTGTGCAATGCGAGTCGAGTTATGATATTGGGCCGTGACACCGACCAGGGGGCTGAAGAACTACATCTGGTCGGATACACCATTGGCAAGACAAAGCTCATCTCCACCAAGAGGCGAGATAATCGTATCCCACATGGTGGGGTTGCTGAGGGTCTAGCATCGAAGAGAGCTTCAAAACGTGGGGTAAGTACTGGCTGATACGTTGGATGTCTAATCATGGATTTCAGTTTGGAAGCATATGAACATAGGAGGTAAAGACGTCTGTTTTGAAGTGATGGTTCACCAGCCTCACAATACAGGCTCGCGATCCGACTGGTACGGAGTGCTCCAGTAGCCAGTCGGAGGCCCGTATTGTGGACGGTATTCAATGATTTTAGATAACTATCACGAGCAGAACCGTACACCATGCTTCCGTAGTCCAGTTTCGATCTAACTAAAGCCCTGTATATTCTCAACATGGAGGTTCGATCCGCACCCCATGTTGTCCCACTCAAATAACGCATCAGATTCAACGACTTGGAACACTTTGTTCTTAAATGTGTTATGTGTTGCTTCCAGTTTAGTTTGGTGTCAAAAATAAGGCCTAGGAACTTGACCGAATCAGAGAATGGTAACAATCCTCCTCTCAGGCGAATATCTGGGTCGGGGTGTAGACCTCGTACACGAGAAAAGTGCATGCACGAGGACTTAACATTGGAGAGGGTGAAACCAGTCCTGTCTGCCAACGATTCCAGCTTATTTATTGTCATTTGTATTTTTCTGGAAGCTGTTGCTATATTTGTAGATTTACAAAATATGGCCAAATCGTCCACGAACAATGAGGATGTAACTGAAGGAGGGATACATTGTGCAATGCTATTGATAGCAATTGCAAAAAGGGTAACACTAAGGACTGATCCTTGAGGTACACCATTTTCTTGATTAAATTTTCCGATAAAATGTCACCAACACGAACACAGAAACGACGATTAGACATGAAATTTGACACGAATATAGGCAGGTGCCCTTTAAAACCCCATTCTGACAAAGTATTTAAAATGTTGTACCTCCGGGTCGTATCGTACGCCTTCTCTAGGTCGAAGAAGACGGCGATAACATGCTGCTTGCTAAGGAAAGCTTCTTGTATATAGTGCTCCATGCGGATTAGATGGTCTAAAGTATTCCTATTCTTTCTGAATCCAGACTGTTCTGTGCAAAGGAGGTTTCGGCTTTCTAGACACCAAGTGAGACGACTGTTTGCCATTCTTTCCATCACTTTGCACAGACAGCTGGTAAGTGATATGGGCCTATAAGAAGAAGGGGGTTTCTTGTCTTTGCCGGCTTTGAGAATGGGAATTTCTATGGCGTCCCTCCAACTATCTGGGAAAGTATCCGTATTCCAGATTAAATTGTATAGGACAAGAAGACGATCTATAGCTTCAGGTGGTAAGTTGAATTGAATTGAATGTTCTGTTTTAGGTGCTTCGACGTCGAGGTCATTTTGCACCGCTTTAATATTTGTAAGCGAACACAACAGTGTCCCCAGATTGTATCATCGACAGATGGGAATTTCGTGTAGAAAAATACATCAATCTCAATTGGTAAAATATAACACAACTACATGCATAGAATTAAACTTAGGTCTAATATCACAATTTATAAATATTATAATCTAAAAAGTAAACAAACCCATTGTATCGGCTGGGCATCTACTAATTATTAACAACATTAAAAACTTACTACTATTATAAAAGCACTATCTATAAGCGCATTAAAAGTGGAATGAATAATTAATAAAGATGAGATCAATTCGATCACATCTTGTCAAGTAAGTTTGAGTGCTTTAGGAAGTTGATAACCTTGTCTACTTCTCTTCTGTCATTTGATAATATCGCTGATAAGCTGTTGGTCATTTTTAGTCCCTGTCTGATACCTCTATATTTGCTACATTCGACCAGGATATGCTTTATCGTGAGGGCTTCATGACAGTGATCACACGTTGGAGGTATTTGGTCAGGAGTAAATAAATATGAGTGAGTCATCAGCGAATGACCTATTCGTAATCGAGACAGTACGACTTCCTCGCGACGTGAGCCGCGAATGGACGAGTCCCAAGGTTCGATTGTTGCTTTTATTTCCTTCAGCTTGTTGTTGCTCTGTTCGTCCCATTCTTTCTGGAATTTCTTTTTATGAATTTGCTTAAAATGTGCTTTCAGGTCACTAGGTGGTACTCTGGTATCGTCAATGCTGGCTCTTTGGGTGGCGTCTCTAGCAGCGTCATCAGCTATTTCATTCCCTTTGATTCCCACATGTCCAGGTACCAGCAGAACACTATCCTGACATCCTGCGAAGCAAGGGTGGTCAGGAGTGTCTGCACTTCCTGGACAAGTGGGTGGGATGGGAAGATCTGTGAAATAGCTTGAAGCGCACTAAGTGAATCTGAGCATATTAGAAAGGAGGAGAGATCTTCACGTAGACAGATATGTTGTAGAGTTTTATATATAGCGAACAATTCCGCCGTATACACGCTACAAATAGGGCTGAGTTTGAAGCAGTGAGAAACTGATTGATCGGATATGTACGCACAGCCAACATTGTCATCAAGTTTCGATCCATCGGTATAATACCGTCGATGACCTGGATAGCTGGAAGTAAGTTCTTTGAATAGTTGGCAATAAACAAGTGCGCTCGTATCGCTCTTGATGTGATCAGCAAGTCGGGTGTTGCACACGGGACGGGGTACAAGCCATGGAGGAGTATTGCGACATCCGACTGGGTACATCTCAGGAAAGACGAACCTCTCCTCATTTAAAATGTTGATGAAACGAATCCCAGCAGGTACTGTGGAGCTTGGTTTTGAACCATACAATGCTTGAAATCTTGGGTTACGAATCTGCTGGTAAGCGGGATGTCGCCGAATACACAGTAGTTTGGATACATAGGACGATAGTAGGTATTGGCGTCTTATCTGCAGCGAGGGCTCACCAGCCTCACAATACAGGCTCTCCACCCGACTGGTCCGGAGTGCTCCGATGGCCAGGCGGATGCCTGTATTGTGGACGGTGTTGAGAGGCTTTAGATAACTAGTTCTGGCTGAATCGTATACAGCACTTCCGTAATCTAGTTTAGATCGTACCAGTGTACGGTACAACCGGAGCATCGTGGTACGATCAGCACCCCATGTGGTGCCACTTAGATACCGTAAAAGGTTCAAAGATTTGAAGCACTAAGTCCTAAGTTGGGCGATATGTGGTTTCCAATTAAGCTTCGAGTCAAAAGTGAGGTCAAGAAATCTAGTAGTTTCGGAGAATGGAAGTCGTCGTTTATAGAGGAAAATATCTGGTTCAGGGTGTAGTCCTCGTAGTCTATGGAAATGTATGCAGGTTGTCTTTGTTGCTGGGAAGGTGAATCCAGTGCGGTTCGTCCACTCCTCTAACCTATTGATTGTCAGCTGTATCTGCCTGGTTGCTGTTTCGAGTTTTACAGACTTGCAAAAGATGGCTAGATCGTCTACAAATAAGGAAGATGAGACTGGTGAGCGGATACAGTCAATAATACTATTAATGGCAATTGCGAACAACGTGCAGCTCAAGACTGAGCCCTGCGGAACTCCATTTTCCTGGGTAAAACTATCAGATAATATATTTTCAACACGAACACAGAAACGACGATTTGACATCAAATTCTTCACAAAAATAGGCAAGTGACCTTTCAACCCCCATTTCGACAAGGTTTTTAAAATATTATGCCTCCAGGTCGTATCATATGCCTTTTCCATATCAAAAAATACTCCAATAACATGTTGTCTTGTTAGAAATGCGTCTTGTATGAAACCTTCCATACGAATAAGATGATCTGTCGTGTTTCGATCTTTCCTGAAACCAGACTGTTCGATGCAGATAAAGTTATGCCGTTCCAAGAACCACATTAGACGGTTATTGATCATCCTTTCCATTATCTTGCATAAACAGCTGGTCAGGGATATTGGGCGATAGCTGGATGGCATATTCTTATTCTTGCCGGGTTTCAAAATGGCGACTTGCACAGCGTCTCTCCAACTGTCAGGGAATGAGTCACAGCTCCAAATTAAGTTATATGTTCCGAGTAGAACATCGAAGGAATCTGATGAGAGATGTTTGAGGAATAGATTGTGTATCTTGTCAGGTCCGGGCGATGTATTATTGGAGTTATCTATAGCGTTCTCTAACTCCCACCTACTAAACGGCACGTTGTAAGACTCGTTGTTGGCAGAGGCGAAGTCAAGTTGTCTTCGCTCTGCCACACGCTTAATATTCTGGAACGATGCCGAATAGTGGCGGGAGCTAGAGACATTCGAAAAGTGGCTACCAATAGTATTTGCAATGTCGAGAGGTACTGTGACGATGTTTCCGTTCAACTCAATCCCTGCTATTTGATGTGATTTGAATTTCCCTTCGATCTTCTTCACTCTGTTCCACACTTTGGTTGGATGTGTGGAACAATTTATAGAAGAAACGTAACTGTTCCAAGAGGCCTTTTTGGAACGTTTGATAATAAAGCGTGCTTTCGCACGAAGTCGTCGAAAGAACGATAGGTTTAATTCAGTGGGATATCGAGTATAATACTCGAGTGCTTTCTTGCGTTTCCGTATCGCTTCTCTGCATTCCTCATTCCACCATGGAACAGGAATGTGTCTCATGTTTGTGGACGTAAGAGGGATACTAGCTTCCGCAGCACGAATAATTACTGCCGTTACACTGCCAACTCTTTCTTCAATGTTCGTTATGTTTCCTGTATCTGTCAAATCAACAAGAGAGGTGAATGTCGTCCAATCAGCACGGCGCAAATTCCACTGCGCCCATCGCTTTGGTTGTTGATGATCTGCGAGTAGGTTGAGGATTATGGGAAAGTGGTCGCTGCCACAGAGATCAGTGTGAACAGACAAATTAAAAAGGGGGGCAATAGACGGGGAACAGGCGCAGATATCAATGCTCGAGAAATGGCCATTAAAAGCATTGAACCTCGTGTATTCTCCATTATTTAATAAAATTAGGTCATTATTATTCAGAAATGCCTCAAATAATCGTCCTCGTTGATTTGCAATTACTCCTGTGTCACCCCACAGTGGGCTGTGGGCATTGACGTCACCTAGCAGCACGTAGGGACGGGGGAGTTGTGACACAAGGCTTTGTAAGTTTGTGTTTGATACGGGTGCCCACTCAGGTAAGTATATATTGCAGAAGGTAACAGGCTGAGGGAGAGCAACACGAACTGCCACTGCCTGAAGAGGTGTTGTAAGTGGCAGTGGGCTTACGTGACAGCTGTCGTGGACAGCTGTGGCTACTCCCCCTTGGGCTCTGTTACCTGTCAAGTCATCAAAACGATAAAAACTATAATTACTTAGAAAGGGTGAGTCTTCATGTTTAAAATGAGTCTCTTGGAGAAACATACACACGGGTTTGAAATTAGATGTCAACAGTTTAATCTCTTCTTTGTTCCTCATGAAACCATTAATATTCCACTGAATAAAAGCCATAATACTAATAAATAAATAGGTTATATAAATCAATATATAAACAAATGACTTCTCTATACTAAAAACTATTTATATATTTCAAGCAGATAGTTAGTGGTGTTTGTTGTTGCTACCGCCACTATCTTTTCCCTCATCCACATCCATATCGTGTACAGAAGTGGGCGGGGGTTTGTCTTGAGAGCTGCTATTCAGCTTATGAGTGCCTCGTAATCTCTCCTTAGACGATGATCTGTCGACCTTAACGCTTCCAGGTTTGAGACCGACTGATTTGTGAGTGACAGGTGAGTGGGATCTAGGTTTGGTCAGTAGTTCTGTTGTTATTGGAGTACTTTCCTGGCTCTGTTTAGCAAGAGCTAGTATTTTCTTGGCTTGTTCTCTTATTTTTGCATCCTTCTCTGCTAATTCCTTGGCCTGGTCAGCGATTTGCAAAGTTTGCTTATCTAGCTGATCTTGGACACGAGCTAGCTGAGCTTGTAGTTGTTTAATTGCTTGTTGCATGGATGTATTTTCGGATGATTCTAGACAAGGTATCGGCTGTGATTTTTGTAAATGTAAGAGCTCAATTTGTTTGCCCTGCTCGATTAAAAGTTTCTTCACCTCAGACAAGTCATCATTGGATAAAGGTATCTGACATCCATTATTAGCAGCCACCTTTGCAAAAGAGAAGCTGAATGAACTTGGAGGGTGAAGCGTATTAAATTTTTGTCGTGCGTCGTATGCCGAGAGTTTTTCTGTAGTCATAAATTCCAAAATCTTCTTCTCCTTTTTCCATACCCTACAGTCTTGAGAAGTAGCAGCGTGACTTTCTTTACAGTTGATGCAGCGCGGCTCAGACTTACACGGGTCTTGTCCATGGAAGTCCATGGAGCAAATCGCACATGTGCTTTTCCCTTTACAGTATTTCAGTGTGTGACCGAAGTAATGGCATTTGGGACATCTCATTGGATTTGGTATATAAGGACGGACATTGAGTTTATTGTATCCTATTAGTATCATAGATGGTAGATTAGGAGAAGCGAACGTCAGGATAAGAGCAGGTGTGGGTTTAGGTGCACCACCACGCCTAGAAATTATTCGGTAGACATCAATTACCTTCTGGTTAGTTAACGCAGATTTTATTTCCTCGACTGAAGAATCCAAGAGATCGAAACACGAAACTATGCCCTTCGATGTATTCAGATGTTTGTGTTCATTAACTTCAACGTTGAAGAAGCCGGGTATTGACGTTATTCCCATCACAGTTACACGTTGTGAATCGCTCAATGTCTCTAATAAGACAGTACCATTTCTTAATCGCTTCAGGTAACGGAGTTCGCCTGTTAAATTGACGATAGCTTTTGTTATTTTCAGGAGGCACTTGTGAAGAAAGTTATTTCCTTCTTCAGAACTCTCGATCACGTAGAACCTAAAAGTCGAGGTTACATCATCACCAACCAAGTCTTGCGAGTCGATTGGAGATTCCATGAGCGACCTAAATCTTTTGTTGTTTTCATTTTTATTTTTCAGGGGAGGGAAATCAGATTGACAAGAGTGGGGTTTCATAAGTATAATAGGGGACAACCTATCACAATTACTTGGCTTACTCATAAGAGTAGGGGACTCAACTAACCCATGTCGGTTCTACCGCATAGGGCCTTGTAAACAATACCGGGTCCACCCCATGCTAATAGCATGAAGTGGAGCCGGTAAATGATTTCCCGTTCAACAAGTGGCGGATAGGAAAGTGCCAATTTTACGTCCGGACGCTCATGAACGCAATCGATCTTTTCACAAAATAGTCGGAAATGATATTGTCATACAAATCTTCCTATTAAGCTATTACAACCGACGCAATCCATGAGCGAGCCCAAATACAATCTTGACCAATCAACTATCCAATCAAATTCAGATAAATGCCAGAGTCGTCAACAGTCGTGGGTGTTTTAAGCAGAAGGAGGGAGCCGGCATGAAGAAAGAAGGTAAGAGAAGAAGAGAAGAAAGAAGAAGAAAGAGAAAGAAAGAAGTGAGAAGAAAAACGCAATACTCAGCACTCCCTCCACACTCCGGTCACCAGAAGGAACCCACTCGACCGACGGTCCGAACTTAGTCTGGACCCTCACCCCAGACCTTATCGCCATGGGTGACCCTGCTGGGAGCAAATGAATTGCTCCCGACGATAGCTCTGGGGATCACGGGGCCACGCAAGCCCCCACACCACGTCAAGGTGTTCGGATCCTTCGAGGGGGAGTGTTCGAGGTAAGTGTTTCAGGAATTGATTATGAATTTGGTCTCCTCCTGGTGAGGTATCGCTTGACCTTGATATCGCATTCTCCAACTCCCACCTACTAAACGGCATGTTGTACACCTCGCTGTTTGCAGAAGAGAAATCGAGTCTTCGTCTTTCTGCAATGCATTTGTGATTCTGGAACGATGCCGAATAGTGATGAGAGCTGCAGACGTCAGAAAAGAAGGAACCGAGTGCATTGGCGATGTCTAAGGGTGCAGTGACTATACCGCCATTCACTTCCAGACCTGATATACAAGATGATCTGTGTTTTCCGTCAATTTTTTTGATTTTATTCCACACTTTGGTAGAGGGG
Source organism: Brachyptera putata (assembly GCA_907164805.1). Classification (NCBI taxonomy): domain Eukaryota; kingdom Metazoa; phylum Arthropoda; class Insecta; order Plecoptera; family Taeniopterygidae; genus Brachyptera; species Brachyptera putata. The sequence goes on from OU015465.1 coordinate 30,179,686, forward strand.
GTAGTGTGAGTAATTGACGTGACATAGGAATTCCACGAAGCTTTCTTCGACGTCTTTATTACATATCGGGCTTTAGCACGAAGCTTTCGGAAGGCCATTTAATTCATAGGGTTAGGATGCTTTTTACAATATTTTAATGCCTGCTTCCGCTTTCGAATTGCTTCCTTGCATTCATTATTCCACCAAGGGACAAGCAGACGTCTTGGATTGGTTGACGTCTGTGGGATACTCTCAGTAGCAGCGTCTATTATTTTCTTCGTCACATTCTGCGTTATAACGTCTACATCATGTTCTTCACTTGTACTCTCCAGGTTTACGATACCCGTAAAGAGTTTCCAGTTAGCGAGTCGCAAGTTCCATTGCGCGCTACGTTTAGCTGGGGCTGTATCCGTTATTATGGTTAAAAGCAGTGGGTAGTGATCACTACCACACAGATCGGTGTGGGCAGAAAAGTTAAACATGGGTGCAACGGATGGGGAACAAACACAGAGATCGATTGCCGAAAACTCACCATTAAAAGAATTAAACCTAGTTTTATCTCCGTTATTAAGTAAAACCATATCGTAATCGTTAAAAAGTTCTTCAAAGAGACGACCTCTACCATTATTGTCTACCATTGTGTCCCCCCAGAGTTGATGATGGGCGTTGAAGTCCCCTAATAAAACATAGGGGCGTGGTAATTGGGACACAAGGTTTTGGAGATTGGGTTTCGTTACAGGTGCCCTTTCTGGAAGGTATATGTTACAAAAGGTAACAGGCTGAGGGAGAGCAACTCTAACTGCCACTGCCTGCAGTGGTGTTGTAAGTGGCAGTGGGCTTACGTGACAGCTGTCATGGACAGCTGTGGCTACTCCCCCATGAGCTCTGTTACCTGTTTGGTCATCACATCGATAAAAACTATAACTAGATAACAAAGGAGAGTCGGTTTGTTTAAAGTGAGTTTCTTGCAAGAAGAATAATAGTGGTTTAAAATGAGATGTTAAAAGCTTGATCTCTTCTCTATGTCTATTATAACCATTACAATTCCATTGAATTGCAGCCATTTTTAGATGAATCAAGTGATAAAACAAGTGACGAAGAAACTTGGGTGTTAGAAACTATGTAGTATCGGCTTCCATAGTTTCCCTACCGCATTTAATATTGATATCGTCGTACACGTCCATATTACTAGTAAGAGGTGACGAGATATCTTTTGTTTTGTTTGTCATCATTTTTGGTTTCTTGACATCTTGTTTGACAGAATCTTTGATGTTATCCTTCGATGATGACCTATTGATTCTTATTGTTTTCGTTCCTTGTGGTCGTGAATGAGCCACAAGTTCCCTAATGTGAAGGTCCTTCTCTTGTACATACTTCTCAAGTTCGTTAATTTTCATTGCTTGCTCTTTTATTTTCATATCCTTTTCTTTCAACTTTTTTTCTTGTTCTGCAATGTGAGATTCTTGTTTGATAAGCCTTTCTCGGAAGTTTTCTAGTTGTTCTTGGAGTTTATTGATTGCCTCTGCATTACTATCAACTGTGTTACTGACTGTGCTTGGTGGTGGTGCTATTTGAAGTTGTAGTTTTGCAATCTCTTTGCTCTGCTCAATGAGTAGGTTCCGCACCTCAGCCAGGTCACCACTGGCTTGTGGCGCAGTGCCACTTGCCGCTACAGAAGCGAAAGAGAAGTTGAAAGTACTTGGAGGAAACAAGGTATTAAACTTTTGCCTAGCATCATGAGACGATATTTTATCGGTTGACATGTATTCTAGTATCTTCTTTTCCCTTCTCCAAATTTTACATTCTTGTGATGAGGCCGAGTGGGTGCCTTGGCAGTTAACACACAAAGGTTCTGACTGACATGGCTCCTCTCCATGAAAATCCATGGAACAGGTGGCACATATGTGTTTCCCTTTGCAATTGGTGATGCTATGACCAAATCTCTGGCACTTGAAACATCTCATGGGGTTGGGAATGTAAGGTCGAATATTCAGTTTTGTATAACCTATGAAGATCATTGATGGGAGTGAAGTAAATGCGAAAGTGAGAATAAGAACAGATAATGGTTTGACTATTCCTCCTCGTCGTGATTTAATCCTATAAACTTCAATTACATTTTGATCAGCCAGATCAGCTTTGATCTCCTCCTCTGTTGAGTCGAGGAGGTCATAGCAAGATACTACACATTTCGTTGTATTGAGGTTTCTATGTGGGGTAACAGTTATGGGAAAGAAACCATTTAACGATTTAGCGCTCATGATCAGGTTTGCTTGCGACACTGTGATGGTTTCAATAAGAACCGTTCCATTTCTAAGTCGTTTGAGGTGTTGTAACTTGCCTGTTATTGTCTCGATTGCCTTGGTGATTTTCAAAAGACCCTTTTAAGAAATGAATTTCCCTCTTCTGCACTCTCGATTATGAAAAACCGACGTGTTGAAGAGGTGGAAGAATTCAGGTCTTGCTTGTGTATCGGAGTGTTCATCAAGCCTTGTATAACTTTTCTTTGATTACTTTGATCCAGGGGGGGGAATGAGGGGTTTGAGTTTGGTGTGTACATTTTGGTCCCACGAAAAGCTAGGGAAATAACCGGTCAGCTCGCATAGAGCCCCGCATATGCAAGTAAGGTAAGTATAAAACTGGAGGTCACCAGGTATCCAGAGTTCATCGTGTGCGACTACATTGACCCGTAGCCATTCATCTCCTCGGCACGATTGATTACACCTTGAGATTAGGTTCAAGTCCTTGTACTTTGCAATTTTTTGTCAACAGGTGTGGGCGTTTCAAGCATATGGAGGAAGCCGGCAAGAAGAAGAAAGGTAAGAGAAGATGAGAGAATAGAAGACGATGGATGAGGAGAGGAGTGAGAAGAATCGAGCAACGCTCAGCACCCCCTCCATATACTCCGGTCACCAGAAGGAGCCCACTCGACCGACGGTCCGAACTTAGTCAGGACCCTCACCCCAGACCTTATCGCCATGGGTGACCCTGCTGGGAGCAAATAAATTGCTCCCGACGATAGCTCTGGGGATCACGGGGCTACGCAAGCCCCCACACCACGTCAAGGTGTTCGGATCCTTTGAGGGGGAAACGATAAGCTATTATAGAACTTTGGATAAGATAGCATATATTGAAGTTCATGAATTGAATTGAATATTGAATATTAGGGTTTTACGGCGCGTCAACGACGTGGTTATTTTGCGCCGGTATCATGTGTTCTTTATTGGAACACTATATATCTAGTAACAATGAAATATACATAACGACATATCAAAATGCAGGGACCGGTGTAAAAGGCCGGAGCCAGTCGTTAACATAACCATGAGGACTATAAAACAGCTAAATCTGATAACCGAAAGAATAAAAATATATATTTATTTAGAAAAAATTGGGATAGAAATCAACACTCCAACTGGAGCTAATCAAGTGTATTTTATCCTAGGACTGATAATTGGTGATAACTTGGGTCTTAACTCGATGTTGGGTTTTCAAGAGAGTTTTAGTGCCACATATGCGTGTCGGTTCTGCAAGCTACCAAAATCTATCACCCAAATCCAAAATATTGAGGTAGCTGATGACCTTAGAAATGAAGAAAACTATGCTCTTGATCTTATTGCTGATAATCCTTCGCTGACCGGTGTTAAAGAAGAGTGCGTGTGAAACAGAATTCCCACCTTTCATGCAGTTACCAATTTGTGCGTGGATATAATGCATGATCTCTTTGAGGGTGTTTGTCCTTATGACATGGCATTGATACTTCGATCTTTAATAATAGATTCCAAACTTTTCACTCTTACTGCTCTGAATTTCAGAATACAGTTTTTCAACTATGGTCCAAAAGAGTGTAACAATAAACCACCCCAGATCACTTTGGATCGCATAGTCAACGGGAGATTGAAAATGTCAGCGTCCGAGATGCTTTGTTTTGTAAGATACAGCGGTCTTATATTTGGAGATCTGGTACCAAGAGATAATAAATTCTGGCAATTGTATATGAATCTAAGGGAAATAGTCTCCTTGGTTACTATGAACACTGTCCAGTTTCGATCATTTACGTATCTTGAAACTCTTATTGCTGAACATCATACTTTATATACATCTTTATTTAACATACCGCTAAAACCAAAACACCATCACATGACTCACTATCCACGTATTCTAAGCATGGTTGGCCCTCTTGTTCACACATGGGCAATGCGCTTTGAATCTAAGCACCGGGAATCCAAAATGTATGCTAATGTTTGTTCATCACGAGTAAATATTTCTCACACGCTAGCGTTGAAACATCAGTTCAAGTTGAATCATCGTTTCACACAAAATCTAGGTTTGACTAGAGATGTTGAAGTTGGTCCCAACAAAATAATTCGTCCTGCTTGTGGTACATTGTTTGAGAGTTTGGTCCCACTTATTCGGCATGGACAAGAAACTGCAGATGTTTATGAATGTAACTGGATTAGAACTATGGGTACAATATTCAAGCACAAAATGGTTTTAACCTTGGATATAGACAATAATAGTTGCCCAATTTTTGGTGTGATAGAATTTATTTTAGCTAAAGAGGATAATGTGTATTTTTTATGTAAATCAGTTGAAACTTTGGGTTTCGATGAACACTTTCAAAGTTATCAGGTTTAAGTAACTAACAAGATGATATGTAAAAGTTTTGAACAATGTATATCAGTATCGCCTAGTTTTGTGTTGTATCAGGCAAATGGAAATCATTATGTTTCATTACGAACAGCTTTGTAAGTGGAACAAACTTGTCTCCTCATTATGGAATTGTAAGTGACCACATAGATAACAAATATGGGCCCATATATATGTGTATGTACATATATATATATATATATATATATATATATATATATATATATATATATATATATATATATATATATATATATATATATATATATTTATATATATATACCGGTATATATTTCTAGACATGTAAACATTTAGCACTTATTGGTCCATGGAATACTCCTTTCTCTTATATTTTCACCAATGGATAGTTGTGACTAATTTGTATATTATTTGGATAATGTGTATAAATGTGTAAAACTCTTGGTTCTGTGGTTCAATTCACAATTTGACTGAATAAAAAATATCTCTTCACTATGTTATTGTAACTGTTTCTTAAATAAATATGTGTAATCCATTACTTTGTGTTTTCTTCTTGTAGATAACAAATGGTGTCCCATCGATAACATGTAAGCCTTTTTCCTACGGCTAATTATTGATTTTCATAGGTCAAATAATCAAACCAATTTTCACGAGCCCAGTCAAATTTTGGACACTCTAGTACAATGTATTATATTCCCCATATTCTTTTTCCATACATCCAGTGAAATACTTCCTTGCCTAGCATGATATTTTCCAGATCCACATAAATTCATGTACTTTTCTAGTATAATTTTTACTATCCCAGGAAAACATTATTATTACCAACAAAATATTTTGAGCTGCAGTCAAATATTCAATATAGCGTTGTATAAGCTAGCTAAATATTCCACAAAACGTGAAAACATTTATGTGACTCCACTTGAATATTTAACACGTCTCTCATAACAAATAGCAATTCTGATGATAAGTTGTGTTGAACTGTAAAAAAAAGTACTGCTAGTAGATGAATATCTATATAGGATGGTCATGTGAATTGATATGCCACACAACGTTATGTAGGATATAGCATGAATAACACAATAAGTTATGTTAGCTAGGTAAAACAACTTATAATCAACAAAACATTTAAGAAGCCACATAGGTTGTTATTGAAAAACGTAACGGTGTCGAGACAAGTATTTTGCTGACTGCAGATCAACGTCTTGCGAAAACGAGTCAAACAAAGATTCTGCTGATCATTTCAACAATATAATCTTCTGCAACTAGTAGAAGAATATTGTGCGGAATATTTACCACTTCTGCTTTCAAACGTTGTGCTCAACATGAGATCATTTTTGACTGAATCGTTCTGCTGTTTCAGACCGAAAAATGTCTGTCCCTATACGAGCAGAAATAATCACTGTTTTTTCACAAATATTCTGTTATAATACCATAAATCAGGTAATCTGTTTTCTCCGTGCAGTAATGCTCCGGTTGAAAATCACTTCTGCATGAACAAGGATTAATTTCAGCCCAGCAGGTTTAATACGAAGGTCGTAACGATCTACTGCAAGGTTAATATGGATCTACTGCATCTTTATTCAACTTGAACAAGCAGACTCTCAGTCTTTACGTTAAAAGTATGTGGCAGGACCCGAAGAAGCGCGCACGACTGATATGTTCAAACTAAACTACAACACACAACTCATTTTGAAACCGGAAGAGATTCTGTTAGTCGACTACATTAAGATGGCTTTAAACTACATCTTACACCTAGAACTAGACGAGTTTTTGTGCATGAATTCTGCCAAGCTGATCAAAATGTAATCAGCCTGGCTGGTCAGAAATTAAAAAGCAATAATTATTTGAATTCAGACACATCATATATCTTCCAAGTATGCCAGACCTACTTTGATTACAGTGTCTACGGCAAACAAAACTAGAGCTTGAACGTTAATCGTATGATTCTTCTTCCATTACCTATGTACCTTTCTTCTATTTTAGAGTGTGCCACCTATTTGAGATGAAGAAAGATAGCTACAACCGACTGGTTAGTCTGGCTTAGTCACAAGTGTTTATGCACAGACCCCACCTTGTCACTTAGGATTCCAGAGACTACTAGCCTAAGGAAGGGCGACAGGGTTTAACCGCACAACTGTGAACGAGTTTTTTACAAACTTACGCTGTCTTGAGACAGCAAAAACTATTACCACTCCTATTCTATATCGACCCGTTGCCATTGATGAAATACTAGTCTTTGCTTGTCTTATTCTTGTCATGCGAAGACTTTGAAGAGGACATCATAAGAACATACTTCCGGAACATCTCATCGTTTCTGGAAGAGCTTAGGGAGCCCCGCTAGAAAGTTAAAGAAGAAGTTTAGCGACACCGTCATCGTCAGGCTCCGAACCCGTCTCCACTGAGTACAGATCATTGTCACCAGAACCTGATATCAGCTACAACAACTGGACGTTTCGACACTCGATTCAGTGCTTACATAAATTTGTCAATTTGATCGACTCACTACAGACATTGACTACCGGTAGTGATATATTAACATAAATGTGTAATTGTACACTGTCTTTTTAGAACTTGCTCACTGCTCAAGGTAAGAATGTGTCGAAAATGGCTTCCGATATGCGTGCGTTATTTTCATCCCGGACTTTTTAATGCTAAATTAATGCTAATTTTGAATTTGATCAATGCTATAAAATGCTATTTTTGAAATGGTTAATGCTAAAAATCAAAAAAGTTAATGCTAAAATATCATGCCTCTAGTTATGCAACATTGCTACGGTTAAATTTCCACTTCTGTAAACGTTGGGTTAGCGATCAGGAAGTCAGTGATGGAGAGGTGGGACAACCTGGAATGGCAGGAATCACCCAGACACCGACACAAAAGGAAGTTTGTACAAACAAACAAATATGTCCAATCGAAGCCGTATTTTGACAGGTTGCACCTACTTGTAACGAAGTGTGGACACACTGAATATGAGAGGCGGTTGCAATTTCTTAAGAACACAATTACCAGTTGGGAACAACATGATGGAGAGGAACCTGCTGATCGGGAAGAAGACAGTGATATGGCCCAAGAAGAATCTGTAGATGATCCTGTTGAAGAAGACCACATTCCGATTACCGATCGGGACATGGAAGACGACAGTTGTATGACATTGTAGAAGGCACTTTTACGAATACTTGAGGATAAAAACGTCTTCATTCCTACTATTAAAAGCAGAGGTTGACCAGAGGGAACAAGTGAGCAGTTATTCTTCAACTTTAAGAAGAGTGTCAATGATGTAGGCGTAATAAATGAAAATATATGTTACATTTGCATGAAAAAGGTGCACGGAAGGAAATGTGTATCGAAAATCATTGATTGGGTAGACTGCGACGCAAACTGCGGAAGATGGTTTTACAAAGTATGTATTAACAATAATTTGGTGTATGTGTGTACACACTGAGCTAAGAAAAGAAAGCGTGTGTGATGTGTTACTGTATATTGTTAGTTTATAGTTGGTTCATGTGATATTATATTGTTAGTTACTAAGAGGTATTCGAGTTAAATCGGAGGCATTTCATGTGATAATTGTGATCGGAAAATTTCTGTATTTCCAATAAATAATACTTTAAACCACGTTAATATCATTGCATTTGTTTTTATTGATATCATGTTGCATTTCTTTCCTTGACCCTGTTCTGGATTCATGACTAGCCCTAATTTCAGAAGTTGAGTTAGAATTAATAGGCCTAGTTAGCCGCTAACTATAAGTTAGCTACGCATTCCATACGCATACGCGCCCCAGATACGCCGAGCAAGCAGGCATCCAACCTATGAAAAATCCCCCAGGAAAACAACGAACACAACTCGTAGCTTGCATTCATTCGCCACTCGTAGCTAAGCTTGAAATATCGACGATGACGTAAAACAAAACTTGATGAAAAACAAAACTGTTGCAATGCATTATCATTATCAGAATCTCGAGTGAAATGAATATTGATAGACATTGAGAAGAAGCACATTGTTTGCGCATTAGATTATTTGAAATCACTGATAAATATTAGTAAGGCCTAGCTACTGGTTCACGTAAGAATAATTGGGATTATAAATTAATGACAAATAGGCCTAGGTACAATAAAGAGCACTGCCTTTTCTATCATCCAGAATCTCCAGAATCTATTCACAATGTAGATGAAACTGGGTTAACCACCGTACACATGCCAGGGAGAGTTATTGCAACTAAGGGCACGAAGCAAGTGGCTAAAGTTACGTCGAGAGAACATGGAACTTGAGTCACTCTTTGTTGTACAATATCTGCAATTGGAACAGCTATCCCACAATTATCCATCAATTATGCACAATCTTTAGTGATGAAAGATCTTCCTCAAACTGCAAGAACATGACGTCATTACCGGAAGTACGGTCATGACGTCAGGATGGCATGCGAATGTAAAAGCCAGACGTTGTTCGACACAGTTGTGCTGTAGACCTGTTTATTATTATTTGTAATAAAACTCATCGTTCTGATTTGAATTGAATGTTAGGGTTTAGAGGCGCGTCGACAGCTAGGTCATTTTGCGCCTTCACAATCTAGAAACTTTGAATAATGTACTGAAAACGTTATTTGTTACTAAATACTATTATCACAGGATACCGCAACTATTAATCAACTCATATAGGTAAATACACAAAGTCATTAGAACACAGTTTTGGTGTGAAACCAGGAACCTATCTCTCTCTCTATATATATATATATATATATCTGATAACAAGTGAGTGTATGGTGTAAAGGGCCATACACACACGCTAAACAATAAATAACAACTATATTAACCTATGCAAGTAATGCTAGATGTAAATAACTGATAAAATTAGTAACTTATCATTAAATAACAATGCAAACATACTTAAAACGAATGTGTGTACAGAGTGAAAAGCCATACACACAGGACGACACATAATAAATAACAATGGACACTAATTAGAACTAATAACACGAATTAACCTAATGTGTGTATGGTGTAAAAGGCCATACACACAGGACACAAAGTACTAGACGGCACATGGTACACTAAACATTCAAGATCTTAAAACGTATCAACTAAGTTAGCAAGTCTAAGAAATCTAAAAGTCTTGTCAACTGAGGTACAGTCATTTCCCAAGATTTTTGGAAGGGAGTCTTCCATTGATAACTGTTGCCTTAAACGCGTGTATTTGTTACAATCTAATAAAATATGTTTCATTGTCAGGACCTCATCACAGTTATCACATGTGGGAATGACCTTCTCTGGTGTAAAAAGGTAAGCATGAGTGAGCAGGGGATGACCAATACGAAGGCGGGTTAAAATGACCTCCTCTCGTCGGGATTCCCTAATAGAGGAGTGCCACGGCTCTATCGTTGGTTTAATCTCTTTTAATTTATTATTCGCCTCATCATCCCACTCACTCTGCCACCTACGCTTTAAAATCTGCTTGAAATAAGCTTTGAGATCGGTATGTGGGACCCTCGGATCATCCACTTCATTATGACTTGTGGCGTCTTTGGCTGCTTCGTCTGCTCTTTCGTTCCCACTAATGCCCTCATGCCCAGGAACCCAGCAGAACACTACGCTGACATCCTGCGAGGCAAGGGTGGTCAGGAGCGTCTGCACCTCCTGGACAAGAGAGGCATTAGGGTAGATCTGAGAGATGGCCTGCAGGGAACTCAAAGAATCGGTACAAATTAAAAATTTCTTTTCATTACGGTGTTGTATATGCTCCAATGATTTCAAAATGGCGTATAACTCAGCTGTGTAAACACTGCAGGTTGGATCAAGTTTGAAGCCATAGGAAGTTGTAGATCCAGTGATGAAAGTGCAACCAACTTTATTATTTATTTTCGATCCATCGGTAAAATATAAAATATGATCTCTATAGTGTGAACATAGCTCAGCAAATAAGGCACGATATACCCGTGAGCTGGTATTTACTTTACTAAGCACAGATAGGCTATTGTGGCACAGAGGGCGAGAAACCAGCCACGGAGGCATCTCTGGTAAGTTATGGGGTAAGTACGAGGATACACAAATGTTTGGCTTAATAAAAAGTTGTTCAATCTTATGCCCGCAGGTAGGGTTGAGTTTGGTTTGGCACCATAGACAGCTTGGAAACGAGGATTAAAAACAGGCTGGTAAGTTGGATGCTTCTTCATGCTGTAGAGTTTCGAGATATAAGAACATAGAAGATATAGACGTCTGTGTTTCAAAGAAGGCTCACCAGCCTCACAATACAGGCTCTCCACCCGACTGGTCCGGAGTGCTCCGATGGCCAGGCGGATGCCTGTATTGTGGACGGTATTTAAAGGCTTGAGGTAAGTATCTCGTGCTGAATCGTAGACAGAACTACCATAATCTAATTTTGATCGCACCAATGCACGGTACAGTCGGAGCATTGTGGTGCGATCAGCTCCCCACTTTGTACCAGACAAATATCGTAATAGGTCAATTAATTTGAAGCATTTTAATCTCAACTGAGCGATGTGCGTTCTCCATTTGAGTTTGGTGTCGAAGGTTAATCCCAAAAACTTGGTCGATTCTGTGAATGGCAATTCTTCTCCACGAAGATTGATAGTTGGATCCGGATCAAGTCCTCGCATACGATTAAAATGTAAACATGTAGTTTTAGTTGTTGAAAACTTAAATCCAGTTCTGTCTTCCCACTTCTCTAGTTTGTTGATCGTGATCTGAATCTGCCTCCTCGTAGCTGTTGAGAGTCTCGCAGACTTGCAGAATATAGCTAGGTCATCAACAAACAGAGAAGGGGAGACAGGAGAACGGATACAGCTAGTTATATCATTAATGGCAATGGCGAATAACGTACAGCTTAAAACAGAGCCTCGGAGAACACCATTTTCTTGAATAAAATTATCGGATAACACATTTTGAACACGAACACAGAAACGACGGTTGGACATGAAATTAGTGAAAAAAATGGGGAGGTGGCCTTTGAAACCCCATTTACTTAGAGTATTCAAAACATTATATCGCCACGTAGTATCATAGGCCTTCTCAAGATCAAACAATACTCCCACTACATGTTGTTTATTTAGAAAAGCATCCTGAATGTAGGCTTCCATTCGGATGAGATGATCTTGAGTGCTGCGGTTCTTCCTGAAACCAGACTGCTCTGTGCAAAGGAGGTTTTTACTTTCCAACCGCCAAACTAGGCGGTTGTTTACCATTCTTTCCATCACTTTGCACAGGCAGCTGGTCAGGGATTTAGGGCGATAACTACTTGGCGATTTTTTGTCTTTACCCGGTTTTAAAATGGGTATTTGAATTGCTTCTCTCCAATTATCAGGGAATGTATTAGTGCTGAAAATCAGATTGTATGTATCAAGAAGAAAATTAATGGAATCAGATGGAAGATGTTTTAGGAAAGAGTTATGTATTCTATCGGCCCCTGGTGACGTGATTGTGGAGTTATTTATCGCGTTCTCCAACTACCACCTACTAAACGGCATGTTATAGTCCTCGTTATTTGCAGAGGTAAAATCAATAGTTCTGCCCTCTGCAACACGTTCATACCGCTGAAACGATGCCGAATAGTGGTGGGAGGAAGAGACGTCAGAAAACTGCTTACCGATACCATCAGCAATCTCTTTAGGCTGTGTCACTACATTTCCATCAACTTCTATTCCTGCTATAGCCTGAGATTTATATTTTCCATCAATTTTCTTTACTCGATTCCACACTTTGGTAGCGGGTGTGTTATGAGTAATGGAAGATACATACGCGTTCCAAGAAGCTTTTTTTGATGATTTCATTACAAAACATGCTCTAGCACGCAATCTTTTGAAGGCTATGAGGTAAGTGGTTGTGGGATATTTATTGAAAATTGCAAGAGCTCGCTTCCGTTCGAGTATTGCCTCCCTACATTCATCGTTCCACCAGGGAACGGGGATGTGACGCGGCTTACTCGACGTTAAAGGGATGCTTCTTGTTGCTGCCACAACAATGCGATCAGTGACTAATTTCACTCTCTTATCGATGTCTTCGCTTTCAGGTATATCACTAAATTCAGCTAGAACAGAAAACTGTGGCCAGTTAGCACAGCGCAGATTCCATTGCGCACATCGCTTTGCTTGTTGAAAGTTTGTCTGTATCTTTAAAATCAATTGATAATGATCGCTTCCGCAAAGATTATCATGGACAGACACATTTAAGAGGCGCAAACGAGGGTAAGCACACGCAAAGATAAATTACAGATATTACATTAGTATTAACATTAAATCTAGTTCTAACTCCATCATTCATAATTATCAAGTTATTGTCATTGAAAAATTCTTCGAACAGTCGCCCTCTGCCATTGGAGTCGACCATTGTATCGCCCCACAGGCGGTTGTGGGCATTAAAATCGCCCAATAGGACATAAGGGTGAGGAAGTTGGTCTACAAGACGCTGAAGGTTTCTCGTCGACACTGGTGCCCATTCAGGTAAGTATATATTACAAAATGTGACGGGTTGGGGGAGATATGTTTGGATTGCCACTGCTTGTAAAGGAGTCTGAAGAGGTAGTGGAATTGAAAAACAACCACCATGCACAGCTGTTGCCACTCCTCCACTTGCTCTATTTCCTGTCACATCGTCACATTGGTATATCTACGCCATCGTTACGACGAGTTATTCTGTAAACATCGGTAACATGTTGATTGGCGAGCTCAGTCTTGATCTCGTTTTCTGTACAACAAAGCAAGTCGAAGCAGCTGATCACACCCTTACACGAGTTGAGGAAGGGGTGTGGAGTCACTTTAACGGGGCACAGATTATCAAATTGTGTGGTTTTCAAAAGGAGGTTAGATTGGACGTCGCTGGCGGTTTCAACAAGAAGAAGAGTTCTGTTTTTGATCTTTGTGACATTTCTAACCGAGCCAGCCAGGCCCGAAATAGCTTTCTCAATGCCAAAGGGAGATACATTTTCAAACGATTTTCTTTCTTCCATCCGTTCAATGACCAGGAATCGAGGGCAAGGTGGCTTGGCATTGTCGTTGATATTTTTAAGGACTTGTTCTTTAAAAACGATTGATTCGAAAAGCGATCGTTGTCTTTCCTTGGGAGGGTAAGTTGGTGAAGTCAATTTTTCACTGTTGTTTGGGGGGGAGGAATTGGGTTTGAAGTTGAAAGTATTCATGATTGGTCCCACGAGCAGCTAGGGAAATAAAGGTCCACTCGCACAGAGCCCCGCATGTGAAAGTAAGGTAAGTATGAAACTGGAGGTCACCAGGTATCCAGAGTTCATCGTTAGAAACTACATTAACCCGTAGCCATTCAGCTTCTCGGCACGATTGTTTCCACTTTGAGCTTAGGTTCATGTCCTTGTACATTGCCATTTTTGTCAACAGATGTGGGCGATTCAAGCATATGGAGGGAGCCGGCAAGAAGAAGGAAAGTAAGAGAAGAAAGAAGACAAAGGAGAAGGAAAGAAGCGAGAAGAAAAATTCAATGCTCAGTACTCCCCCCACATACTCCGGTCACCAGAAGGAACCCACTCGACCGACGGTCCGAACTTGGTCTGGACCCTCACCCCAGACCTTATCGCCATGGGTGACCCTGCTGGGAGCAAATAAATCGCTCCCGACGATAGCTCTGGGGATCACTGGGCCACGCAAGCCCCCACACCACGTCAAGGTGTTCGGATCCTTTGAGGGGGCTCATCGTTATTTTATTACATACAGTGTATCATATAAAGAACATCACATGGTGTCAGAAGTGGTGATTAACTACAAGTTATGCTGGATTCATAGTGAAGCGTCAAAGCGGTTTTACCGTCGCGGTTGGTCACGTGAACCAATCAGGAGCTTGCCGCCCATTGCCAGATCTACCGCGCGGCAGCGACCTTGAATCTTGGTTTATGTTCAACTTTTTGACGCGCGTCAAACCTACCGCGTGTGACGTCGTGCATTTCACGGCTTGCTGAATGCTCGAATTGCATGTCAGGACACACACTTTGCGCGCCACTTTACTAGCCCCATTTTGCTTGTTGTGTTTTCAGCAGCCGTATTTTTTTTCATATCAAAAATTATTATGAACGAGACTTTAATCACATTGGTGAGTGAACACCCAATTATATAGGTTGACCAATATGTCCTACAAACACCGGACTATGAAAGAGAAGATTTGAACGGAGATAGCGAGTGCCATGGGGTGCTCTGGTAAGTTCTGTCACATCACCTCAAAATAGTGTCACCTTTTTTCAAGTACAATTACAATTATATGCATACAGTTACATGCATACAGTTAGATAAATACCTTTTACAATATTACTTATCAAATACTTACAAATACTTATCAAGACAGAGAGGGAAGAATAGTCCTAAGACAAATACTTATCAAAAGCTTATTCAAGTTTTAATATCGTTTGTTCATCCTGTTTTAGTGTCCGACACGAAACTCAAATGGATAAGTATCCTGATAGATGCATCAAGGAGAAGAAGAAATTGAATGCTCCAAGTGGGTCTGGAGCGAAGCCTGGTGGCAAGCAGTGGGCTTTTCTCGATCAGTTGCGCTTCCTCGATGACAAGAGCGCAGTCCGATACACCACGACAAATGTCGTGTCGGAAGTAGTAATCCAAGAGTCATACGAGGAGTCGTACGAGGTTCCACTTGGTGGAAGAGGAGGTGGACGACCCAACGTTTGAACCTCAAACTATAATTGAAGATCTGGTGCCACAGGCGCAATTTTTACAGCCCCTAACCCCATCAAGCGAGTCGAGTAGCAGTGGTAGGCAAACTCCGAACCAGGTTCGAAAAAAGGTCAAGCCTAGCCCAAACCCTCAAGTAATAGATAAATTGTAAGAGTCCTTGAACAAAACCGATACTATGATAAATCAATTAGACCAGCAAAGCAATGGACGTGATGGATACAGCGATGAAGATCACCATTATGTATTATCGCTGTTAGGCCCACTTTCTCGGCTATCGCTGAAGAAGAAGGCCGAGGCAAAAAACGAAATCAATGTGCCACTCTCTTTAGGAAGGAATTTGATGAATAGATATAGATAATAATACAATCGAGTTTCTTTCAATTACCTTATCATATTATTATATTTCAGTTTTTATTTCCACACTCTATTTCCCGTTTTATTCACCACACCCTATCCTAATTATACTATAGTCCCACTACCCTACTGGTAATACTAATTATTCTATTATACATACAATTCACTTTCTTTCACTTATCGTAGGGGCCTACTTTATTTTGTCTTATTCAAATATTTGTAATTTAGTTCAATTCAGTTGTTTGTAAGGTCTGTGACACTTCTAATAAGCTAGTGTTCAATAAAAGAGATAAAGTTTAACATTATTCATTCCGTTTTATTCCCATTACCACACTATCCTAATTATACTAGGGCCCTATACTATGGTAATAATGATTATTCTATTGTACATGCACTTCTCCATCGATATTTCCTGCAAGCCTATCGTTGTTCACCAAATGTCTCGTCCAGTAGGCTAACTCGAGTTATAATTATTTTTTTCATAAATTTAGAGAAATCATTGCCATTTTTCATCAAAAGTTCTATTGATTACTTCTCTCTACATTTTCAATTAACCTAGAGCTATATAAATTTACAAGACTTCACAACGGATTACATTATGTATTGCATATTACTGAGATGCGTGGTTGAGTGCTAGCACAGTAAACCATCATTCAAGAGATCAGGGTGCAACTCCCGCTGACCATTCTGAAGGGTTTGTAATAAGCTTTCACCTCATCATCCCACTGATCATTCACCGACACTAATAGATTGTGGACCGATGAAAAATCGTAGTGGAAACCGGTCTGGTGACGCTGAAATTTTGTCAGACGACCCGAAAACTATTCGGAGTGCAGAGTTCTCTTCAACAATGCCGTTTTTCATGACACACTCAGTATCCAGAAAACAGTTGAGTTGATAGAAAACATAATTGAACCCAGCATCTCACTTGACACCACTCCCATTCTCTCTCCAACCCCATTCATTCAACGCTCTACATCAACAACGCCCACAGTGACTTTTTCAACGGTGGCTACAAAGGTGCCCTCAATGACGCCATTAATAGTGACTTCAACGACGTGCTCGACGAATATGCAAGAAGACTATGTGTTGGAAGAAAAATTCACATCTGTGTCTAAAGAGGAATTTTGGGCGAAGTATGTCGAACGTAGCACATACCCAATGCTCAAGAAGGTAGGAATCGCGATGGCCACACCTTTTGGTTCGACTTACTTGTGCGAATCAGCCTTTTCTGCTGTAAACCACATAAAAAATAAGTCTCGGTCATGCCTAACAGATAGTCATCCAACAGACGTATAACGCATCACGTGTACAAACATAGAGCCAGACTTCAAATCAATCGCCCAAACTGAAAAAGCAAATTTTTCTCATGAAATGTTCCGTACCTTATCTGCATTTCTTTTTAATTATTGATTATTGATTAATAATGTGATTAGTTCCGTGCAGTCTTTAATGTTAAATAAAATATTGTATTTGTTACTTAGCCCTACACTTATTAAAAGCCGTACATTCTATTGAATTGAATTGAATTCATTTCATACCATTCTTTACTTCATCTCTCCACCCAACACACAATATGGTGTATTTTACATGTGTGGTGATCATCTGTACAGGAATTCGGATATAGGCCTACTCCTGGCCCGCACAAATATTTGATTACATGTATTCGGCCCGCCATCAAATGTAGTTGCCGACCCCTGGTCTAGCTTGTACATAATTGTAACCAGCCATGACCTTGGACGGGACAGTACTGGTAGAGAATGTCAGGACGAGCGTAGCGGTCGGTGTAACTTTTCCATCTTGACGACGAGTAATCCTATATACATCTGTTACATTTTGTGCAGCAAGCTCTTGTTTCATCTCAGCAACCTCGCAACACATCAGGTCGCTGCAGCTGATGACTCCCTTGGAACAGTTGAGGAAGGCATGAGGCGTTACTTTGATGTCAAACATGTTGGAGAGTGTAGTGGCTTTAAGCAAGAGTCCGGATTGGATGTCGTTCGCGGTCTCGACTAGTAAAAGTTTTCTTCCATTCACCTTTGTAACGTTTCGCACAGTTCCAGCTATACCAGGTACAGCCTTATCTATACCAAAGGGAGAAACATCTTCAAAAGTCTTCTTATTACCGGTCGTATCAATTCGTTCGATGATTAGGAATCTAGGGCGGGTCGCTTTATTGACGTCAAGATTTCTCAATACTTGGTCTTTGGATATGGTGGTCGCGAATAAAGATCGAGGTCGTTTTTTTTTGCAGGTGGGAGTTGGGTTTGACTTGGGTGTAATCATGTTTGGTCCCACGAGTAGCTAGGGAAATATATGTCACCTCCCACAGAGCCCCGCTTGTGGGAGTAGGGCTATGGTAAAACTGGAGGTCGCTATGTGTCCAGAGTTCATCGTTAGAGACTACATTAACCCGTAGCCATTCAGCTCCTCGGCACGATTGTAATACCTTGAGCTTAGGTTCATGTCATTGTACTTTGCCATTTTTGTCAACAGATGTGGGCGATTCAAGCATATGGAGGGAGCCGGCAAGAAGAAAGAAACTAAGGGAAGATAAGAAGAAAGAAGATGACAGATGAGGAGAGAAGTGAGAAGAAAATGCAATGCTCAGTAATCCCTCCACACACCCAAGTCACCAAAAGGAACCCATTCGACCGACGGTCCGAACTTGATCTGGAACCTCACCCCAGACCTTTTTGCCGTGGGTGACCCTGCTGATAGCTGTGATAGAGTGACGATAGCTCTGGACCCCTATTCGCTAACTTTTGAGCCGGTGACATGAGACCGTTTCATTTCACTGTGAGACGGTTCTCATCTCGCGTGAAATGACAACTCGATTACATCGCGATTCTCTAAGAGGCAGTGAGATCAACAGTCACCGGAAACGAGTTGTTTCCAAGGGAGAACGGGTATTTGGTAAAATTGAATGCAATCAACCAATCAGAACGACGACATCATTTCTACAAGGCTGTGAACGACTCTGGCTGTGGGGAAATTAGAGGTTATAAACATGTTTTTTGACAGATGATCAAGAGTATTCAATCTTAGGTAGGCCTATACATTTTGATGAATAAATGGGACAAAAATAGCAGATTTCTTTGTACTGGCACCGGCAAATCGTCTCTTATGTCGTCGATTAGAGTCCGAACGATCCTTCAAGGCAGTCTATATAATTTGATGAAACCTGCAACTCGAAATCGCGAGGTTCCGTGGTAGGCCTAGAGTTTATTTGTCTCCTTCCTTGCCGCATTCTTTTACGTAAAGCATTGTGCTCGAAGCGAGCTTCTTCGAACATATTCAAGTATCGTCGTGCATTCGTCTCATGAATTCATTCAATTTTAATTCACTTGTCAAATTGTTAGGATGGAATTGAAATATCCTTGGTCCCTAGCCTAAGCATAAGAATGAACCATAGGCATTTGCTGCATTGTAATTAATTTTGATTTTGACATAAGTTCGAGACTTTGAGCCCTAATTCGACTAGGGCTACATCACACTATTACACTAGGTCTAGAACATGACAACCTAGTTATAATCAAAGTTATTGTAATTTAGGATGAGACTATGAAATGGATAAGAAGTAGGCCTATAGTCTAGCCATTGAGTGTATAGTATGGTATAGCCTATACCTAGGGGTTTAAATAGATCACTTGATTGACATTACCGCATAGGCATCAACTATTCGTGTTAGCCTTAGTCAAGTCGGTCATCAGTATTAATCGAAATATAGATGGTCATTAATTGAGCAACGTATACATGGTATGGGCCCAATATAAATTAAAAATTACGTTGGTCAGTGAAGAGTCAACTTGACTTGAACTTGAATTTCTCAAAATAGTGGCACGAAAATGTGTTTATATAATATCAAACTGTGTACTATTCATGATTGGGAATAATGTCAGATAATATGTATATACATATGTATATATTTGTTGATTTAGTATTATATAAGACACATCAATCACTCATTACGTTGCAAAAATACTGCCAATGTCCATAACCTATAAGTCTATATAACCCGTCTCACGTCGATCTCACGAGTTCGGTTGGCAGTGAGACGAACTCACTGTGAAATGAAATGAAATCGACATTTCACGCGAAAAAATAGTTAGTGAATCGCGATACTGGCTTTCATCTCATTTCACCGTGAGACGGTCTCATTTCACTCTCACAAAAGTTAGCGAATAGGGGTCCTGGGGATCACGGGGCCACACAAGCTCCCACACCTCGTCAAGGTGTCCGGATCCTTTGAAGGGGCCCTTTGTATGATTTTGTATTCTACTTCGACCTTGGTATTTTGAGTTTCATCATAATAACTCGTTTCTAGAAGGCAGAGGATAAAAGAGGCTCTGAGCAGAGAAAATAGTGGGAAGGCCGTGAAATAATTGTTGTCAGAATTAGATTTGTATTTCATTTTTTTTTGGAATATATATATATATATATATATATATATATATATATATATTGTCACCTGCTCTTTTGGTGACGGCCTGACTAGTCAGTGGGAAGGGGTAGGTAAGAAATATGGGAGGTATTTAGGGCGTCACGTAGTTATAGGATGGGCGTATGGAGAGCAAACTACAAAAACTCTGAAGAGATAAATACGGGTTGTTAGATTGAGTTAAGAAAATATCAATACACTGTGATAGGCCAACATTTAATGGTGGAGACTGCTATTCCAGCATTTCTAAAGAGTAATAATAAACAAAACAATAAACAAATATTCGAGAACACACGACTCGTTGACTGCTATTCTAGCATTATACAGAATGATAATAATAAGCCGAACAATATAAGCAAACATTTGAGATAATTAGATGAGCGTAGCGAAGATTTTCATTCCATATACCGAAACATTTTGGGCTTGGTTTTTATGTTTGTTTTTTGTGTTTTTTTGGTTTTTTTTGTGTGTTATTTTGTACGCGGCATACAGGTCAGGAAAAAGTTTCAATCAACTCGAAACATTTTTACAAATTGGTGTTATACCAGAATAGGTTGGGATTGTTTTTCAGAAAAATCGGTCTAACGGATTTTCCGGAAAAAAATCGGAAAGTATGGAAATTCCCCATAAGAATAGGCCAGGGGAGAAATACTTGGAATTTTATTTTTTTCAAAAGCTCTCAAATTTATACTGAGTGTGGAAAGATCTATCATACCTATTTTAAGCGATTTATGGAACAATCGGATGTGAAATAACGAAGAAAACGCATTTTTAAGGTACTTTTTTACACATCAATAAAAGCAATTAAGAAAGCAATTAAGGAACTATTAAATATGAGCAACAAGTGTCACCAATAAATTAAAACGTTTAAAATCTGTGATGGATATGAAGAAGGCACTGGTTTAATTGTTTGGAAACCAAGGTCCATATACCAACAGGCAGCCGCGGTTTTTAAACTTTTGAAGTGATCCATGGCCTGTATATGTACATTGAGCTGACAAATGTTCTTAATTCTACATTTCCATACTTCTAAGCTCATCTCACAACGCATATAAGGCGTTTTCCTAGTATAATAAATGTATTTCATTCATCGGAAAGATAGAAATATTAGTTGAAAAATGTTGCATTGTCGAAGTCACGGCTTTCTAGATTCATTGACATCGGATGAAGTTCATTTCGAATGATCAAGGTTGTGAGTTCGTTACTTTAATAGACCGACATCTGCTCTTGTCGCTTGTCATCATCAGATTTGTTAGTCTGTTATGCCACAAATTATCGTAGTCTCTATGCATTGTTCATCTGTAAAACCCTTGAATTGGGTTAAAGTCCTTTACTTTGAAATTTTTTTTGGCAACAGGGTGGGGCGTTTCAAAGAAGGAGGAAGCCGCAAAAAGAAAGGGGAAAGTAAGATAGAAAGAAGACGAGGAGAGGGAGGAGTGAGAAGAATCGAGCAACGCTCAGCACCCCCTCCATATACTCCGGTCACCAGAAGGAGCCCACTCGCCGACGGTCCGAATTTAGTCAGACCCTCACCCCAGACCTTATCGCCATGGGGCCCCTGCTGGGAGCAAATAATTGCTCCCGACGATGCTCTGGGGATCACGGGGCTACGCAAGCCCCCACACCACGTCAAGGTGTTTCGGATCCTTTGGGGGGGAAACGATAAGCTATTATAGAACTTTGGATAAGATGCATATATTGAAGTTCATGAATTGAATGAATTTTAAATATTAGGGTTTTACGGCGCGTCAACGACGGGTTATTTTTGCGCCGGTATCATGTGTTCTTTATTGGAACACATATATCATAACAATGAAATATACTAACGACATATCAAAAGGGCAGGGACCGGTGTAAAAGGGCCCGGGAGCAGTCGTTAACATAACCATGAGGACTATAAAACAGCTAAATCTATAACCGAAAGAATAAAAATATATATTTATTTAGAAAAAATTGGGATAGAAATCAACCTCCCTGGAGCTAATAAAGTGTATTTTATCCTGGGAAATGATAATTGGGATAACTTGGGTCTTAACTCGATGTTGGGTTTTCAAGAGATTTTTAAAGTGCCACATATGCGTGTGGGTTCTGCAAGCACCAAAATCTATCACCCAAACCAAAAAATATGAGGTAGCTGATGACCTTAGAAATGAAGAAAACTAGCTCTTGATCTTTGCTGATAATCCTTCGCTGACCGGTGTTAAAGAAGAGTGCGTGGAAACAGAATTCCCCCCTTTCATGCAGTTACCAATTTGTGCGTGGATATAAGCATGATCTCTTTGAGGGTGTTTGTCCTTATGACATGGATTGATACTTCGATCTTTAATAAAGATTCCAAATTTTTCACTCTTACTGCTCTAAATTTCAGAATCCCGTTTTCAACTATGGTCCAAAAGAGTGTAACAATAAACCACCCCAGATCACTTTGGATCGCATAGTCAACGGGAGTTGAAATGTCAGCGTCCGAGATGCTTTGTTTTGTAAGATACAGCGGTCTTATTTTTGGAGATCTGGTACCAAGAGATAATAAATTCTGGCAATTGTATATGAATCTAAGGGAAATAGTCCCTTTGGTTACTATGAACACTGTCCAGTTTCGATCATTTACTTTCTTGAAACTCTTATTGCGAACATCAACTTTATATCATCTTATTTAACATACCGCTAAAACCAAAACACCAAAACATGACTCACTATCCACGTATTCTAAGCAGGGTTTGGCCCTCTTGTTCACACATGGGCAATGCGCTTAAATCTAAGCACCGGAATCCAAAATGTATGCTAAGTTGTTCAATCAGGGGTAAATTTTCTCACACGCTAGCTTTGGGAAACATCAGTTCAAGTTGAATCATCGTTCACCAACAATCTAGGTTTGACTAGAGATGTTGAAGTTGGTCCCAACAAAATAATTCGCCCTGCTTGTGGTACATTTTTTGAGAGTTTGGTCCCATTTATTCGGCATGGACAAGAAACTGCAGATGTTTATAAAGAAACTGGATTAGAACTATGGGTACAATATTCAACCCACAAAATGGTTTTAACCTTGGATATAGACATAATATTTCCCCAAATTTTTGGTGTGATAGAATTTATTTTAGCTAAAGAGGATAATGTGTATTTTTATGTAAATCAGTTGAAACTTTGGGTTTCGATGAACACTTTCAAATTTATCAGGTTTAAGTAACAAACAAGTGATTTTAAAAAGTTTTGAACAATGTATATCATTATCGCCTAGTTTTGTTTTGTATCAGGCAAATGGAAATCATTATGTTCATTACGAACAGCTTGTAAGTGGAACAAACTTGTCTCCTCATTATGGAATGTAAGTGACCACATAGATAACAAATATGGGCCCATATATTGTGAAATGTACTATATATATATATATATATATATATATAATATATATATTTTTATATAATTATATATATATATATATATATAATATATATTTATATATATATACCGGTATATATTTCTAGACATGTAAACTTTTACCTTTTTGGTCCGGAATACTCCTTTCTCTTATATTTTCACCAATGGATAGTTGTGACTAATTTGTATATTATTTGGATAATGTGTATAAATGTGTAAACTCTTGGTTCGTGGTTCAATTCAAAATTTGACTGAATAAAATATCTCTTCACTATTTTATTGTAACTGTTTCTTAAATAAATATGGGGAATCCATTACTTTGGTTTTCTTCTTGTAGATAACAAATGGTGCCCCATCGATAACATGAAAGCCTTTTTCCTACGGCTAATTATTGATTTTCATGGGGCAAATAATCAAACCAATTTTCACGAGCCCAGTCAAATTTTGGACACTCTAGTACAAGGGTATTATATTCCCCATATTCTTTTCCATACATCCAGTAAAATACTTCCTTGCCTAGCATGATATTTTCCAGATCCACATAAATTCATGTCTTTTCTAGTATAATTTTTACTACCCCGGAAAACATTATTATTACCAACAAAATATTTTGAGCTGCAGTCAAATATAAATACGTTGTATAAGCTAGCTAAATATTCCACAAAACGTGAAAACATTTATGTGACTCCACTTGAATTTTTAAACAGTCTCTCATAACAAATAGCAATTCTGATGATAAGTTGTGTTGAACTGTAAAAAAAGTACTGCTAGTAGATGAATATCTATATAGGATGGTCATGTGAATTGATAGCCACAACGTTATGTAGGATATAGCATGAATAACACATAATTTATGTTAGCTAGGTAAAACAACTTAAAATCAACAAAACATTTAAAGAAGGCCACAAGGTTGTTTATGAAAAACGAACGGTGTTCGAGACAAGTATTTTGCTGACTGCAGATAAACGTTTTGCGAAAACGAGTCAAACAAAGATTTGCTGATCATTTCAAAAAATTAATCTTCTGCAACTAGTAAAGATATTGGGCGGATTTACCACTTTTTGCTTTAAAACGTTGTGCTCAACATGAGATCATTTTTGACTGAATCTTTCTGCTTTTTTCAGACCGAAAAATGTTTTGTCCCTATACGAGCAGAAATAATCACTGTTTTTCACAAATATTCTTTATAATACCATAAATCAGGTAATCTGTTTCTCCGTGCAGTAATGCTCCGGTTGAAAATCACTTCTGCATGAACAAGGATTAATTTCACCCAGCAGTTTAATACGAATTTCGTAACGATCTACTGGCAAGGTTAATATGGATCTACTGCATCTTTATTCAACTTGAACAAGCAGACTCTCAGTCTTTACGTTAAAAGTATGTGGCAGGACCCGAAGAACGCGCACACGACTGATATGTTCAAACTAAACTACAACACACAACTCATTTTGAAACCGGAAGAGATTCTGTTAGTCGACTACATTAAGAGGCTTTAAACTACATCTTACACCTAGAACTAGACAGTTTTTGTGCATGAATTTGCCAACTGATCAAAATGTAATCAGCTGGCTGGTCAGAAATTAAAAGCAAAAATTATTTGAATTCAGACACATCAATATCTTCCAAGTATGCCACCTATTTTGATTACAGTGTCTACGGCAAAAAACTAGAGTTTGAACTTTTAATCGTATGTTTCTTCTTCCATTACCTATGTCCCTTTTCTTCTATTTTAGAGTGGGGCCACCTATTTGAGATGAAGAAAGATAGCTACAACCACTGGTTAGTCGGGGCTTAGCACAAGGGGTTTATGCCAGACCCCACCTTGTCACTTAGGATTCCAGGACTACTAGCCTAAGGAAGGGCGACAGGGTTTAACCGCACAACTGTAAAAAAAACGAGTTTTTTACAAATTTACGCTGTCTGAGACAGCAAAACTATTACCACTCCTATTCTATATCAAACCCGTTGCCATTGATGAAATACTATCTTTGCTTGTCTTATTTTTGTCATGCGAAGACTTTGAAGAGGACTCATAAGAACATACTTCCGGAACACCCAATCGTTTCTGGAAAGCTTAGGGAGCCCCGCTAGAAGTTAAAGAAGAAGTTTAGCGACACCGTCATCGTCAGGCTCCGACACCCGTCTCCACGGAGTACAGATCATGTCCACAGAACCTGATATCCGCTAACAACGGACGTTCGACACTCGATTCAGTGCTTACATAATTTGTAAATTTGATCGGACTCACTACAGACATTGACTACCGGTAGTGATATATTACATAAATGTGTATTGTACACTGTCTTTTTAGAACTTGCTCACTGCTCAAGGTAAGAATGTTCGAAAATGGCTTCCGATATGCGTGCGTTTTTTTCATCCCGGACTTTTTAATGCTAAATTTTAATGCTAATTTGAATTTGATCAATGCATAAAATGCTATTTTTGAAATGGTTAATGCAAAAAATCAAAAAAGTTAATGCTAAAATATCAGGCCTCTAGTTAGCAACATTGCTACGGTTAAATTTCAACTTCGGTAAACGTTGGGTTAGCGATCAGGAAGTCAGTGATGGAGAGGTGGGACAACCTGGAATGGCAAGGAATCACCAGACACCGACACAAAAGGAAGTTTGTACAAAAAAACAAATATGTCCAATCGAAGCCGATTTTGACAGGTTGGCCCCTACTTGTAACGAAGGGGTGGACAACTGAATATAAAGGGCGGTTGCAATTTCTTAAAAAACAAAATTACCAGTTGGGAACAACAAAATGGGAGGGAACCTGCTGATCGGAAGAAGACATGATATGCCCGAAAAAATCTGTAGATGATCCTGTTGAAGAAGCCCAAAATTCCGATTACCGATCGGACATGGAAGACACAGTTGTATGACATTGTAGAAGGCATTTTTACAAATACTGAGGATAAAAACGTCTTCATTCCTACATAAAAGCAAAAGGGTTTGACCAGAGGGAACAAGTGAGCAGTTATCTTCAATTTTAAGAAGGGGTGTCAATGATGTAGGCTTAATAAATGAAAATATATGTTACATTTCCCATGAAAAAGGTGCACGGAAGGAATGTGTATCAAAAATCATTGTTTGGGTAGACTGCGACGCAAACTGCGGAAGATGTTTTACAAAGTAGTATTAACAAAAATTTTGGTGTATGGGTACACACTGAGCTAAGAAAAGAAGCGTGTGTGATGTGTACTGTATATTGTTAGTTTATAGTTGGTTCATGTGATATTATATTGTTATTTACAAAGAGGTATTCGAGTTAAATCGGAGGCATTTTGTGATAATGTGATCGGAAAATTTCTGTTTTCCCCCAATAAATAATACTTTAAACCACGTTAATATTGCATTTTTTTTATTGATATCATGTTGCATTTCTTTCCTTGACCTGTTCTGGTTTCAGACTAGCCCTAATTCCGAAGTTGAGTTAGATTAATGCCTAGTAGCCGCTAACTATAATTACTACGCATTCCATACGCATACCGCCCCAGATCGCCGGCAAGCAGCATCCAACCTATGAAAAATCCCCAGGAAAAACGAACACAACTCGTAGCTTGCATTCATTCCCCACTCGTAGCAAGCTTAAAAATCGACGATGACGTAAAAAAAAACTTGATGAAAAACAAAACTGTGCAATGCATTACATTATCAAATCTCGAGTGAAATAAATATTGTAGACATTGAGAAAAAGGGCACATTGTTTGCGCATTAGATTATTTGAAATCATGAAATATTAGTAAGCCTAGCTATGTTCACGTAAGAATAATTGGGATTATAAATTAATGACAAATAGGCCTAGGTACATAAAGAGCCTGCCTTTTCTATCATCCAAAATCTCCAGAACTATTCACAATTTAGATGAAATGGGTTAACCACCGTACACATGCCAGGGAAGTTATTGAAACTAAGGGCACGAAGAAAGTGGCTAAAGTACGTCGAGAGAACATGGAACTTGAGTCACCTGTTTGTACATATCTGCAATTGGAACAGTATCCACCAATTATCCATAAATTTATGCACAATCTTTGTGATGAAAGTCTCCTCAAACTGCAAGAACATGACGTCATTACCGGAATAGGGTCTGACGTCAGGATGGCTGCGAATGTAACCCCAGACGTTGTTCGACACAGTTGTGCTGTAGACCTGTTTATTATTATTTGTAATAAAACTCATCGTTCTGATTTGAATTGAATGTTAGGGTTAGAGGCGCGTCGACAGCTAGTCATTTTGCGCCTTCACAATCTAGAAACTTGAATAATGGTCTGAAAACGTTTTTGTTACAAAATACTATTATCACAGGATACCGCAACTATAATCAATCATATAGGTAAATACCAAGTCATTAGAACACTTTTGGGTTGTGAACCAGGAACCTATCTCTCTCTCTATATATATATATATATATATCTGATAACAGTAGTGTATGGTGTAAGGGCCCATACCACACGCAAAAACAAATAAATACAACTATATTAAACCTATGCAAGTAATGCTAGATGTAAAAAACTGATAAATTAGAAACTTATCTTTAAAATAACATGCAAACATACTTAAAACGAATGTGTGTTACAGATGAAAAGCCATACCACAGGACGACCAAAATAATAAACAATGGACACAAATTAGAACTAATAACACGAATTAACCAAATGTGTGTATGGGGGTAAAAGGCCCATTACACACAGGACACAAAGTCTAGACGGCACATGGTACACTAAACATTCAAGATTTTAAAAACGTATCAACTAAGTTAAAGTCTAAGAAATCTAAAAGTCTTGTCAACTGGGTACAGTCATTTCCCAAGATTTTTGGAAGGGAGTCTTCCATTAAATAACTGTTGCCTTAAACGCGTGTATTTGTTACAATTAATAAATATGTTTCATTGTCAGGACTCATCACATTTATCACATGTGGGAATGACCTTCTCTGGTGTAAAAAGGTAAGCATGAGTGAGCAGGGAGGACAATAGAAGGCGGTTAAAATGACCTCCTCTCGTCGGATTCCCTAATAGAGGAGTGCCACGGCTCTATCGTTGGTTTAATCTCTTTTAATTTATTATCGCCTCTCATCCCACTCACTCTCCCACCTACGCTTTAAAATCTGCTTGAAATAAGCTTTGAATGGGTTTGGGACCCTCGGATCATCCACTTCATTATGACTTGTGGCGTCTTTGGCTGCTTCGTCGGGCTCTTTCGTTCCCACTAATGCCCTCATGCCCAGGAACCAGCAGAACACTACGCTGACATCCTGCGAGGAAAGGGTGGTCAGGAGCGTCTGCACCCCCTTGGACAAGAGAGGCATTAGGGTGATCTGAGAGATGGCCTGCAGGGAACTCAAAGAATGGGTACAAATTAAAAATTTTTTTTCATTACGGTTGTTGTATATGCTCCAATGATTTCAAATGGCGTATAAACTCAGCTGTGTAAACACTGCAGGTTGGATAAAGTTTGAAGCCATAGGAATTTGTAGATCCAGTGATGAAGTGCAACCAACTTTATTTTTTATTTTCGATCCATGGGTAAAATAAAAAAATGATCTCTATATGTGAACATAGCTCAGCAAATAAGGCACGATATCCCCGTGAGTGGTTTTTACTTTACTAAGCACAGATAGGCTAGTGTGGCACAGAGGGCGAGAAACCAGCCACGGAGGCATCTTGGTAGTTAGGGGGAAGTACGAGGATACACAAATGTTTGGCTTAATAAAAAGTTTCCAATCTTATCCCCGCAGGTAGGGTGAGTTTGGTTGGCACCATAGACAGCTTGGAAACGAGGTTTAAAAACAGGCTGGTAAGTTGGATGCTTCTTCATGCTGTAGAGTTCGAGTATAAGAACATAGAAGATATAGACGTCTGTGTTTCAAAGAAGGCTCACCAGCTCCCAATACAGGCTCTCCACCCGATGTCCGGAGTGCTCCGATGGCCAGGCGGATGCCTGTATTGTGGACGGTATTTAAAGGCTTGAGGTAAGTATCTCGTCGGAATCGTAGACAGAACTACCATAATCAAATTTTTGGGATCGCACCAATGCACGGTACAGTCGGAGCATTGTGTGCGATCACTCCCCACTTTGTACAACAAATATCGTAATAGGTCAATTAATTTGAAGCATTTAATCTCAACTGAGCGAGGGTGCTTTTCTCCATTTGATTTTGGGTGTCAAAGGTTAATCCCAAAAACTTGGCGATTCTGTGAATGCAATTCTTCTCCACGAAGATTGATAGTTGGATCCGGATAAAGTCCTCGCATACGATTAAAAGTAAACATGTAGTTTTAGTTGTTGAAAACTTAATCCAGTTCTGTCTTCCCACTTCTCTAGTTTGTTGATCGTGATCTGAATCTGCCTCCTCGTAGCTGTTGAGAGTCTCGCAAAACTTCCCAGAATATAGCTAGGTCATAAAACAAACAGAAAAGGGGAGCCAGGAGAACGGATACAGCTAGTTATATCATTAATGGCAATGGCAAATAACGTACAGCTTAAAACGAGCCTCGGAGAACCCCTTTTTCTTGAATAAAATTATCGGATAACACTTTTTGAACACGAACACAGAAACGACGGTTGGACATGAAATTAGTGAAAAAATGGGAGGTGGCCTTTGAAACCCCTTTTTACTTAGTATTCAAAACTTTATATCGCCACGTGTATAATAGGCCTTCTCAAGATCAAAAAATACTCCCACTACATGTTTTATTTAGAAAAGCATCCTGAATGTAGGCTTCCTTTCGGATAAAGATGATCTGAGTGCTGCGGTTCTTCCTGAAACCAGACTGCTCTGTGCAAAGGGGGTTTTTTACTTTCAACCCCCAAAACTAGGCGGTTGTTTACCATTCTTTCCATCACTTTGCACAGGCAGCTGGTCGGGGATTTAGGGCGATAACTACTTGGGCGATTTTTTGTCTTTCCCCGGGTTTTTAAAATGGGTATTTGAATTTGCTTCTCTCCCAATTATCAGGGAATGATTAGTGCGAAAATCAGATTGTATGTATAAAGAAAAAATTTAATGGAATCAATGGAAGAGTTTTAGGAAAGAGTATTATTCTATCGGCCCCTGGTGACGTGATTGTGGAGTTATTTATCGCGTTCTCCAATACCACCTACTAAAACGGCATTTATAGTCCTCGTTTTTTGCAGAGGAAAAATCATAGTTCTGCCCTCTGCAACACGTCAATACCGCTGAAACGATGCCAAATAGTGGTGGGAGGAAGAGAGTCAGAAAACTGCTTACCGATACCATCAAAATCTCTTTAGCTGTGTCACTACATTTCCATCAACTCTTTTCCGCTATAGCCTAAAATTTATATTTTCCATCAATTTTCTTTACTCGATTCCACACTTGGTAGGGGGTTGTTTTATGAGTAAGGGAAAGATACATACGCTTTTCCAAGACTTTTTTGATGATTTCATTACAAAACATGCTCTAGCACGCATCTTTGAAGGCTATGAGGTAAGTGGTTGGGGATATTTTTTTAAATTGCAAGAGCTCGCTTCCGTTGCGATTGCCTCCCTACTTCATCGTTCCACCAGGGAAAGGGGATGTGACGCGGCTTACTCGACGAAAAAAGGGGATGCTTCTTGTTGCTGCCAAAACAATGCGATCAGGACTAATTTCACTTCTTATCGATGTCTTCGCTTTCAGGTATATCACAAAATTTCAGCTAGAACAGAAAACTGTGGCCAGTTAGCACAGCGCAGATTCCATTGCGCACATCGCTTTGCTTGTTGAATTGTCTGTATCTTTAAAAATCAATTGATAATGATCGCTTCCGCAAATTATCATGGACAACACATTTAAGAGGCGCAAACGAGGGTAAGCAAAACGCAAAGAAAAATTTACAGATTACATTAGAAATTCCCATTAAATCTAGTTCTAACTCCATCATTCAAATTACAAGTTATTGTCATTGAAAAATTCTTCGAACAGTCGCCCCTGCCATTGGAGTCGACCATTGTATCGCCCCACAGGCGGTTGTGGGCATTAAATCGCCCAATAGGACATAAGGGTGAGGAATTTGGGTCTACCAAGACGCTGAAGGTTTCTCGTCGACACTGGTGCCCATTCAGGTAAGTATATATTACAAATGTGACGGGTTGGGGATATGTTTGGATTGCCACTGCTTGTAAAGGAGTCTGAAGAGGTAGTGGAATTGAAAAACAACCACCATCCCACAGCTGTTGCCACTCCTCCACTTGCTCTATTTCCTGTCAAATCGTCACATTGGTATATCTACGCCACGTTACGACAGTTATTCTGTAAAATCGGTAAATGTTGATTGGCGAGCTCAGTCTTGATCTCTTTTTTCTGTACACAAAAGAAATCGAAGCAGCTGATCACACCCTTACCGGTTGAGGAAGGGGTGTGGGGGTCACTTTAACGGGGCACAGATTATCAAATTGTGTGGTTTTCAAAAGGAGGTTAGATTGGACGTCGCTGGCGGTTTCAACAAGAAGAGATTTCTGTTTTGATCTTTGTGACATTTTAACCGAGCCAGCCAGGCCCGAAATAGCTTTCTAAATGCCAAAGGGGATACATTTTCAAACGATTTTCTTTCTTCCATCCGTTCAATGACCAGGAATCGAGGGCAAGGGGGCTTGGCTTTGTCGTTGATATTTTTAAGGACTTGTTCTTTAAAAACGATTGATTCGAAAGCGACGTTGTCTTTCCTTGGAGGGTAAGTTGGTGAAGTCAATTTTTCACTGTTGTTTGGGGGGGAGGAATTGGGTTTAAAGTTGAAGTATTCATGATTGGTCCCACGAGCAGCTAGGAAATAAAGGTCCACTCGCACAGAGCCCCGCATGTGAAAGAAAGGTAAGTATGAACTGGAGGTCACCAGGTACCAGAGTTCATCGTTAAAAAACTACATTAACCCGTAGCATTCAGCTTCTCGGCACGATTGTTTCCCACTTTTGAGCTTAGGTTCATGTCCTTGTACAGTGCCATTTTGTCACAGATGTGGGCGATTCAAGCATATGGAGGGAGCCGGCAAGAAGAAGGAAAGTAAGAGAAGAAAAAAGACAAAGGAGGAAAGGAAGAAGCGAGAAAAAAAAATTCAATGCTCAGTACCCCCCCCACATACTCCGTCACCAGAAGGAACCCACTCGACCGACGGTCCGAATTTGGGGTCTGGACCCTCACCCCAGACCTTATCGCCATGGTGACCCTGCGGGGAGCAAATAAATCGCTCCCGACGATAGTCTGGGGATCACTGGGCCCACGCAAGCCCCCACACCACGTCAAGGTGTTCGGATCCTTGAGGGGGCTCATCGTTATTTTATTACATACAGTGTATCATATAAAGAACATCACAGGGTGTCAGAAGTGGTGATCTACAATTATGTGGATTCATAGTGAAGCGTCAAAGCGGTTTACCGTCGGGGTTTGGGTCACGGGAACCAATCAGGAGCTTGCCGCCCATTCCCAGATCTACCGCGCGGCAGCGACCTTGGAATCTTGGTTTATGTTCAACTTTTTGACGCGCGTCAAACTACCGCGTGTGAGTCGTGCATTTCACGGGTTGCTGAATGCTCGAATTGGGGAGTCAGGACACACACTTGCGCGCCACTTTACTAGCCCCATTTTTGCTTGTTTTGTTTTCAGCAGCCGTATTTTTTTCATATCAAAATTATTATGACGAGACTTTAATTCACATGGTGAGTGAACACCCAATTATATAGGGTTGACCAATATGTCCTACAAACACCGGACTATGAAAGAGAAGATTTTAACGGAGATAGCGAGTGCCATGGGGTGCTTGGTAAGTTCTCACATCACCTCAAAATAGTGTCACCTTTTTTCAAGTACAATTACAATTATATGCTACAGTTACATGCATACAGTTAGTAAATACCTTTTACAAAATTACTTACAAATACTTACAAAAACTTATCAAAACAGAGAGGGAAGAAAAGTCCTAAGACAAATACTTATCAAAAGCTTATTCAAGTTTTAATA
Organism: Brachyptera putata; assembly: GCA_907164805.1. Lineage (NCBI taxonomy): Eukaryota > Metazoa > Arthropoda > Insecta > Plecoptera > Taeniopterygidae > Brachyptera > Brachyptera putata. The sequence continues at coordinate 30,213,081 of OU015465.1, forward strand.
TCGTTTGTTCATCCTGTTTTAGTGTCCGACACGAAACTCAAATGGATAAGTACCTGATAGATCATCAAGGAGAAGAAAGAAATTTAATGCTCCAAGTGGGTCTGGAGCGAAACTGGTGGCAAGCAGTGGGCTTTTCTCGATCAGTTGCGCTTCCCCCCGATGACAGAGCGCAGTCCGTACACCACGACAAATGTCGTGGCGGAAGTAGTAATCCAAGAGTCATACGAGGGGTCGTACGAGGGTTTCCCCTTGGTGGGAAAAGGAGGTGGACGACCCAACTTTTTAACCTCAAACTATAATTGAAGATCGGTTTCCCCAGGCGCAATTTTTTACAGCCCCTAACCCCATCAAGCGAGCGAGTAGCAGTGGTAGGCAAACTCCGAACCAGGTTCGAAAAAAGGTCAAGCCTAGCCCAAAACCCCCAAGTATAGATAAATTTTAAGAGGGCCTTGAACAAAACCGATACTATGATAAATCAAATTTGACCCCAAAGCAATGGACGTGATGGAACAGCGATGAGATCACCATTATGTATTATCGCTGTTAGGCCCACTTTCTCGGCTATCGCTGAAGAAGAAGGCCGAGGCAAAAAACGAAATCAATGTGCCACTCTCTTTAGGAAGGAATTTGATGAATAGATATAGATAATAATACAATCGAGTTTCTTTCAATTACCTTATCATATTATTATATTTCAGTTTTTATTTCCACACTCTATTTACCCGTTTTATTCACCACACCCTATCCTAATTATACTATAGTCCCACTACCCTACTGGTATACTAATTATTCTATTATACATACAATTCACTTTCTTTCACTTATCGTAGGGCCTACTTTATTTTGTCTTATTCAAATATTTGTAATTTAGTTCAATTCAGTTGTTTGTTAAGGTCTGTGACACTTCTAATAGAGCTAGTGTTCAATAAAAGAGATAAAGTTTAACATTATTCATTCCGTTTTATTCCCATTACCACACTATCCTAATTATACTAGGGCCCTATACTATGGTAATAAGATTATTCTATTGTACATGCACTTCTCCATCGATATTTCCTGCAAGCCTATCGTTGTTCACCAAATGTCTCGTCCAGTAGGCTAACTCGAGTTATAATTATTTTTTTCATAAATTTAGAGAAATCATTGCCATTTTCATCAAAAGTTCTATTGATTACTTCTCTCTACATTTTCAATTAACCTAGAGCTATATAAATTTACAAGACTTCACAACGATTACATTATGTATTGCATATTACTGAGATGCGTGGTTGAGTGCTAGCACAGTAACCATCATTCAAGAGATCAGGGTGCAACTCCGCTGACCTTCTGAAGGGTTTGTAATAAGCTTTCACCTCATCATCCCACTGATCATTCACCGACACTAATAGATTGTGGACCGATGAAAAATCGTAGTGGAAACCGGTCTGGTGACGCTGAAATTTTGTCAGACGACCCGAAACTATTCGGAGTGCAGAGTTCTCTTCAACAATGCCGTTCTTCATGACACACTCAGTATCCAGAAAACAGTTGAGTTGATAGAAAACATAATTGAACCCAGCATCTCACTTGACACCACTCCCATTCTCTCTCCACACCCCATTCATTCAACGCTCTACATCAACAAACGCCCACAGTGACTTTTCAAACGGTGGCTACAACGGTGCCCTCAATGACGCCTTTAATGGTGACTTCAACGACGTGCTCGACGAATATGCAAGAAGACTATGTGTTGGAAGAAAAAAATTCACATCTGTGTCTAAAGAGAATTTTGGGCGAAGTATGTCGAACGTAGCACATACCCAATGCTCAAGAAGGTAGGAATCGCGATGGCCACACCTTTTGGTTCGACTTACTTGTGCGAATCAGCCTTTTCTGCTGTAAACCACATAAAAAATAGTCTCGGTCATGCCTAACAGATAGTCATCCAACAGACGTATAACGCATCACGTGTACAAACATAGAGCCAGACTTCAAATCAATCGCCCAAACTGAAAAAGCAAATTTTTCTCATGAAATGTTCCGTACCTTATCTGCATTTCTTTTTAATTATTGATTATTGATTAATAATGTGATTAGTTCCGTGCAGTCTTTAATGTTAAATAAAATATTGTATTTGTTACTTAGCCCTACACTTATTAAAAGCCGTACATTCTATTGAATTGAATTGAATTCATTTCATACCATTCTTTACTTCATCTCTCCACCCAACACACAATATGGTGTATTTTACATGTGTGGTGATCATCTGTACAGGAATTCGGATATAGGCCTACTCCTGGCCCGCACAAATATTTGATTACATGTATTCGGCCCGCCATCAAATGTAGTTGCCGACCCCTGGTCTAGCTTGTACATAATTGTAACCAGCCATGACCTTGGACGGGACAGTACTGGTAGAGAATGTCAGGACGAGCGTAGCGGTCGGTGTAACTTTTCCATCTTGACGACGAGTAATCCTATATACATCTGTTACATTTTGTGCAGCAAGCTCTTGTTTCATCTCAGCAACCTCGCAACACATCAGGTCGCTGCAGCTGATGACTCCCTTGGAACAGTTGAGGAAGGCATGAGGCGTTACTTTGGATGTCAAACATGTTGGAGAGTGTAGTGGCTTTAAGCAAGAGTCCGGATTGGATGTCGTTCGCGGTCTCGACTAGTAAAAGTTTTCTTCCATTCACCTTTGTAACGTTTCGCACAGTTCCAGCTATACCAGGTACAGCCTTATCTATACCAAAGGGAGAAACATCTTCAAAAGTCTTCTTATTACCGGTCGTATCAATTCGTTCGATGGATTAGGAATCTAGGGCGGGTCGCTTTAATTGACGTCAAGATTTCTCAATACTTGGTCTTTGGATATGGTGGTCGCGAATAAAGATCGAGGGTCGTTTTTTTTTGCAGGTGGGAGTTGGGTTTGACTGGGTGTAATCATGTTTGGTCCCACGAGTAGCTAGGGAAATATATGTCACCTCCCACAGAGCCCCGCTTGTGGGAGTAGGGCTATGGTAAAAACTGGAGGTCGCTATGTGTCCAGAGTTCATCGTTAGAGACTACATTAACCCGTAGCCATTCAGCTCCTCGCACGATTGTAATACCTTGAGCTTAGGTTCATGTCATTGTACTTTGCCATTTTTGTCAACAGATGTGGGCGATTCAAGCATATGGAGGAGCCGGCAAGAAGAAAGAAACTAAGGGAAGATAAGAGAAAGAAGATGACAGATGAGGAGAGAAGTGAGAAGAAAATGCAATGCTCAGTAATCCCTCCACACACCCAAGTCACCAAAAGGAACCCATTCGACCGACGGTCCGAACTTGATCTGGAACCTCACCCCAGACCTTTTTGCCGTGGGTGACCCTGCTGATAGCTGTGATAGAGTGACGATAGCTCTGGACCCCTATTCGCTAACTTTTGAGCCGGTGACATGAGACCGTTTCATTTCACTGTGAGACGGTTCTCATCTCGCGTGAAATGACAACTCGATTACATCGCGATTCTCTAAGAGGCAGTGAGATCAACAGTCACCGGAAACGAGTTGTTTCCAAGGGAGAACGGGTATTTGGTAAAATTGAATGCAATCACCAATCAGAACGACGACATCATTTCTACAAGGCTGTGAACGACTCTGGCTGTGGGGAAATTAGAGGTTATAAACATGTTTTTTGACAGATGATCAAGAGTATTCAATCTTAGGTAGGCCTATACATTTGATGAATAAATGGGACAAAAATAGCAGATTTCTTTGTACTGGCACCGGCAAATCGTCTCTTATGTCGTCGATTAGAGTCCGAACGATCCTTCAAGGCAGTCTATATAATTTGATGAAACCTGCAACTCGAAATCGCGAGGTTCCGTGTAGCCTAGAGTTTATTTGTCTCCTTCCTTGCCGGCATTCTTTTACGTAAAGCATTGTGCTCGAAGCGAGCTTCTTCGAACATATTCAAGTATCGTCGTGCATTCGTCTCATGAATTCATTCATTTTAATTCACTTGTCAAATTGTTAGATGGAATTGAAATATCCTTGTCCCTAGCCTAAGCATAAGAATGAACCATAGGCATTTGCTGCATTGTAATTAATTTTGATTTTGACATAAGTTCGAGACTTTGAGCCCTAATTCGACTAGGGCTACATCACACTATTACACTAGGTCTAGAACATGACAACCTAGTTATAATCAAAGTTATTGTAATTTAGGATGAGACTATGAAATGGATAAGAAGTAGGCCTATAGTCTAGCCATTGAGTGTATAGTATGGTATAGCCTATACCTAGGGGTTTAAATAGATCACTTGATTGACATTACCGCATAGGCATCAACTATTCGTGTTAGCCTTAGTCAAGTCGGTCATCAGTATTAATCGAAATATAGATGGTCATTAATTGAGCAACGTATACATGGTATGGGCCCAATATAAATAAAAATTACGTTGGTCAGTGAAGAGTCAACTTGACTTGAACTTGAATTTCTCAAATAGTGGCACGAAAATGTGTTTATATAATATCAAACTGTGTACTATTCATGATTGGGAATAATGTCAGATAATATGTATATACATATGTATATATTTGTTGATTTAGTATTATATAAGACACATCAATCACTCATTACGTTGCAAAAATACTGCCAATGTCCATAACCTATAAGTCTATATAACCCGTCTCACGTCGATCTCACGAGTTCGGTTGGCAGTGAGACGAACTCACTGTGAAATGAAATGAAATCGACATTTCACGCGAAAAAATAGTTAGTGAATCGCGATACTGGCTTTCATCTCATTTCACCGTGAGACGGTCTCATTTCACTCTCACAAAAGTTAGCGAATAGGGGTCCTGGGGATCACGGGGCCACACAAGCTCCCACACCTCGTCAAGGTGTCCGGATCCTTTGAAGGGGCCCTTTGTATGATTTTGTATTCTACTTCGACCTTGGTATTTTGAGTTTCATCATAATAACTCCGTTTCTAGAAGGCAGAGGATAAAAAGAGGCTCTGAGCAGAGAAAATAGTGGGAAGGCCGTGAAATAATTGTTGTCAGAATTAGATTTGTATTTCATTTTTTTTTTTGAATATATATATATATATATATATATATATATATATATATATATTGTCACCTGCTCTTTTGGTGACGGCCTGACTAGTCAGTGGGAAGGGGTAGGTAAGAAATATGGGAGGTATTTAGGGCGTCACGTAGTTATAGGATGGGCGTATGGAGAGCAAAACTACAAAAACTCTGAAGAGATAAATACGGGTTGTAGATTGAGTTAAGAAAATATCAATACACTGTGATAGGCCAACATTTAATGGTGGAGACTGCTATTCCAAGCATTTCTAAAGAGTAATAATAAACAAAACAATAAACAAATATTCGAGAACACACGACTCGTTGACCTGCTATTCTAGATATACAGAATGATAATAATAAGCCGAACAATATAAGCAACATTTGAGATAATTAGATGAGCGTAGCGAAGATTTTCATTCCATATACCGAAACATTTTGGGCTTGTTTTTATGTTTGTTTTTTGTGTTTTTTTTGGTTTTTTTGTGTGTTATTTTGTACGCGGCATACAGGTCAGGAAAAAGTTTCAATCAACTCGAAACATTTTTACAATTGGTGTCATACCAGAATAGGTTGGGATTGTTTTTCACAAAAAATCGGTCAAACGGATTTTCCGGAAAAAAATCGGAAAGTATGGAAATTCCCCATAAGAATAGGCCAGGGGAGAAATACTTGAATTTTATTTTTTTCAAAAGCTCTCAAATTTATACTGAGTGTGGAAAGATCTATCATACCTATTTTAAGGGATTTATGGAACAATCGGATGTGAAATAACGAAGAAAACGCATTTTTAAGGTACTTTTTTACACATCAATAAAAGCAATTAAGAAAGCAATTAAGGAACTATTAAATATGAGCAACAAGTGTCACCAATAATTAAAACGTTTAAAATCTGTGATGGATATGAGAAGGCACTGGTTTAATTGTTTGGAAACCAAGGTCCATATACCAACAGGCAGCCGCGGTTTTTAAACTTTTGAAGTGATCCATGGCCTGTATATGTACATTGAGCTGACAAAATGTTCTTAATTCTACATTTCCATACTTCTAAGCTCATCTCACAACGCATATAAGGCGTTTTCCTAGTATAATAAATGTATTTCATTCATCGGAAAGATAGAAATATTAGTTGAAAAATGTTGCATTGTCGAAGTCACGGCTTTCTAGATTCATTGACATCGGATGAAGTTCATTTCGAATGATCAAGGTTTGTAGAGTTTTCGTTTATACTTTATATAGACATCTCGCTTATCATCTTGATCATCTTGATCGCTTGTCATCATCTTAGATTGTGTTAGGTCTGGTTAGTGCCACAGAAATTATCGTTAGTGCTAGCTCAGTTTGGCCATAAATTAGTTTCAAAAATCGATATTTAATTTAGCGACGATGCTATCAATACGCGGGGCCAACTTCACGCTGGCCCCGCATATGATAGAAAATGTTTTATTTTTCGATGTCAAAAAATTACAATTTTCGAACATGTGCGGGGCCAGCGTGAAGTTGGCCCCGCACATAGATAGGACCGTAGCTATATTTTATGTATGATTCTAGAAACCAATTGTGGCCAAACTAAGCTGGCACTAACGATAATTTTCATGGCACTAACCAGTACTAACGAAAACTCAGGTGTTTATGTCATAAAAACGCCATTATGGCTCATCTTCGGGGATGCTGCGCACATAGCACCATCGCCAAATTATATATCGATTTTGTGAATTGAATTGTGGATAAACTAAGCTAGCACTAACGATAATTCTTGTGGCACTAAACAGCATCAACATACACCTCATTCTGTGTGACAGAAAAATGCCATAATTGCTCATGTTCGCATGTGTATAATTGCTTTTGCCCCGCACATAGATAACACCGTCGCTAAATTATTAATTGATTTTTGAATTTATTTGTGGCCAAACTGAGCTAGCACCAACGATAATTTTTGTGGCACTAACCAGCACTAACGAAGACCTAAATTTATACGCCATAAAAACGCTATAGTTGCTCATGTGCGGGGCTGCCCCGCACATGACTTAGGAAGATTTTGCTCCAAACCGATGCAGCACTAACGATAAAATGAGCGGCACTAATTAGCACTAACACAATATGAGATGATGACGTCAAAAAATTTCAATTTCCGATCATGTGCGGGGCCAGCGTGAAGTTGGCCCCGCACATAGATAGCACCGGCGCTATATTATATCTCGACTTTTGACATTTATTTGTGACCAAACTAAACTAGCACTGACAATAATTTGTGTGACACTAACCAGCACTAACGATGACGTTAATTTACATGCCATAAAAACGCTATAATTGCTCATGTGCGGGGCTGCCCCGCACATGACTTAGGTCGTTTTTGCTCCAAACCAGTGCAGCACTAACGATAAAATGAGCGGCACTAACGAGCACTAACACAATATGAGATGATGACGTCAAAAAATTTCAATTTGCGATCATGTGCGGGGCCAGCGTGAAGTTGGCCCCGCACATGTATTTGGTAAATTAGTGCCAGCACTATAATAGCACTAACGATTTTATTTGCGGCACTAACCTGCACTAACGAAGCACTAACGAATGACATTTGTAAAAATTTGATTTCGCACATGTGCGTGGCCAACTTCACGGGGGTTAAATACTCCAAAGGAAACTTGTGTAGGCCTATTAGGGTTCATAATTGAAATTCAGTGCTTTCTTGAACTTGATGACATTTTCGAGAAGAATATCTTCAGGACTGTCGACACCAAGTACATACTAACGTATAAGTTTTCTCAAGATCACTTGCAGTTGTTGTTCAACTGTATTCGTGGGAGGAATGGTTGGTGTAACAACCCTACAGCGATACAGTTTCGAGCTGCTTACTGGTATATAATCTGCCGAGCCTGTAAAGTGAAGCCGTCAAAAACAGGAAATGTGGTTGTCAAAGCTGTGAGAGCATTCCGGAAATTCAGAACACATTGAGCCTTGAAGATATTGTGACGACTGATGTCTGAGAGAGGATTTTCCTAGGGGTGTGGCTCACAGGTTCATTGATACACAGAGTTTCAAAAAACACGTTTTATTATAAATATACGAAACCTAGGTTTGGCTCACATTGCACATGAAATAGACAAGATGATTACATAAATTAAACACACCAAAAGTGTGACAAGCCACAAAGCTTAAGAACGGAGAACCGTCCTGTACCAGGTCATACTAGGCCTCATAGATAATCTAGGTTCAGTTCACATGGCTCAAACAATAGGCAAAAACTACAAGAATAAATAAATTAAACACACTGTAAAGTGCGACAAACCATGAAGTTAGGAACTGAGAACCGTCCTGTGCTATGGAATACTAGGCCTCATAGATAATCTAGGTTCAGTTCACATGGCCCAAGGAATAGGCGAAAACAAAAAGAATAAAAAAAATAAACACACTGTAAAGTGCGACAAACCATAAATTAAGAACGGAGAACCATCTTGTTCTACTGCGTACTAGGCCTACGCCCCTTTACCGTTCCAGTCTCGTCCGTCCGCTCACGTGGTAATCGACCTTCCTCGTCGATCGTTTCAGCCAGAGAGATCCATCTCGTGCTACTCCAGTCTCCTCGTGGTTTATCCTCGAAACTTGGTCGTACCGCTCTACGCCTCAAGGTGGCGCCTTGTCCCATCGGCTGCTGACCCCTCGTGGAACTAATCGGAACTAATTCCCAGCGCGCGGGAACGATTGCAAATCGTGACAATATGTTAGAGGTGATTTCCATCACGAACGAGATTGATAATGACGATGAGGCTCTTCCCGATTTCTCGTCTCTTTCACCGGAAGTTGATAACGTGGTCACGTACATTGCCGGTTTCGTTGTGCGAAGCGTGCGTAAAAAAATTCCGTGCGATGATTGCATTGATTCATTGACACAAGAAAGTGCCACAAAAGGTGGAAATTTTTCACTAATTGACGTGAAAGATAATGGAGGTCTTCTTTATCCTTCAGAAGATCTGGTGGCTCTTCTGAGGAATGCTGAACAATTCATAAAGCCTCTACTGTCCAACTCTCAGCTTCCCTCAGCGTCGTCAATTCTAAATTCAAAGAATGAAGTTTTGATGAAAGCCTTACGCCAGAATTTGTTTGAATGTTTGGAGAAACATTCATTAGATTGAGATACATGAATTAGATTCATGCGTTTACCCTCAAGAAAATGTGTACTCACGTGTATTTCAATCTTCGAATGCATCACGCAGCCGAAGAAAAAACTACGTTACTGAAAGGTCCTTTCAGTAACGCAGTTTTTTCTTCGGTTCGAAAACAGTTCGAAAAAATATTACTAGACTGATTTTGTTTAAAAATCAGTGACAATTTCACGTCGAATGTCATGATGAAAATGAATTAGAATATAGAATAGAATTAGATCAATATTTAGTATCCACTTTAGGCTTCATAATTTTATTACCAATGCCACAGATTTCAATAGTTTGCTAAAGAGTATACTGGGTTAATCGATTGATGTGTCAATAACATAACACAGGTAACCCGGTTGACTTGAATACTATGCTTTCAGGTGTAATGACTACTGGAGTTAATTGTCCTCTGTGCTGATTTCATTTGTTTCATTGTTTCCCTTGGTAATACCTCTTGAACGAAATAGTAATGTGACAATATCATGTTAAATGTTATGATAAATATGACGTAGAACTTGGAAGAAACAATAGGATTATCTGGATGAATATTTATTATTTACTGGGCTTCATATTTTTATTCCCAAGTGATGACGGTAGCATGTCTATGGACGGTAGGCCTACTGAGGTTGATTGTTTTCTGTGCATTAGATTTTTTTCATCGTTAACCTGAGTAATGTTTTAAATAGGCCATAGTAATTATTACGATTTATTATTTTGCAATTGACATATAGTAGAAGGCCCTGTTCATAAAATCATACTAAATTAAAGAGAAAAAAAACGTATTTGTTTCATATAAATTATTATAATTTAGATAATGTGAAATATGAGTTAAATCATAGGCCTATTTATTTGAAATCATACCAGGCCAGACTGGTAGAACCATTCAATGTAAAAATATACAGAGTAGTGTGACTGAATTTCAAAACAGCAATAATGTTCTGTAATCAATGTGCTAAATGCAAGATGTGAAATAAACAATATATAATTGCTTAATATTGAGTGTTACTTCATTATAAGTTGTATCCCGTTATAGTTATTGCCTTTTCATAATTATTCTATCAGATCTGCTTAGTTAAATGTTGTTTCATTATCATTATCAATCCAGTTGCTTGTGGTCTTAGCACGCATCAACATTAGAAAGGTTCATTTCCAGCTGCTTTGCTCCTACAACAAGATGGCGCCTGACCGGCAACACAGCAGCAATAGGAAAGTAGGAGGAGCCAACGAATTGAATTGAATTGAATGTTGAAGTTTAAAGGCGCGTCGACTACGAGGTCATTTTGCGCCTGTCACTTTGTTTTATAAAAGCTCTAATATTAAATTTCAAATTGATAGGATCAGGCACCGGTGTAAAAGGCCGGTACCGTTAGAAAAGATGGGGTAACATACTAAATTAAACTACAAACTAATCAACACCTAAAAGACAAACTTAAATACTAAATAACGAACGTAATAAATAACAAAAAAGCTGGTAACTGAAACCCTCGCTAAAACCTATTGAATGAATTAATAACTAGATTATAAAGCAGGCACCGGTGTAAATGGCCGGTACCATTAAAAAGATATGATAACATGCTAAATCTAATCACAAACTAATCAACACGTAAAAGACAAACTTAAATACTAAATAACGAACGTAATAAATAACAAAAGTGCTGGTAACTAAAACCTATCGAATGAATTAATAACTAAATTATAAAGCAGGCACCGGTGTAAATGGCCGGTACCATTAGAAAAGATAGGATAACAATAACATACTAAATCTAACTACAAACTATTCAACACATAAAAACACGTATATAAAATAACTTAGATACTAAATAACGAACATATTAAATAACGAAGGTACAACCTTCACCGAGTTCATATCTTATTCAATAGGTCGGACAATCTCAGGAACTTGAACACCTTGTCAATTACTTTGAAATTATTTGCTAAAACTTGGGGTAAGGTTCTCTCTATTGACAGTTGCCGTCTCAGTGCTCTATATTTATCACAATTAATTAAAATATGCTTCACAGTTAAAAAATCGTTACAAGTGTCACATCTAGGTGCGATTTTTTCTGGGGTAAATAAATATGCGTGCGTTAAAAGAGAGTGACCAATTCTCAAACGAGAGAGGACCACTTCCTCGCGCCGAGTTCCGCGAATTGAGGAGTCCCATGCTTCGATAGTAGGCTTGACTTCTTGTAGCTTATTGTTAACCTCTAGATCCCATTGTATTTGCCAACGGCATTTAAAAAGGTGTTTAAAATGAGACTTGAGGTCATAAAACGGTACTCGCGGAAAATCTATCACATCTTTTTTAGTAGCATCCTTAGCAGCTCTGTCTGCATGTTCATTTCCCTCAATACCTACATGTCCAGGTACCCAGCAGAGCACTACACTGACTTCCTGCGAGGCAAGGGTGGTCAGGAGCGTCTGCACTTCCTGGATCAAGTAGTTTTCAGGGAATATCTTGCTTATTGCTTGGAGCGTACTAAGGGAGTCGGAACAAATTAAAAATGCCTTCTCAACTCTTGTCTTGATGTGTTCTAAAGCCTTAATAATAGCGAAGATCTAAGCAGTAAAAACACTACACATATTATTCAGTTTAAAATTGCGTGGAGGAGTGCCATTACAAAAAACACCACTCCCCACATTGTTATGAAGTTTGGAACCGTCCGTGTAGTACTGGATAAAATCGCTGAATTCGGAACAAATATATTTAAACTGTTGTTGAAACACGACGTCACACGTATCCTCCTTCCTATTCGAAGCCAGTTGGGTATTGATATGTGGCCTTGGGACCAGCCAGGGAGCGGTTGAGCTGCACCTGGCTGGATACACACTGGGCAAGATGAGCCTCAGCTCCACCAAGAGCCGGGATAATCGTATTCCGGCTGGTGGAGTCGCATTGGGTCTAGCATCGAATAGGGGTCGGAAACGTGGATTGAAAACAGGTTGGTATGTCGGATGTGAAGTCATAGACCTCAGTTTCGATACGTAGGATGCGAGAAGATAGTGACGTCTATTTGTGAGTGAAGGTTCACCAGCCTCACAATACAGGCTCTCCACCCGACTGGTACGGAGAGCTCCAATAGCCAGTCGGATGCCTGTATTGTGGACGGTGTTCAAAGGTTTTAAATAACTTACACGGGCAGAATCGTACACTATGCTACTGTAATCTAACTTCGATCTGACCAAGGCTCTATACAACAACAACATGGAAGTGCGATCGGCACCCCATGTGGTTCCACTTAAATACCTCAATAAATTCAAAGATTTTAAACATTTAGTCTTTAGTTGAGCAATGTGTACTTTCCAGTTCAGTTTGATATCGAAGGTCAAACCTAAGAATCTTACTGACTGACAAAATGGTGATAATTCCCCTCGCAGGCGGATATCTGGGTCTGCGTGCAAGCCTCTCAATCTAGAGAAGTGCATGCACGTGGTTTTCGTTGACGAGAATTTAAATCCAGTTGCATCAGCCCACTTTTCTAATTTATTAATAGTAACCTGTATCTGGCGTGATGCTGAGGCTACCTTAAACCCGCCATAGACGATCAATATTTACCCGTCAAGATATTGACTCAACATGTTTACAGCTAATAGATAACCCGTATTTCTGATCTTGCCTTTACACGACGGTAAAATGTTGATGTTGACCGCCAACATGTTGACAAGAATTGAACATGCTCTATTATCTCATCAATATTGACAGCTTCGACCAATGATGGCACAGTTACAAGTCACGTGGTATATAATCATTGAATACGTAGTTTCTACCGAGAACTTCCGTTGAGTATACGTAGTTGCAGATTATCAACTGCTCATTTTTTAAATGTGTATCTTTTTTCCGTGGCCGTGGTCTTTGGTGGGTCGAAAGTCGAAAATCGTCGAAAGTCGAATTTATTTAATAAATTATCCATAAAAGCGCTAGTGTCGGAGGCTAGTTGATACTTGCCATCAACAGATGGCAGGAAGCACGTCAACAAATCTTTTCAGAGCCCATACACGACGTCAAGCTTGTTGAGTCAAGATATTGACGGGTAATGTTGATCGTGTACGGCGTGTTTTAGCCGACCTGCTGAAGATTGCCAGATCATCTACAAATAAGGACGAAGTTACTGAAGGTGGTATAAAATTAGCAATGCCATTTATAGCTATTGCAAATAAGGTGACACTTGAAACTGATCCTTGAGGAACACCATTCTCTTGAATAAAATTGTCAGATAAAACATTCCCAACACGAACACAAAAACGTCGTTTTTCCATAAAATTTGAAATAAAAACAGGCAGGTGACCTTTAAAGCCCCACGTTGCAAGACTATTTAAAATGTTAAGGCGCCAAGTCGTATCATAAGCCTCTTCCAGGTCAAAGAATACACCAATTACGTGCTGTTTTGTCAGGAAGGCCTCTTGTATGTAGCTCTCCATACGGACGAGGTGGTCTAGCGTGTTCCTGTTTTTACGGAACCCAGACTGCACTGTGCGAAGGAGGTTATTGCGTTCCAACCACCAAACAAGGCGGTTGTTAACTATTCTCTCCATCACTTTACACAGGCAGCTGGTCAACGATATAGGGCGATACGAGGAAGGGTGTTTCTTGTCTTTCCCACTTTTTAAAATAGGGACCTGGATAACATCCCTCCAACTATCCGGAAAAACATTCGTGTTCCAAATAAAGTTGAAAAGGCTTAAAAGATGATCGACAGATTTTGAAGACAAGTGTTTTAAAAATTGATTATGGATTCGATCCCCTCCAGGGGACGTATCTCGAGATCGCTCTATTGCGTTCTCCAACTCCCACCTACTAAACGGCACATTATAAATATATCTGCTATGAATGCATTCAGAAACATGTACCATCCAAATTCATCAAACCAAATTCGGATCCCATTTACTATAACAAGACGATAAGAGCACTGAAAAGAAAGGGAAGACGATTGTACAACAAAAAAAATGGAATAATAATTGGCAAAAAAGATGAAATCAGAAAACTAAAAGGGGAACTTAATAGGAAAAAAAGATTGCAAAAAGAACATTTTTGGGGGGTATGTTTGACGTGAATAATAAAAATAAAAGCTGGGGAAATATGTACCACTATGTCAATACACAAAAAAATGGTGGGAATGACATACCAACATTAGTAGGTGAGAATGGTTGTCAACACTTTGTCAACTCAGAAAAGGCTGAGGCCTTGAACAATTACTATGGAAGAGTTTTTCAAAGAGACAAATTGAATCCTACGGGTAAAAAAACTTTGGAAGAAACGGAAAACAAAAGCAAAATTCACATCTCAAACGGGGCCATTCAGAACATCATCCGTAATTTGAAAAATAATAAAGCACCCGGCATGGATGGTATTTCCAATAACTTTTTGAAAATTGCGAGAGAAGAAATTTCATCTTTTTTAACAATTCTTTTTCAAAATTCGGTTGATACGGGGATAGTTCCGATAGAATGGAAAAAAGCAATTGTCATACCAATTCATAAGGGGGGTGAAAGGGCAAAATTATCTAATTACCGGCCAGTAAGTCTAACATCAGCAGTTTGTAAAATACTAGAAAAAATTATAGATCATGACATCAAAATTATCATTGAAAAACGGGGGGGATTATTCAAGGGACAACATGGATTTAGAAAGGGATACTCTTGCACTACCCAATTACATGGGCTTGTGCAAGAGCTATCAGACATACTGGACAAGGGGGGGAAAGTAGATGCAATATTTTTGGATTTCGAAAAAGCGTTTGATAAAGTTCCGCACAAACTGTTGATAGACAAATTAAAACTTATAACCAATAACCAAATCATTTCAAAATGGGTTGAAGACTTTTTAAGTGAAAGGACTCAGAAAGTGAAAGTTGGAAATGACTATTCAGATTACATCCAAGTAACTTCTGGTGTACCGCAAGGGAGCGTGATAGGGCCTCTTCTTTTTAATATATTCATTGATAACTTGGCGCAAGGCATCCAGTCGAAAATTCGTCTGTTTGCTGACGACTGTGTCATATACAGACTAATACAAAGTGAGGGAGATGAAGCTGCATTACAACTAGACTTGAATTTAATAAATGAATGGGTGAGAATAAATTTAATGGGATTGAACATAAATAAATGTAAGGTAGTCCATTTCTCCAGAAAGAATAGAAAGGGGGACAAAAATGTGAGCTATAATATGGGGGGTAATATTTTGGAGGGGGTGGATGCCTATAAATATCTTGGAATTTACTTACATGAGAATTTAGGTTGGGGGGAACATATTAAAAAACTGTCAAAAAGGGGAATAGAATCACTAAATTTTGTTATGAGACAACTCAAGGGGACAGGGATTGACATTAAGGAAAGGCTTACAAGAGCCTAATACGTCCAATGATGGAGTACGCTGGCTCGGTCTGGGATCCCTACAACATCAATTTGATAAAAGAAGTAGAGGGGGTGCAGAGGGTAGCTGCAAGAAGGGTGCTAGGAAGGGTCAGAAGATTTAGAATAGAAAGAAATGACCAGGGGAGAGTTGAAAAATTAAGGGAAAAGCCCAGTGAGATGGTGAAAGAATTGGGGTGGGAAAAATTAGAGGAAAGGAGGAAAAAGGATAGACTCCTGAACTTCTTCAGGGCGAGGAATGGTTTTGCGGGGTGGGAAGAAGTGAGAGATAGGATGGGGATGAGAGTTCAGAGGAGTGTGAGGGGAGGGGAACAGCTTGCTGTGGAGAGGGCCAAAACAGAACGGGGTAGAGGTGGTTTTATACAAAAAACCATAGTGGATTGGAATGGGCTGAGTGAAGATGTGAGAAGAGCAAAGACTTTGGAAGAATTCAAGAGAAGAATACATTGATTGTGAATATAATTTTGTAATATATAATTGTAGATGATGATACAGTTGAAAACTGCCACCGCGCATGCGTGCACAATTGCAGTTATATTGATAAATAAATAAAAATAAATAAATAAACCTCGTTGTTTGCAGAAGAGAAATCTGGTCTTCGTCTTTCTGCATTACGCTTATGTATTTGAAATGATGCCGAGTAGTGATGAGAGCTGGAGACGTCAGCAAAATAGGCTCCAATGGTGTTAGCAATTTCAATGGGTGTGGTGATCATACTACCATTCACTTCCAATCCAGAAATGCATGTCCCCCTATGTTTACCGTCGATTTTCTTTACCCTATTCCAAATTTTGGTGGAGGGTGTGGAGTGATTGATCGACGAAACGTAAGTATTCCATGATGCTCTTTTAGATGATTTTATAATATAGCGAGCTTTTGCACGGAGTTTGCGGAGAGCCATCAAATTCAAATTCGTGGGGTACTTGATAAAAATACGAAGAGCCAACTTTCTCTTGCGAATAGCTTCTTTGCACTCCTCGTTCCACCAGGGAACGGGAATGCGAGAAGAGTTGGTAGAAGTTACAGGAATACTTTGTGTTGCAGCAGTAACTATGCTGTCAGTTACTTTCTTGGTGAGGACCTGCACATCACAGTGATCACTCGAGAAGTCAAGATCCACGAGACTCGTGAAACGCGTCCAGTCAGCGCGGCGCAGATTCCACTGCGCACAACGTGTAGGAGCTGGTAAGTATGTGGTAAGAGTCAATAAGAGTGGAAAGTGATCACTGCTACACAGGTCAGGATGTACAGTGAATTTAAAAAGAGGCGCTATCGATGGCGAACAAACACAGAGGTCTATAGCTGAAAACTCACCATTATAGGAATTAAAACGTGTTTTCTCTCCATTGTTTAGAACTATGAGATCATTGTCATTAAAAAGATCTTCAAAAAGACGACCTCGACCATTACCGTCTGCCATTGTGTCCCCCCACAGATGGTTGTGAGCATTAAAATCACCTAAAATAACAAAGGGATGCGGCAGTTGTGATAAAAGGCTCTGCATGTTTCTTTTGCTCACTTGAGCCCATTCCGGTAAATAAAGATTACAGAAAGTAACAGGTTGGGGGAGAGCGACGACGACTGCCACTGCCTGCAAAGGTGTTGTCAGCGGCAGTGGACTTGCCTGGAAGTTTTCCGAGACAGCAGTCGCTACTCCGCCATGTGCCCTGTTACCAGTAAGGTCGTCAAATCTATAAAAACTATAATTACGAATTAAAGGAGAATCACTAGGTTTAAAATGAGTTTCTTGGAAAAACAAACAAATAGGTTTAAAATTCGCCGTTAAAAGTTTTATTTCCTCTCCGTGTCTGCTAAAACCATTACAATTCCATTGTAAAAACGCCATACTTGATATATCACTCGGGTTTATAAACTGATTTATAAAAAGATATTATACAAATAGAGAGTATTTGTACGTTAAATTAGAGTGATATATTTGTATTGTACACACAGGTCAAGATTTATCCCCTCTGGCACTATCCATAAATTTGCTATGAATGAATGAATGAATGAATGAATGTTGGGTTTAGAGGCGCGTCGACATCGAGGTCATTTTGCGCCTGTACGATATAATGGACCGTTTGCTGATCATTTGAAATGATCATGTTCGGTGATAATTTATTATCATGATGATCATGAAACCAGAAATGGGTTGAAAACAACACACGAGGAGACAAAACATAACACAGAACATTAAAACAGTTACGTGAATGACGTAAATGGTCAAACACAAACTCCATAAACACGAAACAAGCAAACAAACGCGTGTATGATGTAAAATGTCATACACTCATTTCATAAACACAACATTGAACGACTGTGTGTATGATGTAAATCGTCATACACACACTGATACACTTGATAGCTGAACAAAATGATTGTATAAAAAACGTCATTTTGGTCGTTTGTTCAATACTAAAAGGATTAGATCTCGAGAGAGATGTGTCGTAAAGTTAGGATGGATGTCAAGTTTGCATTCATACTCACATACACACACACACTCATACTAATAAATACATGCATACAAACAGGAACATACACACAAGAGTTGCAACTAAAACTACGATCATCGTCAAGTCAAGTTATATCAAGTTCAAAAGTCCTGCCTTTCTTATGAACTCGAGAACACAGGATACGCTATCTGAGTCATCACCAAGGATCCGTGACAAAGCTTCCGGCATACGCAGACTCCGGCGCAGACCCCGGAACTTGTCACAGTCGACCAAGAGGTGGTGAACTGTGAGTGGCTCAAGGCACTCCTCACACTCAGGCGGCTCTTCTCTTCTCAGGATGAATCCGTGAGTCAGAAGAGTATGACCAATGCGAAGGCGGGCAACAACAACCTCGTCTCTGCGGCTTCTTCTACAAGACGAGTGCCATGGTCTAACTGTTGATTTAATGACCTTCAGCTTGTTGTTTGTTACAGCACTCCACGACACTTGCCAGTCATTCCTCATTTCTCGTTTAAAATGGTTCTTCAAGTCATCAATATGGAGTCGGGAATCAAACGCAGCTGCAAGAAGAGTAGCCTCCTTTGCTGCTTTGTCAGCTCGCTCATTGCCTGGGATTCCTGCATGCCCTGGCACCCAGCAGAAGACAACCTCGCATCGCTGAGCCGCAAGCTCAGCTAGGAGGGTCTGGATGTCCTGCACAAGATGGTCAGTTGGTGAGAAAACATCCAGGGCCTGCATGGAACTGAGCGAGTCTGTACAAATCAAGAACTTTTTTTGGTTGTGTTGCTTGATATGTTTCAGAGCTTGAAGGATTGCAAATATTTCAGAGCTATAGACACTACACAAGGAGTTGAGTTTGTATTTAAAACTTGTTGAACCTATAGTGAAGGCACAACCTACAGCATCGTCTGTCTTTGAACCGTCAGTAAATATGAAGACATGGTCAGAAAAGGAGGCGGCTAATAGATAGAAATATTGCCTGTAGACAGAGTCGGGTGTGCTTGCTTTAGCGTGCCTTGCCAGCTGGGTGAGGCAGACTGGTCGAGGCACGGTCCAAGGAGCTATCTTGCAGCATCCAGCCGCATACACGGCTGGGAGCTCGCTCAGTGGTCGCCCTAACAGCTCCTTAGCTCGGATAGCCAGTGGTCGTGTAGCTTTATCACGAGTGTTATAGAGTCTTTCGTAGGAAGGTCGAAAGATCTTTCCGTATGTAGGATGCTTAGACTTTCCACTGAGAGCAGATATGTAACTGAACGCAAGATACTGTCTTCTCAGTTCCAGAGGTGGTTCGCCAGCCTCACAGTACATGCTAATCACAGGACTTGTCCGAAAAGCTCCCAAGGCAAGCCTGATACCAGCATTGTGTACTGTATTTATGGTACTTAAATAAGATGTTCTAGCGGAGGAGTAGACGATACAGCCATAGTCCAGTTTCGAGCGTATCAGTGATCTGTACAAGTTCAGCATGACGGTCCGATCAGCACCCCACGTAGTGTGACTCAACACTCTCAATAAGTTCGAACTCTGTGTGCACTTTGTTTTCAGGGTCTGAAGGTGCAACTTCCAGTTGAGTTTTTGGTCTAGAGTCATCCCAAGGAACTTGACTGACTCCGAAACTGTGATAGTCGCACCAGATAACTTTAGTGAAGGTTGAGGGCTGATTCCACGAATGCGATTAAAATCAATGCAGACTGTCTTGGTTGACGAAAACTTGAAC
The DNA here is from genome assembly GCA_907164805.1 of Brachyptera putata. Classification (NCBI taxonomy): domain Eukaryota; kingdom Metazoa; phylum Arthropoda; class Insecta; order Plecoptera; family Taeniopterygidae; genus Brachyptera; species Brachyptera putata. The sequence goes on from OU015465.1 coordinate 30,232,828, forward strand.
CCAGTGCTGTCTCCCCAGCGTTCCAAGCGATCTATAGTAAGTTGGAGCTGGCGCTCTGCCGTACTCAACTTGGCGGACTTATAGAATATCGCGAGGTCGTCGACAAAGAGAGAACAATTCACAGGGCGCTTGATACATGTAGAAATACCATTGATAGCTATCAGGAAAAGTGTACAACTGAGGACAGAACCTTGTGGTACTCCGTTTTCCTGTACGTATGGTGTAGAGAGATGGCTATCAAGGCGAATTCTGAATCGACGATGTGACATGAAGCTCACAACGAATGAGGGAAGATGACCTCTAACGCCCCATTCGTGTAACGTCCTGAGAATACCGTATCTCCATGTGGTGTCGTATGCCTTTTCTAGATCGAAGAATACTGAAAGAAGGTGCTGCTTAGAAATAAAGGCATCCTGGATGAGAGACTCTAGAATAACTAAATGATCTAAGGTCGAACGGTTTCGGCGGAAACCGGACTGTTCGACAGCTATAAGATTTCTAGTTTCCAGGATCCATACAAGTCTCTTGTTCACCATTCTTTCAAGTATCTTGCAGAGGCAACTTGTCAGTGATATCGGTCGATAACTGGATGCTAGCTTCCGATCCTTGCCAGGCTTCGGAATAGCTATAGTGATGGCTTCTAGCCAGGAGTCAGGAAAATCTTCAGTCAACCAGATTCTGTTGAAGAGTTTTAACATATACTCGACAGCTACGGAAGAGAGGTTCTTGAGCATGGTGTTATGAACTGCGTCTGGGCCAGGAGCAGTGTCGCTAGACTCCTTGATTGCGGATGTCAGTTCCCACAGGTTAAAGGAGTTGTTATACACTTCACCTGTGGGCGCTCTAAAATCGAGACATTTCCTCTCTTCGATAGCTTTTATTGTCATGAAGTTTGCCGAGTAGTTTTCACAACTCGACACGTACGAGAAATGGTTACCTAAGGCCGTCATAATATCATGAGAAGAGGTTTCAAGTCGGCCGTTCACCAGAAGACCATTGATACTGATATGGACATGTTTACCCGATATCTTTTTAACCTTCTCCCGGACTTTCGAGACAGGTGTTCGTTGGTTTATGGAGGAGACATAGTGCTGCCAGGAGGCCTTCCGCGCCTGCTTGATAACAAGCCTAGCCTTTGAACGAAGCCGTTTGAAAGATATCATGTTGATCTGCGTTGGGCACCTAGTGAAGAACCTAAGCGCTCTCTTGCGGTCTTTAATGGCTTTGGCACAGGCATCGTTCCACCAGGGAACAGGCGTACGACCCTGCTTACCGGATGTCAATGGTATGGAACGCTCAGCGGCACGTATTATGATGTTAGTAACGTAGGTGACCTGGGACTGCACATCAGGAAAAACTTTTCCTTCGTCAAAGATGACAAGTTCTCTGAAGTGACACCAATCTGCACGCTGGAGTTTCCATTTCCTGTGTCTGGCGTTGTTATTAGCAGGAGTGTTAGTCTCAATGACAATCGGGAAGTGATCGCTCCCGCACAGATCAGGATACACTCTCCAATCAAAATCAAGAGAGACTGATGGAGAGCAAACCGTCAGGTCAATCATAGAATTGGACCTGCTGGCAACACTGAGGTGAGTGGCAGATCCATCATTCAGGAGAGTAAGGTCATTGGTGTCCAGAAAGCTCTCAATCACTCCACCTCTAGCGTCATTTGCCACACTTCCCCACAGGACGTTGTGGGCATTGAAGTCCCCCGTGATTATGATGGGGGCTGGCAGTTGCGCTAGAAGGTGGTCCAAGTCTCGCATGTGCACTCTATCGGCGGGTGGAAGGTAGAGGTTGCAGATAGTTCGAGGGCTAGGGAAATGCACTCTGACAGCCACTGCCTGCAGAGGCGTCCGAAGCGGTATTTCCTCTGAGTAGCAGCTGTCATGGATCGCTATAACAACACCTCCACTAGCCCTCTCACATAAGATCTTGTCCTTGCGGAAGATGACGTACGATCTTAGCTTGGGTATATCGGTGGGTTTCAGTCTGGACTCCTGAATACAAAAACACTTTGGATTCAAATCGTGTATCAGGAGCTTGATCTCGTCCAAATGGCAAAACATTCCATTGCAATTCCATTGCAATATCTCTGTCACTGCCATTTTGGTTACTTCTCAGCTGTGCCACTCCCACCTCCTTTCCCTCTCCCTTCTCCTTTTACGTTTCTGTTCCAAACTATGGCCTTCTTCGGTTTGCTGACCGTTTGAAAACCCGGGCTCTGCTCCGAGCTGTCCACGGACAGAGTCGAATTTGAGCGTTTGCTCGACAGCGCAACGTCTTTCGCGACATTGTCCTCCCGTGGCTTGGTCGAAACTGAAGGTCCAGTTGGTGTGGACCTTGATGTAGATGCTTGTGCATCCTTACTGTTAATCATATTCAAAATACTTTGCTGTAGTTCGGTGATAAGCTTGTTCTGGCTAAGTATGGTTGACTGAAATTGCTGTGCCTGGTCTGTTAATTGCTTTCTGAGAGCTGTCATCTCCTGGGCCTGAGAGATAAGAATCTCTTTCATGTCCAGGAACTGAGAGCTTGATGAGCTTGATTCTGGATCGTCTTCTTTTGGTCATCGATAATTGCTTGCAGCCGTTCAACTTCCGCAGGAACGGCCTGGCTCGTGACTTGAGAGAAAGATCTGGTTGATTTATCTGGATAAAGCGTAGCATAAAGCTGGCGCGCTTCACCGATCGAGATGTTCTTCGTTATTTTCAACTCTTCGATTTTTTTCTCTCTCTTGAAAAAAGAACAGTCACGAGACCATGCGGGATGGTCACCGCAGCAATTGACGCAGCTTAGCTTGTTAGTGCAATCAGCCGGCGTGTGTCCCTCTGAACCACATTTTCCGCAAACCTCAGGATCTTTACAATTCGCGCTCGAGTGGTTGAACTTCTGACACTTGAAGCAACGAAGTGGGTTTGGGATATGGGGCCGTACAGGAATAGACAAGTAGCCGGCTAAGATGTTAGGTGGTGGCGTTGGTGTTGAGAAGGTCAGAATAAGGAGAGCCGTTTTCTGCAACTTGTTGTTCTTCCGGCTCTCAATCCTGTACACATCTACTACCTGCTGCGGTGCCAGTTCTTTCTTGATCTCCTCCACGTCAACGTTCAGGAGGTCGTGACTGAACACGATCCCCTTACACGAGTTGAGTGACTTATGTGGAGTCACTTCCACAAAAGCAGTGCCGAAGATGGTAGTGGCAAGGAGAAGCTTTGATTGGGCGCAGCTTGCGGTCTCAATCAGAAGAGTCCCATTCCGCAGGCGCTTCATTTGCTTCACATCTCCCGCAAGCTTCAGGAGGTCCTTGGCAATACGGAAGATAGAGAAGTCCAAAAAGTTTTTCTCACCTTTCATCGATACTATTAGGAAGCGTGGCAACAAAGTCTTCGGAAAAAGGTCCTTAACGGGGATTACATCCTCCATCAAATTTCTAGGACGTTTTTTATTTGGTTGATCTGTGTTAATTGGGGGGAATTGACAATCGAGGGGTTCCATAGACTGGTTTGGGGACAACCTACAACAATTACTCGGATCAAAGGACTCAACTAACCCATGTCAGTTCTACCGCATAGGGCCTTGTAAACACAACCAGGTCTAGGTCCTGCAGCTGCTAGACCTGATCAACAACACTGCAGGACAAAGAGCAAGTTATGACTTCCTAAGCAGCAAGTGGCGTGCAGGAAAGTGCCAATTTTACGTCCGGGCGCACATAGACGCAATTGACCTTTTCACTGAGTATTCGGAATCGTTATTGTCATACAAGACCTTCTACCCAGCAATTGCAGCCAACGCAATCCATGTACGAGCCCAAGTGCAATAAAAGCCGATAGCATACCAATCAAGTCCTGAACATTGCTGGTGTCGTCAACATTTGTGGGCGGTTTGAGCACACAAAGTGAGCTGGCAGAAAGAGGAAAGTAAGAGAAGTTCATAGAAAAGAAGGTGACAGATGAGGAAAGAAGTTAGAAGGGTATAAATGATGCTCAGCGCTCACTCCACGTACTCCGGTCACCTAACGGCACCCACTCGACCGAGACGGTCCGAACTTGGTCTGGACCCTCACTCCAGACCTTATCGCCATGGGTGACCCTGCTGGGAGCAAATGAATTGCTCCCGACGATAGCTCTGGAGATCACGGGGCCACGCAAGCCCCCACACCACGTCAAGGTGTCCGGATCCTTTGAGGGGGAGGAGCCAACGGTCTAGGTATTAACTATATGATGTCAATGGGCTTACTGCAAGAACGAAGTTCAACCCCGGCCTACTTTAGACAGCGTCTAAAGTAGGCCGAGGTTTAAACTTCGTTCTGGCAATCCACCCTATGGGCATGACTGCTTCAAGTTTCGACATTCGATTTAATCGATTGTGCGTGTATCAACCTTCATTTTAGTGTGGGTAGATCCATCAATCAGAACTCTGAAGAGTGTAAACAAGACTTCTAGCACCAGGAGACTTCAAAATGGCTGCCTGTTGATGTGGATAATTTTAGACTGATCCAAAGTGGATATTATTTCAAGTTGAAGGTAAGATAAATATATGTTCACAACTAGTTTTTCCTTATTTTCAATTAAATTTGTTGTCAGTGATATTTGATATGAGCCATTATATATTATATGTTAACATGTTTATACAAAAACTAAGGCAAAACTATATTCATAAGTTCTAGATGCCGCCTAGAAGAGCGAAGGGACAACGAAGTTCTACATGTCATAGTACCGCCAGAAGTCGGCGATGACAGCGATGAAGCGGATGATGAGCAGGCTATTCTCGATCCACCTGTTAACTGTTATACAATGCCGTGCTACGACTACTAGGCCTAGGCAGCCCGTACGTCACCCTGCGTGGACCAACTGGTCTGATGATCCTGCTCATGCCAATACTGCTGGGCCCACTTCAAATTGGCTGGATGATGAAGTAGAGAGACTTGATGGATACTCCATTTGATTACTTCCGCCAATTATTTGATGATGCTGTTCTCGATTCGATAGTTGAGCAATAAAATATCTTTTCGGTTCAGCAAAATGTATCAAAGCCACTAAACTTAACCAAAGATGAACTAGAACAGGACCTCGGTACTCTCATGTACATGTCACTTTTCAACGAACTCGCCACTATTGGGCTGATAAGTGTAGGCAGGCGTCTGTTGCCGATATTTTTGCTCGTGATCGCTGGGAAGAAATTGAGCGTAATTTACATTTTGATGACAATACGCATCAGCCACAAATATCCGATACTGATCGAGATCAATTGTTCAAAGTTAGACCATTTGTAGACTTTATGCTGGACAAATTTAATAAAGTGTCTTTCGATGAACAAATGCTGTGCGTAGATGAGCAGATAGTCCCATTTAAGGGACGATCTTCTATGAAGCAATACAATCCTGCTAAGCCACATAAATAGGGCTATACCATTTTGTTTTGTGTGATTGCAAGGGTGTCGTGTACAATCTTCAGATTTACAGCGGGGGGATACAGTCGCTAGAATATCATCGTGATATATTGGCGCAAGTTCCAACATCGTGCTCCAGTGGGCTTGAAATATTCCAGAAAAGAAAGGCTACTTGTTATACTTTGAAAATTGGTTCACGTCACCATTATTAATCGTTGAGATTGAGAAGATGGGAATCGGATCTCTAGGAACAGTTCGTCTAAATAGGTTCCCAAACTGTGAACTTCCAACCGATGTCACTATGAAGAAGGCAGGTCGCAGAACGTATCACGAAGTTGAAGGGATTATAGAGGCAGTACAACTGAGGATAGTTCGGTGGTTCGACAACAAAGCAGTTACGTTAGTATCTTCATTTGCAAGCGCTCAACCGCTAGGAGTAACCCCTCGAAGGATCCGGACACCTTGACGTGGTGTGGGGGCTTGCGTGGCCCCGTGATCTCCAAAACTACCGTCGGGAGCAATTGATTTGCTGGCGATAAGGTCTGGAGTGAAGGTCCAGACCAAGTTCGGACCGTCTCGGTCGAGTGGAAGCCATGAGTTTATGGAGGGAGTACTGAACCTTGCGTTTGTATTTTTATTTCATTTCGTTTTCTCTACACTTTTCTCTTCATCTATCGTAGTATTTTTATCAACTTATTAATTGGACGAGCTTTAGCGAGGATTCAATTTGACATACCGGTACTGAAAAAAATTGGTGTTCGTTTTTATGTTTTTTTTTTTTTTTTTTTTAATGTTTTTTTGTCGGTTCTCCACAGGTCAAACGGCTACAGATATCAACTTCAAACTTTTTTTCAACATGGTTCCTCATCTAACTTAGATCTGTATAGTTTTGTGGCATTATCGGGGGGTAACTTTTTTTTTATGAATTTTAGAAATTTCAAAAATACCCATTAGAATAACATGACGAAAAAAAAAGAAATTGTTTTTATGTTACCAAAAAAATGAAATTTCGCGTGAAGTTGAAGTACATTTTGATACACATTTCTAAAAATTTTCAGCTTGATCGGGTCAGCCATTTTGAAGAAAAAAAATAAAATGTGCTAAATTGGTACCACTCGAAGCAGTTCTTAACCATTACTAACTATACTATTACTATCCGCTCGTCTAACAACGCATATGGCGTTTTCCTAGTTATCGTCATATCATATCTTACTTATGGCTATATCTATCTCGCTCACTCCATATGCTTGAAACATCCACAAACGTTGACAACTATGGCAAAGAACACAGACATGAACATAGGCGCTAAATGACCTCGCTGTCGACGCGCCTTTAAACCCTAACACTAACCAACTAAGCTAGGAGTAGCACAACGATGGAGCTATCAAGACATAAAGCATGTAGATATTCCAAAGCCATCTGCAGTTGATATATATAATTCATTTATGAGTGATGTGGACCTCTTGGTCATCTTTCCAACAAAAAGTACATCCTTCTGAAGGATACATCCTTGCTAAATGTTGACCCTGGATACAAACGACGTTGCTACGAAGCGCCACAACACATTGCAGCTTCAAGAGAAGGACGGTCTTGATCCCAAGACAAATTTGAGAAACCTCTCAAATTTTACACCGAGATAAATTATTTCTAAACGAGTTTTGCAGACTTACTTCAGGCCTTTTCAGCCAGAACTTCTTACTTCTCTGAAAATGTTTTGCTATTAAATAAAAACGTGTTTTGTTTATGACATATTACAACATAATGAGAACGATTTGATGAATTAAGACATACATTTGTAAATCTCACTGAGCCCTCGCATTCTGCAAAACATTACGTCTGAGAAAACGGAACAAATAGTTGAGAATTTGAAGCGCCAAAGACATCCAATCATTTTGCTAACAATCGACAGATATTCGTCAACATTTATGCGCACTTCCTAACGAACTAATCCTACTGAATACCGGGAAGATGCGTACGTGGCAGGATCACTGCGCGCAATGGAATAAGTGTGTTCATAGGGTGGAGTTTAACGAAGTTTAAACCCCGGTCTACTTTAGACGCCGACTAAGTAAAAAACAGCATTGCAGAGGCAATGCTATTTTGTACTTAGACGGCGTCTAAAGTAGACCGGGGTTAAACTTCGTTCTTGCAATCCACCCAGTGTTTCGCTGGACAATAGTCAGTCGCATACAACAACCCATTTTGCAAGTTAAAGTATTTGCGTAATCGTCATACACACACTGATACACTTGATAGCTAAACAAAATAATTGTATTAAAAACGTCATTTTGGTCGTTTGTTCAATACTAAAAGGAATAAATCCCGCGAGATGTGTCACACAGTTAGGATAGATGTCAAGTTTGCATTCATACTCACATACACAAACACATTCACCAATGTGTCACATTCACCAACTTGAAACAATTTTTTTTTCTTGTTGCCCAAATTTGAAAATGTCCAAATATGACATAGTATAGAAATGAAGCCTAACATAGTTGTGAACAGTTCCAGAGTTTCAATCAGTCTTGTGCACATCAAATTCAGCGACAGGAAGGAATAGAAAATCCCAAAATTTGGTTCATTTTCAACAAAAATTCGATAACTCCCAAAATTGACGATGTCCAAAGAATTCCGACGGTCGGTACATACTACAGAATCTTGCCTACTGGAAACTGTCAACACATGAGCTTGTGCACATCAAGTTTTCGATAAATATATTATTGATTCGAAAAACATTTTTGGGAGCCATCTTCTTTCTATAATATAAATATTCATTAAATGAAAATTTCGAGTCGTCCAAAGATGAGATCACGCCAGTTAATATACTCTATATATATGTGTTTCATAATTCAACTGACTGAATTTGCCTGTGACCGTTCCCCCTCTCCACACCCTGACCCTATCCAAAACGACTACTTGTCGTGTTGTTTCTTGCATTTTTTTTTAATTTTGATGGCTTAGGTTGGTGCTAGTTCACAGCCAGCATGGAACAAGTTAGTTTCAACTTTCAAGTTCTCATTTCTCAATCCAAGCCAACAGACTGAAAAATAATAAGAAGAAGTGTAAGTGTAGTGTCACAGATCGTTCCTTGTAAGACTAGGCCTAGGTCATAGAGCTTGTGTATTGTCGTGCTTGTCACTCAAGTGTAGGCTCCTGGTGATTCTGTAGTAAACAAAATGCCTTGTGCTATTATAGGCGATTCACAGGTCGGACATCATCTTGTAGGCGTACGCTCTGATAGGCCTAATATTCATGTCTACGCATTTCGAGGCAAGCAAATTGAGCATGTAGTTAAGACGCTTGATAGAATAAATATGGGCAGTTATGATTTGGTCGTATATCATTCAGGGACCAACAATGTTTCTTCCAGGCAACCAATAAACGAAATCTTGGACCACTACAGAGTGCTGTTAATAAAAACAAGAACTCTAAATCCACATATAAAGATAGGGGATGCTGACATACTACCACGCCACAGGAATTTGTTTAATACAAATGACATACTGCCTACTTCACTGAATCAGAAAGCCTCAACATTGAATTACCGAGTCCGAGGGCTATGCTCAGAGCATCAAGCCGAGTTTTGCTCATTGTGGAAGTTATTTTTAACTAGAAAACTCATAGCTGTTGATGGTTTGCACCTGAGCAACCATAGTAATGCTCAATTGGGCAGAATATATAGCCAATTGTGCCAAAATGTTGCTCCTATTATGCCTCTTTCTACTCTTCTGATGGAGACTGAACATAAGCCTATGGTCTTGGTAAAACGATACCAGTTGAAGCGTCCATTTTTGTATGTTGGGCTTTTTGTTGTAGGCCTAATAATAGTATTTTCAATATTATGCAACTAGATGTACAGTTGAGATGCGTGTAACATACTGGTATTAGCATTCTGACTATTTAGTATGTAGTTGATATACGGTGCCAACAGTTTGTGATATTCAAATGTAAAGCATAACGGCATCAGTTATACCTGTGCTTGATTGACTGCCCAAAGCAGAAAGAAGCTAGACCGGAAATACACGCCATTATTCTCCAAGATAGAAGTTACAGACCTCCTCCACCACCTGAATGGTCAATAGAACCGGCCCTTAGTTGGGGTGAGAGACAAGCGACGTATCACGTCAGCGAGGCAACTCCAACTACTGCCTCTGTTTTGCGTCACGACGCCGTCCCCAGGAACGGTAATTATAATCAGTTGGGCATGGCAGCATTAGACCCGTTCATGTTCAATCATGTACCGGTGTGGTCCCGAAGTTTTGGGTATATGAGCCAAGAACGAAGAGTGGCGTATGAGGGGTAGGGGGCTACAGGCCAACACCCCGATCTGCTGCCATTGTGGCAACGGGGGCCATATATCGCGGTGGTGCCCTAACAGGCACAACGAGGGAAGAACTTTCGATTTAAAAAACTGATAGAGGATAGAGAGACCAGGCGGCGTCCATCCTCAGGTGGATCAGAATGCAAAAGTTGAAACGGCGAATAGTAGATGTTCTTATGATAAGGGGCGTAGTAATTCGTTTGTTCCGAATCAATTATTATCAGTTTCGAAAAATACGAGTGCCCATGTTAGATTATTCGAGTGAAGTGGTGTTAGATCAAGGAAGTCTACACCCGGGGCTACACCGTCACAGAGTGGTGTTAGATCAAGGAAGTCTACGCCTGGGGCTTTGTGGGTTGAAACTGAGAGTAGGCCACTGGAGACAAAAGTAGTTTCTTAATATGAGGAGAGATCGGTAATTAGCGTTACCGATTCGGACATGTTGACGAATCGCAGGGAACATTTTGCTGTCAGATCAAACGGTAGCCCGTTTGATTGCGGTAATATGTTAGGGGAAACTGAGAATAGGCCAATGGAGACAAGCTTAGTTTCTCAACATGTAGGATAGCGTCCTTGCGAATAGGTCTCTCCGATTTTTTACCTTTTAACCGTAATCATATAATAAACAATGTATTATTTGATAGAATTTATTGAAGATAAGGCACTTGACGTGGTGTCGGAAAATTCATTAATACATGATATTGACGGTGAAGAGCTTGTAGTCGGCCAAACAGTGACTGCAATGTGAGCCTACCCAACTACCCCCAAGAAAATAAATCATTATGATGTTGAAATCATATCTATTTCTGGTAAGCATGAGGCTAATCAATACTACCTATATCCCCTACCTGTACCAAACCATCGACTTGATCAAAAACCTAAAAGTGTCGTGAATATGAGACACGGCAAAAAATGTGAAAAAATGGTACGGATTTAATTTCAAAATCTCTACATAAATATACTCTTTTGCCTATTTTTCTTACAAAAATTTAAAGTTTTTTGCGCAACATGTTGAAATAATACTTGTATCAATTCATATCTTCTTGCATTAACAATATTCTGAAAGTATCATTGCAAAATCATCTGAAAATCTTTTCACAAATTGCCTCCAACTTTGTTCTATATCTCTGGAACTAGTCATTGAATCCCAATTTTTTTTGAAGAAGAATGAAGTAGTAAGTCCAATGACTCTATTACAGTAGTGAGGTGCTGCCAACTATCACCACTGAATTGTAAACAATGAGTAAAGTTCAGTGGTAAAAATGAGACAGTCAAAGGGACAAATATGAGACACTAGTACTCAATGTTGGCGCAATTTTACAAGCTTCCTTGTAGTTTTCTTACAAGTGGTTCAAGCCAGCTAATGCAATTCATCTATCAAGAAGGTATGTACGTATTGATCTATTTTAAAGTTTTAGATATTGTTAATGAATGAATGAATGTTGGGTTTAGAGGCGCGTCGACACCGAGGTCATTTTGCGCCTGTACGCTGTAATGAACCGATGTAATGAATACGATGTAATGAACCGAATCATGAAACCAACAATATGTTGGAAACGGCACAAGAGGTGAGTTAAGGACTAAACATATCACAGAACGGTTGACAAACGTTTTTTTTTTTTCAAGATGGCGGTAACTAAAGGAGTGACTGTGGATGGTAATGACAAAACTATTACAAATAATGGTTCAAAGTGTTATGTGTGCTCAAGAAATGTTCACGAAGGATTAAGGTGTTGCCAGTGCTTAAAGTGGGCGCATTTTAGTTGCTTGGGGATGAAGAGAAGAAATTTTAAAGAAAAAACTAGTAGCCTCGTGTGCGACAACTGCAAAAGTGAGGTTAAGTTCAGACGAGAAGATAGGCCTACAGTGGGAAATATAACTAGGCCTAGGCAAAAGAAGAGGGAAAATAGAAAAAAACGTCAGAAAAATAGAAATTCAAGTTTGCAGTATACTATCAGCTTGGGTAAATTGTATTTAGTACAATTAGAAACCAAAATAACAGTGATGGAAGAGACGATTAAGAAGTTGAACGAGGAATCCAAAAATAATGGAGGCCTACCAGATCCCGGAGCCGGCAGTAAATACCAAAGTGTTGACTCAAACGAAGGTAGACAAATGTGGGAAAGCGAAAGACTATTGTTGGAAAATAGGTTGAAGCTTATCATGGATGCAGAGAAAGAGTGGGAAAGGGATAGAAAAAAACTAGAAATAAGGGCAGCAAAATTGGAAAGGCAATTAGAAAGTGAGTGTCAAACAATAGTTCAAATGAATGAGGAATTAGCAAGGTGTGAGATGGAGAAGATAACAGAGATTTCGAAAAGTAAAGCCATAGCTAGTCGATTAGTTGTTTCACAAAAAGAATTGAAGAGGAGAGAAGAAATGAAGACAGACCTACAGAAGAAGAAACCAGAGGAAACCAAAGATACCTACATGAAAAATAAAGATGAGCCTACTAAACAAGAATTAGCACTTGAACTGAAAAATGTAAAAATAGTAGGGGACTCCATGGTGTCTCACACGAAAACAGAACTGTCAAAGCTTGGAGCTCATGTTGACTGTTTTAGGGGAATAAGGGCCGATCAAGTTGGAAAAGTGCTTAGCCATACAAACATCCTTAAATCTGATGACAATATAATAATAGTGAACGTGGGGACTAATAGTATTAAGGGATGGTTAAAGAATGACAATATGATTGAAGAAATGATGGACATGTTGAAACATGTTAAAAAACAAGGAGGTGTGTCAGCAACGATAGGAGTTATGGGGATTGTGCAGCGGAGAGATGTGGAAAGACATATAATTAATGCATTCAATGATAGACTCGAATGGATTGCAGAAGAGATGGGGATGACCTTCGTGGATCCTAATATTTGGATTACGTGGGAGTGCATTGGTAGGGATGGGCTCCATCTAAATAGAAAAGGGACGGCAATATTGACGAACATATTGATTGGTCTGTCAAGGCAACTCAAGAGTGGAATTAAAAATCAAAAAAACTAATACAGGATAGAGTGGATTATACAGTAACTTTAATTAGAGATGATAGAATAGATAATAGGCCTAGTATTATCAGAAGTAATGAAATAGAAAATAGGATAATTTTAAGTGATAGAGTCGACATAAGTGGTAGTAGAGCCCCTTCAGGAATAGATATTGTGCCATTAGTTTTAGATATCAAAAAACGTGAATCTGTCACGGATAGGCCTAATATACTTTATATGAATGTACAAAGTCTCACCTCAAATTTTGCTCAAATAGAAGAACTAGTCATAAGAGAAAAGCCTTTGAGTAATGAAAATAATATAAATATAGAATTAATAACTGAGACTGTACGAGAGATTAGATTGAGTAACGTAAATTTAGGGCAAATTAGAAATAATATATTTGATAATACAGTGTCTACCATTAAAGACATACCAGAAATAGACTCCATTATATATATGAATGTACAAAGTTTAATTTCTAATTTTATTCAAATTGAAGAACTTGTGATAAGAAGGAGGCCTTTAATATTAGGATTAGGTGAAACTAGACTGACTAAAGATGTAAATGACTGGGAGATTAGTATTAATGGTTACAACATAATTAGGATTGATTCTTCCAGTAGACACACTGGGGGAGTACTTATTTATATTGTAAAAACATTAAAATATGATATTATTAGTTCAGTTATAAAGGATAAAAAGTGGTGGGAAGTTAATATTAAGATCTTGAATGGAGAATTAACGGGATTAGTATACAACCTTACGTATGCATCACCTAAAATGAAAAAAGCTGAGATAATACATTTTCTAGAAAGTAGCGTAGAAACACTCTCAGACCTAAATTGTAAATTTATCATTAGTGGAGATTTTAACATAGACTTGAGCAAAGAGACCGTTTACTCCAAGAAAATGAATAAAATGTTTGAAAGCTCAGGGGTTAGCCAACTTATCAAAGATTATAGGGGCCTACTAGAATAGCCAATGTAACGGATAAGATTAATAATACTGTCCGAATAACAAGGACAATAATAGATTATATGATAACACATTTTATAGATAGAAACAAATACATAGTAGAAGTGTTAGACGAAATTATATCTGATCATAGCATCATTAGTATTAAGACTGGTAAGGTAACAAATAGAAGCATTAATCCATCGAAAAAAATAATATATTCAGTCAATTATAAGAAGTTGTTAGAAAATGAGGATAATCAGCATAGTTTTATTAGGAAATTGCGAGAGAAAGATTGGAGAAAAAATAAGGATAATGATAACCTTCCTGAAATGCTTGATGAGATGATAGGAAATTTGAAATCGACAATTTCAGAAAATGTAGAGAAAACATCTATAAAAATCAAAGATATTCATTCTGATAATAAATGGGTAGACAAGGAATTACGGGCAGTTATAAACAAGAAAAACTTTCTTTATAGACAAGCTAAACGAGACCAATGCCCAGAAAATTGGGATTGTTATAAAAAAATGAGAAATATTACACTCACGCTAATTAGGAAGAAAAAGAAAGAGTATTATATTGGCAAGATAAATGAATTTAAAGATAAGCCTAGAAAACTGTGGAGGACATTAAAATCATTGTATAAAGGGAAACCCAAAGAGAATGAACACGAAATTATTTTTAAAAATAAGAAGGTATATGGCAGAGAAAATATTGCAGAACACTTCAACAAGTTCTTCATTGAGAGTGTTGAAGAAATAGCAAATAATATCAATAGTAAACTAGATAATAGGGACATTATAGATAATGTTACAGGTAATATGAATAATATGGAGATGAAAGTATTTGAAACTGTGAGTGAAGAGGAGATAAATAACTTATTGATGAAACTCAAAGATACATCTCCTTGGGAAGACGGCATTACAGTTAAAATCTTGAAATTGAGTAAACATATTGTAAATAGATTATTAGCCGCAATTATAAACAAATCATTAGAATTAGGAATGGTACCAGAAATATTGAAAAGAGCAATTATTGTGCCTGTACCAAAAATTGTTAACACACTTGAAGGCGAAAACTTCAGACCTATAAATACGTTGCACATAATTGAAAAGATTTTAGAAACGGTTGTTAAAAAACAGTTGAATACATTTATATCAGATGCTAATATTCTTGTTGAAGAACAAGCAGGTTTTAGAGATAAAATGGGATGTGAAATAGCAATACAAGTAGTTATTAACAAGTTGAGAGGTAATATAGATGACCAAGAAATCACACTAGCAATATTTTTAGATTTAAAACGTGCCTTTGAGACTATAGATAGAAATATTATGCTACTCAAATTAGAAAAATATGGTATTAAAGGCAAAGTTCTTGAATGGTTTGAATCGTATCTAGAGCATAGAACACAAATAGTTAAATTCAGTAGTTGTTTCTCAAATTCATCTTTTAATAATTTAGGAGTTCCACAGGGATCTATATTAGGACCGCTTTTATTTATCTTATATATCAATGATATTGGAAATGTCCTTAAATACAGCACTATTAATCTATATGCAGATGATGCTCTGATTATGTGTAGTGGAAAGGATTTGGATGAAGTGCATTTACAACTTATGGATGACATAAACAAAATTGAAGTGTGGCTAAGTTCGAATAAAATGAAATTAAATACAATGAAAACCAAAGCTATGGTGATATGCTCGAATAGAATCAGAAATAAATTCAAAGATAGAATTAGTCAGGTTGAAATAAAGATTGAAGAGATGAACATAGAAATAGTTAGTGAAATAAAATATCTTGGAGTTATTATAGATGATAAATTACAATTTAAAAAACATGCAGACTATATCATATCTAAAATTGCCAGAAAAGTGGGACTTTTTAGAAGAATAAGTAGATGTTTACCAACTAACACTAAGGTTATGTTATACCAGGCTTTAATTGCACCACACATAGATTATTGCAGCTCAATTCTCTTCTTACTAAAAAAAAATAAAATTTCAACCATACAAAAATTGCAAAATAAAGCCATGAGGATTATTCTAAGAGTAAGGAGTGATACGCCAATCAGAAAGATGTGTGAAGCTTTATCATGGATGAATGTGAAACAAAGGATAGTACTTAATACTCTCACTTTAATTTATAAAATAACGAAAGGTCCAGGATTACTTCCTAGCTACCTCTGTAATAAAATTGTATATAATACACAGTTGAATAATAAGTATAATTTAAGAAATAGTAATAATGTATTTTTGGAAAGGAAATATTCATGTACAGAAGAAAACTCAGTATTTCACAAAGGAATGAGGATTTTTAATAGAATCCCTAGTGAAATAAGAAATTCAAGAAATGCATCTACCTTCAGACTAGAGTGTTGCAAATTAATCAAAGATGACCTGTTAATCCCAAAACAATATGAAAAGAGTGGTTTTTGGGATCTTATGAATTAGAATTAGAATTAATTGACAACTGCCTATCAATGGTAAAGTAAAAGCTGAAAGTTATTAAAATGATATTATTAAGTACCGTATGTAACATTATTGTACGTAGCCTATGTTCTGTTTGTACTGTATTTGTATGATTAGATATAGGCCTAAGTAATATATTTCTCTTATTGTTTTCAAGTTAAGAAAAAATATTATATACTGCGTTGACTTTGTAAAATTGTATTTGTTTGTAAATAGCACATTTTTGCTAATAAACTGATTACTACTACTACAAATACGTGAATGACGTAAATGGTCAAACACACGTTCCTCAAACACAGGACAATAAAACAGACGTGTGTATGATGTAAAAGTCATACACACATTTCATGAACACAGCATTAAACGACTGTGTGTATGATGTAAATCGTCATACACACACTGATACACTTGATAGCTGAACAAAATGATTGTATAAAAAACGTCATTTTGGTCGTTTGTTCAATACTAAAAGGAATAAATCTCGAGAGATATGTGTCGTACAGTTAGGATAATGTCAAGTTTGCATTCGTACTCACATACACACACACATTCATACTAATAAATTACATGCATACAAACAGGAACATTCACACAAGAGTTGCAACTAAAACTACGATCATCGACAAGTCAGGTCATATCAAGTTCAAAAGTCCTGCTTCTCTTATGAACTCAAGAACACAGGATACTCTATCTGAGTCATCACCAAGGATCCGTGACAAGTCATCTGGCATACGCAGACTCCGGCGCAGACCCCGGAACTTGTCACAGTCGACCAAGAGGTGGTGAACTGTGAGTGGCTCAAGGCACTCCTCACACTCAGGCGGCTCTTCTCTTCTCAGAATAAATCCGTGCGTCAGAAGAGTATGTCCAACGCGCAGGCGGGCAACAACAACCTCCTCTCTGCGGCCTCTTCTACAAGACGAGTGCCAGGGTCTAACTGTTTTTTTAAGGACCTTCAACTTGTTGTTTGTTACAGCATTCCACGACACTTGCCACGCACTCCTCATTTCTCGTTTAAAAAGGTTCTTCAGGTCATTAATATGGAGACGGGAATAAAAGGTAGCTGCAAGAAGAGTAGCCTTCTTCGCCGCCTTGTCAGCTCGCTCATTGCCTGGGATTCCTGCATGCCCTGGCACCCAGCAGAAGACAACCTCGCATCGCTGAGCCGCAAGCTCAGCTAGGAGGATCTGGATGTCCTGCACAAGATGGTCAGTTGGTGAGAAAACATCCAGGGCTTGCATGGAACTGAGCGAGTCTGTACAAATCAAGAACTTCTTTTGGTTGTGTTGCTTGATATGCTCAGAGCCTGGAGGATCGCAAACAGTTCAGAACTATAGACGCTACACAAGGAGTTGAGTTTGTATTTTAAACTAGTTGAACCTATAGTGAAGGCACAACCCACCGCATCGTCTGTCTTTGATCCGTCGGGTGGATGAGAAATAGGAGAGGTATTTTAGGGCGCCACGTAGTTATAGGATAGGTGTATTGAGAGCGAACTACGAAAACTCTGAAGGGAAAAATATGGTTGGTTAGCTTAAATTGAGGAAAGAACAATATACACAGTAATACATTTAATGGACGAGACTGATATTCCAGTACTTTAGGAAACAATAATAATAATAATATTCTTCCCTTCAGAGTTTTCGTAGTTCGCTCTCAATACACCTATCCTATAACTACGTGGCGCCCTAAAATACCTCTCCTATTTCTCATCAACCCCTTCCCACTGACTAGTCAGGCCGTCACCAAAAGAAGTGGTGACATTTGGCGCCCAACGTGGGGCGAGGAAAGGGTGAAATATGACGTCATATCGTGACGCCACAGCGGTCGTCTGCTCTCATCTAGTCTCCCTTAAAACTAGTTGTTTTTCTATATCCTCCCTCCACCCCTCCCCGGATAACGTAGGCAAGAATGGAATGTAAGTAGGCGAGTCAGTTGAATCAGGGCCGGGGACAGAAGAAGTGCTCGGTCTGTGTTGAGATAGAAGCTGCAGATTATAGCGTGTGAGTACAGCGCCTACTTGGCTTACGATATAATTCGAAGTAATTCCTATTTTGTGTTTTTGATTATTTTTGTGAAGAATATTTATAACACCAATTTCGACGTAATCTCCGACGTTCCCAAGAAGAACAGTGCCCCCCCCCCCCCTCCCTCATCAACGAGTTGCGTGTGGTCGTATATTTGTTTTGTTTATTATTATCATTGTTGTTATTCTTGTTATGCTGGAATAGCAATCAACGGGCCGGGTGTTCTTGAATATTTCTTTTGTTTATTATTATCATTGTTGTTATTCTTGTTATGCTGGAATAGCAATCAACGGGCCGGGTGTTCTTGGATATTTGTTTACGAATATTATTATTATTATTGTTTCCTAAAGTACTGGAATATCAGTCTCCTCCATTAGATGTATTACTGTGTATATTGTTCCCTCCCTCTCCCAAAATCTTGTACCCCCCCGAATCTGGCATCACCTCATAACAGAACAAAGACAAAAATTAGAAGAAATGAGATATAGAAACCTTCCACCGAGACCGATGTTAAGTCGTAAAACATGCTAACGCCATGCACATCACTCCTTAACATGAAGCACAAGACCAAACAGGATAATTCCCCAAATATGAAAATACCCATCACCTACAACATAAACCTATCTACTTGTCATCCCTTGTCCACTTCACATCAATCTCTCTACACATGTTTTCATATCCCCACCCCAGACACTTCTATTTTGTTAAAAATCGAAAAGAGGAAAAACTGAACAACTAAAAATCAGATCAGTTTACGAAGATGCCTCGTCCAAAGAGGAAGAAGTGCACAGTGTGCCGAGTACCGTTAACAAGACACACGACAATGTGCGTGGAACAATCAGAACTACCCAACCTAACACCCCCCGGAGCACCTTTCGATATACCGAGGTGGGACTATACATCGGTCTACCCCAGTGTCAACCCTTCCGCCTCCACCTCCACACCCACCCACCTAGAACAATCACACATAAATACATTAAAAAATAAACTTCTTCTCCTAACCTCCATAAGACTGTCAACTTCCTCCGACCGCTCCGAAGAAGAGAGCGAACTAAGAAAAAATTACTCCGTCCTTATCCACTCCTATTCAAACAAATATAAAAAATATCCCCCCACAACTCCCCATTGAACAATCACAACAATAAATTCACGGCTTCAATTTCAAACCGAACTTCAAACAACATCTTCACTAGCATCATCACCATCGCCTACTCTACAAACATCTTCATCTTCTGGACCACCACTGACCACTGTCGTCAACACCGCCGCATCATCGCTTCCCCTTCATCTTCTACCACCGACTTCAACCTGCTTCTACCAGACAGACAACCTAGCTTCATCACCTTCACCTAAAGTTACGTACCAAATCTTATAATCTTAGTAATTAATTTAGTAAAAGATATAGAACCAGGACAATTAAATTGAATCAGTGTTATCCATTTTTGTTCATTTTTTCTTTTATAATCTATATTCCTCAAAATTGTGTTCACATTATATCACCCCACAATATTGGCATAAAACGTTCAACCATCTGGAGAAAGAAAAGGTGTACGGTTCCAACGTTACACTTGAAGAACAAGAATGCGTCAACCATGTGTCCAAGAGACTGTTTACCGCACTTAAAAATCTAGCCGTATACTGGAAAACGCAGAAGATTACTCTCGGAGGTCGTGCACACGGTAGCCTGTCTTTAGTTACAATTAAACAGTTTCTCTCACTCTCACTCTCACTCTCACTCTCACTCTCACTCTCACTCTCACTCTCACTCTCACTCTCACTCTCACTCTCACTCTCACTCTCACTCTCACTCTCACTCTCACTCTCACTCTCACTCTCACTCTCACTCTCACTCTCACTCTCACTCACTCTCACTCTCACTCTCACTCTCACTCTCACTCTCACTCTCACTCTCACTCTCACTCTCACTCTCACTCTCACTCTCACTCTCACTCTCACTCTCACTCTCACTCTCACTCTCACTCTCACTCTCACTCTCACTCTCACTCTCACTCTCACTCTCACTCTCACTCTCACTCTCACTCTCTCACTCTCACTCTCACTCTCACTCTCACTCTCACTCTCACTCTCACTCTCACTCTCACTCTCACTCTCACTCTCACTCTCACTCTCACTCTCACTCTCACTCTCACTCTCACTCTCACTCTCACTCTCACTCTCACTCTCACTCTCACTCTCACTCTCACTCTCACTCTCACTCTCACTCTCACTCTCACTCTCACTCTCACTCTCACTCTCACTCTCACTCTCACTCTCCCTCTCACTCTCACTCTCACTCTCACTCTCACTCTCACTCTCCCTCTCACTCTCACTCTCACTCTCACTCTCACTCTCACTCTCACTCTCACTCTCACTCTCACTCTCTCTCTCTCTCTCTCTCTCTCTCTCTCTCTCTCTCTCTCTCTCTCTCTCTCTCTCTCTCTCTCTCTCTCTCTCTCTCTCTCTCTCTCTCTCTCACTCTCTCTCTCACTATCCGTAGTAATCTTCAGTCTTCCAGACATGAGAACGGCTATATTCGCAACGCTGTATCATTGCTCGTCAACCGATGATGAGCGGAATCACCAGAAGTGCCCGAAAGAAGGATGGCGTGTTTTTAATAATGGGTTGCGAAGAATGAGATTCCCGGGAAGCACAGTACAAACATTGGAACTCCACTGTCGTCTGCAGTTGTTCTGAAAGTAATTCCTGTTTACCAGCGTTACCAGCTGTTTACCAGGCGGATTCTCTTTTAGAATGTTGCTTTCTCGGTCGAACATCAAACGCCAACGAGAGCCTTCACAGCACTATTTGGCGCCGACGTTTCCAAAGTCCAAGTTGATTTAGCTGCTGTGGAAGCCATTTTAGTTTTCAATTCAGGAAGCCAACAAACCGTTACCGACAATATGGTTCAAGCAAACGTTTCTCCCGGTATCTTCACGGAGAAGCTGTGCAAACGAAACGACACACGGCGAGCTATGAAGAGTCAAGTACGGTCAAAGTTGGCATTCGAAAAGTTGCGCCGTATGCGAAGCTTGGCTAAACTTCGAATGGAAGAAAAGCAAAAGAACAATGAGGGTACCACATACAATTCTGGAGGGTTCTAGGACTTCACATCTAACACAAACCATTCAATTACTACACTGATTTTGTAGGTAGGCAACTAAAATGTTAAATAGAGATATCTCTGCTACAGTTTTTTCTACACAATTGAGTGTGAGAAACAACTTTTCTCCATAACCATCTGTTGGAATGTGTTGAAATTTTCTGTGAATTTTCCTCAATAGTATTTGGAGGGAAGTGGGTATTGAAAACTTGAACAAATGAAAAATAGTAGCAACAATTTCAACATGACTGCCGAGGGAATCTGGTTCACAGTCTCCAGCGGCTCCGTCGACGCCTGCCAAGACCCTGAGAAGAGACCCCGCCCCCGCAATTATAACTAACCCATTCATTTGCGCCACTAGACACGAGGGAAGCAAGTAGAAGTGACGACCCAACTGCACGCCAGGGCGACATGGAAACGACCAACGCCGCGCCCACTGCTCCTGTCCGTATACCCTCAATTTTCATCCCGGGAATAAAAGACCATGAACCACTAATTGCGTTGATAAAATCAAACACCAAGACGGTCGACTTCTTCCTCGTGGCCAAGGGAGAAACGTTCAAGCTGCAAGTCAAAACCAAAGATGACTATATTGCTGTTTCTAATGCACCGAGAGCACGGCATCGGCCAAGCAGTCGCCACGGACGTCGATCAAGTTAATCACAGAGTGACAGTAGAGCAATTCAGAGGCGGTAAGGGCCCACGGCCAGTGTTTCAGATGTCAACGCTTTGGGCATAACAACGCCCATTGTTTCAATGTCACGTAATCTTTCAAGTGCGCGGGCTTTCACGAAATCAAGCACCTGCCACGTGTGTTACCCAGAAAGTTATCGACTATGAGCAGCTTAAGTGCACGCATCTTCACCCCTCGGTTGAAGCAGCAACGTGCCACCAACTTGAGACGCCGACAAACCGCCAGCTCACGTCAGACGTTCTTATAGCCAGGCAGTAGCGAGGGAAGACTTCACCTCGCTTCCCCCTTCTCCATTCAGTTGCGCTCAACGCAGCGAGAGAGCCGGACAAGTTTTGCCCAAAACCATTGAGATTTTACTGCAACTGTTGAACGAATTGGTCAACTCCCGACACCCGAATGCAGGCCACCCCTGGGGCCCGATACTCGAGCTCGTACGTTTTCCAGCACATACGCGTGAAAGCGTATGCTCTGAACGCGCATTGGTTTCATTTGGTCAATCCTCGACATATCTCAAACACAATACGCGTACAAGCCTCTGCGTTTTGAGTAACAGCACGGCACAGACACGGGATGTGCTTACCGGACCGTGTCGATTCAGTACCAAAGTATAACTACGTCATGAAAACGTCATCGGCAGCATAATTTAAACCAATCAGAATGCAGCTGCATTTTCAATACAACAGCTGTTGAAAATGTATGCTTACCAAACGACACTGTCAAAAAGGTTGAAATAAGTTATAACGTCAATCGTCAAGGTAAGAATATTTTTCAAAGTTTATTAGCTGCTTCATAATCTAGGTTTCGTTTACTACATCAGGTTCAGTTATGTGATCAATGGCTTAATAATTAGTATTATTTTTGTAAAGTTTTCAAGTATTTTGGAGGTTATAGTTCTCATGCCTATAGTAATTGTCTTGTACTTTAAATCATTATAATGATGGTATAATGTCAGTATGTATTCTTCAGGATGCATTGTAATGTAGCTCCATCTCTCAATAATAATTAGTAGTAATAATGATATAATAATATCATCTATTGTCATTATATCCGTGTCACATGTATACATAATTATGATAGGCCTACAGACAAGTTTTCAGCACTTAGAATACAACTTGAGAAAAGACTAGCCTAGGATTAATTGTCAAGTACAAAATAAGAATAAAAATAGGTAAAAGTAACATACAAATTACACACAATCTACATTTCTAGGAGAGAATAAAGAAATGATATAGGGGGATAGGCCTATACTAATTTAAACTCTTGATAATTTTATAATTTTGTAAATCTCAGCAACACTATTTACTGGTATATAATTATGTGGCTGCAACCATAATCTTGGTGCGATACTTGTCTAATTGAGCTTACTTTGTTTCTTCCGACAGTTTTACTTCTGCTGCTTAAAATCTCTACGAATTGAACGCTGTTGTAGCCTCTGTCCATGTGCCAAAATGGGATTTTGGCCTCTGCCAAGTACTACTAAATGATCGTCATTTCTGTTGACATCCATCCTAAAATCAATGTGTTCGTCACCTTCTTCTGCTGGTGGTTCAGGCACATGTTGTGAAGCACAGTGCATGCTGTAATTATCTGCGATGCTTTAAGCGGCATGTAATGTAGGGCCCGGTCTTTCAACAAACACCGCAACCGCATCTTCAACAATCCGTTACAGCGTTCGACTGTGCTCCGAGCCTGCATTTGGTGTCGGTTGTATTCGACAGCTCCTTGATTTACTGGGTTGGCTATTGGCGTCATAAGCCAGGGTTCCAATGGATAACCACTGTCCCCCGAAAGACATAACATAAAGTATGCGGAACGTAGTAAAACACTCCCTAGCTAGCCACCTATAGTTCTAGGTTAATTAAATCATGTACATCCTTGTTAATTTATGTAAACCGTCAATAAAGTTCATTTAGTTTTAGTTTATTTATTTTACAGCTTTGGAAGTTAGCACATTTAACAACTCTTAACTCTAGTTAAATACTATTCCGGTGGCTGTAGGAATCTACTCTGCTCTACTTTAACAAAGTTATAAATATATTAATATACAATAAGAATATAATGAACAATAATAATTTTATAGACAATAATGATTATTATAAACTAGATGATTGATATATTTTGAGGCCTAATCTATTTTAAATGGTCTAATATTGATTTCATTTGTGCCTGGTCTGGGAAATTTTCTAGCAGCTTGCACGGGAGATTGTTCCACAAGCGGGTAGCTCTGCCGAGGAAGGAATGCAGTCCTGCGTTGGTATTATAGCGCCGAAGCTGTATTTTGCACTCATGGTCGTTTTTACCTATGTGACGAGCTTTGGTTATGTGCTTATTCAGATCTGCCCAAGCAGGAACCCCTGAAAGCACCTTGTACAAGCACCGCACGGAAGCTTTTTCACGCCTAGTGTTCAAGTCTTCCCACTTGAGGTTTGTGATCGTGTCGGATATACTCACTTCCGGTTTGTTAAAGGTCGAGTTCCAACGTCTGTGCTTGTTTATGACGTAGCGAGCAGCTTTTTTCTGGACTTTATTTATTTCCTCAGTGAGTTGTTCAGTATGGGGATCCCATACACTAGAACAGTACTCGAGTGTTGGCCGAATTAAACATTGATAGGCATGGGCTTTGGTTTTCTTCGTAGCACCTTTCAGATTGCGCATGGTAAAATGTAAGTTTTTCATTGACTTACTTGTCATGTTGGATATGTGAGGACCCCAGTTTAATGTAGGTGATAGTGTTACCCCAAGATATTTACAGGTGTCTTGTTTGACTAGAGCTGTTCCACTGAGGGAGTAGGCAGTTTTTAGGATTTTTTTCTTACTAAAACTAATCAGTGTGGTTTTACTGACATTTAGTCGCATTCCATTTGTCTCGACCCACTTCTCGATGGTGTTCAAATCTTCCTGGAGTAGTTTATCATCGTCTACTGAGTTTATCATTTTGTAGATGATGCAGTCATCAGCGAAGAGTCTAATGTTCGATTGCATTCCATGCACAATATCGTTAATGAACCCAAGGAATAATGTCGGACCAAGCACTGACCCCTGAGGCACGCCTGACTCTACACTAAGTCTAGGGGATGTTGTTTTGCCTACTTGTACAGATTGCGTTCTCTCTGATAAGTATGCTCTGAGCCATTGAACTACTTTGGCGTCAAGGTTCATCTCCGAGAATTTATCAAGTAGTAAGTTCTGGGGGACAACGTCGAAGGCCTTAGAAAAGTCTATTAGTATAGCATCGACTTGGCCGCCCTTATCGATCTGTTCTGCAATTTCTTGGGTGAAGGTAACGAGGGAGGATTCACACGAGTGACTTTTACGAAAACCGTGCTGGTTTTGGTACAGCCAGTTCGAGATTTTCCATGTGTGGTGGATGTAGTTGGATATTAGTCGCTCGAAAATTTTACAAACGATCGACGTCTTGCTGATTGGTCGGTAGTTTAGTGGGTCAGAGCGGCTACCACTTTTAAATATAGGTGTCACAATTGCTAGTTTCCAGTCATCAGGTAGACATTGGGTGTTCAGGGATAGATGGAATATTGTGTATAAGTATGGTGTAACAGCATCGGGGGATAGCTTAAGAAGTTGTGCTGGGATACTGTCTGGGCCAGGTGATGTCCCGGATTTTATTTTTGAAATTATATTTTCAATGCTTGTTCTTGATATGTAGAAAGGAATATAGTTAGATGGTTGACAAAGTGATTGGTTGGTTGTCCGGTTGCTGATCGACCACATTGGGTTTGAGTTATATATTTTGCTGTATGCTTCGTTGATAGTGCTTGCTTTCTCTGTTTCACTTGTTGCAAGGGAGCCAGATGGTTTTGTAAGCGCTGGTATGATGTTGAAGTTTCCCTTTCTGGAGTTTAGATGTTTGTAGAAACGGTTCCAGCTATTGCCATGGTTAGTGGAGTCCAAAAGTGTGGATATGTAGTTTTCATATGCCATTTGTTTGGCTGCATTCAACTGTAGGATGAGTGCCTCAAAGTTACTCCCATCTAATTTTCTATGCTGGTAAGCTTTGCGGCACTTACGTTTTAGTGTACTGATTTGCCTGTTGTAGTACACAGGATCGGGGTTTGCCTGTAGTCTCCGTGTTGGAACGAATTTCTCTTGTGCAGAATTTAAAATTGTTTTGAATGAAGACCACATAGTGTTTACGTCACCTTGCTGTGCAGCCCAATTGCCAAATGAACTCACCAACTCGTTTGCAAAGCCTACACAGTCAGCTTTCTTGTACAATGATACATAACTGGCGGCTGGTAATGGAGTCCTGCTTGATGGAGAACTCAGCTCGACTGTAATGATCTTGTGATCCGAGAAAGCCTCTTCTACTCTGCCAGAGTGGACTGCCTCTGGAGGGCTTACAAGAAATACATCCAGGATGTTTGTTCCTCGAGTTGGTTCTGTAATGACTTGGATCATGTCTAGGTCGTCTAGTATATTATTGACCATTTTTTGGATTGGATTTGTTGAGAATCTTGATATTTTGGAGGACCATGATACGTTTGCAAGGTTTAGGTCACCACCTACAACAGTAATTTGGGTTTGCTGTTGATCAGTTTGTATAGCATTAACGTGGTCTTTTAATGCCATCAGAAATGTGATTGAGTCTTCATTTGGTGGTCGATATGCTCCTATTACACATATTTTTGTGGACTTGATCTGAACTGTTGCACACATGATTTCGTGGGTTGGGTCGGTCCATTTTAGAGTGCTTACAATTTCATTCTTTACTGCTATGAAAACACCTCCACCTCTGTTGTCTTTCCTGTCATGGCGCATGATGTTGTAATCTTTTGGAAATATTTCATTCGATGATATTTCTTCATGCAACCATGATTCAGAGCCAATGAGTATATCAGGTGAGTGTATGTTTATAGTTGTACTTAGCTTAATGATTTTGTTTTTGATGCTTTGGCAGTTAATATGCATGATCTTTATGTTCTTGCTTCTGTCACTTACTTTGGTGGAGCTTCCCTTTGACGTCACTATGTGTTTGTTACGCCTGTTGTCGTCTGGCGAAAATCCGTCACTTGCTTGGGGAAGTTGAACCGCTTTATGCGGATTCCAGAGGGCCAGAAATTGTTTACTTTCACTTGGTCCAAGACCTCAATGTTTATTCCTACTTTGAATGAGTTTGAGCGGTCACCGTTCCATATTAGTTCACATGTGAATTCTTGCCCGGGCAGTTTATCACTGAGGTATGCGGTGACATCTTCCTGTGTAGTAGTTGTGCTAGCTCTTGAGATGTGGAGCCAAGCTTTTTGTTGGACTGAGGCAAATTTGTGATTGGTGCCTCCAGACCCAATGATGGCATTGTTGTTGTTTTTGGCATGTTGATTCTTCTTCTCTGTTGTCTTCTGTGATATAACCATTTGAAAGCCATCCGAGTCCGTGTTGGACGGAGCAGATGTACCGGTACCGGTAGCCTTATTATCAGTATTTATCTGTGGGGTAGTTCTTCGGTTGGTCTTTTCGTGTTTGTTAAGGTAACATATTCGAATTTTTATATTCGTACCTCTGATCGCCTCTTCTAGGAACTTCTTAATACGTGCCCACTGCAATTGGTCCCTGTAGCAGCCTATTCTATTCATTGCCAGATTAGTTATGTTGTAATCCACGCAATGCGAAATCATTTTTTCGATGCAAGTTTTAAGGGTCGTTTCCTCTAGCTTGTCATTGAATCTTTCCTTTGAAATGAGGTTATAAATGAACCCTGCCTCGGTCTTTACCGCCAGGCAGTCCCCAACTGCCAGTTCTTTGGTGCGTGCTTCAACAATAGGAAACTTGTTCTTAAATTGCTCAGCTAGACCTCGGCCCATATAAAAATCGTTTGAGATGCACAGGGCATAGGATGTTAGTGGTTGTTTGAATATGTCCTCTTCGATTTCAATCATTTGGTTTTTGGGGTTTAGGCCTATCTCGTGTATGATGGTATCTTGTAAACCTCCTTGCTCAGAGATTTTGGGAGCAACAATATTTTGTGCTGTACCTTTTTCATTACCGGTACACTCTGAAATTAGTTGTTGAGAACTTACTTGTGCCTCTTGTATAATTTGACTCTCTTGCAGCACTGGATTTCCAACATAGCCAGCATCTACTTTATCACCCAGTCTAGTTTGAGATCGGTTGGTTTGTGATCGAGTAACACACGATATATTGGCTGGGATGTTAGGCCTAGGCATTTGCTTCATTGCATCGTCTTGAGATTGATTGGTGTGAGAATGGTTAGTCCACATGGTATTGGCTAGGGTGGCAGGTAGGCCTACATTAGACATTTGTTGCTTCAAGTTATCTTGACTCACCAAGTCTGTTTCTTTAATTTCTTGAGTGTGCTTCTCCAGTTTCCTGGTAATGGCTAGGATTTGTGTCACAAGTGAGGTTAGATTGGTCCCCTGGGCACATTTCCTACATTGCCAGTATATGCATTCATTTTCAGATATTATCTTGTATTCAATATCATTGAGACTGCAACACCTGAGATGGAAGGTTGCTCCACACATTGCATTACAATATATTGACTTTTCACTTTGAAAAATCACTTTTGAGCAGGAGCTACAACACATAAGGTGTTGCTTGTCCGCCATCTTTTTCTTCATTGAACTAATTCGTTACAATGTCAATGATGGTACGACCGATTTTGTTTCATCTCCTTTCATCTTATATTTTCCAAAGAAAACTTTTCCAAAGATGTTTCATTTTACCTACCAATAAGCCAAGTGCTAACATTTTCATCATGTGCTAGCTGGAGACTGTGTCTGAGGTTGCAATTGCGCCATATAAAAGCGTCATTAGTGCTGCCCGGGTAGTTCGCATTTGCATGCAAGATCGCAACTTTGCGTCGCATACCGGATCCAAATGAATAAATAAGTTACTGGTGGTTACTGTATTTGTGTTGAATGAGATTGACACTTATCTAGGCCTAACTTTGATCAATCAATTTATTTGAATAACTTTCCAACTGTACGTTAATGGAGTGGTAGTTTTTTCTATTTACATGAATGTGTTCGGGGTGTAGTGGATCAAGTTGTGGTGGAGGCACAATTGCAACATGTGTGCAATCAATTGCACCAGCAACTCCCGGGAAACCATATTCCTCAAAGAATCTGCCGAATAAATTAATTTTTACGAGTAATAGTCTACGTAAATTTGGGTCATCTCATTCAATTAGTTTTTGAAACCAGTATTTTACTAAGATACCGTTTAACCAACCTATAATCAAGTAATAATTGGGTCTAGTTGATGATTGATTGAGGGACAGAAAAACATACAAAACGAAGGGTGATAACAAAAGTTGATTCGTTAATTATTGCTTAATATCCACTAAACTTCAGTTAGTGGAACCAGCTCTATGGCTCAAAATTCTTATTGTTTTCAATGAATTATTAGTCTTCAATACTCCTATTGATAAGACTTAGTAAGTGTCAACTATATAGGTCTAAGGACCGGTTTTACAAATAATAAGTTTGTTGATTTATAAGTAATAATTAGCAATTGTTAATACAGTAGTGCTCAATAAAAAAATGTCATTGGGATAAAATTAACTTGATTAGAACATTTTTCATGAACAAGTAGGCATATGTATGTCAGTCATTGTTCACTCAGTTATAAACTTTGAAAAACCAGCAGCTTACTATGAAAAATGAAAAAAATGAATATTCTTGAATATTCTTGAAATTTGCATTTAAGAAGTGGGAAAACCACAAGTAACAAGATGAAAAATATCAAATCAACAAAGGTTCACTGACTTATTTAAAAAATCTGTAATTTTCATTCTATTATTACAGCAATAAAATTGTTTCAACTTTCAACCTATAATGATGATACGGTAGTTTTTTTGTATACTTTGCTTATCTTGTCTGAGCAGTCAATATGGAATTATTGAACTTTGCAATTATTGAATCTATTACTCTAATAATTTTATCTATATCCTATACAAAACCTTTTTCATTTAAAAATGATTTTATTAAATAAACTTTTTCTCAACTTTAAACTAGCAAATTAAAAATTTTCAAAACAAACTGAACAAGCAGTGTAGATGAATGTAGGATAATGGATGAAATGTAGTTG
This sequence comes from Brachyptera putata, assembly GCA_907164805.1. Lineage (NCBI taxonomy): Eukaryota > Metazoa > Arthropoda > Insecta > Plecoptera > Taeniopterygidae > Brachyptera > Brachyptera putata. The sequence goes on from OU015465.1 coordinate 30,262,834, forward strand.
GAGGGATATAAAGGTTCAGCGTTCTAGGCTTACGCCACAGTCTAGAATAGTAGAGGTCTTGTATCGGCCTACCGGTATCTCTGTGCGCTGAAAGGCTGATACCAACAGTGCTGCTAGTTATATATATTCTAGACCATGACTTATGCCTAGGCCTAGACACTGACCCATCTACCTCAGAAGGGCCTATGTCCAGGCCTAGTAGGCCTAATAAATATTACAATAGGCCTAGGCCTACATTGTGAAATATAGGCATGGGCAATTCAATGGTGTAGGTCTAATGCTGTTTGCTTTTCAAGTCTTTCAACTTTCTTAATGAAAATTAATGTAAACCAATACTATATAGGCACTACCAAGTTTTCTACGACTTTTGTATTTTTGTATTTGCTGTATAGTGCCTATTTTGCAAAGAATATGCAAGTACCTAGGCAAAGCTATGCAATTTGAGGTTAGACTTGACTTTGAAAGTTTTTATTTCAATAACCTTCCAATTAGGATTTCTCAGTACTCTCGCCAATGGCGATAATACTTAACGTACACACTCAAGTCTTGAAAAATGAATATTTTGTAAGAAATAAGATATTTCGTTTCGGATGTGACGGCACTTCGCCAAAAACAAGCCGCCATTATGACCAACGCGCATCTGCTTTGATGAAAACGGCAAGTTTTAGAAAGTGCTTTAAAACACACGGGTTATAACGTATTACGCGATTGGTTTTCGCGTTCGAGAATTTGGCTCGACTCAAAACGTACGATTTGCGTACGCGTTGACACCAAAACGCATGTGCTTAAAACTCGAGTATCGGGCCCCTGAACCCACTCTTTTTTGCTATTAGAATGCAAAGGGGTGAGGGGAAAAATCTCAGAACTCCAAATCTTTGTTTTCACAGATGAAGTCAACATCATGCTCATTTGTGAAACAAACCTCAAATCCAATATCCCATCAGCCATCCAAGGCTACAAAACCCACCGATCGACCATCCTGGTGACACCAAGGGCAGCGGGACGGCAAACCTGAATAAAACACACTTCCTGTCAGAAACTAATAATACCCATCCATAGAAACACCAGGCATTCAAACTCGAACCACATCCAAGCCCATCCGCTTAATAGCTGCGTACACGACTCCTGACACCCCCTCTGACCCCGCCCCCCTCAAGCACTCCTGTCAGATAACGACAGCACCATCGTCACTGGCCATCTTTCTGAGTGCCAAACATCCCACCTGGCATTCGATCAAAAACATCTGACGAGGCATCAAACTCGAAGCCCACGCGCTACGCAATAACCACATAATTGCAGGGCCTGGCAAACACATGTATCATCACCAGTCCGCGTCATGAAAACAATGTCCTAGGCATAGTTCTACTGAACAATATCACCTGTCAGATCCACCTTGACGTGATCAACGAACTCTAGTCCGACCATCAACCAGTGACGCTCACGCTTGGCAGTCGACTTGAAAAAAGAAATAAAACCAAATGACTCGACCAAATTAAAAAAATGAAAATGACATGTGCCCAGACTCTTTTGAAAATCCCCACCTTCTGAACCAGATGTACTTTTCCGAATAATGAATGAGAATGAAGAAGATTGGTGTTTTGGAGACAGGATAAGCAGTGGGCCAGAGGGTCTCTTTGCCGGAGCTCAGAGTACTAGTACCGTCACTGCTTTAAAGGATGGGTCAGGTGGGTAGAGGTCCAAGTCAGTCTCTTGTGGTTGTCCCAAGTCGAGACTGATAAGAGCGACAGTTGTCAACTTGCTAGGGAGGTCGTTCACCCGTACACACACCAGAGATCATGACATCACTTGGCACTGCGTCTGGCATCGACCATCATTATTCCAATGAATTCAACTGAACTTATCTCCTATCTCTCTGCCTGTTATTTCTTTGTCAGTCAGAATAAGGCATGATCAAGTACTCGACCTGTCGGAGCAGGGGTGCCACAAGAAGCTGTGTCGGCCCCTCTCTGTTCAGTCTCTTCACCTCTGACTTCCGTCACACCACTCTATCTGACAGGATTCACTCAAATAGTCTGTAATTTGTGTCCAAAGACTAACAAATATTTAGAAAAGTTGAAATGAAATATTAGCCAACTGAGCTATCTGCATACAAATTGGCCTGCTACTAGTTTTCATGAGGACACATAGGTAGCACCACATACCCAATTTAAAAAAAAATCAATGCACACTAAATACTTAAAACTAACCTTGTCCAAAGACTAACATGGTTTTCCCGCCTTTTTCATCCCAACCTCAAAACTGAGTACAAAGTTGTCAGCATGGCAAAGACTACATCTGCTGAGAGGCAACAAGTAATTAAAGATGATAAACATAAACATAAAGAGTAGTGTAAAAAACAAAGATCCGTTATAAATAAGAAGTACAGACTGAAAAAGTTATCACGTGAAAATTCAACTGATGCACAAATGCGCAGAGCAAAGGATGCTGCTAGGACAAAACTAGGACGTTCCAAAAGGGTAGGACTATTGAGTGCTAATGCAGACCCTCGTCGAGGTCAGTCGCATAGTAAACACGCTCGTGCCATCACCCGCTACTGGCAATAACCAAACCAACACGTGTTTGCCCATATTTTACCCTCTACTATGTGCCACACAAACAAATAACAATGAAGTGCATTATATTTTCAAATTCACCGCCGCGCCATGCGCAACAAATAAAATTAGGAATAGCTTATTATCGGACATATTAATTAGCTAGTGCCACGGTGTGAATAAGGCTAATTAATTAGGTAAATAATAAGTTTCATTTCAGTAATCGATACATACTTTATTATATTCCGTACTCAACAAATAGTTGTGCCAAGTTATGACATACTCTAGGTGCTAAGTGCCGGGGACCACAAAGGTGATATGAACCCCCGAGTTGATTTTAATGAACAATAATTTGCTCAAAGCAAATGGAACAATTATTATTATTAGACTCCAGCTCGGACCCTCAGCGCCAAGGGCAATCCGGGCCACAAGGGTGATTTAGATTAGCTTTTATCAACTATTTTATGTACGATGCGCTAGCCGCCAGTGTTATTGGGCATCCCTTCAGTTACCCGTGTGCATTCCCACAAGGGTGATAATTACGTGTTCGACGAAAGTGATATCAGCGTTAAATCGTAATCGTAACAATAATATACTATAATAATGACAATATGAACAATTTCACCATGGAGACCGAAGGTGGCTGGTTTACCGTTTCCAACGGATCCGTCGACACCCGCCGCCACTCCGTGAAGCGCCCCCCCCCCCCCCCCCCCCCCACAGACACCGATCTCAAACTCATTCGCGCCGCTATCCTCACGACAAGCGACCAAAGTCGACGCCCATGATACACGCTCGGAGGTCATGGAGACTACCGACGCCGCCCCCACCACTCGAGTTTGAATCCCCCCCCATATTCATCACGGGTATCAAAGAACACAAACCCCTCATCAACCTCATTAAGATTAACGTATAATCCGACAACTTCTTCCTCGTGGCCAAGGGGGAGACCTTCAAACTTCAACTGAAGACCAGAGAAGACTACCACTCAGTGAGTAACGCTCTGAAGGCGAAACATATCACGTTCCACACATTCTCGTCCAAGGAAGAGAAACTGGCAAAATTCGTTCTAAGGGGGCTTCCCCTTCACTGTGACACTGATGTCATCGGCGCCGATCTGGCATCCCAGGGGCCCTATTCTCGAGTTCTAAACACATGCGTTTTGGTGCCACGTGACCGCCATCGCGTACGCAAATCGTACGTTTTGAGTCAAACCCAATTCTCGAACACGAAAACCAATCGCGTAATACGTTATACCCGTGTGTTTCAACCCGCCGACCGAAACTCGGCGTTTTGATCAAAGCGTATGTGCGTTGTCATAATGGCGGCATGTGTTTCAATATCTCATGTTCCACATCCGACACGAAATATTTGATATCAAACTGAATATTCACTTTTCAAGACTTGAGTGTGTATGTGAAGATTATCGTCATTGGCGAGAGTATTTTGTACATCGGAATTGGAAGGTTATCGAAAAGGAACATGCAATGGTAAGTCTAACCTCAAATTTTATAACCTCTGCAAAAGTACATCACCCTAGGCCTAGTCCTAGGGGATGTATGCAAGTATTCAGGATAGGCCTACATCAGTTTTCATGTGAAACATTGAAAGAAAGAAATAGTGAGCCACTCTGCATTAACTGACGATTTATTGTCATGTTATTGGGCCGTAGAACTGGCTTCAACCATAGGCCTAGCCTCAACCATTGAATTTGTAAGACGTAGGTCTACTTTTTAAATTACGTCAGACCACTAGGCCCTAGCACTGTAGCCCTAGGCCTACTTAATAAACCTATACCTAGGGCCCTACTTCTCAAGATTGCAAGCTCCACTACACACTAGCAGAAATTACTTAGGTCTATGCGAGTAGATGATAGCCGGCTCGGTCAGTTAACGCTCAAGCCGAGCGTGGGTTCGAGTCCCGCCTAAGGTCATGGGTTTTTGTAAACATCATCAAATTATTAGGCCTACGCGCTCATTCGTAAAGACCAAATAGCCGAGCTGTTGGTGGGTCGTTAGACAAACAATAATCATCATCATGAAGCATGTTACGGTATCCACATCGATTGTCCAATCTCGGCAAGCGTCACTTTCAATTTTTCTTTATAGTAGCTGCAGTTCTGCCATGTGAGATTGGTTGTACTTTTCTGACGCTTCCTTCGTTTACAAGAAAGGCTACTGGAGATCTTACACGATGCTACTTGCTGGGGACTTCGGCAGCCGTGGACGGGTACCAAACCATCGATGACATGGGACGAGGACTAGGAATCAGCGATTGACGTGCCATCACAATTCAGCAGTTGAAGAAAATTCATAATTGGATGGAAACCCGTCGTGTGTGTAGAACAAAACAGTGTTACCGGTACAAATTGTTCAAAATTTCAGTGGTGGGCCTACCGAGGTACAGCACAGATAATTTGTGAAACGAGTAATTTGTCAAAATACTCTATTTAGTGAAATAATGGTGAACTCAAAGTGTACTTTCACAAAACAACTAGGCCTTACAAAGATATCATAGGCTAAAGGCTCATTCACGATTGACGTAAGAAGTAAACTCAAGATTTAGCCGTAGCTTTAGCAATGTTTGGTTGGTCGCATTCCATGCAACCATTCACGATAAATTTAGCCGCAGAAATAAATGTAGGCGTGACGTAGAAGTTTGCAAACTCCAAACTTCTACGGCTACGTCTAAATCTAGACGTAGAATTCTACCAATCAGAGGCTGAGAAACTCCGAGATCGTCCGAACATCGTCTACCAGGTACCGAGATCGTCCGAACAACTCCGAGATCGTCTTTGACACGGAATTTCATTGGTTGATTTACTTTGGATTCAGCACTAAATCAAGTAGTCATGAACAGTGACATTGCGGTCCAAGTTTATGTCATAAAGTTACACCCTAAAGTTACGCTAAATCTTTAATCTAGAATGAGCCTTTAGGGTGTATGAAATATCTTCTGCAGGTGAAACTAAACTGTAACTTTTTCAAAGAAGTGTAAATCAGTTTGTGAAAAGAATATAATCTTGTAGAGCACCCGTATTTCACTTAGCACTGTTAATAATTACACAGTTGTAGAAAATAAAATTGATGGTGACTATATGAGTGCATTATTATAGAATCTTCAGTGTGTAATTCGAAATTATTGAAATTATCCATAGGCCTACCTTCGCCCTTCGCTTTGCATCAGTAAGCCTAAGAGAGAATGTCAATTTATTTGACGGCTATCCGCAAAACGGGATACCAAGATGGTACAGCGTAACAAAATCAATACATGTATAGATGCACAAAGGTTTTACAAAATTGATTACAAATATCCTGAAATATTATAGAACATCATCAAAACCATGTATACCGGTATACATATTTTGAAATGCTCATAATATCTTCATTTGTGCGGCGGGGCTTTTCTTCCACCAAACCGCTTCAGTCGAGAGACCGGATTGACCAAGTAAAACGTTGAAAAATAATCATGTCAAGAGTCAAACGTTTAGTTGGGTCAAAATTATAAGAAGTACAGTACGTAATGTGAGAATACCAAATTGTATGAAAATCGGATTGTTTTTGTATGGATGAATATGCATTGTTCAATGACACAATGTGAAGATAGATTAGGGCCTAGTTTGTATCACGACAGTTTTATTGAAACGTCATTCTACCAAAAACCGTAATGATAAAATTTCGACGATTTGTTTTTTATTGTCTCGAAACGGAATGTAGCCGACAAAACCTACCTTCCGTGCGAACCAATCTCCTTCCTCTTTTCAGAATCTGCCAGCATCTTCAAGTCACAAGAACAATTAGTTTATAATGTAGGGCTGCAGATATTCAATAATAATTGATGTTCATGATAGGTACCAGTTAATGGAATAATTGAAGTTGAATGTATTTTCTTACCGTTATTAAAAATGAAAACTACAGATTTTCAACCAATACTACGCCCGTTGCACGGGATCGGCCATACTTTTGCTCCGCAATATTTTTTCGGTACGACATTACCTAGATGTAAACGCGTCGTAAAAATAATAATAATATTCAAGTTGATTAGGCCTAGTAGTGTAAGCCTTAGTAGGCCCTATATATGTGATTATATTTAGTGTTAAAAAAATTACATAATTTACATGAATCTTATTTCATTCAGCAAACAAATTTAGTGCGGGTCGATCTTACACGTTCGTTCAATATACTCATGTTCCGTCGTTTAGGGGGCGGCGGTTACCCACCAGAATAATAGCCATCCCAGGGAATAATAGGGTAATTGAGTACAACAGGATTAGGTCGTAGTTATTATAAAGTCAATTATTAGGTACAGGAAATGCAGGCTTGCTGAACATTCAAGTGTTGTGATGGAACAGCGTCCAATTCTTCGACAAGTTCACTAGGCCTAGCAGGCATCCAACTGTTGACAGAAACCATATACAGTTATAATTAGACACGCCTGTATCAGACAAAGAGTACTAGAATCAAATTAATTAGATATATCTTAGCTACCAACTAGTCCTACCGCTAGGCCTACATGTAGAGCCATACCGTATGTTTAATTTTGGATATTCCTAGTTACGGTAAAAGTATTTTGGAATATTTCCTCTTATTGCCTCAAAGCACTTTTTGAATCTTACATGACTGTATGCATTTACTATTCAATTATGAATAGATTCGATGGTAAGGCCTAGGGCTTCGAGCTACAAACTCAATCTGCCTAGGGACTATTAGAATGTTATTGCTTAGGCCTAGCCCGCCTAGGTAAATTATAACCTCAAAATACTAGAAAACTTTGAGGTAATTGTACTAATGAATTGGCTTTTAACGATAGATAATATAAATAAGTAAACCAGATTATGGTTACAGTTAATAAACTCTGAAAAACAATCTTACCTTGAAGTTATTTTGACAGCTTCTGAAGTGACAGCTTCGTTGTCTAAACTCGTTTTTACATCGTTCAAATCAGCTGTTGAGTATCGAAAATGCAGCCGCATTCTGATTGGTTATAAACTATGCTATTGGCACGCTGTGATGACGTAGTTACACGTTCATCTGTATCGCCACGGCCCGGTAATGGTGTGCCGTGTTGTTACTCATAACGCAATGGCTTCAACGCGCATTGTCTTTGAGATGTGTCGAGAATTGGGCTTTTAGTGCGGGAGCAAAACCAATGCGCGTTCAGACCATATGCTTTCACGCGTATGTGCTTCAAAACGTACGAGCTCGAGAATAGGGCCCCAGGGCGTCAAGGTCGAAAAAGTTGTCACCACTTCTTTTGGTGACGGCCTGACTAGTCAGTGGGAAGGGGTGGATGAGAAATAGGAGAGGTATTTTAGGGCGCCACGTAGTTATAGGATAGGTGTATTGAGAGCGAACTACGAAAACTCTGAAGGGAAGAATATGGTTGGTTAGCTTAAATTGAGGAAAGAACAATATACACAGTAATACATTTAATGGACGAGACTGATATTCCAGTACTTTAGGAAACAATAATAATAATAATATTCGTTAACAAATATCCAAGAACACCCGGCCCGTTGATTGCTATTCCAGCATAACAAGAATAACAACAATGATAATAATAAACAAAAGAAATATTCAAGAACACCCGGCCCGTTGATTGCTATTCCAGCATAACAAGAATAACAACAATGATAATAATAAACAAAAGAAATATTCAAGAACACCCGGCCCGTTGATTGCTATTCCAGCATAACAAGAATAACAACAATGATAATAATAAACAAAAGAAATATTCAAGAACACCCGGCCGTTGATTGCTATTCCAGCATAACAAGAATAACAACAATGATAATAATAAACAAAAGAAATATTCAAGAACACCCGGCCCGTTGATTGCTATTCCAGCATAACAAGAATAACAACAATGATAATAATAAACAAAACAAATATTCGACCACACGCAACTCGTTGATGAGGGAGGGGGGGTGGGGCACTGTTCTTCTTGGGAACGTCGGAGATTACGTCGAAATTGGTGTTATAAATATTCTTCACAAAAATAATCAAAAACACAAAATAGGAATTACTCCGAATTATATCGTAAGCCAAGTAGGCGCTGTACTCACACGCTATAATCTGCAGCTTCTATCTCAACACAGACCGAGCACTTCTTCTGTCCCCGGCCCTGATTTAACTGACTCGCCTACTTACATTCCATTCTTGCCTACGTTATCCGGGGAGGGGTGGAGGGAGGATATAGAAAAACAACTCGTTTTAAGGGAGACTAGATGAGAGCAGACGACCGCTGTGGCGTCACGATATGACGTCACATTGTAACCCAACTAACCGCGAACACAGCGGAAAATACACCTATAACGTTATATTCATTTACCGTAAAGCGGACGTTGGCGAGGCAGTCGGACCCGACGTCAATCAAACAAGTATATAATCATAAAGTGACGGTAGAAGTGTACAGAGGCGGGAAAAGGCCCCAGACAAAGTTTCAAATGCCAATGCTTTGGGCACAGCAATGCCCATTGTTTTACGTAACAAGGTGCTTCAAGTGCGCCGGATTTCACGAAAGCCAGGCGTGCACGAAACCAGCGAAGTGCGTCAACTGTGACGGCGCCCACCCCGCCAGCTAACGTCTCTGCGAAGCATACATCCGCGCTTCATCGCCACCTCAGTCGACGTGGCATTCCCGCACTGCTAACCAGAGCTAGTGTCGCGATGCCATCCCCACAATAGGCGCCACAATAGCGGGCTACAATGGGCATTGTAGCCCCATTGCGAATGGGGCTACATTTGTAATCCGTTACTGTATGTATTGATAACAATTATTACTTTGTTACAGGCCAGAGAGAAAAGAATCCTCAAGATTGCCAAGAACTTTAGAAAGTACAAGGACGGGTCCTATTCCTACCACTCTCCCAACAAGACTCCAACCCGTTCTCCCAAAGACACCCCAACCCGTTCTCCCGAAGACACCCCAACCCGTTCTCCCGAAGACACCCCAACCCGTTCTCCCGAAGACACCCCAACCCGTTCTCCCGAAGACACCCCAACCTGTTCTCCCGAAGACACCCCAACCCTCTCTCCCAACGACAAGACCCCAGCCCCCTTCCCCAACAACCACAACCCCAACCCCCTTCCCCAACAACACCCCAACGCCCTCCCCTGACAACACCCCTACCCATTCCCCCAACATGTCCCTAAAGCCTAGCTTTCCCAGCTGTAACTGCCATGGCCAAATCATGGTCAAACTAGACACGCTGGATACGAAAATGGAGTCCATGTTTGCTGCCATGATGGCGGCACTAAGGACAAAACCAACAACAGGTAATAATATTACATGTTTAGAACCTGAAAACTTGAAACTAATGTATTCAAATACTTGCGCTATTACCCAAGGCTGCTTACAAGTATTGTAGTTTAATAACATAAACAGAATTGATTATGTTTTTGTGTTATTATTATTCTGTTTCATTCAGTTATTTGGATTGACTGTAAAATGTATCTAAATAGCATAACCATGCTAAATAAACAAATACTACTATAAGCTATGCAGCTTTTTGTAAATTCAGACCTTTTTGGATTGTGTACCCTTCTGTAGATAGCAGAAACACTTGCTTATGCATAACACCCAGCAATTTTGAGTTCATCATGAAAAAAACTACACGTTTTAAAAGTAGTCCAAGAAAATACTGCCATGAAATTATTACAAGTGATCTGCTGCAAATCCGACAGTGAAATGTGCCTGTTCCGCAACTGCAGCTCATGTGTTGAGAAGGTAGTTTGCTACGAAGATTTGGATATTTGTGCAGCTTCCTCTTATACTAAATGGAAGACCGTGAAGGAGCAATACGTGGACAAAAATGGTAAAATCAAATTTGCCCATAAAATTGAAGCAGACGAGGTCCCATGCACAATTGGTGACATAGTCAATTCACCTGATGCTTCGTTGCCCAAATTTATGTCACACCAGGCTAATAAAATACACCAATATCTGCCACTGAAGGATTTGAAAGATAACATGGAGGATACAGACGCTATCATTCATATTGACTGTAGTGAACACTATTGTTGCAAGTACAGTGACGAGGTTTATTCACTGCACTTTGGCGGATCACCTTGGACATAGGTGTTACATATTCGAGAGTTGACGGTGTCACAAAATGCGAATCTTTTTCTTCCTCGTCAGATTCGTTAACCCTTTTAGTGCCAAGAGCCGATATATCGGCTCCAAATATCGTGTTTGAATAATGCCAAGAGCCGAATTATCGGCTCTCAATTCAAACTGAAGTAGTTCCCACAGTTTCTGTAAGATCGCGCTAGTAGTGACATATTTAGAAAGCTGCTATTCACACGAATTTCGTGGTGCCAAGGCCAATATTCTACCATTTTTCCACAGCCTTCTATGTTTGTTTACATCTTGCTGAAATTATTTGACCCAAACATTTTAGTTTGTGCATTATGGCGTCTCGTAGAAGAAGGAATTTGGTGCAAGAAGAAGCAGAGCTTAGGGATTTAGTGGATGAATTGGACGATGAAGAAGGAAGCGACTTTTCGGAAGATGAATTACCATCTTCAGATGCAAATAGTGATGTGAGTGATAGGGGTGAAGAGAGTGATGAACCAGGGGAAAATGTGGCTAGGCCTAGGGAGGCTGCTCATGTTATGTCGTCACCTGATGAAGATGAGGATATACCTATAAGCCCTGACAGAAACAATAATAGTGTCATCGATAGTGACAGTGAATCTTCTCTGTCAAGTGAAGACGATCTGATGGGGGATTGGACTGAAGTAGGTGAACTTCTTGGCCCGCTACAGCCCAAAATCCATCCGTTTCAGTTTCATGAAATACCTGGACCAAAACATATGCCAGCAATAGGTTCACTTCCAATTGAATATTTCAATCTCTTTTTCAACCTGCGTATATTGACACTTATTACAAATGAAACAAATCGATATGCTCGGCAGTTTATCGCTCGTCATCGCCTTGATCTGTCGGAGAATTCGCGAGCCAAGTCGTGGAATCCGACATCTGTAGTCGAGATGCGAGGTTTTTTCGCTTGCATCATGAAGATGGGTATAAGCCGCAAACCCACAATTGCTCACTGCTGGTCAACAATGAAATCACAGGTACAGCCGTGGTTTGGTTCAATGTTCCCTCGTGACCGCTTTCAGCTTCTCTTGAAATTTTTTCACATTGCTGACAATAGTAAACTTGTTGCGAACGGTCAACCCGGCTATGATCCATGTGGGAAATTCCAACCAATTATTCAAACATTATTATACGCCTTATCAACAGTTGAGTGTTGACGAGAGTCTTGTCGGCACCAAGAATCACACTCAACTAATGCAGTATCTTCCAAATAAGCATCATCACCGATGGGGCATCAAACTTTGGATGCTATGTGACTCTGTCCTCAATTATTGTTGTGGATTCATAGTTTATCGTGGCGCTAAGGATGTTGTCGACAGAGAGGCAATGAAGAAAAATGGACTCGGGTTTTGTGTTGTATTAAGCTGCTGCAAATGGGCAATCTATTGAAGAAGGGTTACCACGTATTTATTGACAATTTCTTCACTAGCATACCGTTGGCACTACACTTGTACAAAAATGAAACATTCATGACCGGTACTCTAAGGCGCAATAGGAAGTACTTCCCAGCAGAACTGAAGAAGAAGTTTCAAGTGGGTGAAAAACGTTTTTTTGAAAAGGAGTCAATGCTAGCTACTGGTTATAGGGAGAAAAAAACTCAGAAGCATCCTGTACTGTTGCTATCTACTGATGCCGAGGCAAAAACAACTGTTGGTTCGCGAGTTCGAAATGGTAGGAGAAGCGAGACGGTGAAACCCGATGTTATACACAAGTATAATGACTACATGGGAGGCATCGATACATCTGACATGATGTTATACTTTTATCTTGATGAGCGACGTACTGTTCGATACTGGAAGAAGGTAGTGTTCAATGTAGTAGGAAGGATGGTTTTGAACTCTTATATTTTATATAAAGCACACACCGCAGGTAACCCTATGTCTCGTTTAGATTATACGTACAGTGTCATTGAACCACTTGGTGATGAATGGATCCGTAGTAAAGCTGTTTGTGCTCACCCCGCAGGTGGCGGTGACGCTCCAGCCGGAGGCGCGGGACTTTGTAAACTGCCCGGAACACGAGAAAGTGAATGTGTCGTTTGCAGTAGATTGAACGGTGGACCTCGTAAAAGGTCAAAAACTGTTTGCCGTAAATGTAAAAAAGGATTACATGGAGCATGTTATCCAAAACACTTCTGTTAGTTAGGCCTACTACTAAATATTATATACTCTATAATAAAATCCCCACCATTTTTTCAACTTTTTTTTTTTTTTTTTTTCATTATTGTAAAATAATTTGTAATTATTGAAGTTCTTTATAAAAATAATGAATTTTACCACTCTTACTCAAAACCAATTTCTCTTCATCATGCAATTCTTCAAAATATTGTTAAAAAATTTGTGTTATCTGTACCATTGTTATAAAACCAAAAAATATTTCTACAGATAAAAAAAAAATACAAAAAGACATTTTTTTTTCTTTTCAAAACCAAATGTGAAATTCCAGTATTCCTCATCCAAGTGTCCATCTTTCCAACACATTTAAAAAATATATTTCATGAGGATTGAGTAATTGCTTGCATAGTTATGATTTTTTTCCTGATTCACTGCAAATGTGTCAAAACCTACCTGGCATTGTTAGACACATTTTGGATCAAATCTGGTGGCACTAAAAGGGTTAAACCATGGGCCTCCCGCTATTTGAGCCCATTTGGACCCATTTCTTACATCAATATGTGGAAGATGTCCTGGAATTAACAATCTTCACTTCATGAGTGATGGACCAGCTACTCAAAACCGAAACAAAACAATGTTTCACGTTACAACACACCACCTTGTTAGTAACGTCCCAGATGTTATGACCATTACATGGGATTAATCTGAAGCGGGACATGGAAAGGAGGCCTGACGGGATCGGTGGAACGATCAAGCGTACTGCTGACCGGCTTGTGGCTATGGGGAAGAGTATCCCAAACGTCAACCCGTTGATTGGTGCGATAGTGATGCACACTATTTCCTCTCAAGATATCGCCAGGGGATACAACAGCTGTACTCCAATGAAAGTCCACCAGTTGTCGTGGGACAGAACCACACGACCCCTCAGCTTCAGAGCGCTGAGCTGTTTCTCCTGTGCGCCACGAGAGGTGTGGGGCCGTTACGGAACTCCAACCTACATCAGCTTCCACCAGTCCGGAAGTGGAGGCACCGATGATGGTCTGGATGGTCAGTACACAGATGCTTATTGTGGATCACCAGCTTTTATTGTTTCTACTGTAAATTTGGTTTGTTTTGACATTTGAAGGTGTGGTCATACTGGATGCATTGTTGGATGATTTGGAGCCAGAACCTGCTGAACTATTGCACCTGAAGAAGGTATGCAGACTGACAAGTATCATTGATCAAGTTGTATTATGTATACTTGATCTTTGGTATGGAGCTTTATTCTACTTTTTTCCCATTCTTAGATCTATTTGTAGGTAACTGGTTGCTGCCAACTATGATGGGAAGATTTACCCAGGCGAAATCACCCAAATAAGTGGAGACGACGTCACAGTCAGCGTGATGGTTCAATAGGGAAAAAACAAATTTAAATGGCCATCAGCTCCAGACATCTGCCCTTATGCAAGAAGATTGGAAACCCTCTGCCACGCAATCACCAAACAAACGAATTTGTTTACGAGGAGTTTCCCTATTTAAAGAAAAAAATACACCAAGAATGGAAGCACACGAAACGAAGCAGGGAAAATGAGATCTAATCCGCGGTTCCATTTTTGATTGACCTTGAAAGTTTCCATCCAGAAGTCCAGTCCTCATTATTCAAACTAATTCAAGTTCCTGAGATGACGTGTAATTTCCATTGACATTTTTGTAATGTCCATGGACTGCAGTAACAAAATCGAAATATAAGACTGTAAGTTGAGATGAATGCCATGAGGCAATGCCAGGAAGGCGTCCCCCCCACCATTAGGACACTGTTACAAATCCTCACGGAACTGGTCAATGCCCAGCATCCTAATGCCAGACAACCGTGAATCCCCCCTCCTCTGGTACTGGAATGCCAACGGAGTTCGAACCCAAATCCCCGAACTCCAACATTTTCTTCTCGCAAATGAAGTGAAACTATTGCTCATCTGCGAGACCAGATTGAAACCAAAGGACCATTTCAAACTACAAGGCTTCACCATCTACAGGACCGACCGACCGGGCGCCACCCCCGGAGGCGGCACAGCAATCGCCATCCGAGCAGACTTCACCCATCAGGCACGCATCACTCCCTCACATCCCTCATTAGAAACCACAGGCATAACCATCTCCACCACCACCACCCCCACCCCCATCAACATCATAGCCGCCTACGCTCCGCCCCAGGCTAAACTAGACCCAGCTTTTCTGGACGCTCTGCTGGCCACATACGCGCCGACCATTATAGCTGGAGATTTAAACGCTAAGCACAAATCGTGGAATTCGAAGGTGAATAACAAACGGGGAACCAGACTGTTCTCCCATTCCCTTCGCAATGACTACGTAGTAGCCGGTCCCAGTGAGCCCACGTTCATTACCAACAACAGGCGTCACCATAATGACGTGCTGGACATCGCGCTACTGAACAACATCAGGTGTCAAGTGTACCTAGACGTGCTACACGAGCTGTCGTCAGACCATCTGTCAGTCTCGGTCACTCTAGGCACACAACTGCTGGCCGCCCCCTGCCGCCCCCGACGCAACTTCCGTAAAGCGGACTGGACTGCCTTCAGATCCAACCTCAACGGCCTGATAGCAGATCCAGTCGATATTACAACGACGGGAAACATCGACGCGGCCGTCACCTTGCTCACAGATGCGATCAGTAAAAGTGTTGCGAAATCGGTCCCCCTCACAAGATCGACAGGACCCAACATCTTTGACTTACCACCTGGCCTCGCGCGTGCGGTGAAACTCAAAAACAATGCCCGCCGGCGGTGGCAACGTACCCGCTCGCAGGATGATAAAAGTGTGTATAATAGGTAGGGCTCCGATTTTATGGTGATACGCGAAATCGCGATTTATTGAAAGTGCATGTTTTTTTTAGATATGAGCATGGATTGTGCAATTTGACCGCCAAATCTGTCATTTTTTCATCGCGACATAAAACGAAATATACGTTTTCCAGGCCTTCACCGCGAAATGCAGGTTTTTATGCGTTGTTACCACGAAATGACTGATTTGTTAGTCAACAATCTATATTTTTAAATCTATTTCTGTCATCTAATGAAATACTTTCAGATTTATCTATTTCTGTCATCTAAAAAATATATATTTGATTTATCTTTTTCTGTCATCAAATAAAAACTTTTCATAATGTTTGCATTGTTATTTATTACTCCACTGATCGATTGACAGATAGCGAGTTGATGTGTGTATTTCCGTGTCTACTAAAGAAGATTCCGAGCGACCGTTCCCTCCACCCCACACCACTAGCGTACGGGTGGTTCGCTCATTCTTTCATCGATATATTTGTGTCGGAAAGAAGAAAGTTCCGAGCGACCGTTCCTTCTATCCCACACCACAAGCGCACGTGTGGCTCGCTCATTCTTTCATGACTATATTGTGTCCGAAAGAAGGTTGCGAGCGACCGTTCCCGTCATCCCACATCACTAGAGCACGGGTGGTTCGCTTCTTTTTCGTGGATTCCGTTCAAGGTTAACCAGTCGAGTAGAAGCGAGGATGACACCCCTCTCCCCTTTCACCCTACCCATCCCTACTCATCATTCAATGCATGCTACAAGCTTCAGAGCTTCAGTTTAACATCAGTTGTTGCCGAAGTGAGATCGTGTTCCAATTTTTTCATAATTTGTGTCGATTAATTCCGTATTTGTATATTTTTAAAAATGGTGAAACCAAAACTCACAGTGCAAATGAGAGCTAGTGAATTTAAAGCGGACAGTTTTTACGTGAGCGACGGTAAATTGTTGATGTGTTCTTATTGTAATTGCCGTCTTGACTTCGAGCGCAAAGACACTTTGAAGAAACACGTCGAGAGCGAACGCCATAAAACTCTTAAAATTAAGGCAATAAATTCTGACGCAATACGAAAGCGACAACTGTCAGTGGCTGAAACTTTCGATAGGGTGAAGAAGGCGAAGGAAGATAAAGAAGATTTTGTTTTAGACACTACAGAGGCGTTTTTAGCTGCCGGTATTTCTGTTGAAAAATTGGATAATGTGAAAATTCGGGAGTGGTTTTCAAAATATGTTAAAGGGAGTGGGGATCTCCCAACAGCCGACTGGTTGAGGAAGAAATATATTCCTCTTGTAGGGGCCAAGACAGTATCGCAAATTAAAGAAGCTGTGATGGGAAAGAAGATCGCAATATTAAGCGACGAAACAACCGACAAAGGCGGTAATTGCGTGTTCAACGTTCTCTTCCGTTTGATGGAGCCACCCACTACACAGACAGTGTATTTAGCGGCGTCGGTTGTTTTGGACAAGGCAAACCAAACGACCTGCTGCAATGCAATCATATCGACGCTCACAAAATATGAGATCGAGTACAAAAATTGCATCAACTTTGTTACCGACTCGTCGAGATACATGACCGCGTGTTTCAATGCTCTCCATGTCATTATCGGAGAACACCTTATTCACACCCAGTGCTGGGCACACAAAATTAACTTGGTGGGCCAGATATGGCAAAATGAAATGGACGAATTGAATTCTGCAATTTCCAAAGTAAAGAGTGCGTTTTTGAACACGCGTAAGAGGAAGCACCAGTATTTGGAGTTTCTTCGTTCCAAATATGGCGCAAAATCAGAAAAAGTTGAATTATTTCCGATGCCCGTTTTGACAAGGTGGAACTCGTGGTTCAAGTCGGCAATTTACCTGGGAGATTATGTGTACGATATCGTAACATATTTCGATAGTCTGGGGGATGAAAATGCCGGTGTTAAATACTTGAAGAAGATCCACAAAGACGATTTAAAAATAATAGAAATACAGGCTTGTTTTGTCACAGAAAATTGCCGGAACCTGATTAAACTCATAGATTTTTTGGAAGGAAGCACATATCCAACGGCCCACACACTTTATTCTAAATTGAACAATTTATCGTCAGAGTTTGACCTTTTGACCAAAGGTGTCTTCTCTGAAGATGTGCGAGAGAAATTGGGGACCCTAAATACACTGAAGAGGGGTGAAGTGGTGACGAGTTTGAAGTTGGTGGCGCAGCATGCGAATACGAAGCTGATTGACTTGATGTTTAAGGATCCTTCTAAACGTGAACTGACGTCCTTGAATCAGTTATTTAACCCAAGGAACATTACCAGGATTGATGTGACTGACCAAGTGATTCGTCCCCTCATACAGAACTTGCCCGGTGTTGTCAAGCTTAGTCTAAATATATTTATACAGGGGTATGTGATTCTCAAAAACCTTGTCATTGAGGCACTAGGAAAGCCTGATGTCAATCATGTAGACATGTGTGAGCTGCTCTGCTCGTTAAAGCTAGATTTCCCAGACTTTGTCAACTTCTCATTATCATGTATTTGGTTCTGCCCATCAAATGTGGATGCAGAACGTTCATTCTCGCGATACTCCATAGTGGTCAGTGATACGAGAAGAAGTTTGAAACCGGAAAATGCGGAGATCCTAACCATGGTTGCATTCCAGTGAACCCTGTTTTTTTCTAGCTTTATCTCTTTTTCAATCTCTTTTTGTTCCCAATCGCTGATTTGTAACAGTAAATTCATTGTTTAATTCAAAGTTTTAGATAAATAATTAACAATATGCATAGTTTCGAAAGTATTATTTGTTTCATCATTTCCTTTCTTATCATTGGAGTAATCATTATTAATTATAAACTGAACTTCTGACATGAACATAAATAAGTTGTCTACAATTTGCGTTATGTAATATCTTCACCATGACATTTATATCTCGCCTGTTCGAACAGAGAACCATTGTTGTCTCAAGCAGCTGGTAGCTGGCCCCACAGCACTAGGCCATCATTCTATCTTCGAATATAGAAGATAATCCAATGAATAATCCAATGTATTATTTTCAATAAATAAGTTTTTTATAATGTATTACCGTTATTGTACTACCTAATTCATGGTTAATAACCCAACTATCCTTACCTAATTCACACATTCGACCAAAATCAGTGTAAGAACACAATCTGGTCAAATTTTGACATCACCGCTATAAAGCGAAATCTTCGATTCATAAAACCACCAAAAAACGAAATTTGGGATTTCGAAAACGAAATCACATGATTCATAAAACCATAAAATCTGAGCCCTAATAATAGGCTTAATAAACAATTAAAGTTAGACTTAGTGGCTTGCGTCCTCAACAAGCAATGCCCCCAACACCCCCCTCCAAGGCCTTCTAGAAGTATCCAAATTCCCATACGCCCACTTGTTGTGGAATAACCTCCACGACCTTGCTGCTCAACTGAAACGCCATGCCAATGGAGTGTTTCCCAATTGCACCACAACAAATATTGCTAACATCCGAAACATTATCCAGAGGAATGAAATCACATCCACGCTTAAAGAGTGTGCCCAGAAAAGTTCGACCAAGCTGGCATCACACATGACAACGACACCAACGAATCTTTTCTTTGAAGAGGCAGGGCGTCTTTTCAACCCCGCTGTAGCAGGTCAAGGCAGACCAGTGGATGACCGTTCTTTGAAAACAAGTAAAGTTCGCTTGGTGTCAACATTCTCGAAAGTTGAGGATGATGTCTTCATAGAGGGATACCGGTATTTCCAACGAAATCTGGTGGAACAAGTGGAGGATGGGTTGGAGGTGGACATAGTACAGTTGGACTTAATCATCAAGTGTTTGCAGAGGCTGCATTGAGAACAATTTGGGCCCCTGTGAATAGCGTAGATGCCGAGCGCTTCTTCAGCAATCATAATTTGGTTCTAACAGATCGGCGCACCAACATGACGGTGGAGACAGTGGAGACTTGTGCAATGCTGTCATTCAATCAGTAACAATGTATTCATTCAGGGGAAAAAGTTTGTTATCCAGATTAAAAACAATGTGCCCAATTCATGAAAAAAATAAGTTGATCCGATTTTAATGTAGTATGTCTTAAATTGATGGTAGATGCTGTATCTATTCATTTCAAGCATTCAATTTTATATTCACAAAGTATTAACACTACTTTTTCTTAGCTAAAATAATAATTATAAAGAAAATTACAGGTAGTAGAAAATAGTAACTTTTGATTTTTAGATGAGCGTAGCGAAGATTTTCACTGAACTCTTATGGAACTTTGTCTGTGCGTTTTTTTTTTTTTGTAAACACTGCACAGGTTGCAGGGTTTGACTGATCGACATGAACCTTTTTTTTATATGCAAACTTATCCAACTTAGAACTGTATAGTTTAGGAGTGTGAATTGTGTGAATTTATCTCACTACACAATCCAACACACAAGGACACCAACCTATCCCCAGACTGTACTGACTGTTGTAAATGGAGAAAGCACATTGAACATGCTAAAGCTGGACGTGCAAAATATCGCGAACACGTAGCACGTTTGCGATCGCAGACCCGAATAAAGCTATTTATTCCGCTGATCTACAGGAAGTAATAATGCTACCACGCATGGATACTTTCAAGGCTGTAGTTTTTACAAAACGCATTGTCGTATTCAACGAAAGCTTTGTACCCTTGGGAAAAACACAAAACATTCATAAACCAATTGCCGTAGTATGGCACGAGGGTATTGCTGGTCGGAAAAGGGAAGAAATTATAAGTGCTTTCAACGCATTTTTCACTAAAAACCGCGACGCTGAAGATATAATTTTGTGGCTCGACAACTGTGCCGGCCAAAACAAGAATTGGGGCCTATTTACTTACTTTGTTTTTGCAGTCAACTCAGACATTTTCGCACTTAAAACCTTACAAATAAACTATTTTGAACCTGGACATACATTCATGTCGGCGGATAGTTTCCACCATCAAGTGGAGCTGGCTATGAGATCTAAAGGTAAAATTTGCAATTTCAATGACTTCAAGGAAAGTGTTGGGGATGCAAATTCAGGAAAAGTGTTCGTAAAAGATATGATGTGTGAAGATTTTTATGACTGGGCCGATCATACATCCATTTACAAAATCAACAAACAGAACCCTCGGCCGTATCTCACCGACATGGTGCAAGTGGAAGCAACAAGAGGAATCCGCAATCTCCATTATCGTACTGGATTCGACGAACCTCTAAAAGAACTGAATTTCCTGAGTGCGAAGGTACTGAAGTCTGAATCTAAGTGGCCACTTGCAAGAAAAGTGAACAGGGGCATTCCTCAAGAAAAAAAAGTGACATTATTCAAAAATTGTGTCCTCTTATGCCAGAAAACCGACAAAAGTTCTGGGTAGATATTGCGGTAGACAACAATGTACGAGACCTTATTGATCATATCGATGATTAGTCAATCTGAATTGAGTGAATAGCATTCCTGTCATATTTTGCGTGTATCAATAGTATTTTGCCTTCGCTAATCAAGGATTTTTCAGACTTTCAAGAAATGTATTAGGACTTATCTGTCTTCTACCTTTCTAAAAAAGACTACTGTTATGAATCGCAACGAGCAACTGACAAATACGATCTACAGTATGGCGCACATATAAAAAACTCTGATATAAGGAAGTTTTTATATAAGAAACTATTTGCCGCTTACTCTTCCGACCGTTTGTCATGGAATGAAGCTTGTGTATATGTAACACATGTCTTATTAAACATGTCTGTCCTTCATGTTTTTTATAGAAGAGCTGCACTTCATTTTTCGTATTCTAATTGTGGTTTAGCTTAGCTTACATAATTGTTATCATAATGAACCGTAGGTATGTATTATTGTAATCATGAGTGCCGTTATAATTAGCAGATTCAAATAAAACGTAGTTGAGGTTGTTTTGACTAGTACAGAAGCATCATGTTTGTATAAATTCAACAACAAATAGTAAGCTAAACAACCTTAACTACAATACTGGAAAAACTAATAGTTATATTGATTATATGATTTCACAGGTCATTTATCAACTTTATGTTCAATCTGCATTTCCTTTCCTACTTGAAATGAACATTTTTTCACTGCAGCATGAACACATTCACGTTTTCCTTGTTTACTTAAAACTATGTTTTTGTAGTTGAGGTCCTTTTCCTTAGTAGGGCAATATAGTTTAGACAAATTTTTGCAAATATAAACTAAATGTTATAAGTATAAAATGTGATTAAATATCTTGATAGTCTGGACAAACTATTCAAGTATTTAACAGATAAAGACTCATTAATATTAAGTATGATTATTTCAATATTATGTAGCTTGGACATATTTTATTATTCAATATGATTGTATTGATGAGACCTAGATTTAAGATCAAACATTGCATTATCTAATGAATCAATAAACTTACTTAGGCCTACTTACTAGTGTTGTGACACCAGACATTGGTAGGCCTAGGACCTTCTTAACTCTAGAAATAGTGATGATCAGTTTAGTTATGGCTCCTGCCAGCCGGGTAGGTCTGGTCAATACGAGTTATTATACTTGGCTGCTCTGCATTGACAATTTGCCAATTAATTTACCGTATATGTGTACAAACAGTCACTTCTCTGCATTCGCTCGAGGCACCGAGCGTGATACCGTAGGAACTCCTTCAACTCGTGATCCAATGCTGCAGCAGTTGTCGACGATAGCGATGGACAGGAACGGGATACGTCTGTAACAAATCGGGACACAAGGTTGAAACCTGCAAGCTTTATCTTTTATAATCTCAACAAGCTTTTCAAGTTACCGCCAAAAGTTTTAAAATATTAATTGAATAATTTTAAAAGTTCAGGCTTTTTATACTATAATAATTAATGGGGCTATTAAGGAAATAGTAGGCTTAATCCTTCCAATAAACAAACTGTAACTCAATTTTACTTCATTTACTGAAATTCCAAAATTTACAAACAACGAAATTCGAATCAATGAATTAGTGCATCAAAAATGAAAAATATTCATAACCTTTAAATTTGGCATAAAAAGTATATAATAAAATATAAGATCGTCAGATCTGTTGGCCAAACAGAAATGCGACAGAACAAAAGAAAATACAACTAACCAAAATTAAATGCCAAATTATATATCGTGCACTATTGAATTACAATTATTACATAAGCTAAAATACAATCAAATGATACCATGTTATTGGTGACGTTTTTGTGGATTGCGGTGAACCTGGCAGTTGCGTCGCGCTGACGGTTGACGTTTATCTCGCGGAGACGACGAGTATATTCTAGTCCGCACGCGGTGAATCTGACAGTTGTTGTGCTGACGGTTGACGCGTATCTCGTGGAGACGACGAGTATATGCTGGTCTGCACGCTGTGAAGTACCTGGTCCACTCCAGCAGCTTGCCAGCGAAGTTACGCCGTGACGTCTCTGAATACCACGTAGTTGCGGCGCCGACTTTGGTTTCGGCGAGTTTACAACGATAATTCAACCGTTTACTTATTAAACGCTTTTGGTACCTTATAGGGTGATTATGCTTGCTTCTTTCTTCTCAGTCGTCGTGGACTTCGGAAGGATAAGAAACAAAGGAAATCAGGATAAGGATTCCTTAGAATCGGTACCAATATTGTAGCGTTTATGTAATTACTTTAGTGTAACGTAATTACTAAGTACAACACTTCTTTTGTTTACTTCACCAACACGTTGGTTCCAACCCGTCACTAGAACATACGCCAGACACGTCTTCCCGCTTCCACCATTCCCAGTGATCTGCCTTGTCTGGATTCGATCAACAGCACGCACTCGTTGTACGCAGTTCGTTTATCTAGGCTCGGCTGCCCGTTCTTCGGGTATGATTTGGGTATCATTTCAGGCTTGAGAGCGAGTGTTTTCTCTGACGTCTTAGACCACCTACCATCCCTGGTGACATTGACTCACAATGTGGACTGATCCAGTGACCCAAGTGTCGCATTTCAATATCTAGGACCCTCGATCGTCATTGTTGGTGTCTCGAAAAGAATTCCTTCCAGAAGCTACTGATACGTAGTTTACATATTGCGCCAGATTATGATATCATAACTTCGTAGAAACAAAATACATAATTTAACTAAGGCCAAATAACATGTGAAAAAATACATTGAATTTAACATAGAAACAAATATATTGCATTTTAGAACAGAAAAAACATACGTACATTGATAAAGACAATTATAGAACAAACAAACAAAATCTGTAACAGACAAAAAGAATTTAAAACATCTATTGAGGAATATGGCACGTTACAAGGTACCTATAAGATGAAATGTAATCAAAGACCTTAGGGCTTACAAAAAAATACTCAAGGACAAAATATTAGTTGATAAAATGTCCAAATTGATTCTTTTTGACTTTTAGATTTATTTGATCAATATTTGTAGGACGTTCATAATAATGATGATCCAACTATTGCTCCAAGTTCACTTTTGAAAGTGGTCTTCCACCTATACTTTCAAGTGATAATAATCTATGCCTATAGACAGGCCTAGAGGTGTTTGCTTTTTGCAAGCCGTGAAATTGCGAAATGTTGTGTATGGTGAAAAAACAATAGAAGCACGTTTCAATAAATTCTCAATTGATTAATATAATGACCAAGTAGCAAAATTCGGGAAATGTACCTAAATGTACTCCGATTGCCTCGACGAACATCTCGGGATCGAAAATCATCAATACAAATTAATGACTAATTGTGCATAACTTGTAAATATAAAACAACGTGTGATTTTGCTCACGATTATAACCACCGTAATATCGAAACAACGGAAAAGCAACGATGCGATCCTCCATTCGATTGTTGATACTCTACACGACTTCCACAAATCATCCCGTATCGGGGATCGTAATGTTGTTTATTCATGTATAAGCACACAATGCGAAGAGGAGCAGAGCACAAGTAGGTAGTTACTCGATGAGTGTCCGTAGACATTGATGACGTAGATCAAATGAATATTTGGCGGAGTTCACCCACAAACCTTCCACTTCACCCTTACCATACTACAAAGACAACATTGTTCAAGTATTATATAATGTTTTTTTTTTTTATAATGTTGCTTAACGACCCACCAACAGCTAGGTTATACGGGGGTACGAATGAGCGGGTGATAATGAAACGATGAAGTGATGATAGGTGAAAGGACGTTTACACAAACCCATGCCTTATGCGGGACTCGAACCCACGCCCAATGGTGACTTCAGTTACTACCACTAGCAATAATTGACTTAGCCACCGGGGCAGCTTCAAGTTTTGTGTAGACTTTCACCTAAACATTACCGGTATTACAATGTATAGAATAGAGCTGAACAAAATAAATATAACCAAGGGAAAATCAAGTATTTTGAACAAATCAAATATTCATTGAAATTAATTAGGCATACTGATTATAGCCGAAAAACTAAAAGACAAAACCTGAAATGGCGAATAAGTTAAGCTGAGATTTGACAAGTAAAGCAATAGCAATAAAGCAATAAAATTCTAGGAATGGGGTGAAAGCGAACTTTTACCAAGGTCATGTCTTTTGTGTGTAAGGGTCCATGACAAGAAGAAAGAAACCCAAATAGGCCTAAGACCCCGTTTACATTACTACCATCCTACTACAGTAGAGTTACTAGAGTAAATGGGCAGTAACTAATATTGCGTTCACACGGACAAAATATAGGTTCATGGTTACTAGACGTTTTAGTTACATATTTTTCCGCGTGAGTGTGTTTTGACACATTTCGTCGACGCCATCTTGTAATTATTCTACCAAAACGTATCCTAGAGCTAAGACTTCCTACGAGGCTACGATCGTACCAAGCTATGAGCGTTCATACGGTTACATCTACTACAGTAACCCTACTAACGAGAGTAAGTTGACTGTAGTAGCTTTTGTTACGAGCGTAGCCACTATTTGGTGTTCACACACGGTCACTTACGATCGTAGATGGGGTTACTAGAGTAGTTGAGTAGTAATGAAAACGGGGTCTAAGACCAGATGAGCCTGCAGGGTGGTCCAAGGATTTGGATAACTACAAATACACCAGCATATCTTTATCAAATGACAAATCTAAGACCTGTAGGGCCTATATGTAGTCCCTAGACTAGGCGTAGGCTAGGAATAGTCCTAGACCTAGGCATTGAATTTCTACAATTCAATGGCCTAGGCAATAGAAGAAAGATTAAGCTAGGCCTAGGCATTGAGTTTCTAACATTACAAACTCAATGGCCTAGGCCTACAAAGTAGAAATAAAACAAGGGACCTGCGGCCTTTTATTATTATAGGTGAAGGTGTTCAACTTACCTTTGAACTTGCACCTTCTAGAGTGTCATCATCACGGTCAATGTTACTGTTGTAAACGAATTAGGTAACAATGAGGACTGTGTTGGTGACTGAACCATTAAGCATGGTTCTCAGTCGACGTACTTGAAAACGACAAATGTTGGTAGAAAACTTCACAGATCGGTAACAATGAGACCTGTTGGCAACTAGGCTTACTCATGAAGCGTGGTTTTCGGTTGACGTACATTAGAACTATATTAATTGTTCGTAGAACCATCACAACAGGCCTAGAACACCAATAGAACGCTACCGTCCAGCTACCGTCTTCACATTCACAAGTTTGAGCGAGTTTGCTCAATGAGTTTGCTCTGAGTTGCTCGGCATGCTGCTTTATTGACATCACGTGACGTGAATGTTCCTCGTGATTGGCTGAACTTCGGCGAATGGACAATGGCGAAAGTAGCTCTAGTCAATGCAGCAATGTTGTTATTGTTATATATTGAACAGCTTAGAGAGAGCAAAACATCAGAGTTATGAAAATGCAACTCATTTTAATGTATATCTGCAATTTAATTGGTACTATATTTCTTCATCATATTCTTGTATAGGCGAGAGTATTATAATTCTTCAAATGAACGACTCACTTTTACGTGACGCGTTGATTACCGTCTTCTCTCACCCTTAAACGCTAACGCACGGGTGTGTTGATCCACCAATATGCATATGCGTGAGAGGCGCTAAGAATGAACGAGTTAGAACTCGTTGGGGTCAGATTACATACATATTATTAATTGATTAATACTATTAATTTACCATTTATTTACAGATTTACTAATACTATTTATTCTTTTATTAATACTTATTGAACTCTTGATCATTAGAGGTAATTTGAAGATTTTTCTTCAAAAGTAATGAAATGATATGACTATAATATCAAGCAGTAAACATATGAACATAATAACAACATTTTAAATAAGTTAATTGTATTTCATTTACACACAATCGATTACACAGCTACATCATTGAGTTTTCAGTGTATACTACAGCTATCTGTGATACTACAAAGTACAAACTCATGACTAGGCCTACCAGTACATTTGATTATTAACTTATTTCGTGGTCGTTATAGTTCTAGCATGCATTACGGCATGCCACTGATCATGATAACTAATCTATATGCATGTAACTACTACTAATAATAGTATTTATTGTCATACGATCCACAACGTGCATTTCTGTGAAGGATACACCGACATGTATGCACCTTGTGCACAACATTGATATACAAATGTTGTTGTATGTTAATACTGAAGGGCAAGGGTACAAATATTATCTACTCACTGTACAACATTATTGCATTTTCTCCATTTGCAGCCAGGATATTGAGTCGGGGGGGGGGGGGGAAGGCAAGAACTTTGAAGGGTGCCATGCATTGCATGATAAATCTTCGATTACAATATAAGTGCAAAGTCACATAGTCTGCGAAGCCTGTATTTAGATAAAGATGTAATGAACGAGAGGCACTAACCCCCCCCCCCCGGATTTTTGTATTCCTCAATTTTTCATTGATATTATTTGCGTTTTGGAACGTAACTTATATGGAACATTCCACGCATACAGCGCGCATGCGTGTTATGAGCTAATGCTACGGTACATATTTATTATATTGTACAGCTCTCAGATCAACACTGTTTTATCAAATGAATTAATCTGACAGTCTGATCAATGAGTATCATTCACTGACAGCTACGGCTGCGTACGTTAAGCCTAATACTACAGTAGGTACTATTCTTATTTCTTGTTACTGGTAAATGTAGCGAGTCGTATAGAATAATGAATGTCCACCCGTGAATCAAACAAATCAGCACTCGGCATAAAGTGTGGTTTCAAGCAATTATTATTAAAAATGTAACATGGATTGTAACATGTAACATAATTGATTAAATCATTGAATTAAATATATCAATGATACAACGAACCTATGTAATTGAACATACAATTAGAAAAATAGCAAACAATTTATTATTAATTCTCATTTACATTACTTTTGTAAGATATTTTAAAATCTCAATTTGAGTTTGATAATTTGAGTATTATTTTTAATTTTCTAAGCCTAATGTTAAGTGAACTTTACTAACACTGGATAAGAATAAAAATGAATTAACTCACGATGCAATAGACTTCGACTCTTTGAATTGTTCACAAGCGTTTTTTCCGTGCTTTATTCTGGAAAGTTTGTCAATTACTCTCTCAAAGCCGAGAGTTTCTGTGAGCTAACGCTCTCTCAGTGTTATCAACGCGAGGTGGGATAACCAGTCCTCTGTCATGCAAGATCTTGTGTACGCAACTTGAGCGATGTTTTTCTACAATGTTTGAGAGAAATGAAGTGAAATTAAAAGTGAGAAGTGCTCTGATATCAACTACTGATTTGTCTGATCGGCGTAATAAGTGAGAATCGTAATGATGGTTGTGGGTGGTTGAGAATTAGAATGTGACATTAGGAGGTAGGAATTCGTGGAGGGAGTAGAATGCCTTGTCAACAAGGAATGCTTAATTGTTAATTCACGGCTCACTAGATTAGTTGGTATCGGATGAAGTATATTTTATATGATCAATGTGTGTAGAGTTTTAGATTTTACCTTCTCGATATCTCGCTCATCACACAACGCACATTCTGCGTTTGCCTAGTCATCATCATCATCATACCAAGGTTGACATTACTGTAATACAGCCAGGATGTGAATATAATGTATGAAGGCCAATATGTCTTTATTGTTTTCACTTTTCAGCTCATAAGTGGCTTACAATTTGATTATGTAATTAGTTTATACTGACTAACAATACACGAGAAATCTACAAACTAAAAACAATAATATTCTTGCTTATATGTTATGTATGTAATCAGTTAAATGGTTGTCAGTTAACATAAGTAAACAACAATGAATGTTCATTGTTGTGGAGATTTCATAATAGAAATAACTTGAGCCTATTGACTGGATATGTACGCCGATGTAATAAACACAAGTGACTATCATAAGTCGAGTGTTATATGTTGATATGAATAGCTCGACACATGTTAGCTCATTATAAGGTCTGTCGGGAGCGAGAACGAGCCAGCCACACCCTCCCTCTGAGATCTATCATCATTGTTGTGCACGTTCACCCTGAACAAAGAACAACTTTTAAGAAGTTCAGTTCAACAGCATTTGAAGTTTTACTTTCGAATTCAAGTTCGTTACGTAGGCCTAGTTTGTTTCCAACTTTTCGTAAGCATTTTGTGAAAGTTCAAGTTTGTAAGAAAAAGTACACAAGATAGGTTCATTTGAAAGTTCTGCTTTTGTTTATTCATTTGTTTATTCAATGGGAAAGTGAAATGTTTTTAGATGATGCAGCAGATGATGCCAGCATGCTTGGGGGCGCGGGAGTAGGTCACGTGATGCGGTGATACCAGCCTGACTGGGAACATTGCGTTACACGACCGGTACAAACCATACAGCTTGACACTAGTAGAGGGCACACAGGTGATGCCAGCATGCTTGGGGGCGCGGGAGTAGGTCACGTGATGCGGTGATACCAGCCTGACTGGGAACATTGCGTTACACGACCGGTACAAACCATAGAGCTTGACACTAGTAGAGGGCGCACAGGTGATGCCAGCATGCTTGGGGGCGCGGGAGTAGGTCACGTGATGCGGTGATACCAGCCTGACTGGGAACATTGCGTTACACGACCGGTACAAACCATAGAGCTTGACACTAGTAGAGGGCGCACAGGTGATGCCAGCATGCTTGGGGGCGCGGGAGTAGGTCACGTGATGCGGTGATACCAGCCTGACTGGGAACATTGCGTTACACGACCGGTACAAACCATACAGCTTGACACTAGTAGAGGGCGCACAGGTGATGCCAGCATGCTTGGGGGCGCGGGAGTAGGTCACGTGATGCGGTGATACCAGCCTGACTGGGAACATTGCGTTACACGACCGGTACAAACCATAGAGCTTGACACTAGTAGAGGGCACACAGATGATGCCAGCATGCTTGGGGGCGCGGGAGTAGGTCACGTGATGCGGTGATACCAGCCTGACTGGGAACATTGCGTTACACGTTATCTTCATGGCAGAGCTCAGAGTCAGACCAACTACATCACTCCCCTCATTGATTGTAGACTGATGTAGCAATTTACTGACAATATACCATGATAATCAGCAGATATTTCCCCGTCTTTTCACGTGACGTACACCCTCGTTATTATACTCAGTATCCTCTGAGGATAAAAATAACACGGTGGTTGTCTACAGTAATTTGAAAGAGATATCAAATAAATATCCATCATTCCACCTGTAAGTTTTACAGCTTTACTTGAATACTTCAACACTTTAAAAGATGATTACTGGTATATTCATCAATAATTAATAATTGACAGAAATCATAATTGACCATGGTCTAAATAATAATAATATATATAATAATTTATACATAATAATTTATATATAATAATTTGTGTATAATAATTTATATTTAATAATTTATATAAATTAATTTATATATAATAATTTTTGAGCCAAATTATTTCCTACATAAAGGGTGAAAACTGAAAAGTATTTTGATTACCGGTAGCACGTGATCTATCTCTGCTCATATTTATTAGATGAGCATAGCAAAGACTTCCATTTCACATACCAAAAAAAAAATGGACTTCATTTTTATGTTTTTATTTTTTTGTATTTTTGTACGCGGCATATATGTCACCAACCAATCGAGTGGAAACCTCTTTCAAATATTGGCCTCACACCAGAATAGGTTGGGATTGTTTTTCAGAAAGATCGGTGGAACGTTTTTTCCGGAAATAATTTGGAAAGTTTGGAAAATCCCAATCCAAATCCAAATATAAAATCCAAATACATAATCCAGGGGGAAAATACTTAAAAACGAACATTTTCCAAAAGCTCTCAAATTCATACAGAATATGAAAACAACTATCATACACATTTTCAATAATTTGTACAGCAATCGGATGAAACATAATGGAGAAAACGCAATAAAAGTTTACATTTCATCAATTATCAGGATCAAAACGTGTAATGCAAAGTGTATATGCGACAGGTTGCTCTATAAATAGCAACAAGTTGCAGGTGAGGTTTTTCAGGGTTTGAAGTACTCCAAGGTCTGTAGATGTAGATTGAGCTGACAAGAGTATTTTTCAATTCCAGATTTCCATACTTCTACGCTCATCTCACAACGCACACTCTGCGTTTTCCTAGCTTACTAGGAAAACGCCTTATATGCGTTGTGAGATGAGCTTAGAAGTATGGAAATGTAGAATTAAGAACATTTGGTCAGCTCAATGTACATATATAGGCCGTGGATCACTTCAAAGGTTTAAGAACTGCGGCTGTCTGTTGGTATATAAACCTTGGTTTCCAAACAATTATACCAGTGCCTTCTTCATATCCATCACAGATTTTAAACGTTTTAATTTATTGGTGACACTTGTTGCTCACATTTAATAGTTTCTCAATTGCTTTCCTAATTGCTTTCATTGATGTGTAAAAAAGTACATTAAAAATGCGTTTTCTTCGTTATTTCACATCCGATTGTTCCATAAGTCGCTTAAAATGTGTATGATAGTTCTTCCCATAAACAGTATAAATTTGAGTGCTTTTGAAAAAAAAAAAAATCCAAGTATTTCTCCCCTGGCCTATTCTTATGGGGAATTTCCATACTTTCCAATTTTTTTCCGGAAAAACCGTCCGATCGATTTTTCTGAAAAACAATCCCAACCTATTCTGGTATAACACCAATTTGTAAAAAAAGTTTCGAGTTGATTGAAACTTTTTCCTGACCTGTATGCCGCGTACAAAATTACACACAAAAAAAAAAAAAAAAAAAAAAAACATAAAAACCAAGCCCAAAATTTTTCGGTATATGGAATGAAAATCTTCGCTACGCTCATCTAATTAGATGAGCGTAGCGAAGATTTTCATTCCATATACCGAAAAATTTTGGGCTTGGTTTTTATGTTTTTTTTTTTTTTTGGATGTAATTTTGTATGCGGCATACAGGTCAGGAAAAAGTTTCAATCAACTCGAAACTTTTTTTTCAAATTGGTGTTATACCAGAATAGGTTGGGATTGTTTTTCAGAAAAATCGGTCGGACGGTTTATCCGGAAAAAAATTGGAAAGTATGGAAATTCCCCATAAGAATAGGCCAGGGGAGAAACACTTGGAATTTTTTTTTTTTCAGAAGCTCTCAAATTTATACTGAATGTGGAAAGATCTATCATACCTATTTTAAGCGATTTATGGAACAATCGGATGTGAAATAACGAAGAAAACGCATTTTTAATGTAATTGTACTTGTTTACACATCAATAAAAGCAATTAAGAAAGCAATTAAGAAACTATTAAATGTGAGCAACAAGTGTCACCAATAAATTAAAACGTTTGAAATCTGTGATGGATATGAAGAAGGCACTGGTATAATTGTATGGAAACCAAGGTTTATATACCAACAGACAGCCGCAGTTTTTAAACCTTTGAAGTGATCCATGGCCTGTATACCGTATGTACATTGAGCTGACCAAATGTTCTCAATTCTACATTTCCATACTTCTACGCTCATCTCACAACGCACATTCTGCGTTTTCCTACTTTATATATATTTTGTCCATGGACAAAACTAATACGTACTTGCAACTACGTATTGTGCAAGATGTTTATGATCAGACCAAGATGTATTGGCGTCAGTGAATGATGAACAAGGTGATAGGTTTGTTGTAATAATCTCAATCTGATATAGAATATAGGCATATACAAATCAACAATGTGAAAATAAATATGTTCATCGATTCCCAGTCATATGTTCATTGTTAACAGTTGAAGTGGAAGATCACACTATTGCATTGTCAAGTTTCCAGGCATGCAAGTTATTTTTCAATTCCCATTTCATCTGAAAACAAGATTACCGTAATTGAATGTAGGCCTAATAAAAGAAAAGTTTGTCAGATTCAATATTATTTTTCTGTGGATTTCATTATTTCTGATTTTGTAACAAACAAAATAAACACAGTCTTAAAAGAGACAAGGATTTACAAAAAATAATAGAAAAAATATACACTCTTATATTAATAGTAGTAGGCCTAGTAGATCATTTATTCATCACATTCTTTCATTTAAGTAAAAAGACATACTGGTACCATTTCTTTCGTGAATGTTGGAATAAATATTATTATCAATTCCCATTCGTATGTTCTAATATATTTAGCCTAAAAAAAAATATATAGAGAAATACATATATACATCTATATCTTTGTGATGAAAATAAAATACATCAACTTCCGTACCTCAAATCGTTGAGTATAAGTCTGCTAGTGTAGCATGCCTTAACCAGCCCACGTGGATTCTTGCCTGATCCCCCCTAACTTCACTCCAACGCTGTCTCTGCTACGTTATAGAGCTAGCCCAGTCAAATGTCTACGGTACCCAACTGCTAGCCAATCACAGGTCTTGCCTGAGCACGTGAAACAGCTGCGTATGATTCACTCGGTCCAGGGAAGATGGAGGCATGATGGGGAGGGAAATATGTGTCAAAACTTGAATTGCTCTGACTTCTCTGCATCAGATCTATTTCTACATTTAGGGTGAGGAGAAATTGTCTTTATATCAGGTATTTACATTCATCAAACTTTGCTACGCTATCCCTATCATCTGTTTCACGCCCCTTTCCATGGATCAGTATGATTCTCTACGACAAGAGCTTTATTCCTACGCAGGTGTACAGTAATCTTCCCTTCTTGGTCCTCCCTTGTGGCCAGGATGTGAGCTCGTGAGACGGTGAGAAAGTGGACTCTGTCCTCGTCTCCCGCCCTCAACTGTTGGCACGGAAACAGACAAGTCGTCGCCTATGGGACAACATGCAAGCAGGCCAGCTGGTCTTATACGTTGTACAGTATTATTGTGTGATGAAAAACACAAGCATGATAAACCTGAAACCAATTATGAATCAATTGGAATGTAATGCATGATACTTTTAACAGCTTAGATTCACGACGAGTGAAGATACGAATACAATTGGGAATTGAGAGATCAAGATCGGGTCGTGTGGCAACCCTAACGCTAGCCTACACACCATCACACATGATCAGCAAGTAAGCCTGTATGGACGAACCATTTGACAGAAAATAATGCAATAAAAATATTCTCTTTGGAAATCACATGGATACGCCCTACAAATGATTGTTTTTCGGATTAACGGCTTTTGTAGACTTGATAGCTTAGAAACTAGGAAAACGCCTTATATGCGTTGTGAGATGAGCTTAAGAAGTATGGAAATGTAGAATTAAGAACATTTTGTTCGCTCAATGTACATATACAGGCCATGGATCACTTCAAAGGTTTAAAAACCGCGGCTGTCGGTTGGTATATGGACCTTGGTTTCCCAACAATGGTACCAGTGCCTTCTTCATATCCATCACAGATTTTAAACGTTTTAATTTATTGGTGACACTTGTTGCTCACATTTAATAGTTTCTTAATTGCTTTCCTTCTAATTGCTTTTATTGATGTGTAAAAAAGTACATTAAAAATGCGTTTTCTTCGTTATTTCACATCCGATTGTTCCATAAATCGCTTAAAATAGGTATGAGAGATCTTTCCACATTCAGTATAAATTTGAGAGCTTCTGAAAAAAAAAAATTCCAAGTGTTTCTCCCCTGGCCTATTCTCATGGGGAATTTCCATACTTTCCAATTTTTTTCCGGATAAACCGTCCGACCGATTTTTCTGAAAAACAATCCCAACCTATTCTGGTATAACACCAATTTGTAAAAAAAGTTTCGAGTTGATTGAAACTTTTTCCTGACCTGTATGCCGCGTACAAAATTACAAAAAAAAAAAAACATGAAAACTAAGCCCAAAAATTTTCGGTATATGGAATGAAAATCTTCGCTACGCTCATCTAATTACAAATCAAGGTGTGTAGCGAGTTGTAAAGTGTATTACATACAAGACAAGGTGTATAGAGTTATCAAGTGTGTTTCATCCAAGTCAAGGTAAGTAGTTTAGAGCAGGCCTACATTCCATATAAATATCTCGCTCATCTTAGCATGTGCTGTGTTTGCCCAGTGTATTTATTGGATGAGCGACAGCAAAGCCTTCCATCCCACTCTTATGGAGCTTTGTCCGTTTTATTCTTGTTCATATGCACGGAACAGGTGACACAGTTTGACTGATCAACACGAAACTTTTTCTGGAAAATTCCAACTAAGAACTGTCTAGTTTTGGGGCCAAGTCAGTTGGACCACTTTTGATGTACCACGGAATTTTGAGAAGCCTCATAAGATTAGGTTTTTAATGAAATCCGATCAGCTATTTAGAAGAAAATAATTCAATGAATATTCCACCTTCATCAAATAGAAAGAAATAATAGCAGAACCGTGCTGCCGACATTCACGGTTTTCTAGACTTGATGGTTGCCAAGTCAAGGTTGAGAGAGTGTTATTGAGTATTTAGATTAGCGTTGGCAAAGATTTCCACTCAACTCTTACGGAGCTTTGTCTGTCTGTTTTTTTTTCTGTTTGTTTGTTTGTAAGCACTGCACAGGTTGCTGGGTCCGACCGATCGATATAAAACTTTTTTTTTTCGCAATTTTATCCACCTTAGAACCCTATAGTTTTTGGGTCAAATTGGTTGGACCATTTTTTTGAAGTTTCTAAAAACTCCATAAGATTAGGCTGGGTGGAAAAAATTGAAAAATAAAATCTCACCAATATAATTCAAATTTTCTACAAATGTAAAAACGGAAGTGATAGGCTAGGCCTACACATAATTAAACATTTGTATCCAATTCGGACCAGCCGTTTTGAAGAAAATAATGTGGGCCCAATACATCTTTATTCATCGAATAGGCTAGATAGAAATAATAGCAGAAAAATATTGAATTGTTAATTCACGGCTCTCTAGATTCATTGCTATCGAATCAAATATATTCTATATGATCAAGGAGTGTATAGAGTTTTCGATTATTCTCTATATAGATATCTCGCTCATCTTATAACGCGTATTCTGCGTTCGTCTAGTTTAGTATAAATAGCTCTATAGTTTTGATTATACTTCATGTAAATATCTCGCTTATGTTACAGAGCATATGCTGTGTTTGCCTAGTTATTAGACGAGCTTTAGCGAGGATTCAATTTGACATACTGAAAAAAATTGGTGTTCGTCTTTTTTTTTGTCGGTTCTTCACAGGTCAAACGGCTACAGCTATCAACTTCAAACTTTTTTTCAATATGGTTCCTCATCTAACTTACCTAGATCTGTATAGTTTTGTGGCTTCATCGGGTGGTAACTTATTTTATGAATTTTAGAAATTTCAAAAATACCCATTAGAATAGGCCTAACACAGCGGAAAAAAAAAGAATATATTTTCATTTTCCATAAAAATGAAATTTTGCGTGAAGTTGAATTACATATTGATACACATTTCTGAAAATTTTCAGCTTGATCGGGTCAGCCATTTTGAAGAAAAAACATAAAATGTGCTAAATTGGTACCACTCGAAGCAGTTTTTACCCATTTTCACCCATACTATTACTATCTGCTCGTCTGACAACGCATATGGCGTTTTCCTAGTGTAACAGAGTGCAATGCTAGCTAGCCAACAGTCCATAGTGCACCAAGTTCAAGTCTCTTAGTCGTATCTTTTCCATTGTCAGATACGAGTGGCAACCCATGTCCGCGCTGGTCCGCACACAATACATGTGGACCAGTAACGGTTTACCTAGGGGCTTGCTTACCTGAGTACTTGTCTTAAAAATCTTGTGTCCATTTGAAACAGGAATCTTGCTTTCGTAGAATATGGTCTCCACTTTACTACATTGGCATAAAATTCATCCCAGGAATTGGAGTACAGTAGGTCCAGAACATGCAGTTGGTTGGATTAAACAATAAAAGCCCCCCAGGCCCACTAGGCCTAGAAGTGCCGGCTCGACCTTGCTTGTAGAATGCACCAACGAAGGTGACTACGTTCACCACACTCGGGAAAAGGTAACAGTCAAATCAATTCAGCCTGAAACAGTTCAAACATCGTGATACACACGTTGATATTCGTCAGAAAAACATCAAATTCGAACACGGTCTACGACTAATTTGGCTCTGTCAAATCGTATCTGCCACATGTGACAACCAGGCCAAGGCGTGCCTGCAACTCTAGGTCAACAACAAACCGGTAGCAGTAAACAAATATGCCCAGGGTTTTTCAATTTCCAAACTGTTTTGACTGAAATAATTCAAGGTATCGTGATAAGCGTGACATTTGGGTGGTTACATACCAAATCGATTTGGCTCGACTATTTCTCAGCTGTCAGCTCATTGTCAGCAAGATCGACGTTAGAATTGATCCAGATAAATACTTCCTATATTCTTTTTCTGATTAATTATCTACAGCACTGTAGACTGTCTACCAACGACAAATCTAGCATTTTCTTATAACAATGAATACAGCACTATAATATGTTATTATTCAAGATGGAGGCCTTTGATTAAATAAACTTCTTCATTCATTTGTTATAACCAGTGACGTGCTTCAGCACATAACACTAAGCAACATCATGACATTTAGGGGCCTACTGATGTCAGCTCTAGTAGTCCCACGCTAGGCGTCATTCCTTCAGCCTACATTACACATATCATACGCAAATACTTGGATGATATTTAGTTGGCTATGCCAATCTGAGTTGGGGTTATTTTATGTTGGGCCTACGTCATATTTTTGATAATGTCCATTTTAAATTATAATTTTATTTATCCAATGTATAATCATTGATGCATCAT